>CM057105.1:8442937-9145437 GCA_029959045.1 Taenioides sp. WSHXM2023
TTTTTACCTCAGATGAACCTTGGAGGAGTCACAACCCAAAATACACCAGGAAATGCAAAGTGCTGACTCTACTCCTCAGTGAAGCAGGAAATCAAATATGCCTGAACTCTTACTGGGCTAAAAGGTTTATCAAACATCAAAAGAACCACTAGGGGGCGCTTTACCCTCTGCTGAGTCACTCTGCAGTAGATCACATTAACATCAATCAATACAAGTTTGGTTCAGTCTGGAGATATAGATTATGGCTTAGCTCAGTATATGTAAAAAAAAACAAAAAAACATACTACTATATCTTCTGATCTATAACGTTGTTTCCTCATCAAAAACATCTTTAACACACAAAAGGTAAAAGGTAGCTGTTGTAACTTAAAAACCACCACTTCATGACATCACAAGGTTGAACAGAACAATTTGAGCTTTGGAAATGCAGACAGATTAATAATGCAGAATTACTCAAGCATGTGTGAATGAAACAAAACACAATTCCAGGTCTGTTTTTAAGGAGGTAACAACATTATAACATCGCTAAAAACTCACAAGAATCAGTTTTCCGTAATATAGGACCTTTAAATATGATTACTAGTTCAGTATATAGGTCAGTATATATAGAAGTATAGGAGGACAAATGGCTAATGACATTTTTGCTACTTCCATGTCCACTATTGGTGCATTTAAAGCTGCACTATGCAACCTTTATGAAGGAGGGTCTGTCACCTGCTTGTCCCCTTGGAGATGTTGTTGCTTTGCCTGGAATATCCCACATTAAACTGCCGATCTAACTTGCATTTATTCACTTAAAGATGTTTTTATTGCTTAAAAATATATTGGGAAAACGTGTATCTCAGCATGGTCACCTCTCCACAGATCTGACCTGCAACTTGACCTGGTGACATCACGTTTGTCTCCATGGAGATAAGTTTACTGCCATATTTGATCTCATATAATCTGCATAACACTATAAATAACGTATGGTCACCTTGAACAACAGATGGAGCTTCCACGTCGCTCTTTCTGGTACGTTTCATTATTTCTTCAATTCTCTGCAAATGTAAAATTATATTAGAGACAGAGAGAGTAAAAAAGATGATAGAAAAATAATAAAAACAAGTTTAATGAATTTATATGACTGGTTTTCTGATCTGGATGCTCATTATTGACTTAGACCTGACTAATGTGAGATGTGTAATGTGTAAGTCATTGGTTGTTGGTGGCGGGGCCTATGGTGTAGACTGGAGGCCTTGTTTCTTTTAGATGCTTTGACGAGCTGCATTATTTTCGTGGTGAGTACAGATATGTCTTTGCTCCGTGAACAACAAAACAGCAACAAAAGGAGCTGTATATTGTGAGGAAAGACATGAGAGATACAGGAGAGGCAGAGAAAGTGCCTGTGTCCAACTCGATAAAACACCGCCTCCTCTCTTCACTTTGTGCAGGAAACTCTCCTCTGTCGTTAAGCTCACTATAACCTCCTCAAACCAGCTCATTTCCTCTGCCCTCTGTTTCTCATTTTACCAGAAATCTGCAGATAAAACACTAATTCATAATACCACAAGAGTTGTGTTAAAGCCTTTTTAATGCATAATTAGCACTATAGCTATTTCTGCAGCCTTACAGACACAAAGCTGCCAATCACTGACGCACACGTCACATTCATATTAGGCAGTTTGGGTGAAGTGGAGGCAGATAACATAAGATCACTCTTCTTTCTGCTCCTTTTCATTCATTTCTTGTATGTTTAATATTAAGACACTGTTAATGTCTTTTTATACTTCATGAATGAAATAAACAAAAATAAATAAAGGGTTTTGCACAAGGACACAGGAAAAGTTTCCACTAGAGCCACTGCGGCCCCACTGTGCCGCCTGGTAGTCCAGATGATCCAAGTAGTACCCAGGCCGGCCCTGCTTAGCTTCCTAACTCAGACTAGACTGGGTGTTGACAAAATGACAAAGTGTCTTATTACCAAGTGTGGAGTGAATGGATAATGACTTCAGTGTAGCGCTTTGAGAAGCCTGATAATTTCGTAAGGCCTCGTTTGTCATTATAAATGTGTCCGTTGACTTAGACTGACCTTCTTCCTCTGCTGTCTCTCCTGCTCCTCCTGGATGTGCAGCTGCTCTCTCTCCTGTCTCTTTCTCTCGGCTTCTTTCTGAGCACGAAGGAACGCCTCCTCTCTCTGAAAACAACATTACAAACAAGATTATTACAGTGAGTTTAGACTTTATGGATCGTTTGGACACAGTAGCTCATAAAATAGCAATAAAGAACAGGAAAAGCAATATTAAAAACAAAAAATAATAGTAAAATGGTCACATAAAGGGTTGGTCACATTGAGTTGATTTTCAACCTTTAAATAGGGGGTATTTTACTTCCATGGGGTATTAACTGCTAACACTTTTGAAATTGTTTTGATAATGCTATATTCACCAAAAACAATGTATTGCAACAACATTTATTAAGTTTCACTCTCTGCGCTCCCCCTTCAGAGCGCTATCACAACACAATCAGCGTGCATCTTGCTAATGAAATTACTGCACATCGCGTAAGGTTTGTGTAGTTATAGTGTATAATTTTGTATCATGCTTTTGTATATTTATGGAAAAATGTCGTGTGGGAGAATGGGTGACATGGGATTGCATAGAATTGTACTTATAACTGTAAGGAGGGTTCGAATAGGGCCTGGGAGAGATTGCTAGATTACTCAAACATGCATGGATGACATATTAAACTTCTTCAGGCTTGTTTTTGATGAGGAAACAAGGTTATAACATGGTAGAAAGCTCCAAAAACTTTATTTAAAATTTAAACTTACAAATCTCTCCCATAAATTGTCCCCTGCTGTGAGTCTTTACCTCTTTATCGAGCTGTTGCTGCATGTCCTTCCACCTCTGCTCCTTCTGTCTCCTCTCCAGGTCCTCTCTCTCTCTCCGCTCCTGTTCACGTCTAACTCGCTCGTCCTCAGCCTCACGCGCCTGTCGCTCCTGTTGCTCCTGTCGCTCCTGACGCCTCCTCTGCTCCTCCTCCGCACGCAGTCTGGAAAATGCACAAGTAAAAAATGGGACCAGAAAGTTACAAAAAACACCTTGATAATGCCCTGATGATGACTTAGTTGTGAGCTGAAATGTGTTGGTGTAGAATAAAACACTGTATAAAGAACGTCACCCATAGCGTTTGGCTCCAGTCAAATGAAGCTCACAAGGCTAGCGGTTATAGGAGCGAATTTGGAGCAGAGTTTCACATTAGGAATAGGAATTTATTTACAGACAAAATAGCGAAATAAAAACACCAGAATCATGTAGAGCAGGTTGATACGAACATTTTAAGACCAAAATGACGAGGCTCACAGCAGCAGTTACAGAGAGACAACAATATTTCAATGTAAAGTCAGTTGGACCAGAGTCAGTGGAGCCTGAAGCACCCCCATGCTCACTTCCTATTTAAAACTAGTGGTTTAGTTATGTCCAATTTTTATTTACAGCCTTTGTATGTAAATGATTATTGTTATCATGATACAAAAATAATACCAAGATGCTAGGAGACGTTTTTTCTCTTAATCCATGTTCCCCTCGCCAAAATAGTTACAAAGTCCACACATTTAAATGAGACTGGCTGAGATTGGCTTTCAAGCAACCAAAGCGTAAAAGTGTCCCATCCTATTCTCTAGAAAGCAAATGCCGTCTGCTTCTTCCGCCCTGAGGCAAACTGACACAGCAGTGGCAGCCATCTTTTGCCTGTACCTCTCCTCCTCCAGCCTCTGCTTCTCCTCTTGTTCTTTCTGGATTCGGGCCAAACGTCGTCGTTCGGCCAAAACTCTGGAAGCCTCCTCTGCGTCTGTCGTCCCTCCCACACTCCGGCCAGTAGGGGTCATCGGAGACTCTGACAGAGGGAAATAACATATGCAGAAAAATGAATGAGAGACGACGAAGATCTATAGCTTCAACATTAAATGTCTTGTGTTCATGTGATCACAGCTTTCTAGAATCCCAATATTTTAAAACTGAGCAGGGGGACAGATCAGAAATCTATGGTGGAATTTGCTGTTTAACTGTCAGATTACAGATTTGTTGATCTGGTTTATGGTTCATATCTCTGTAATTACTGGACCTATCCACATGAAACAAAAACTGGCACACATATTTTCTGTTAGTATAAATAAAAAAAAGAAAGTGGTGCCATTATTCAACCCCAAAGACGTGATTGTTGTTAATTGAAAGGACTTTAAGACATGAGATTAAAACATGACAAATTTGTGAAGGCAATCCCAAACAAAGAATGATAACGGTGAACATTTATGGATCATAAGTTTGGATATTTCTATGTCCAAACCTCTGCCCTCCATCACAATTTCTAGAACGTGAACCCTGTCTATGCAATGTTTAATGTTTCAGAAAACTTAAATGAAACAGAAATTATAACAATATAAACAACAAGACATGGTTGAGACAAAGTTTTGGATCAGTATTGGTGAAATATTTTGATTTCCAGAAGCTAATGTCCAATATATAACCTATGCAGTATCTTGTGTATTGTCTGTCATACTGTACCTGCATTGAGCTCTCTGCTGGTGGATTTGGGGATCTTTCTTTCTCCCTCAGTTTTGGTTTTTCGCTCTAAAGTGCTGATGTGACCTTTGACCTCTGTGTCGGGGGTCCCGGGGGTGGAGGCCTTGTGTCGTCGAGGGGAGGGGGGGTACTGGCCCGGGGAGCAAGGCGACTGAGGGCGACTATGGTTTGAACGCACTCTGGAACAACACAAAGGGAGAGAGTTTAGAACAAGATTATCTAAAGTAAAGTACACTTTATTGTCCCCATAGACTGTATAAAGGACTGGACTAAAGGAGTGTGACGGCACCCATAGGCTCAGTCAAATGAAGCTCAAGAGGCTAGCAGTTATAGGAGCAAATTTGGAGCCAGTTCCATATTAGGAATAGGAATTAATTTATGAAATAATTAAAATTTGACCAAAATTTTGACCAAATTGACGAGCCTCACTGCAGCAGTTACAGAGAAAGAAGCGACAGTTTTTTAGTGTAAAGACCATTGGAAACAGAGTCAGTGATTAGCTATGTCCATTTATATAAGCAGTCTCTGTTGGTCTCTACATTTGACCCATCCTTCTATGCCACTGGGGAAATCTGTCAGGAACAGCGGGACCCATCTCCAGATCTTGAGCGAGCTTTTGGTCCGGACCACCAGAGCTAGTAGCTCATATTGTGCAAGTTTCAGACCGATTAGGGAAAGAACGTGGGGAGAACATGCAAACTCCGCACAAAAAGGCACAGGGATTGAACCCAGAACTCAGCTGCTGCGCCACTGTTCTTTGGTGTATTACATCTACAGACTAATTTTGTTTAAATGAGTATCCAGTTGATACCCACCGTTTGGGTGTGGCTGGGCCTTTGCTGTTTCCTCTGAAGGATGAACTGCGAGTCGGACCATCACCCTAAAAACAAAAATAATATTTGTATTTTTAAAAATGACAATTTAGGACATAAATTACTGAAGAAAAAAGGGCCAGTATCCATTGCTCTGAGATGGAATGAAAACTACAGCACAGATTTACAAAGCTGATCATCAAAGCAGGTCAAAGTTAAAGCTAAAAAGCAAAATATCAGGTCTTTATATAGAAAACAGTATTATACCAGTAGTTTAGACTTCTACAAACATGTTCTGAAATGCATGGTATTCTTTTATTAGTTTATCAGTTCGTATTTCAGTCTTCTCTCAAATTTTATACAAAGCTTATCTCAATATTTGTCAGAAAAATGAGTCGCTTCTTTTCCAAAATAGTGCAGCCCTTCTCCCAACACTTCTATTTTCCAAAACTTGAAAATAATTATGAGGATGTGTCAATCCGGGAGTCACTGATACTGATATTGGCAGTGCAGGTGTTAGTTTGATGTGTAGAGATAAGTAACAGCTCTTAATGTGTGATTCATGTGTGAAACCTGATACAGACCGTGGGAGTCCGAGCTTTCGTCTCCTCTGGAAACGCCGCGATGCTCCTTCGATTTGACAAACTCCGGTGAAGCCTGTGATTGTTTGAGGAAACTGAGGAGAAGAAGAAGAAGAAGAAGAAGGAGAAGAGTTATAAAATAGATATTATACAGTCTGCAAACACATGTGAAAAAATCCAAGGGGCCAGAAGGCAAAGAGGAAGAGCATCTGTGAATTTGAAAACAAATCTGGGAACTATTTTTATTATCCATGGGTTTTATGATAAAAACTAAATTAGGGCCCTAGAGATTAACACTTTACAGGAAGTTGAAATCCATGAATTGGTATTGACTTTGGCTTTGAGTTATATGCTCTTGTGCACGAGGCCCTAGCAAGCTGGCCTTTTTATATCAGTTTTCTTCGAGGTAATTAAGTCATTTCTTCTTCTGAAAGCTCACACTTGAATTAATTAACCCTGGTTCATTTAATAAAAAATGATTATTATAAATGAACAGACTCTATACAAATGTAGTGATTTCCAATTTAGGCAGAAGTGCACAAACACTAAGTCTTAGTTGTCGTAGAAAACTTGTGTCTTTATTAAACTAAAACTGATTTTCTCACCTCTTTCTGGTGAGTGCAGGGCCGCTGCGGAGTTGGACAGCTGCTTGTTGATTGGCTGATCTGAAGGAGTCAGGAAGTCAACAACTACGAAAACACATAAAAAGAAGAAAGATTAACATTTTAAAATAAACCTGATGCACATAGCTTTTGTTCAAAACGCAAATATCACAGGAGCCAGTTAAGACCAAAACAAACACAAAACACAGACGTAAACAGGACTAACTGCTCTGATCAATAAAACATGCATGAATTAACCTTGTGATGTAAGACGCACATGCAGTACTGTTACAGGAGGGTATAACTGCTATCCATGGGTTTCAAAATGACGAAAAATTGACTGTTGCCATGGAAATTAACAAATCCAAAACCAAAATATCATATCTTGTCTTATGAATGGTGAAAAGTCCTTAAAACACGAAGCGGAAACCCATGAATAATGATAACTTGCAGTTACATTTTAAAGGCGCACTAAGTAACTTTTCTGTGCCTCTAAACATTATTGCTTTGCCTGGAATGTTTCACAGTATGGCATTAAACTGTCAGCATAGATACAAAAAGGTGACCAGTCAAATTACAGAGAAGAGACCCTGCTCACAATAAGAATGCATATCTTTCAACACCTGTAACTGAATAAATGCAAGATAGAAATGTTTAATGCCATATGGAACATTAAAAAAAGCATTAATGTCACCATGGAGACAAGCAGGTGGCAGACCCTCCACCTGAAAAGTTACAGAGTGCATCTTTAAGTAGCCAAAATGTAAAACTACTACATTTAGCTAGTTGGTCAGTATTGTCAGGTCCTGATTAACCCAATAATGGCTTTCAATGAACCAATTAACCATGAACAGCTCTACAACATTATTGTCCTAGTTCTTCTCCTCTCTCTCTTACATACAAGTGGTTTCTAGTTTTGTCGAACGATACAAAGGAATGGAGTGAGAGCTTTTACAGATACTTAAAAGAAGCTGAGTATACACAGGTCTTTGTTGCTCTGAACACTGAGGAGGAGGAGGCAGCCCGCAGAGCAGCCCCTTTGTTTAAATGTAAAAGGGTGGGGCTAAAACCAATAGGCAATAACGAACAATCAATACAAGGGATAAAAATGCATGGAAAAACACACACAGACACACACACATCAAGACTGCACATTCACAATAGGGCTGAATGAGAAACCAGCAATGCTAAGTATGTTAAAGCGCAGGATGTATTTATATTTTATCACAGTTATTAAATACAGGGCGGCAAAGCTAATAAAAAACTTAACTGCAGTTTATTTTAATGGTCGAAATGTTCAAATGGCAAAGGCTGAAATTAGATGAGAAACTGTCCCTTGCAGAAAACTAAACATAATGTCTCCATGGGGTATTATTGTGTAAAAAAAACCTTATCTAACCTTATAATTTTCTACCTTTGTTCGGAAATGTGACTCTTCGCAGTTCATAATTTAGTGTGCTCCTAGATGTGTTTAATATATGCACTGTGGACTGAATCTTGACTGAAAAAATATAAATTGCAAATCTAACCTTAACTGAAATAACTGTCAAAAAAAAACAAAAAACTGCAATGGTGTATTTTATCAAAATTGTTCAACCCATATTCACTCGCACTATGGTTATGACTTTACATGGATGGATTAAAGGGCCCATTTTACGCTGTTTTCTGATCTGTTATAATGTTGTTTCCTCATCACGAACACACCTGGAGTTGTGTTTTGTTTCATTCACACATGTTTAACACACAAACCTGCATATTTAGGCTGAGTTCTTCTCTCAAACTGAAAACACTCTGTTCCACCTTGTGATGTCATGTGAGCTCCTCTGTGTTTTTAAACTCCACACACCTTTACTAGAATCATTTGGATAATTTCAACCCTGGATTTGCCAATCTCTACTGAACTAAAGGTAAAATGTAGCTGTTCACTTGAAAACTACCACTTCATGACATCACAAGGTGGAACGGAGCATTTTGAGCTTTGGAGATGTAGACAGACTAATACTAAAGGATTACTCAAACATGTGTGAATGAAACAAAACACAACTCCAGGTATGTTTTTGATGAAATAACAACATTATTTCAGTTTAGCGTAACATAGGACCTTTAATGTGGTAGACACAAAATACAGAAGTAATAAACATTTTAAAACCCAAAGAAACAAATTAATTAACTGTGACATGTTACAAAAAACTGAGAATGTTTTTGTGATGTGGGCGTGGCACACACAGAGTCATGTGATTTATACCGTGACGCGATTGGCTGGCGCTGGAAGCAGGAAGCACATTGGGCAGAGGGGAGCCAATGGCATTGCAGGACGGGGTTCTAGCGTTACCTGGGTGACAGGTGGAGCAGAGCAAACAAAGCAAAGCAGAAGCGTTATAAAAAGAGCTAAAGCAAAAAGAGGTAAGCATTTAAAAACAACAAGAGGCAGAGAAAGAGAAGCAGCAGCCACCAGTCTACACTCTACATACATGCAGATCCCAGCTTAACTTCATACTGAAAGTAAAACATAACACATTTTAGGTGCAATTCAGCCTCAACGTGTTCAAAGTTAAAGGTGCACTGTGTAACTTTTCTGGTGGAGGGTTCGTCACCTTGTTATTGTTTTGTCTGGAATGTCATTAAACATATCCATCTTGCATTTACTCAGTAACATGGGTTTTTATTTACCAAAAAAAAAAAACACTGTAGAGATAAATAAGTGTAATGCCATACTGTGGAACATTCCAGGTAATATCACCATGAAGAGAAGCTGGTGATGGACCCTCCACTAGAAAAGTTACACAATGCACTTATAAAAGGTAATATTGAACAGATTTAATTAAGTAGAAATTTAACATATAAACACACATTTTGATTTATAAATGTATCAGACCTAAATTATTATTACATTATTACTATGGTAAAGGTCACATTTTTATACAGCGCTTTTCCACCTTTAAGGCACTCAAAGCGCTCTACTCAAGAAACTACTCACTCACTGAGGCACACATTCATACACCAGTGTACGCAGACACTGGGGGTGAGGTGGGTTAAGTGTCTTGCCCAAGGACACAACAACTGCATTCATGTGTGGGAGCTGGAATCGCACAGCCAACCAATGATGTTTATGTCAAGAGCGGGATTCAAACCGCCAACATTTGGATCAGTGGACAAACTCTCTATCAACTGTGGAAAATTGCCAAATGCACTTTAATGGGAGAAACCAGATCACCCAGAGGAAACCCACCCAAACACAGAGAACATATAAACACTGTTCACACACTGTCCTCTCTGGAGCAGACCGCTGTATCTGGGCTTGTTCGTCCTTCTGCCGTCTGTAACACGAGCCTGTGCTGTTCTGCTGCAGTGGGACACTTTTAAACTGACCCTGGACCAGCCCGCAGGACAGGAGGAGGAAGAAGAGGAAGAGGAGGAGAGAGGAGGAGGTGGACGGGGAGGGGGAGGAAGAGAGAGGAAGAGGAGAGTGGGGGGGGAGGAGGAGGAGGAGGAGGAGGAAGAGGAGAAGAAGGAAGAGGAAAGAGGAGGAGGAATGCCCGATCGCTCCTCTGTTCTCAGCTGTGTCCTGCAGTTGAATTATTGATGCTGTTATGAATGCACCACAGGAGCTCAGAGCTTTCACTGCACGACACTTTAGACCTACATGTCCCAAGGCCCTACTGCAGGAAGTACAGTGTATTAGAAATGTAGTACTGTCTTTATGTGAGAAGCTTTATACAAGAATAATAATCTAAATGCATTTGTTTGTGTGCTTTATCAAAATAATGTTATGGTACTTTGGTAGCAAAAGGAGAAAGAAATTTAATTTGTCAACTGGACAGAGTTTATTTGGTCGAATACGTTTCGCAGTTCATCCAAGCTGCTTCCTCAGTTCTGGTCAGATGCTGGCGGACACTGCTTTATATCTGCTTGAGCACTGGTGAACACTGGTGTTCAAGCAGATATAAAGCAGTGTCCGGTGCTTGTACTTTGGTGTGACTTTTGATTATACGAGTCTGACAAAGCCACTGCTTTACACCTATACTGTCTTGATGCATGGTACTGCATCGCCTGTAATGTTCCACAGTGTTAAGAGAAATCACACTGCTGTGCTGTACAGAGGGCATTCAGGCACTCACATCTTGGCCTACATCATCAGATGTATAATACTCCCTACAATAGAAGACTAACCTGGCTCACCCCAGACTGATACTGTATGTGTGTCAGTCTGAATTGAGTTCATTATCAATCTGGAACGGCTCTTGCTGAAAGTGATTAGGAAACGCGAATGACATGATTGTTTGAATCTGATTGGTCGAAGCATCACAACAGAGGAACAAGGCTAGAAATCAAACTTTTGTTAAATCCAGGTGAAAGAAAAGCACAGACATCTTCCCAGTCCACAAATGCAGCTCTTACCTTCTGCACAAACAAACACACAAATAAAATAGTCCACACTGACGCTAAAATAGGATGATGTACGGCTAAATTTAATGTCATTACATTACAAGTATATCTCCATGGAGACAAGCAGGTGGCGGCCCGGGAAAAGTTACATAGGGCACCTTTAAACTACACAACTCACTTGTGTTACGGTTGTTTCAGCTGTGGCTTATATCTTCATTTAATTTAGTTTTGCTTGCTTAAAAGCCAAGTATTGGATTTGATGTTCATTGTTGGCATAGAGCCTATAGTAGTATTAATAAACACATGCAAATAATATGGTTGTGAATATGTCAGTTTATAGCAGCACTGCTGGTTTGTATTGTTTATAATTCCATATTGTCAAAGCCAAACAAAGAAATAACATTTTATAGATAACATATTTTTATTTGGAATCGATAATGCTGTAACCTATTGTTATAATGTGTTTTCATTATTAAAACATTATACCACAATGTGAATCTGCTAATGTAATTATTATTTTGCCTCTCTGTCCCATGCGCAGTTAAAGTGGTATGAGCGTTATTTTAATAGCTCCACGTTTAGGGGATAGATACATAAACTGGGATGCTGCTGATGTCTTCCTTTGACTCTGGGCGTGTCTGTTAGCCTAGCCTTGGTGCGTTCAAGGTTATAATCATTGTGGGAATTCAATCCGCCCTGGGCTGCCATATGAAGGAGCAGTGATAGCAACAGTAGCAGGGACACAGCACACGTAGCATAGCATATAGCCTGACACCTGTTAGCCATGTCTAGCCAAAATCGTATAGTAATTCATCAGAAAACGTTAGCAGTGAGACTCCTGCAATGCACCATGACCAGTTCCTTTTGCTACAACGACTATTGCTATCATCTTATCCTAGATCCACCTGCTGTGTTTGCTTTGTCATTTCCAGTCTGTACGAATCCACCATCCCCCCAGCCCTCTGCTCCGTGTCTAACCCACCACACCTCTCCCTGCCCCCATAACAGTCGCCGCGAGCACTGTCAGCGAAGCCAAACAGAAACAGACTCAATTTAGGGTGTGTTTGCTGCATTTGTTGCTCATTTTAGTTCTGATATAGACTCGGTTTGGTTTGATTTAGTCCTGTTCTAGTCCAGGTTTAGTTTTTGGTTTAGTCCTGGTTTAGTCCCAGTTTTGATGTGACGATTGTGCAAGGAACAGTCACAGTTACTGACTCACATTAGGGTTAGGGTGTGTTTTTTTCATTTGTTGTTATTTTTGTCTGAAAGTGCATGTAACTGATGTACAGTAAACTCGGTTTGGTTTTGTTTTTGTCCTTGTTTAGTCCTGTTCTAGTCCAGGTTTAGGTTTTTGGTTTAGTCCTGGTTTAGTCTCAGTTTAGATGTGATGATTGTGCAAGGAGGTATACCGTAGCATGTCTATAGGTACAGATTCACGTGTACTGTGGTCCAAAGTAAGAAAGAAATTATCTGATGGAGTTCTTTTTGCCACTTTGGTGCTGCTTTTTCTGTTTCATTTGATAGTTACCATAGCAACCACTCCAAATACCCAGGATACTCTGATGGAGCATGTACGCAGAGATATGAGTATCCTGGTTTCTCTGGGCACATGTAAACGTCACATCCAGAATACTGTCATAACCGGGATACTCAGTGTTTGGGTAACTTTAAAACATCCATTGGAATATCTCGGCAAATGCAATATGACGTAGAAAACAATTCAATAAGCTCGATAGCAACACTCAATATTAGCAAGTTTTAGATATGCAAAGGTTATGTCCTATGTCAGTGGTATTTGGAAGATATAATTTCAATATTAAGACAGTTAATCTATATATTTATTATTGTAAAGAGTGTATTTTAGTAAAATTATGTCAAATTACACAATAAACTACTCTAATAAATACAATTAAACAAATTATAATAGGAAATAATTTAATTTTGAAGTGAGTTTTGTGAACCCATGTCCAATGTAAAATATTATTAGAGAATAGCGAGGAGACTAGTTGCTAGCATTAATAAAATTGAAAAAAACTGTCAATATTGCCCACACCAACTATGAATTAGACTGGTTTGGTGCATTACAGATCGACTGGGTTTTTTCATCCAGAGCAACCAATGGCCGATAAGCTCTGCCGATATTTTTGCGCCGATATGTGGGGCGGATTTGGATTATTTTCCCCAAATTATGCCATTTAAATTTACTGTAAACTCACCCACAACCCTTTTCTAACCACAAACTTTAAGAGAGCTGTGCAGTCACGTTTTGTATAGTTTTCTCTTCATATTTAAGTGTTAAAATAAAGCTTTGTGTGTGTCTTTTTAGGCAGTGGATTGACTGAAACAAAACGTCGAGCTGTGCTGGAGATTTAAGGCCGATTGCTGATAGGCTAAAAGTCAAAATATCATAGGCCAACAGATATATCAGTCTGTCTCTAATGCATTATGAGTAAATTAAATACAAACACAATAAAATGGTAATGTAAGTTTTTGGATTAATGGCACTCTAGTCATATGGCCTTATTTCTTTGTTGTAAGTGTTAGAACCCATGCCCCATGTAAAAAATATTGTAAAAGAATCACTTAGAGACTAGTTAGTATTAGCAGGGTTGAACATTCACTCTATATATTTATGTCTTAGAATACCATTACTAACCCTGAAGTCCCAATAATCAACAATATGCACTTCTTTTTCTGTGGGTGTTTTGCAGATTAAAGTGAGTGAGCTCTGACCAAACGCTAAGTCATACACACATGGATCATTTTCAGTTACAGCCTTGACATACATTGACTTAAAGATAATTTTTCTTCTATATTTATTGCATCAAACGTATTTTTCAAGGTTATGTATTGGTCAATTTGGCATAGGCTTTGATTAAATTGAACAGATAGTCTATGTTTTTCCCCTATATACTATGTCATGCTTGTGTTAAAGGTCCTATATTACACAAAATTGTCTCTTGTGAGCTTTAAGCCGTGTTACAATGTTGTTGCCTCATTAAAAACATACCTGGAGTTGTGTTTTGTTTTATTCACACATTTTTCAGTAATTTGTTATTCGTCTCTCTACATCTCAAAAGCTCAAATTGCTCTGTCATGAAGTGGCAGTTTTCAAGTTAGCAGCTCCTTTTACCTTTAGTTCAGTAGTGATTGGCAATTCCAGGACTGAAATCATCCAAATGATTCTAATGAAGGTGTATGGAGTTTAAAAACACAGTGGAGCACATGTATTACCACATGACATCACAATGTGGAACAGAGTGTTTTCAGTTTGAGAGATGATGCCTAAATATGCAGAGTTTGTGTGTTAAACATGTGTGAATGAAACAAAACACAACTCCAGGTCTGTTTGTGATGAAGAAACGACATTTTCTACACGTTTTTGAAAGATCCAAATGTTGACGTGTCTCATTATTCGTTAGAACTCTGACCTGTTCTCCAGCTCTGTTTAAACTATAGGGACTGATAATGTACTGTATCCATAGCAACAGGCTAACCCTCATTTAGCATGTCTAAATTATAACCTATTGAGAAGTTTGCATTCTGGGGAGGGATTTTATTTTTTATAATATTATTTTTGCTATAGTTTTTTGTATGGTTTTAGTACTGATCTGTTATAATGTTGTTTCCTCATCACAAACAGACCTGGAGTTGTGTTTTGTTTCATTCACTCATGTTTAACACACAAATCCTTCAGATTTAGGCTGAGTTCTTCTCTCAAACTGAAAACACTCTGTTCCACCTCGTGATGTCATGTGGTAATACAGGAAGTGTTCCACTGTGTTTTTAAACTCAATACAACTTCACCAGAATAATTTGGATGATTTCAGCCCTGGAATTGCCAATCTCTACTGAACTAAAGATGAAATGTATTTGTTAACTTGAAAACTACAGCTTCATGACATCACAAGGTGGAACAGAGCATTTTGAGCTTCGGAGATGTACAGACTAATAATAAAGGATTACTCAAACGTGTGTGAATGAGGTATGTTTTTGATTAGGTAACACCATTATAACATGGCTTAAAACATACAAGAGAGTATTTTGTGGTAATAAAAATTAAAATGAAGCAAAATTTATATAAGCATCAATGTACAAATTCATACTGGCTTCTCAATAAATATATTTGAAACGGGTAGCTTGCATTCATGTTTTGTCCTGGTTTGTGGTTAACATCTCTGTAATTACTGGACCTGTCCACATGAGACAAAAATGGCAGAAGGTTCAGCATATTCTCTGTTAGCACAAATGAACCAAGGTTAAAGAAAATATGTTTTTACTATCAAGGCTAAAGCCACTGTCCATGATTCTCTGTTTGATAATATCTTTCAAAAGCCCTGTCCTTCATCTGAAATTGAATAGGAACTCGAATGTTGAGAAAGCACCCAATAAGATCTGACAAAAGCACATTGAAAAACTACATCCCCATCTGCATTGTACTACCACTTTTGTATTAACATTTTCAGCATGTTAAAATTCTGTATTTTTTGAATTCCAGTTATAAATTCAAGGGTTCATATGGTACATTGAAAAGCTACATACATTTCTCCTATCTCCACCTCTGAATTGATAAAACCACCCCTGTTTTGACTATTTGAGCTTGCCATAAAGGCTTAATTCTAGTTCAGATTTAAAATAATAATAGGTCTATGTAAAAGTAGCATAGCATGAATTACAGGTAGGTAGGTAATAGTATACAGGTATATAATCTACATCAACAAATGCCATGGGCCCCACATTAAAACATGCTGACAGTTCTAATGTGTATTTTGTAATAATAAACTGAACATACACCCAAAGGATATGTAAATGCTCCAATATAGACAATATGAACATTAAAAACGATGTGCATTTCCCGTATTTTCACCTCTGCCTTGTTAAAACCACATCTCTAGCTATAATACCCTATGGCAAATGTGTGTCGTAATCATATTCCATACCCAAAATGTTGACAGTCCACTGAAAAACTGCATGCATTTGCCCAATCCCCATCTCTGCACTCCTGTTTTGATCACATGCCATGAAGGTTTAGTTATAATTATAAAATACAAGTTAATATAAAATCAGCATCTCTTTTTTTTGTAATTACTCCAAGTATCACACTCATATAACTTACCTCACCCAAAATGGTTAAAGTACATTGAAAAACTATATACACTTTCTCCAAACCCATCTCTGCAATGTTAAAACCACCCGTTTTGACGAGTGAACATTGCAAAAATGTTCAAGAGTTATAATTATACAATACAATTCAATATGAAATTAGCATGTCTATTGTAACTCCTTTAATACAGTAAAGTAGATACAAAAATACACTTTGCGTCTAAAGACTAAGCGTCTTTGAGTGTCCAGAAAAGAGCTATATAAGTCTGATGTATTATTATTATTATTATTATTATTATTATTATTATTATTATTACTTATTTCCTCCAACACCACCCCTGCATTGTAAAAACCACCCTGTAGCCTCACAATACTAACATTTCCAACATTAACTAGCTTTAATATTCAATAAAAGCCCCTCACCATAACACACCCCACCCAAAATGCTCCAAAGCTCACTGTAAAACTGCCCTCACTCCCGTCTGCATTATTAAACCTCCACATCATGACATCACCGAGTGTCTGGACTCACCCTCCACGCCGTCAGGAGGGCCACCCCAGGTCCAGCGCTTCGGCCTGTTGTCCAGCAGGCCCTCTCCTCCGCCTCCACCCTGGTTTTGCCCCGACTGCCCCGTGGTCCCGTTCTGGAGGTTGTTGTTATTGCCCCCACGGCCTCCACGGCGCCTCACCATGGCCTCCAGACGCTCCTGCTCGTTGCGTTCGGAAACAGGGAAAAACAGACACTCCCTTACGGATCCATCACTGCGTCGCCTCAGGCCCGGAGACGATGCGGCGGTAACCGTGGAGATGATGAGGTCGTCGGGGAGAGAGGGATGGGGAAGAGGAGGAGAGGAGGAGGGGGGATGCTGCTGCTGCTGCTGCGCCATGGTAACCGCGTCCGGGTGCAGTCACCGCGACGACAGACTGCGCTCACGGACTGACAGCACCGCTCGCCCCGTGTGGCTATCTCTCCTCCCCGCTCTGATCGACCCTCCTTCTTTCTTCTCTCTCTTCCTCTCTCTCTCTCTTTCTCTCTATCTCTCCATATCATCTCATATTCTAATTTCTGTCAATGCAAGTTTTTCTGTTTGGTTTTTGCTATTCAATACAATGGCCATAGGTTTATCCATACCATACATTAGCTTTCTTCCTGTCCCTCTTTCTCTCTCCCGCTCTCTCTCTCTCTTTCTCTCTCTCCCCCTCTCTCTATATCTCGCCGTATCGTCTCACCGTCTAATTTCTGTCAATCCATGTTTTTCTGTTTGATTTTTGCTATTAAATACATTGGTCATAGGTTTATGCAAACATTAGCTTTCTTTCTGTCTCTCTTTCTTTCTCCCTCTCCTTCTCCTTTTCCTGCTCTCTCTCTCTCTTCTCTCCCTCTCTCCTCTCTGTCTCTCCATATGATTGCCAGTGTATTTTCTACATTAGGTGGTTTATGTCTGTTTAAACATCTTAGGTCCTAAAACAGTTACGGCTAGTAATAAGGTAGAAATAGTGTCTTCCTCTCTCCTCCCTGCCCTCTCTCTCTCTCTCTCTCTCTCTCTTCTCTCTCTCTTCTCTCCATCTCTCCACACCATTGCTCTCTCTGCATCTCTCTGCACCAGTGGTTCTTTGTTTTGTTTTTTTTGCCTACTCATCTACAAGCCGCATTTAAAAAAAATAGTAGCTATCTGTCTCCATCTCTCCTCCTTCATCTTTTGTCTCTCTTTCTGTCTTTCTCTGTCTGTCTCTCTCTTTCTCTCTATCTCTCCCCCTCTCTGTTCATTTCCTCCTTCTGTTACGTATGCTCTAGTGATTCCCTTCAAGTATTTTCTACTACTGAGGTTTTCCTAAATACAACTACATCAATCAGCCTTCCTCCTCCTTCCTTTTCCTTCTCTCTCTCTCTCTCTCTCTCTCTCTCCTTCTCTCTCTCTTTCTGCACCAGTGGATCTCTCAAATACCAGATATAATATTTACCAACCTATATTTTATACTACTGGATGAAATCAAATTGCATAAATACAATTGTACATCTTTGAATTTTCGTTTTCATTCAACTGTTAACTAAATAATCACAAATAAATATAAAATAACCTTTGCACCTTTAACTTACGGAACCAGGGGGTGGGCGGACACTAATGAGCTCCAGAAAGTCTAATCTAATCTATTATTTCTATTTATTATTTTCTTCTTTTTATTATTATTTTGAATTTTTAGCTCCTAAAAAGGGGGACAAATAACTGATGCAATAAGGCTGTTAAAGGGTCTATATTACGTTATAATGTTGTTTCCTCATCAAAAACACACCTGGAGTTGTGTTTTGTTTCATTCACACATGTTTAACACACAAACCCTGCATATGTTACGTTCTCTCAGACAGAAAATACTCCACCTTGTGATGTCATGTGTTAATACAGGAAGTGCACCCCTGTGCTTTTAAACTCCTGGAATTGCCAATCTCTACTGAACAAAAGGTAAAATGTAGCTTTTAACATGACAACTACCGCTTCATGACATCACAAGGTGGAGCAGAGCATTTTGAGCTTTGGAGATGTAGACAGATAAACAATAGAGGATTACTCAAACATGTGTGAATTAAACAAAACACAACTCTAGGTATATTTCTGAGGAGGTAACAACATTATAACTATTTTGCATAATGTAGGACCGTAACTTCATCTTTATTTTATGTATTCTTTTTAAAACACTGTGCATTTTTGTCAGATGGAGAACCTTATTGATATAATGTGAGTTTCAATATTGTCTGTTGGATCCATCGTTATCTGGACTACTGTATAATCCAGATAATGATGACAAAAATACGATTATTTAAACAGTCAATAGTCACAGCTACTACAATGATTTGCTGCAGTTGTCCTGTAGTTCAAACCTAATCTAAACTGGGTTGGCTGTGGGAGTATTTTACAGCTGGTCTGGGTGAATTATGAGCTTGTCTCCCATTTCCTGTAAACGCCACACGAACCACTGATGTCATCCCCCCCGAGGGCCAGTGATCATTAGGGCATTGAATTATGTACATGAGACACAGAGGGAGGGACGGAGGGCGAGAACAGCCGACTGAAAATCAATACAGAATCAATAGGATCAGATCACCAGGACGGAGCTTGTTAACCCTTTGTGATCTTAAGGCTTAAATTATGGACTGTTATTAAACGTCAAGACAAACGAGCAGGATTTTTTATGACAAAAATATACCCGGAGTTGTGTTTTGTTTCATTCACACATGTTTGAGTAAGTCTTTATTACTAGTCTGTCCACTTCACCAAAGCTCAAAATGCTCTGTTCCACCTTGTGATGTCAAGTTAACAGCTCCTTTTACCTTTTGTTCAGCAGAAATTGGCAATTTCAGGTCTGAAATGATCCAAATGATGCTAGTGAAGGTGTATGGAGTTTAAAAACACATTGGAGTACTTCCTGTATTGCCGCATGATGAAGGTGGAAGGAGTGTTTTCTGTTTGAGAGAAGAACTCAGCCTAAATATGTAGGGTTTAGATAGATGAAGTTGTAACTGATTCTCAATTTCACAGTACAATTTCTTCTGCTTCATTTGGTAAGATATTTGTATTGTAGTAATATATAAATACAATAGGAGTATATACAGTAATGCACTGTGAATAGGGAGTTATAATTTTAGTGTAAACTACAGTGAGTGGTGTGACCTCTGACCTTCTCTGCTTCCTGTTGCTGTCTTCTTCTCTCCTCGGCTGCGTTTCTGCGTCGTTCCTCTTTCTTCTTCTGCTCTTCCATTTTTCTTCCTCGCTGCTCGGCACAGCGCTCCAACTGCTCCTTCACTCTCCGCTCCTTATCTCGCAACACATCCGGCAAATCTATAAAGAATATATATTATTATTTTCATTTTGAATGAAAAATTTAATAAAATTACACATGTTAAATGGACTAAACCTGGACTAACCTACGACTATAACAGCACTACTCTAAAATCCAAAATCAATGAATGAATGAATTAAGAGGAATCGAGTTGAGTTGAAATGAAATAAAATAATAAACCATTATAAATCCAGATCTAAAACAAGACTAACTAGATCTGTAATGGGACTAGTGGGACTAGTAAAGGACTAAACCAGGTCTAAACCAGGACTACACAAGGACCACACAAGGACCACACCAGGACTAGACCAGGACTAAACGAGGACTAAAGCAGGACTAAACCAGGACTAAACCAGGACTAAACCAGGACTAAACCAGGACTAAACCAGAACTGAACCATGACAAAACCAGAGCTATACCAGGACTAAAGCAGGACTAAACCAGGACTAAACCAGAAGACTAAACCAGGACTAGACCAGAACTCAGAACTGAACCAGGGCAAAACCAGAGCTAAACCAGGACTAAAACAGCACTAAATCTGGACTACCCAGGACTAACCCAGGACTACACCAGGACTAAACCAGAACTAGACCAGGACTGAACCAGGGCTAAACTAGGACAAAACCAGGACAAACCCAGAGCTACACAAGGATTACACCAGAACTAAACCAAAACTAACCCAGGACTACACAAGGACTAAACCAGGACTAAACCAGAACTAACCCAGGACTACACAAGGACTAAACCAGGACTAAACCAATTCTAATACTGGACTAAACCATGAGTCTTGAACGTGAATATGCAGATGCAGAGCGCACTAAGCACTAAAACACACTTGGGTTAACATTGCCCCCTACTGGACAATTATGTGTTTACAAATTACAGTACAGAATAAAACTTTTGGCAATGGTTTGGTATAGGGTTATCAAAATTATAAAAAATCAGATACCAAACATTACCAAAACTAGTATCAAAACTAGATACTCATTTGAGCAGGTATCAATACTAAAAAGTCACATTCACAGGACAGAAATGAACCACATTCTACTGTCTAAATAAAGAGTGTTTTTTATTATCATCGTGGTATCAGAATCGGTATTGAGTATCAAGTCTACTCCTTAGTACTGAAATTGAGTTTTAGTATCAAAAAGGGCATGGTATTTACCTGTTATGAGTTTATCAGTTTTGGTGGGCGATCTTGAAGGCGACCGATGAGTGGAGACGAGGAGAGGAGCAGAGGGAGGGCCCAAAGCTGCTGAGATGGAAAAAACAAAACAGAAAAACAACTCAACAATGACTCATGTGAAGAAACAACGTCCAGGAGGCAAATGACTCCAAACGTGACTTCACAACACGACATTATACACACGGTGAGGCTGTATGACCTTATCCTGGTTTGAGAGTAGCAAATAGTTGTAATATCCAAATATACAAGGAGCAAAGGAAAACTAGGATATGCTACTTTAGTGTCAAGTTGTTTTTTCATTCAAGTTGCCTATTGATGGGAAACTTTAGTGGTTAGATGACTAGTGGGATTTTGAAGGTTCCAATTTACATTAAACAAGCGAGATAAGTCCAGACTGGCACCATAAAAAGAGTGGTATAAATTTACAACAGGACTGTAATTGAAGCAAACTGTAATTGCAATTTATTTATTAAGGTTTTCAATTTGGAGGAGGAGCGGCTCTACTCTGAGCTCCTTGGAGGGGTGTTGTTACAGTCATGACCCGTCACTCACCCATTTTGATAATCAAAACAGTGAATATATCACATGTATTGCATAAAAAAGTTTCTTTTTTCTAAACAAGCAACAAAATTAGTACAGAAAATACAAAGAAATACTCAATACAGCAACCCATAATATTGATACTGTCTGTGTATGATCAAATTTAGTATGGATAACTGTTTTTTTCCTCAGCCCTATTAGATACCTAGAATTTAGAATAATAAAGGTTTGTAATTATTTCAAGTCCTAAAAGATTGGCTATTGGTGACTTCTCCGATCAATAAAAGATCAATGAGCTGTCCTTGTCAGACGTCTCAGCTGCCTTCACAAAGCTCCACATTTTCACTGGCTTCAAATATATTGACAGAGCCTCGCGCGCACACACACACATGTACGTATACACACACACACACGCACACGCACAATCACAGAAACACGCTCACTCAAATAGATGCAAAAACATGCAAATCCCCAGTGACTTGCGCTATACTTAGCTCATTTCTCTCCAGATGACATCACACCGATTGAATCATTTGCTTTCAGAATATATATAAACGTTTTTTGTCCCTTATGACACGCCGTAGTATTTGTCATTTTGTTACACAGTTAAAGGTCCTATATGACGCAAAACTGACTCTTGTGAGTTTCAGTCATGTTAGAATACTGTTACCTCATCAAAAACATACCTGGAGTTGTGTTTTGTTTGAGTAACCATTTATTATTAGTCTGTCTACATCTCCAAAGCTCAAAATGCTCTGTTCCACCTTGTGATGTCATGAAGCGGTAGTTTTCAGGTTAACACCTACATTTTACCTTTAGTTCAGTAGAGATCGGCAATTCCAGGGCTGAAATTATCGAAATGATTCTAGTGAAGGTGAAGTTTAAAAACACATTGGAGCACTTCCTGTATCACCACATGACATCACAAGGTGGAACAGAATGTTTTCAGTTTGAGAGAAGAACTCAGCCTAAATATGCAGGATTTGTGTGGTAAACAGGGGTTTGCAAAAATATATCGCCAAGAGTATTTTTTGGTATATTTTATTAAATTATTTTGTTACAGTGCAATGCATTTTTAGAGTGCAATATTTAACAGTGCAATATTTAACAGTGCAATATGTAACACAGTGCAATATTTTGATCAAATGCATTATTTGACTCAGTGCAGTATTTACTACCGTGTAATAGTTGTGTGCAATCTTGTTTGACTGAGAGTTGTAGTCTTGGGTGTCCTAGTCCTTTTTCTTAATGTCTTGCACTAGCACTTTTATATTTTATATTTTATTTTATACTATTTTATACTGTGTGGTAAGTGTCCCACGCACATGTCTGTATTGGAGGGTGAGTTGCTTTTAATCTCGTTGTGCATGTGTATGGTGTTGTACATGTGTATAGTGACAATAAAAGGCATTCTATTCTATTCTACAGCGCTACAGTTGTGTTGCTTGTTTAGAGGAAACTCATTTATACGACACATTTGACATATTCACTGTTTTGAGGATTAAAATGGGCGTGTTTCATATTAACTTTGCACAAGAAGTGGTTTAGCAAACACTTTTAGTATCACAGCCATTATTTAATCATAATTTTTTACTGAACTGTATCGAATCGATCTGAAATATATCGTATCGAATCATATCGAATTGAAAGCGTACTGTACGAGCTACGTATTGTATCATAATCATAATTCTATCTGATTAAATATAACACAAACCTATAGCTGTAGTCTCAATCTTTCAAACAAGGACAAAAATTTGCACATTTGTTGCATTTATTTCTGTAATTTTGTGGTTAATTTTACTGTAATTTCACCTTGAACTTCAGCTAAAGACAAATTTTAATATATCTTCATTGGATTGCCAAATTTATTATTATCGGGAATAGCATACTGAAATATTATATTTTTCCACTATGTAAAAGACATTTTGAGCATGTACAGTCAGTTATAATCATCTAATTGTGTGTTCTAAAAGCTACAAATATATACAGTATATTATATAGTATGTTTTTCATATTTATTTTCATTAAGACAAGACATTAAGCTAAAACAATTGCCTGTTGCCTAAATTAAAATGATTAAAACAGTCATATATGTTAAAAGCAGTTCTTTTTCCACTATGATCCATCCATATGATAGAAAATCGTACAGTAAAATATAATAATAATAAAAACAAACCCATCAAAACCCACGTAACGTTACTCTCTAAAATAACCCCAAAACTAGGCTAGACTGAATTCAATAGGCAGGTGTGAGCTATTTTTATCTAGCCTATTTAAATAAAACAACCATACAAGTGTACAATTATTATTAAATATATATAAACTAACGGATGACCAATAACATAACGTCACATCTATCAATCAATCAATCTATATGAAACCTATGCGACAACAAATAATAATAAAAAAAATAAATAAATAATAAAAATAAAAAACACAAAAAAATAAAAAACAACCGTGAATATATAGGCTAAATAGAAAATCTGCACAAATAAACATATTGCTAGTTAGCTTTAGGTAAAAATGTAAAAGATGCTACAAACGTGCGCTCGCTAAAAACGTTAACGTTCAAACGTATGACCAACGGTTGTCATGGTTTCTTACCGGTCATCTCCGCGTGGCCAGGAGACACTTTGGTCATCCTAAAATGTTTAAAAATGTCTTTAAAATATCAAAACAACACAGAAATCCCACGGTAAGGTGCCCAGGAGCGGCTCGGAGAGTGACTAATGAGGAATGATGCTAGCTGCAGCAGACAGATGGAAAAACAGAGGAGGGGCGTCCGTGAACGCGCCTCGGAGATTAATCTATTTATATTACGCTTTCAACGGGTAAAAATAACACTAATGCTAAAAAACGACATTTGCACGTTTTATTAAACATAATGTTGCGCTGATAAGTAATTGTTTTGTAAAATTTGATTGATGAGAAAACAGTGGGCCATTATCTTAGCTGCCATTGGGGCTGACTGACAGAAAAGTGGCTGCCACTCTGCGCCAACTGAGATCCTGTAAAAAAAAAACAAAAACGCAAAATTAACTCTTGTGAGCTTTAAGCCATGTTATAATACTGTTATTTTTTCAAAAACATACCATTATTAAACTGTCTACATCTCCAAAGCTCAAAATGCTCTGCTCCACCTTGTGATGTCATGTAGTGGTTTTCGACTCCAGTGCTGAAATTATCGAAATGATTCTAGCGGAGGTGTATGGAGTTTAAAAACACAGTGGAGCTCTTCCTGTATTAGCACATCACAAGGTGGAACAGAGTGTTTTGTGTCGCAGGATTTGCGTGTTAAACATGTGTGAATGAAACAAAACACAACTCCAGGTCTGAGGAAACAATATTATAACATACATTAAAAATAATAATAATAATAGCGCAATATAAGCCTTTTAAACGTACTTGTAATTAAATACATGAAAGGCAAAAGTTTATTACTGAAACAAATGACTTGAAAAACATGCATCCCTATTGTGAAGGTGGGACGCTTCTCCACAGATCTAACACAGATATAATGTATGTAATTTGCATATTTTTCTGTGACTGTGACATCATGGACCTAGTGATGAATCAGACACATTTTATTAATGAATTCAACTGTTTTTATACGATCCAGAAGGAAAAACACACACATTTAAACCACTGCTTCCTTGTATTGTACCGCTGGATTAATGAAATGATCCTCCAGGTCCGGTGTGTTTTCTGCTCAATTGCCTCGCGCTGTTTTCGCCTCTGTCTCGTGTCGGAGAGCGCACGTGCAGCACACGAGCCCAGCGGCGGGGTTACGTCATGTTGGCACGCGCGCACGGGGCAGTGGACGTGGGTCAGCGCCGTTCACACGTTCACGCTGCCATCCCCGGGTCACGTCTGACTGAAACACGGCGCTAAAAATAACATCAAACTCACCCAGAAATGCGCTTCAAACACACGCTTCCGGTTCAGTCTTCAGCGCCGCCCGGTGGCCGAGTTAAAGCAGCAGCATTTACGCGTCGTGAGTTCGAGTCCCGCCTCAGACAGCTTCCTAAATTATTAAACAGTTCAACGTAAAATGAAATGAAATGTCATTTAAAATACGCAATTGCCCTACTATTGTGTCTCGACGGTACACTAACCTATCTGGTGAAAGGTCCACCGCCACCTGCTTGTCTCATTCTTTGCCAAGAATGTCCCACAAACTGGCATTAGGCAAATCTGTCCCCATGGAAACAAGCAAATAGCCTAACAGATCTGTGGAATACACTCATTGTACAACACTCCACACTTTGATATTGAGTGAAAAATTATACTTTTACTAACTCAAAGGCTGACAATTGAAAATATCCTGCTGTTGTGTCTTTGAGCAAGGCATTCACCCACTTCCATATGAATACAGAGGGACTGGTGGGGGTCAGAGGCTATGACAGGCGCTCCCCCGTCAGTCTGCCCCAGGACAGCCGTGGCAACAAGTGAAGCGTACCAGGTAACACCATACAGTGAGTCAAGCAATTATTTTTATACGTCCTTTAAGACATTTTAAATACATTTTGGTGGCAACTGAGGGCTTCTAAACACAGAATATTTGGGAATATTTGCAAAAAAATATTGATAAACATTAGAAATTGTTTTTTAAAGGCCTATGTTTTTTAATAATGCCATTACTATTATCAAAATACAGCTTCAAATGTTAAAGGTGCACTGTGCAACTTGTCTGGTGGTCTCCATGTTGATGTGTCTAGAATGTTCCGCATTATTATCATAAATTTAAGGATCTCCATGGAAACTTGGAACTTAGATTTGCGGAAAGGCGACCCCACTTAATGTTTTTTAAGATATTTTTGAACAATAAAAACACCTGTGGTTGAATAATGCAAGACAGATTAGTTTAATACCGTACTGTGGACAGTTTAAGCCAAAGCGTTAAGATCTCCATGGAGACAAACAGGTGGTTGACCCTCCCCGGAAAAGTTACGCAGTGCCCCTTTAAGTTTACATGCAAGTTCAGTTCATAAAGAAATGGGAACAAATACAAAATATGTTAATATTTTTAATTATAATTGTTTTAGTATCATTTATTGTTAGTGATTTAGTCTGATTTATAAAACAGCCATTAACAACCAAAGCAGCTGCACCACATTTACTTCAGTTACAATTTAAGCAGGTTTTTAAATACCAGACTTAAACTTTATGATAGAGAAGAAAAAAGAGCACGTGAAAAGTACAGCAAAAACACAACCCAGGGCAGATTCATACCAAAAAATAAATGCAGACATTCAAATCAAATCCTAAATCTGAACAAGTGATTTAAATGCTACAGTGGTTCAAACAGAAGGAATCCAGTTCACTTACAGCTCCTAATAATATAACAGTTCATTTCTTGCATTTTTATCCAATATCCCGGTTTTGTAACTTATTTAATTATTGCAGGGGATTTAGGATTTAATGTGGTTTAATTGGACGCAAGATTTTAAAATTTAAATTCAAGACGTAACTTAATTCAAGTATTTATGGACATAGGTTAAATTTGCCTCCGTATTGAAATTCACGGTTTAAAATGATGACTGTTACCATGGCGATTAACAATGGAATACAAAAATGCACACACTGCCCAAAAACGTCTCAAGAACTCTGGGAAAATTACAGAACGGATTTAAACAACAGAGTTTCAGGAGTTACACGTAAAAGTACAGTTAAGTTTTACAGTCACTCACTTTTTTTGTCAAAAAACTGTTAATCACAGGCTCCTTAAAATGTCTTTTTAAAATCTTTTGAGTTTTCCGACCATGTTAACGTTTTTTTGTCAGTGTTTGCTTTATGTGTGCATTGTGTCTCCATGGTAACAGCTATAGAGATTTATGTATAACACCCCCTGCGTGAAATATCAATAGAATTCCACTGGTTTGGTATGAATCTAGCAACAGTAGCCTAACCTCTCAAAAAAACAAAAACAAAAAACAAACAAACAAAAAAACAGATTAACAACAGACAAACTTGAGAAAAGGGGGAAAAACACAAAATGGTTTATTCATTTATTGGCTGTTTGCTATTCCACATAGAGTGAAATCAATATAAATACATCTTAAAAAGAGTGGTGTTTCGAACTGATGAGACGTGCAAGTGGCAAGAGAGCAAATTTGGACAAAGGAAGAAGGAAAAAAAAAACAAAAAACTAAAATGTCTAGCAATGCTCTTGATGTTACAATGTTGGTCTCGGCCTCAACTGTCCAATCCGCCGCCGGTGACATCATCAGTCGCTGGGCAGACTTTAAACTTCACTTCACACCAGAGTTACATTTCTTAGACGCCACATTTAATCGAGTCAGCGGCGATTTTCTTTTCTCCTGATGTGAAATGCAAAGACAGAAATGGACTTTCTATTTTAATAAACTTTTAAACTTGTTCAAGCTGATCTTAGTAAAAATATTTATTATTATCGGCGTGAAGTGTCAATGTGAGTATCCAGCAGGAGCAAAAGATTAGATCTGAAAGAGAATACAGCACAACATTACATTTCTATGTTTAAAAGGCGCATTGGGGAGCTCTTTACATTTTCATTCATATAAAGGTGTTATTTAAGAAACTGTAAACCGCCTTCAGTTACATTTACATATACTTATAATTGTACAATAATCCTGATTTGCAAGTAAGAAAGTCACAAATAATCTTTAATTAATCCACAATTTCACAAAGTTTCAAAATCTTGATTTTAAAAACCTGCATTAATCTAATGAATTTGATTAATTGCCCAGCCCTATAAACCAATATATGAAAAACACATACACGATTTATTTACTGTTAAATAAAATAATAATTTTGTTCTTACATCATCAACTTCATCGACGTCATCCCCCATGTCATCGAACTGGATTTCATCATCTTCGGGTCCGGTCCCGTCTATGTCGTTGATTTTAGCTGAAGAGAAAAAAATAAAAGGAGATTTAGGTCCTGATATCGCATAGGGTTTGGAGAGAAACTGAAACTTTAAACTTAATTTCAATACTAAAGAATAGACTCTATACCGATTTCAATACTACACTGATAATAAAACACACTCTTTATTTAGACAAAAGAATGATTTTCAATATTAAATAGTACTTGTACTTTTGTTCGCTCAAGATCATTCACAACAGTTAAGTTCCGCTTCTTGTTTAGCCAACTTAACATGATTTTCTTGTTTTAAATGTCAACTACAAACTAAATATTTAGCAAAGGTGTAGACTTCTGTTTGTTTTTAAGCAGCTCTTTCACATTTCCGAAGCGTTTTGAGCTCTTACAGAAGAAAATGTCATTACTTGCCACTGACTCTCATATACTGTTGCCATTCACTCTAAAAATTCAGAATATTGTGATCATTTGTATAACCTGTACACCAGATTAGAGACCCCCTGCTCTATATGGGACCAGCGCCCTCTGGTGGACACTGAACTCACCATGCTCTGGCAGCTCCCCGTAGGCTTTCAAACTCCGAGACTCGTCCGTGTTGTATTTGAGGATGACGTCAGCTTTGTTGTCCTAAAAGATATATTTTATACCATTATTTTAACGATATTGGCAATAGTTGGATGTTTTAATAGGAAGTAAAGGCTGCAATATTGAAGACTATTTCCTGTAAGTAAATGCAAGTGACAGCGATGAATAGGTTGGGCTCTAAACTATGAATCAAACTGGACCAGAAGTTTGTGTAAGAATGTAGTTTTAATTGACTGCATCCATTTTTACTTCTGTTTTAGCATTAAGATCCTCTCATGACTTTAAAGAAAAAAAAACAGTCATGTGGTCTGCGTTATATTAACTATATTCATCTATTTTTTAAAATATTTTTCTATAATTATTAAAGATAAAATGTGCATTTCCACACACATTTAACTGCTATAAATAGTATGAACTGTATTAGATTTAGACCATTTTCGACACGAAAGCTGCAAATTTACCTAGTTTGCACATAAGTTGCCAAAAAATGACTAGGAACAGTAGATAATGCTATAAAAACACCATATACACAGTTTAACAGTGAAAAAAGTGGATTTAGTGTTTAGTTCCACGTTAACATAAATTTCTTCTACACATTTTATACCAAGTTCTGATATATTTTTGTCCCACATGCCGGACGTCTGTACAACACATCCCTATGGCTGAGGATGGACTGCCGGGTTGTAATTTTGTTTCACTGTTGCTGCTGCTGGAATTAGATTTTATTTGGGATCAAGAAAGAATGCAAGAAAGCCAAAAAGAAAGCAAGCAGGCAAAAAAGAAGGCAAGAAAGCAAGAAAGAAAACAAGAAAGCAAGAATCTATCTATCCATCTTTACAGTAATGATGAGGAGTGCACATGCATGAATTATGAATGAAAGAAAGTCACTACACACCTGGTAATCTCTGAGTCCCACCAGAATAATGTCTGACGTGTTGATCCAGACCTGGGAAAGAGCAGAGCAAAGGGCTGGGGTCACATCTCAACACAACAGCCTGTAGTTTAAAAGGGGCCCTTATACGATATGTTCTAACTCCACTGTGTTTTTAAACTCCGTACACCTTCACTGGAATCATTTGGATTATTTCAGCCCTGAAATTTCCAATCTCTACTGAACCAAAGGTAAAATGTAACTGGTAACTTGAAAAACTACTCCTTCATGACATCACAAGGTGGAACAGAGAATTTTGAGCTTTGGAGAAGTAGACAAACTAATAATGCAGCGTTACTCAAGCAGGTGTGAATTGAACCAAACACAACTCCAGGTAATTTTTAATGAACAGCATTATAACATGGCTAAAAGCTCACAAGAGTCAACTTTGCAAAGTAAAGGTCTTTTAATATTAAGGTCAGAATTCTGTGTTACTGCCTTGCTGACAGTTTAAAAAGAGGTGGACAATTCCAGGTAAATTTCCAAAAATGTTCATCAAATTTCCCAAGGAAACTTCAGCTTGGAAATGTGGGGAATTTACATAGAATTGTCAAATACAGGAAAGGTTCATTTCCGTCCTGTGAATGTGACTTTTTAATATTGATACTTGCTCAAATTAGTATCTAGTTTTGATACTTGTTTACAGTATTGACGAGCATCAGATTTTTGATACTTTTGACAACCCAATTGTGGATCTCTCAATAAAAAACCCAAGCTGATCATTGACGAGAAAACACTGAGTCTGGATTACAAAGATGTTGGACAAACCTTTTTCCGGAGTTTTCCTCTGATGTGGCAAAGTCGTTTGGTGCCGTCGAAACACATCGCCTCCAGACGCCCGTTCCCCAGCATTTTGATCACCTGAGCGTACTCTGAGAAAAAGAGAACATAATGACATTATTAGTGGGGTTGGTATGATTTTCACATTTAGGGTCAGTCCAACATCTTCCGGTTAAAAACAAACTAAAGTTGTACCCACCTGTAAATATTGTATTGTGTGTGTATGTGTGTTTGAATGTGGGGGTGTCTGAAATGTGAAATTGCACTGTTGTAAAGCGTGTTTTAGGACTTAGACAAACTTTTTTAAGTTTAAGTCCTACAATAAACAGGAGTCAAGAATCAGCACAAGCGATACACTCTATACGTGTCACATCAGCTGCATGCTATTTGTGACTATGTACGACTGCACTGTTCCTGTCAAATAAATAAAAATAAATACAATTCATACTCAAAGTTATTATACATTTAGACCAACATTTCATCAAAGAATGTAAATAAAATAAGTCCTAAACTGTACATTCATTACTAGGTCTTCAGGCATTAAAACAATGAGATTTGGCTTTCTGATAACTACTAGATCTAAACCAGGTCTATAACAGGGCTATTCTACGTCTGATTTAGGGCTAAATCAGATCTAAAAGTGGACTACAACATTTCCACTGTAGATTTAAACATGAAAATATCCAAAGGAAGTCCTGTTTAGGCGTTTCTTTTTCAAAAGAAAACTGTTGCTTGACACTCATTGAGCGCACAAATCCGCTCAATTGTTGCATTTCCAGCCAAGTCAGTTCTTTCCGGTCAGATAGTGTTAAATAAACCTCAGATTAAAGTCTAAGAAAACCTCAGAGCAGTGCCTACAGTTGGCACCCCCAGGGAATAATGTTGACATCAGCTCCAGAAAGCACCGATTCATCTATACTTAGAGATACATTTGTCTTTGTCTGAGATATCTATTTTTTACTGTATTTATTTTAGTTTTTCTATGTACTTTCTTCACCTCCATAATTAACCTTAACATGTTGACGCCACATGTTCGAAATAAACAAATATATTAAACCTAAACTTAAATTGACTCAGACATTGCGTTAAATACCTGTCAACTATTATGAAACACTCCATCTTAGCACACAACCATAAAGAGACACGGCAAGTAATCTGAACTATATTTTCCCTCAAGATATTATTGAAACAACACCCAGTCAAAGGCTAAAACAATTGAATTTCCCAAGGCTGCTCAAAAAGGGAAGAAACAAACTCCAGATAAGACGACCACAATGTAGAAAAGACAAGAATAATCAGGAGAAGTCAATGCCAGAGACGACAAAAGAGACAAATTTGGAAAAAGGGGGGCCAAAACATACCACTCTTGTTGCCTTTGAATCCTTAGTCAGTGTTTCTCATATATTATATTCAGACTAAAATGGCACAAAATTATTCATGCCATGTTATTTTTTACTCATACTATTTGTGGAGTAAATATGGCTCTTGATACATGTATTAAAAAGTATAGTTGTTGGATTTTGTATTTAGGACAATAATGACAAACAAAGTAGGGCTGATTATTTTAGTAGCTGACCAATCAAATAGTCAAACTGTTCTATTTCTACACTACACTGGGACATTTTAAGGTTAAATTAGGTTAAGTTTCAGTCAGTATCACTTTTTTTTTTATTTTTTTTATTTTGACATAATAGAAAACAAACTGATTTAATCAATAGAATAAAGTGTATTTCCCTTAGTCCAATGTACAGTCCAGGTTGTTTTAAGACTATGTAAGTGAAATTTAGGCACTAAAGAACCACTATAGTCTCTTCGGCTATGTCCTTAATCATTTGTATGTTATAAATAAAGTAAATTTTGTGCCTCTCACCCTGTCCGTCCTCTTTGAACACGAGCTCTCTCTTCTCAGACTCATTCTCGTTCTTTCCACGTCGCCGATTCTTTCCTCCTTTACCTGTAAACAAACACCACAAAACACAACTAAATATCTGTAGAAATGTGACTTTATTTCTCATCTTTACACTGGATTCAAGTGTAAAACAATCCCCAAACCATCCACTGTAAAACCCCCATTGTTACATCACTGGCTAAGAACATTTCAACAGACGCATGTGGCTAAATAATCGATTTATATCACACAGCGACACGTTTTAGTTTGATTTGATCCATGACAGCAGCTGAATTCGGATAAATTGATAACATTAATCCAGATGTTACGGCCCATCGGGTGCGGTTTAACTAGCCTTTAGCATGTTAGCTTTGTAGAATGTTTACCATTAACAACGCCACGATAACAAGGAAAGATGGTGCCAAGAGAAACGAGGCTCGTGTCAAAACAACATAATCCTAACTAAAATAAAGAGATTTCAGTGGCGTCTTTTTGTTTTAACGTGTGATTTCTGGGTCACGGTGCTAACTAGCATTAGCCGTGCGGTGTCACGTTTTCACAGAGCGGCGGGACGGATAAACGCACATCACAAAAAAACGCAAATTAAGCTGCTAATTCAGCCCGTCACTTACCTTTATTTTTGGGCATTCTCTTTCACGCCTTGGTCACTGTAAATCCCCCTCGACAGAAAAGACTAACAGTGAACAGGTTAGTGTTTACAGACGGATAAATTGCGGATGTTTCACTCCGCGATTAGCACTGGGCTGGCTAACAGTCACGGCTCAACAAATCCACTGGTCTGCGCATGTGCAAGACAGAGCATTCAAAACCACTGCGCTTTATTGAAAACAATGTGACAGACACGCTGGGCAGGAGTCATTCAATAACCGCACATGAATGTATAATATTGTATTATAACAACACTTTGAGGCATAGAACTTGACTTTTGAATACGTTTAAATAATTATTCCTAAAACAAATACACTTGGCCACCAGAACCACTGGCTGGTCAGTCAAGCTTTTTTAACCTTTTTTTTTTACCTCTAATGTAGAATAAATATTGATATGTCAGTTTTTCCATCAACAATGGCTCTGATTAAACGAATGTTCGCTGAATTGTATTGAATTTGATTACGGCTAAGCTATTGTTCCCTTGGGCATGACACCTCACCCACCTTGTGTTATTCATTGGTGGTGGTCAGAGAGAGGTTTACCACAGAGTGGAGAGTGAATGAATAATGGAGGTACATGGTTTTCTGGAGAGAAAAAAACCCACAAATAACATCTTTTGTCTGATAATCAATTTTATTATTTTACTATAAAGTCCGACCGTCGCTGCGAATACAAAATGGCGGCCAGTAGCAGCAGGACAAACGCTAAAAGAACAAGGAGGTAAAGAAGAAGAAAGCTTTTCCCATTTTTGTCATAAACATTTTTTTATCATAACACAAAAAAACCCTTTTACATCCTGTTCCCAGAGCTGTACATTTAGAGGCAGACTTATATAACCATTTAAAACATAAAATCATTTCCCTTTATTTATATATTTAATACAGTAAAACACATAGAGCCTGATCAGACAGTTTTGCTATTAAAGTGAGCTTTTTTTCCCAGCAGATTTTTGACGGAGAATGAACTGCACAATATTGGAAGGACATATAGAGCTTGGGATTCATAGTATTTTCAGTGAACCTAGAGTTAAACCAATGGAGATTTAAAGATGCTAAATACTAGCCTTAACGCTCATTCAGAAGTTTCTGTTTATCAGGCTGTTCCACAGCTTTTTGTTTACTTTTTAACATTGTTTTAGCTAATATATCTCTATCACAGTTTTACACTACAGTCACAAACATGGCGGATTTCCATGGCAACGGCCGTTTTTTGGCGTTCTATTCCAAGCTCTATAGTCAAAAGTGTGGGCACATTTTTGTACTTTTTTTAAATTTTAGTGTAGATTAATTTGTTTGATTTCAATTTCTTTATAGATTGAAAGTTGAAGTTTGAAAAATACATTTGTGTGTAGGCCAAGGTTTAATCCTGTCTTAGTTTCTGTTAGTCTAGTTCTAGTCCAGATGTTTGGGACACTAGAATAAGTGTAAATCTGGTTAAGTCCTGGTTTAGTTCTACTTATGGATTTAAACCTGGTCCAGTTTTGGATTAGTTGACTGAGTTGTCCTTTCACAATGATACTTTGAGAGACAATTATTTTTTGTATTAAAAATTAATTAAATAAGAAGATGTGTCCAAACTTTCAACTTCCAAACAGCACATCCAATCAGATCCAAGAAACTTTGCATAAATCCTGCCCATTTTCGCATATTTACTTGTAACTGGTTAGAACATTAAATGATTGAAGACTTGTTTTAACTGAAGTGAATGAGTTTGGCTGACCAGGCTAGTAATACAACAATACTCATACAGACAGAAGCAGGACTACGTTTGTTTAATAAAATTTTGTTGATTGTCTTTAAATATGGATTAAAAAAAACAAAAAAACATTCAAGACTCAATTTTCTTGTACATGTCTACGCCTCATAGTGAAGCCCAGATGCATTGTGGGAAATGTAGGCACAAGGATTGCTATTGTTATTCCTGCTTCTCACTTCAAAAAAATCATACATTTCCATCATATAATCTCAAGTTTTCTCAAAATTTTGTGAAATTAAAAGGAATGTTTTGTTGCTTTTTAAAGGGCTGCATTAAACACACATTGAGTACAGTAGAAGAAGACTTTAACGACCCAGAGTGACCCCAATTCCTGGTCACGTGACGCTGTGCTTTTGTTTTGAGTCGCGGTTCGGACTCGGATGCATCGTAAAAACCTGAGAAAGTCCTGAAATTATTTACAGTTTTGTTTATAGACAGGAAGCTTCATTGTCTGAACAAAACATGGAAAGACAATTCAACTATTCAACCCTCAATAGAAGAAAACAATAAGAGGAAATGTGGGTAAGTACAATATAAATATAAATATAAATTAGTCTTTACTATAACCCCAAAATTTCAAAAAGCTTTAAAGGGCCTGTATCCATATTTTTTTCCATGTATTTCAGTAAAATTTGTCTTGTCATAGATATATTCTATGAGCAGCTCTTAAGGTAAAAATAAGTCTGCTGTGCGCTGTCTATTGCATCTAATTATAAAGCATTTTATTGTCCGTTAATCAGGAAGTGCACGTTAGCATGGTAGTTGTTGTTGGCTTTACAATCAGCTCTGGTCTCTGAAACTTGTGAAAAGCGCTTATAAACTCATCACAGTGAATAATTAGGATGTTTGGAATGCGTAAGGTAAGTAAGAAATAACTTAAGACCACTGCAAACCATTTAAAATGAACTAGTTCTGTTTTACATGTTTTTAAGACTGTAAAAATCAAGTACTATGCCTTTAAATATATGCTTTATATTATATTTGGAGACGTTGTTTGCAAAACCAGTAACCTAACTTCTCCTATTACTACTCCTACATAGACACCTGATGTTTAAGCCACTGCTAAAAAAAGATATACAAAAAATACATGAAATATACTTAAATTAGCATCTTAAAATTCACACTGATCTCTTGGAAAAGCTGTACTGCATGATTAGACCACTTCAAACTTTCACTGGAAATTTTGGGCTTGTGCTTCTTGTGTTATCTGTGCATAGATAGGAGAAATAGGTCAAAGTTGTTAGATAACGTTGTGTTTGAATTTTGTAACATGTAAAAACTTAAAATATACTCAAAGTTGGTTAGCTAATGTGAAGATTTACAGATTTATAAACAAGCCCACATTTCTCTTATTTGTTTTCTACTGTTTTGACTGTTGTGAGAGGACGCTATCTAATCTTTAATGGATGCAGTTGACTTTTCATTACAGGTTTTGCTTCCTGGCTTTAACACTAGTTTCAGCCTTAGCCCCTTTTGAACCTCTTTTTCCTACAGGGATATTTTTGGTCATTTTTATAGCACAAAGTTTAATGTATTCGCAGTAAACATGAATGAGTAAGATGAATTGGTGAATCCACTATTGTTGGTTGGGTCTCAAATAACATCATAACATACAGGGCTATAAAATTTAACAGAAAAAGAAAATTACAATTTTTAATATGCACATTTTAGTTATATTTATATTCAGTTCAAGAGTCTAGTTACTAACAGAAAAGAATCCCATAGAAAAGATCAGGTTTAACATTTGTGGATTTGTCTATTTAATATTTCTTATGACAGTATCTTGCCTTCCCTCTGGCAGCAGGACGTAATCAATACTTTATAGAAAATGGAGACAAATGGCATTAAAATGTGGTGCTATTATTCAAGGACTCATAGGTTTCAACTTTCCGATATAAGCGCCATTTTGAGGATTTTGTTTGGATATTTTGTTAGTTAATTGCTATGGAAATTGACTGAAATTCTCATAAAAACGGGATTTAAAATGATAAGATGTCTGTGTAATCCCTCAGTCGTCCAGGTATGATCCATAGCAAAAGAAGAATTTTTCCATTTTCTGTTTTGGCCTGCCCCTGTCTGAACATTATCAGATTACAGACGATGAAAAATCCAACTCATTTACCAAAAATATCCCAAAATAGGCTGGCGAAAAGGGGCTAGCGTAGCTTTAGCCTTGGGTTCTTTTGTTCACTTGCAGCTAATACTTAACTAACTTTTCGGCTCACCTTTTTCGTATCGGAGGCGACTTGCGGTTGAGTAAATGCAGATCTACTACAGCAGATTGACCACAGTACAATAGTAATCCCATAACAATAATAATAGTCTTTGTATAGTCTTTGAATGCATACAGTTTCTCTCCTTAAGAATAAATATGTATTTTCTGATTGTCTTGCACAGAGGAGAGGGCCAATCAGAGGCGCGGGAAGAGAGAGGGGGCGGGCTTAAGTGTTGAAGACGACCAATAAGAGGAGGTAGAGAGGGAATGGGCGGAGTGGATTCAATAAGAGAGCCAATCACAGGCTGCGGAGGGGTAGTGGGTATGGCTTTGAGTAGAGGAGAACCAATCAGATAAAGAAGAAGGGGAGAGGGTGGGGCTTCAGTGTTTAGGAGAGCCAATCAGAGGCTGCGTTGGAGTGGTGGGTGGGGCTTCAGTATAGCGGGGAGCCAATCAGAGGCAGTGTTAAGAATTCAGTGTTGGGGAAAGCCAATCAGAGGCTGCGTTGGGAAGGTGGTAGGTGGGACTTAACCTTTGAGGAGAGCCAATCAGGCTGTGTAGGGGTTCAGTGTTGAGGAGAGCCAATCAGAGGCTGTGTTGGGGTTTCAGTGTTGAGGAGAGCCAATCAGAGGCTGCGTTGGGGTGGTAGGTGGGACTTAACCTTTGAGGAGAACCAATCAGAGGCTGCGTTGGGGTGGTAGGTGGGACTTAACCTTTGAGGAGAACCAATCAGAGGCTGTGTAGGGGTTCAGTGTTGAGGAGAGCTAATCAGAGGCTTTGTTGGGGCTTCAGTGTTGAGGAGAGCCAATCAGAGGCTGTGTTGGTGTTGTGGACGGAGTTTCACAGGGCAGTGGAGGTAATTTTTTTGATTCCTCGTCTTTGAGCCAGAGTCGAACACCCCACAGGCTCCAGGACGGGGGGCACATTCCTGTTCAGAGCAGAGTATGTCGCTGCCATCGCCCCCTGCAGGAGAAAAGGTCAAATTACTCTTATGTTATTATGAAATAGTCAATGATTAGGTGGGGGCCTTTTGAATGAGAGGTCTACAGCCAGTCCTTGTTCAGTAAAAGCTTGTTGTTTAAAGTGAGCAAAATGGTGCAAAATGGTTATGAGACATTTTCAAAATTTTTGAACCCTGCATTTGTTTTAGTTTTTTTCATGATTGCAAGAGCAGCGGGGGGAGATAAAAGGTAAGTGAAAACAAACATTTTAAGAGTACTCAAACATACACGACTCAATCAAAATAAAACTGGGTAGACTAATTATAGAGAAATAAAAGAGGCCATATTATTGACCTAAAAAATCCATAATTTCAGCACAGTATGGTTCTGTTCTTGAAGCTGCTGCTCCCTGGCTGCTCTGGCCCTTACCTTGACTAGGTGGGGGGCGTCCTGTCTGTTCAGGGTGTATTTGGGCAGGTGATCGCGGTGAGTGATCCAGGGGTGCCTGAGCACCTGTCCTGCCGTCAGGCGCTGGTGAGGGTCCACATGCAGCATCTTGGACACCAGGTCCTGAACAAACATGGAAGAGAGAGGAGAACATTTTAATTTATATAGCAAAGACCCTACGTCACAATTTAAAGATAACTTATTTATGTTCAGTGGTGGCTGTGCATTGTATGATCTTAGGTTCTGCTTCTGTCTACTAAATTATTTTAATCTACACCAGACAAACAACTTAAAAGAAACTAGTTTGCTGACTTCCGCGTGCTCAATGGGAACACATCAACGCCACAACAAAGAGTCACACAGCTGTTTTTCATTTGCACCAAAATGACTACGCGACGCTGCTGAATCCTACGTGTATCACCAATTAAGAAAATAAAATCTGAGAACAAAGTAAGTGCAGCACAGTGGACGTGTGCTGGTGGCAGTGAAAATGGGGTTGGAATATGGCGTCTTGAACAAAAGCGATTAAAAATCACTCCAGTGGTGAGGGGAAACAACTATAACATGGTTAAAAGCTCTGAAAAGTCGATTTTGCACAATAGATCTGCTTTAAAACATGTGACCTCCTGTCCCATGACAACTTTCTCACATGGGAGACAATAAAGGGTTATCTTAAAAACAATAAGACTAAATCACAATTGTAATTTATCATTCACTTTGTATCTATCAGAGGTAACTAAAGCCGCCTTCTTTTTCTGAGAGTTCCCATTTCACTGTGATCTGTCTAATCTGCATATCGCTCAAAAGAGTGGGTGCAATAATCATTTTTTACCACCAGATTGCGTTGTGTACCTTGGCCTCTGCAGACACCGAGGTCCAGTAGCCTCCGCTCAGAGAAAACTTCCCACTCCCAATTCGAGCCAGAATCTCCTCCGGCGTGTCCTCGGGGCCGTTGGCAAAAGGAGTGAAGCTAAAAACACAAATAAAACACTTCACTGGACACTAGTCTCTTGCTATTTTTGCTACTTATTTAGAATTTTGCCATTTCTCTTTTGTTATTATAATATATTGTGACGTGTGAGCTACCCTGTCCAAATGTTTCCCTTGTGGATTAATAAAGTTTGTCTAAGTCTAAGTCTTTATATTTGAAGATGGACATGGAGCAAATTCAAAGGACAGGATAGTAAAGAGAGAGAGAGAATGAAGACAGATTTATCAATGGCAAAATTACTCAATTACTAATTACTCAAAATTAATTCTGTACCAAGACACTTAACCTCAAAAATACAGTGCCCAGACAAATACTACCATTTTTTAAAATAATGATTACACTTATTAGTAGGAACGGGATGAGACAAAATTTCCACGAGACGAGACGAGACGAGATAGGAGATTAGGTCCACAAGAATGAAACAAGACGAGATTTACATTTCACAGTACAGTTTCCAATTTTGTTATTTATTTCTTTTTATAGTTTTGTTTCCATTCTAGTTCTGCTTTTTGGAACTGTAAGAGATGTAACTCACCAACATGTAACTCTTTTTTCTCCAATCTAAATGTAAACACTTGGAAAAAAATCTCACAAGATAATTTTTTGTAGCAATTTTGTCTCATGAGATCTTGTGGCACGAGATCTTGTACCATCCCTAATTATTCGTTTTAGTATCAATTAGTATTTGATTTTATATGCTTTTGACAACCCTAATAATTACTGGATAATTTAAAGTGTGCTGTTTACTGACCCTGTGAGCATGGTGTAGAGGAGCACTCCCAGACTCCAGATGTCACAGGCAGCGTCATAGCCCTGTTTCTTTAAGACCTGCAACAAAACCACACACTGTTCGTGTTTGTGTCCACATAAGTAAATATTTAAAAGAAATGCATCATAATATAGGCTCCTGCTCTCCATCTGAAACTATGACATCATAAAAGTGACAGAGTGATAAAAAATTTGCACCTTTGCCATACAAATTCAACACTTCAAAACAAAAGTCCTCGAAATGGCGCCTACAAACAGGACAGTGGAACCCGTGAGTTAGTTCGTGTCACCTCTGGAGCGACGAAGTTGGCGGTGTAGCATGGCGTCATGAGCAGGCCGTTCTCAGCGCGGAGCTGTTTGGCGAATCCGAAGTCACAGATGCGGATGGACTCGGCGTTCCCGCTCTCGTCCACGTACAGGATGTTACTGGGCTTCAGGTCTCTGTGCACCACCTACACAAAGAGAAAGGACTTTATGAAAACTAACTGCTAATATAGAATAGTGTTGTCATGATGTTAAAATTTCTCGATTTTGACACTCAGGAATGTACTTGATACTTAATACAGATTTTTTGGACAGTTGAATGTCATTTTCTACATTAAATCGTAGTACTTTCTTTAATATTCCCATGTGGCCTGATATCTGTGTACTCCCACAGTGGTCCATGGGCGTATACTAGTCTATGTGCTCTTATACTCGTTCTGATACAGCTCAAAATCATTATAAAGCTTCAGGAAAGGTTCATTTCTTTCCTGAAGAAAGTCTTAACAAGGTCTCAACCAGAACTAAACCAGGTCCAAATAGGGACTAAACAGGGATTGTAGACCAGTATAAAGAAGTAAATATAAGGATACCCAGTCTAACCAAGTCTTAACCAGGTCTGAAACCGAACTAAACCAGGTCCAAAATAGGGACTAAACAGGGTTTAACCACATAAAAGCCTAAGCAAGTCTTAACCAGGACTAAACCAGTTTCAAAACCAAATAAATTTAAAACTACCTAAATCTAACCTAAACAAAGACTAAACCCAAACCCGGTCTTAAGAATGCCTAAAAGATAATTCAAACTGTGAGAAAACGTGTGTTTTGTGCTGATTTTTGAAGGTGTTTAGTGAGTCTGAGTTTCTGATGTGAAGGAGGGGAGAGTTCCTGACAGTGCAGATGCTTTGATTTAACTGTGAGAGTGAAGAGCTTTGAGTCAGCTGATCGGAGCGGGGCTGGATGAGGTCAGAGAGGTGTGGAAGGCCTTTGTATCTGTAGTTTGATCTTGAAATTGTTGTGTTTTTGTATGAAGAGCGGGTGTGGGTGTGTTGTTGGCCTTACCCCCTGGACGTGCAGGTACTCCACCGTCCTGGTGATGGTGTACAAAACTGCACTGGCTTCACGCTCAGAGAAAAACTTCTGTCTCAGGATTTTGTCCAGAAGCTCTCCTCCCTTCATCAGCTCCGTGACCAGGAACACAGACCTCCCATCGTCATACACCTGAGAAAGAGAAAGTAAAGGTCATTAATGTAAAAAATAGTGAAACTCAAATTTTTAAAACTACATTTCTTAAAATACTGTTACTAGTAAGCAGTGGTGGAAGGTAACAAAGTACAAAAGTAAAAGTACACAACAATTAAGAACAAATTGAAGAGAATCTTGCCAGTCTCTTCTACATTCTGTTCAAATCCAGAAGAGGAATCAGACCATAGAGCGTGAAAAAACCTGTGTCCTTGAGATGATCCAACCACAGCTGCATTTGCCTCATGTGTTTCTCAAATGTGGAAGACATCTCTTGTATTCTTGTATCATTCAGAACAAAATATATAACTAATTAATTAATTAATCATTGCATTTATATAGCGCCTTTCATGACATCTAAAGAGCTTTACAGAGCATTATTCATTCACTCCAGTGAAAAAAATACCTTGCCTAAGGACACAACAACAGTTTATTGCCACTAGCGCCCACTGTGGCACCTGATTTTCTGGTTTTCTGGTCTCCCATCCAAGTACTAACCAGACCCGGCCCTGCTTAGCTTCTGAGATCTGACGAGCTCAGGCTATGGCCACAAATAACTTCTTTTCCCTTAGATAAATAAGAGTTTGGTGCTTTGATTGTCACGTCTGCAGAAATGTATGCTGTTTCTCTGTCCAGCTTTTTGTTTCTCATAAACTGGCAGACTAGTATTTGTTTAGACATGAATGGACCATGTGTCTCTCTGATTGGTTAATCCACCTGCCAGTCACTCCCTTAGTAAAGTCATGTAAACCGTGTGGCTTTGGCTCGGCGGGTACATTTTTCATGCAGCAATTACTGAAAATAATAATGCGGTGTTCAAATCTCATGTTGTTGTTTGATCTAATTTTGTGTTCCACCCCTGACAACTATGTAAAGAACGCAAATAATTATTTGTCTATTTTTAGTGCTTCCCAAATAGGAAATACACATGGATGGTTGCCTGACTGGTTCTGATCTGGTCCCAAACACTCCTCCATTTGAACAAAACTTAATTATTACTGTCACTTTGTAAATGCATTTGAAGAAGTAGAAGTGTTTCTTATTAAAAACGTATGAACTGAATCTCACGTCTTTGAGCGTGATGATGTTTGGGTGCTGTCCATATCTCAGTAGAATCTCCACCTCCTCCGTTGGGTCTCTCTTCGACTTGTTAATGATCTAAAACACAAGATACACAGAATAACAGGGCTGTAAAACACTGAGACGTTTCCAGATTTTAATTATATGATCCACAGTATAACATTAATAACTAATCTATCTTGCATTTATTCAATTAGAGATGGTTTTTCATGCTCAAAAATATCTTGAAAACCTGAATTAATACTGTTAGCGGGTTCGGTATTTTGTACAGGATATAGGGCCGTGCAATCTGGGAGAAATTTTAATACTGAAGTTATTGCACGTCACATATTACAATCAGACTTAATCATGGCATTTATTTGTGTCATTTATAAACATTAAAAACTAACAACATAAGTTTATACCAGTTTATATGTTTTTTTGTTTGTTTTTTTAATCCCACTATTAAAACTTTCATCTTGTCTTAAGACCCACTTTGACTCTCTGGCTTTTAACACCTCATGAGTTCGGTGGTCCTCTGTGTCTTTTATGCAATTTTATTTAATTTTTTATTTGATTTTACTTTTTTTTTTTATTATTATTTTTAGATTAAACACTTTTAACACTTTTTATTTATTGTTTTGATTTATGATTTACTGTCTTTATTGTATTAATTTGTCTGTGCAGCACTTTGGAAACTGTTATGTTTATAAAATTTGCTATATAAATAAAGTGGATTGGACTGGATAAAACAAATTTTTCCCTCAAGTTAGCTGTGTATTCTCATTCTGTGTAGTGCCCTATTCACAAGTAAGTGTTCTATTGCACAAATTTGGGAAAAGAATATTGGTATTTGCTATAATTTATACATTAGAGTTTTAAAAAGTAGGATTCTGTTCAGATTGCACATTGTAAACAACTTAAGGGGCATTAACATTTGAGAGAAGACTGAAGTATGAACAGTAGGAGTGGGATGAGAAACAATTTCCACAATACGAGACGAGACAAGAGATTGGACCTACGAGAATGAGACAACATGAGATTTTGACTTTATAGTAAATAAATTGCGCAATGCAGTTCCCAATTTTGGCCTCACCATTTTTGATTTACTTTATTTAATATTTTTGCTGTTATTGTAGCTCTCCTTTTTGGGACTACAGCTTCTCAAAAAGTGTAACTCACTGGCACTTAACTCAATTTTTTTAATCCAATACAAATGTAAAAACATGGGAAAAAAATCTCACAAGATAATTTTCAGCATGTATGCACAATCTTGTGGTAATTTTGTCTCTCTTTTATCCCATCCCTAATGAACTGATAAATTAATGCAGGAATTTAATGTATTTCAGAACATGTTTGTAGAGCTCTAAACTACAGGTACAAGATTTTCTATAAAATGGCCTTGTTCTTTGCAGAGGATGTTCTATTACCTAAATAATTGCAGGCTTGTGTGTATATAAGGTACAGACCTTGACGGCGTACTCCATCCCGGTGCCTTTGTGGATGCATCGCTTACAGACGGAGTAGGAGCCCACGCCGATGTCCTCTTTGATCTCGTACAGGTCTGAGAAATGTGACGTACTTCTGTGTAACTGCTGTAACACATGCGCTAATATCAGAGGGGATAGGGGGAAAATACATGTACAATCTACAAAAGAAAACATTAAAATAAAGGGCAATGTTTTTTAGACTTTTTTAAACATCTAAAAAGAGAGGGTATCTGGAATTTAAAGTTCAAGTTGTGTTCTCAGATAAAAGGTGAACATAATCAAATCAAATATCACTTTTACTGATAACAACAATTATTCTTAGTAACAAAAACACTGAACATGACGGCCAAGCTGTTTATCCAATCAGAAAGCAGAATGAGCCACACATGAGTCTCATTTGGGTTGCGAGTTTCAATGTTGAAATCCAGTTGTTTTAAACCTAAAAAGCCTCTCTCTGATCAGTGTCCTCACTACCTAAACCCCAGCTCCTGCAGCCCATCATGAATCAGTGCTAGTGGAGAGTGAATTCAGAGCTTTAACATGAAGTCTGTCCATGTACCGAGAATGAGAAAAATGTGTCCTTTATCTGGTAACAAAGGTTCAGTTGTGATAGAGTAAAATAGTTAAACCAATTAGAGCTACATTTAGTTCCATTAATTTGTACAGTTCAGTATATAATTCAGCCTGTATTTTGGGGGCTTGCTTTTTTATGTACTCTTTTAAAAATGTATTCTTTGTGCAGTGTCTGTGCCATTTTAAAAAAGCACTATATAAATAAAATGCATTATTATTAGCATTAGTTTGCAGTCGCACCTGTACGATGGTGTTGGGAGCAGGCTGTGTCTCTTCTTCTGTGATGGCCACGAAGCTGAACCCTCTGAAGAGCTGATGGGCGTTTGCGCTCGGAGGGACCCCCGGAGAGTCTGAACATACAAAAGCAAAAAAAATAAGTACACATTTTTAAATAGATTCTTCCTCTCTAGCACCCTTTTTCAGATTTTCACAATGTTGGCATAAAAAAACACATAAACATTACCTCTGGGAGTTTTTGCTGTGAATTCTGGGTCGAAGTAAAAGGTGTCATCTGGTCTTCCTGCTGCAGGTTTGAACGGAGGGTGGATCTCTCTTCGAAATAATTTCTAATGAGAAAAAAACAACAAGCAGCTCTTATGTATAAAGGCAGAAGTAAATTATTACAATAACCTTACACCTACGCTACACAGTTCAGTATATTGTCTGAAAACCGCACTTACATTCCAGTCGATTGTGTTAAAAAACTGATGTCTCTTGATTTCCTCCACACCATCGGGACCAGCTCCTAAAAACACACAAGTACAAACAGCTGTAATGCCTGTGCTCACCAGCAGAGGGCATCATTAGCCTAAACATAAATACATTAAGTAACAGTTATTATGCAGAGATCAGACAAGTTTTGGAATTACTGCCATATTCTCCTAGCGCTGGGTTAGTGGCGTTAGTCCAGAAGTTGTGTACAGTTTTAATGACTTTGTTTGTACACAAATAAATAAATAAAATTAACAATGAGATTTAGTGAGACAGAATGTGAACTTGCTACACAATTTTATTACTAAAGGTGCATGTGTAACTTTTCTGGTGGAGGGTCCGTCAAATGCTTTTCTTCGAGATGTTATTGCTTTGTCTGGAATGTTTCACAGTATGACATTAAACCTTTCTATTGTCATGGAGACCAAACCAGACAAAGTTACAGGTCAGATCTATGGAGAGGTGACCCCCGCTCACAGTCAGAATCCCTGTTTTTCTAGGTATTTTTGAGCTGTAAAACCACCTGTAATTGAATAAATGTAAGGTAGAGCTGTTTAATGTCATACTGTGGAACATTCCAGGCAGAGCAAAGACATCTCCATAGAAACAAGCAGGTGACGGCCCCCAACCAAAAAGTTACACAGCGCAGCTTTAAATAAAACTTTTAGGCAGTACAACAAAGTGAAATGATTCTACTATACTACTGCAGTTTTTTTTATGCATTTGGGATTTTTTATTGCTGTCACAGTGTACTACTACTACTACTACTACTACTACTACTACTACTACTACTACTACTGCTACTGCTACTGCTACAATTGGAGTTTTTTTTCTTCTTACAAAATACCAAAGTACTACAACAGCTAAGACAACTACAGAAACTACTACAACTAGATAATTTTTACCAAGTCGATTGGCTGGGTTTCGCTTGAACAGGTTCCGTAGTAGACTCTGGGCCTCTGAGCTGAGAAACTGTGGCATTCCTAATTTGGCCCTGAAAAAAAAGAGGTTTTATTCATTTCTTAATAAAACAGAAACACAACACCAGCTCTGATCAGACCACAGGAAGTACATCAGCGATTTCTGAGACGGGCGAGAAACAGAGACCGTGACAACGCTCAGATTCCATATGCTACTTTAAGATTATAAATGTCCTTCTTATTTTAAAAGGCATTTAGGGGATTGTGTAACTTTATCATGGCAAAAGGAGAAATTCAATTTGTCAACTGGACAATGGGCTTTCAATAAAACTAAGAGAGCTAAGAAAACAGAGAATCAGAATCCATGAGAAAAGGTGTAACTATTCCTTACCTGGCTGGTGTTTCTGAAAAATTACAGAGGATCTTCAGACAACATGAAATCCCAGTCTATTTCAAACCCACAAACACTTTAAGACAAAAACTGGTCCATCCTAAGGACAAAACACCGAGCCACAAACAAAGCAATGTGGTCTACTCCATTCAGTGTAGTGAAGACTGCAGTGAGCGCTACATTGGAGAAACAAAACAGCCACTTCACAAGAGAATGTACCAACACAGGCGAGAGAACCAGAGTGGACCTCAGTCTGCTGTACATCTCCACCTAAAAGGACCTCAGTCTGCCGTACATCTCCACCTAAAAGGACCTCAGTCTGCCGTACATCTCCACCTAAAAGGACCTCAGTCTGCTGTACATCTCCACCTAAAAGGACCTCAGTCTGCCGTACATCTCCACCTAAAAGGACCTCAGTCTGCCGTACATCTCCACCTAAAAGGACCTCAGTCTGCCGTATATTTCCAACTAAAAGGACCTCAGTCTGCCGTACATTAGGCTATTTTTGTCAAGAAAGAGAATCCTTCCTTGAACAGAAATGGGGGTCTCAGACATCATTTGTCTCCCATCTATAACTCTATTCTCAAACCTAAATCAAAACAAACTGGGAAAACAATGGGACTAGCCAGGACAGGTCCAGAGGTGTGAAAACACCCATCATGGCCCTGAATGGTTCTGCTAACAACACCCCACTCCCACTCCATATTGAATAGGCCCACCTAACTAACAGAAACTGTAAACAAATAGGTGTGGTAGTCTCAGAGTAATTTTCATTGTAATTAGCTCCTCCCTTCAAACAGATATAAGGCAGTGTCCACCAGCATCTGACCAGAACTGAAGAAGCAGCTTGGATGAGCTGAGAAACGTATTCGACCAAATAAACTTTGTCCAGCTGACAAATTGAATTTCTCCTTTTGCCATGGATTCTACCTGGACTGAGGGATTCTACACACGTAACTTTATCATGTAATTGAAATGAAATAAATGGGTAAAGCAGGTGAGGGGGAGGGCAATACTGACAAAATCACACAAATACAACAAAACTGGACCTTTCCTGAATAGTTTCAGAATAGTCTTGATCTATGTTAGAACTAGTATTGATACTTTGCAGCTGCTGTCATCAACATTTCCTGGGGGTGTGATGCTAACTGTAAGCACTGCTCTGTCTGAGGCTGGTTAGACTTTAATGTGAGTTTTATTTTAACACAGTCTCACCAGAAAGAGTTGATTTGGTTGAAACTACAACAGGTGAGTTGATTTTGTGGTGTTAAACAAGTCCCTTTCACATAAAGTGTCAACTTCCTAAACAGGACCATGAACGTTTGAATTTTCACCTGAAAATCTGCTGTTTAAATCCATTTTGCATTTTTTCTTGAGTTTTCAGACAATCTTAAAACGTTTTTGTCACTGTTTGCTAAGGTGTGTGCATTGTGTCACCATGATAACTAATGAATATTCTGCCTATAAAGATATATGTACAACACCCCCAGCGTTTAACATTCAAGATTTTAATATTTCAAATGGAAAATTATTCACAAACCACATTTATTAAAGCACTAACAGAAGGAAATAAATATAGTTGGGTTAAGGTTTGTCCAAACAGGAAGTGTACAGTTACAGATGCTCTCAACTATCCCTCCTTCTCATCTATGCAATTCTCTTGTACTTTTATGCATAAAGCACTCTTACTGGATCCATTTATAATGTATATGAACTATAAACTCCTGATATAATTCCCCGATGATGCTTTGACCCTGAGATGTTGTGAATAGCTGTGGTTTTGTTGCTGCATCTGCACTTTTGAGACTCTGTGTCTCCAGTTTCTTACTTCAGGATCATGGTCATCGTCTCTTTCCGGTCCTTCCCCTGAAATGGCAGAGTTCCCGTCAACATCTCGAACTGAGGAGAGAAGACTGTGGTCAGAGATGGATATAATGTCCTAATAAAAATCACAATTTGCAATTAAGAAAATAATATATAAAAAGTATGTATTATTTATTTTTCTTTGCTACATAATTCCATATATCTTGCTTCATATATTAGATGTCTTCCATGTAAAGAAAATGTAGAAAGTAGCAAACAAAAAAAGAAAGAGAAAAAACACTGCATGAGAGGATGCATACAAACATTTGACAAGTAGTGTATATCTCATGTTATTTATTATTGGGTTATCTGATTTTTACTGGTCATTTAAACATACTCAATAACTACATCAACCCTGCCAAACATGATACTTTTGTCCAATTAAAAGAAACTATTCTTTATTAATTGTGAATACTTGTAAATCGTAGCTTTATAAATATTTATCTTCTCTTGTACCCAAATCTACTCACCATCAGTACCCCGTACGACCACCAGTCGGCGCTGTGGGTGTGTCCTCTTCTGTTTACGACCTCAGGGGCCATGTACTCCACCGTTCCACAGAAGGAGTAGGCCTTGTTTTCATGATCGATCGACTCTTTACTCAAACCAAAGTCTGGACACGAATAATATGAAAGATTATCAATGGGAAAACACTGTTAAATACATGTGATAATGGTCTATAGGGGGGCTCTAACTAGAGATTATTTTAGTAGTCGACTAGTCAAATTTTTAATGTAGCTTGGAGCTTTTTTTCAAATAAAATGAAACCAGTTGAAGCTAAAATTGAGGCATTTTGATATATATGTCAAATTACAAATACTTGTGTGATAGGGCAGTTAAAATAAACATTGATTGCTGTGTTAAGTTACTCACCTGTCAGCTTTATGTGGCCCTCCTCATCAAGTAAGATACTGAGAAAAACAAAAACAAACACAATTTACATAATAACTGTTAGGGTTCAGCTATAAATGATAAAAATGTCATACAATTCATTTTAAGTATTCATTATTCATAACAGTTTTCTTTGGTTCTGGTTTGAGCTCAATTTAGTCCTGATGTCGCCTTGGTTTGGTTCTGTTCTAGTCCTGCTTTAGTCTTGTTTAGTCCTTTTATAGCCTTATATGGATATGTCCTGTTTTAATCCTGTTTTAGTCCTGTTTTAGTCCTGTTTTAGTCCTGTTTTAGTCCTGGTTTAGTCCTGGTTTAGTCCTGGTTTAGTCCTGGTTTAGTCCTGGTTTAGGCCTGGTTTAGGCCTTGGATTTGTCCTGTTTTAATGCAGTTTTAATCCTGCTTTAGTCCTGCTTTAGTCCTGCTTTAGTCCTGTTTTAGTCCTGTTTTAGTCCTGTTTTAATCCTGTTTTAATCCTGGTCTAGTCCTGGTTTAGTCCTGGTTTAGTCCTTTTTGGTCCTGTTTTAGTTCAAGTTAATTTCCAAGTTAGTCCTTGGTTTAGTTCTAATCTTGATGTGGTGTGGTGAGTGCAGCCATAGGTGGATTCAGACAGATACTGGTTAGTGTTTTTCAAAGAAAGCCCAAAGCATTTATTATTATAGTCCATTTAAGGCATTAGAGATACACTGTGATAATTAGGTAATAGTTAATAGAGGAAAGTATAGGGTTAAAACGTTACGGTGCAGTAACCTAAGCCTAAACTCAGACCTATGTGAACCTAGCAGTGTGTTTTTGAGTTTTACTTTTCAGGTTTGAGGTCTCTGTAGATGATGCCGAGTCCGTGGAGGTGATCCAGGGCCAGAGCCAGTTCAGCCAAATAAAACTTCACATCCTCCTCCGTGAACATCACCTGTAAACACACAGGAAAAATACGTAAATACAGGCACAGAACTCAACAGTCCTGGCCACTTGCCAAGAAAAGTAGAATGTTCCCCATAGACACACATTATGTAACATTATAGGGTTATGGAGGGGTTAACCTTTCCATTTCCTGTGGTATGACTTAAGTTATTCTACATGTCTGAATTCATGTGTGTAAAACTATTAACAAAAACTCTTGATGAGATATTTGTCCACAAAAGACGCCAGCAGAGGGCGCAAGGACAACATCACTAGTTAAAGGTGAGCCGTGTAACTTTTCTGGTGGAGGGTCCGTCACCCGCATTTCTCCATGGAGATGTTGCCTGGAATGTTTCACAGTATGGCATTACACTTATTTATCTCTACGGAAACAGCAGCTGACACCACAGGGCCAAGTTACATATCAGATCTGTGGCGAGGCGAGCCCACTCACAGTAAGAATGCTTTTTTTTAGGTCAATAAAAACCCCTGTTACTGAATAAATGGAAGATGGATTCGTTTAATGCGATAACGGGACATTTCAGACAAAATAATAACATCTCCATGGAGACAAACAGGTGCGGACCCTCCACCAGAGAAAGTACACAGTGCGTCTTTAATAGCCAACAACATGAGACATTACCATAAGGGCTAGGTGTGGACTTCAAAAACACAGAGAAGCTTAAATTTATTAATGTTACGCAAACATACAATAATAAAACAGGCCCGATATGGACACATTTTTACATATAATACAAAATAGTGTAAATAATTGTCTTAATTTACCTCTTTGGAGAGTCGTGTGAAGAGATCTCCTCCTCTGAGAAAGTCCAAGATCAGGTAGAGCTTCCCCTCCGTCTGAAACGCTGTGGAAAATTCAAATTTGTTTAAACTTCTATCGGACCAATCAGAGCTCTTCATTCAGATTTCAAGCTCTGTGATTGGTCGACTCACCGTAATGCAGCTTTACTATGAACGGATGATTAACCTCCACCAAAATGTCTCGCTCCATCTTTGTCCGAACTCTGTCTCGAACTGGAAAAAAACATACAAAGCAAGACAAAAGTTTCTGATTAACAGATGCTTCTTATCTTAAACATATACAGATGGGTTGTCAAAAGTATCGAAAATCTGATACTAATCGATACTAAAACTGGTATAGAAACTAGATACTCATTTCAGCAGGTATTGATACTAAAAAAACTCACTATATCTTATGAAAGTGCTATCCTTTAGTATCGAAATTGAGTTTGAAATTTCAGTATCATGACAACACTAGCTAATAAACAGATTTCTTGGCAGTCCTGGTTTTGTACGACAAGGTTCATCCCTAGTTTAGACCTGGAATAGTCCTATTAAAGACCTGGTTTAGATCTGGTGATACTGAGAAAGCCAAATATTGTTCTTGGCGTATAAACTTTGAGAACCATTGTTTAATTGATGAGTGTAACAAGAACAAAAACCACCCAGACACAGGCAGAACATGCTCCATACAAAAGCCTCCACTCAGGAGCGAGTCTTCAGTTCGTCTTGGTCTCATGTTGAGGCGTGAATCTCCACTTTGGGCGATGACGAAGAAACCAAAACAAGGAGGCAAAAACAAGCTCCCCACACGCTCCAGGACCATTCACTTAGAGCCAGGATATAAAAGGAAACAAGCCATTTAACTGTGAGATGAATACAGAAAGAGTGAGGCTTGGTTTGGGAATATTGATGGTTTTGTCAGATTGACGGACCCAAGAACTCACTTTATTGCAAAAGAAATCCCCCATCTGTATTAAATATAATTGGAAATAGAATGATGTGATGTCTGTAGACTGTAACTTCCCATAATAGACAATAGTACTTTCTTTATGTTAACAAGTGGTCTTATACTGGCTCTGATAAAGTTCAGGAAATGCCTGTATAGTTTTGTCCTGTTTATGTGATTTTTTTAGTATCAAAACTTGCTCAAATGACTAGTTCTGATACTAGTTTTAATATAGAATATCATCTGATCTTTGATACTTTTGATCACCTAACCACCAGCAGAGTATAACAGCATAAAGAAGTGCTATATTGGACTAACACATTATAAGAAACAAACCTTTTAATGTGGCCTTCTTAAGGACTTTCATGGCGTAGAGCTGCCCAGCGTCTGGTCCAGTCACTTTCTTCACTAGGAACACCTGAAATAAAACACAGGAATAATAACGAGGTTTAGTCACTTATTGTAATCTGTCAATCAATCTATATCCATTTCATTATAATATTTTTATCTCAGTGAAATGAAAAATGACACCTCTGTTCTCTATTTGAATATATAGAGCCATATTAAACTTAAAGAACAGCAGCTTCAGAGGTTAAAAAAGCCAGTCCTTAGAAAATGCATTCTGAATGAACAAATTTAGTGAGAGAAACACACCACACAGCACCTATTGGAGTTTTAAAAATAAACTGTGTAACTTTTCTAGTGCTCATGCTTGTTTTTAACTTAATATTATAGCAGACTGCACAGCTCAGGCCAAGTTACAGGTCAGATCTGCGACGAGTAGAGCCCGCTAACAGCAAGAATGCCTGTTTTACAAGGTATCTTTTAAGCAACAATAACATACACGAATCAATACATGGTAAATAACTACATTCAGCGCCCTAGTGTGGAACATCACAGGTTACAGCAGTATCATCCCCATAAAGACAAGGGACAAGCAGGTGGCATACTCTCCAGAAAAGTTACATAGTGTGGCTTTAAAGCAGCCTCAAAGCTCACACTGATGGGAAAACTCTTTGACATGTATAGGCCTATATCACACTGGCTGTTCCATTCACGACAACAGAAAAATATAACGTTGGCAGCACTTGCAGATGAAGAGACTGCATTGATTTTCTGGGTCGCTGTTGTAGTGATTAGCATAAACACACACGTAGCCATAAAGCTAATTGCTCATTCATAAGACTATCTCCATGGCAGCGGCTCTCCAGGGAAAAGTGAAATCAAAGCCTCGCTCACACTTCTGTGGTATGGGCTCTGTACCATGGATTTAAATCAGTTTTGATCATGCACAAGGTAAACAAAACACAAGATTTGCATATTTTCTGAACAGGCTGAGACAAAGGGAATATAATAGTGTGGGTTAATAGGTCATCACAACATTGTAGAATCCCTATAGTTCAAAACTGAGCTGTTTAAAAGGTCTTATATGACACAAAACTGACTCTTGTGAGCTTTAAGCCATGTTATAATGTTGTTACCTCCTAAAAAACATACCGGGAGTTGTGTTTTGTTTCATTCACACATGTTTAAGTAATCCCGGTTTATTAATCTGTCTACATCGCCACCTTGTGATGTCATGAAGTGGCAGTTTTCAAGTTAATAGCTCCTTTTACCTTTAGTTCGACAATTCTAGTTCAGTAGAGATCAGCAATTCCAGGTCTGAAATTATCCAAATGAATCCACTCGGTTTTGCATTATCCATTTATGATTTAAAACATTTTTTAAGTGGCATTAGCAATTATATCTCCTTGGAAACAAGCAGGTGGCACTTTACCAGAAAAGTTACACAGTGCACCTTTAAAAAGAGAAATCGATCCTTGTTAAAGATGTACTGTGTAACTTTTTTGGTGGAATGCTTTTCTCAGATGCTTTTCTCCATGGAGATGTTATTGCTTTGTCTGGAATGTTTCATAGTATGGTGTTAAAATCTTTCTATCTTCATGGAGACCAAACCAGACCAAGTTACAGGTCAGATCTGTGGAGAGGCGACCCCGCTCACAGTCAGAATGCCTGTTTTTTAAATGTATTTTTGAGCTATATAAACACCTATAATTAAGTAAATGTAAGGTAGAGCTGTTTAATGTCATACTGTGGAACATTCCAAGCAGGGCAATGACATATCCATAGAAACAAGCAGTTGACGAACCCCCAACCAAAAAGTTACACAATGCATCTTTAACCTGTATTTTTTCATCTCAAATTGCTTCTTCTTCTTCTCTGTGTAAACTTCTGAGCACAAATGTGTCAGTGATGGCAGGTTTCCCATGTTTTAGGTTACGACGTGATTAATCTGTTGCTATGTAAACACGTTAAAATCAGCAGATGATCTGGACTCACAAACAGGTGGTCGAATCATCATCACAACACAACGCACAGCTTCGTGTCCTGTCTGTTCTTGGAAAGCATGCAATTCTTTCTATTTTTTTTTTTTTTTGTTTAATTTTATTTACCACTCTGGCACTCTCTTCCTATGTTTACCATTTATATTTTTACTGTTTGTTATTATAATATATTGTGATGTGTGAGCTACTGTGTGCAAATAATGTCCCTTGTGTATCAATAAAGTTTATTTAAGTGCAAGTCTAATTAACTCAGAGACAAAATATGAATCAGAGTAATTATGGAGTATTAAAATGGTACTTTAAAGAGCCCATGTTACGCAAAATACACTCTTGTGAGCTTTAAGCCATGTTATAATGTGGTTACCTCATGAAAAACATACCTGGAGTTGTGTTTTGTTTAATTCACACATGTTTAAGTTATTATTAGTCTGTCTACATCTCCAGAGCTCAAAATAGTCTGTTCCACCTTGTGATGTCATGAAGCGGTAGGCAGTTTAAGTTAAGAGCTCCTTTTACCTTTAGTTCTGTAGAGATTGACAATTCCAGGTCTGAAATTATCCAAATGATTCTAGTGAAGGTGTGTGGAGTTTAAAAACACAATGGAGCACTTCCTGTATTACCACATGACATCACAAGGTGGAACAGAGTGTTTTCAGTTTGAGAGAAGAACCTAAATACTGTATGCAGGGTTTGTGTGTTAAACATGTGTGAATGAAACAAAACACAACTGTGGATATGTTTTTGATGCGCAAACAACATTATAACATAGCAAAACCTACCACTAAACCTTCGTCTGAAAAATGAATCAATTAAAATAAATTATTGGAAGACCAAAGAACCTCGTGGGGCTGTTCCTGCTTGAATTTACAAGTCTTAACTCAGAAAATCCAACTTCGAGGACACCTGGAACACAGCATAGTAATAAACCTGGAAACTGCCACTATCAGAACCAAATGACCATCACTAGTCCGTTTTTAAGTTCACAAGGTCATATTGATTGTGCATTTCATTTGATTACATAAAATTCACACTCCCACTTTGTTAACATGGAAATCGAAGAGTGTCCAACTGTTCTCGGAGCACTTTGAGTTTGGCACTGAATATATTATTGCCAAATGTTTGATGCTGCTTGTCCCCCTGTCAGATTTTGGCTTGTCATGACTCAAGTACACTTTTTTGGACAATTCTCAAGACTTAAAAGATTTGAATAAACAGTGGACTGCGTTTTAAATTGTGCATACTGATAATTGTACACACTATACAACTGTTGTAGCTTTGCATCTGCCCAGGTGTTACAAATGAAAAAAGACTTGGTAGTTCTTTGGTCTGTGAATTAAATAAAAAATTAAATTAAATTAAATTAAATTAAATTAAATTAAATTAAATTAAATTAAATTAAATTAAATTAAATTAAATAATAATAATAATAATAATAATAATAATAATAATAGCCCATTTCTTTGTCTGGAATGTTGCACAAAAATGTATTTACATTATCTATATGACATTTATTAAATTACAGGCATCATATAGGCCAATAAAACACAGATGGAGCACATAGACTGTATAAAGAAGCGGACTAAGTGAGTGCGATGTCACCCATAACTTTCAGCTCCAGTCAAATGAAGCTTGTCGAGGCTCTGGTTTAGGAGGGAGTAACACTGTCTTTCGGGGAAAAGAAGGCGGCTGACTTGTCTGCTAAGAATGTACGTATCTTGATTTATGAACAAAATAGCGAAATAAAAATACCAAGATCATGTAGAGTGGGTTAATACAAACATTTTAAGACCAAAATGACGAGATAGTTACAGAGAGAAGGTGAGCCAGAATTAATGGAGCCACCCATGCTCACTTCCTATTTGGAACATGGCGGCTAGCGGGTTAGCTATGTCCATTTATATACAGTCTATGATGGAGCAGCTAAAATTGGTAGAATGCAGAAATTGTTCAATTTCTAATAGTGGCTCAGGTGGTAGATGTCTTGTAAATGTAAGGTCGGCGGCTCAATTTCAACCTCTGTCTAGTGTCGTTTGGCAAGACACCAAAGAGCAGAGTTAGAGGAATTAGACGCTGACAGATGTTAAAGAGGGGCTAAATCAACTTTGGCAAAGATAAACAAGTTTAATTCACAATTAAACTTGTGAATAGGCTACAAATGTTTTCAGCTAATACAGTATTTTCAAACCAACCAAAGGTAACATGGTGATCTAAATATGTTGGAAATAAAACTCACCTTTCCAAACGAGCCTTGTCCCAGGACCTTTCTGAGCTCAAACTGCCTGGGGTCGGCCTTCTCGCACCCCTCCTTCACATGGTGAGTGATACTGATCTCTTTGATAGGAACATCGTCCTGAAATCACAAATAAACAACAGTTTTTTAGCAGTTTTTCATGCTTTCTGACAGGAACAATACACGGTGACACTATGGTGATTCAAGGCGTCTTCACTCAGCAGCAGAGTGACAGCGGGAATTAATTTGATTTGATATTATAACACTACATTTTTAACCAAAACAACCAAAAATGTACGAAATTATCCAACCATTTATACAACATTTACCATATGTTTAGGCTTACAAATTTCACAAAAAGAACTAGGTAAGGACTAGGAAAAATCAAAGACTAAAAAATTAGGACTAACCCAAGAAAACACCAAAAACAGGTGTAAAACTCTAAACCAATGATCTAGAACCACTGTAAGACAATATATTACCAAAAAAATACATTTTACATATACATCCAGGAACTCCTCCCCGGATCAATTCACTTTCACTAGCATTCACACATATACCAGTGCAAACAGATACATGAGGAGAAGGTCGAAAAGTGTCTTGCTCAAGGACACAACAGCAGAATGTAGTTGAGGGAATCGAACCACTGATTAGTACATATGTGGATGAACTGAGCTACTATTAAACCAAAATGTGACAAAATAGGGCAAAATAGGACAAGAGCTATAGTGAGAAGAGACAAAGCAAGGATTAAAGGTACACTAACTTTTCGTTTCCATGGAGATGTTATTACTTAACAAGAAAAGTCTCACAGTATGGCATAAATATCTATACTGGAGGCGTTTTTATTGCTCAAAAATATCTTTAAATACATGCATTCTTATTATGAGCAGGCTTGCCTCTCCACAGATCTGACCTGTAACTTGGCCTGTTGATGTCAGTTGCTTGTCTCCATGGAGATATATACGTGTAATGCCATACTGTGGAGCATACCAATCCAGTAATATCTCCATGGAGACAACCAGGTGGCGAGCCCTCCTGTTGAAAAGCGAAATAGTGCACCTCGGATACGGCTTTCCAAGTGCGTTCTGGGTAATGTAGTTCACTCCTGTTTATAGCCGAGGGTCTCGTTAACGTGTCAGATGCCCCGGAGAGTCAGGCAGCGGGAGGTCTTGTATGATTAGTTTGAACATGAGATGGTTTTCATGGCACCACCCCCGATACCTGCCCCCCACGGAGACTAACGAAGCACATGGCCCCAGTGCAACTTCTGTATCTACACAGAAAACAACAGATCTTCACTAAACCAGGTACAAATACATTAAAAATAATAATAATAAAATGTAATGGTACGGTATTGTTACTATATTCATTTCACCCTACGGTATTTATTTAGCTATTGTGGAGATGCTAACAGAACTGAAGATACACACGTTTTTCCTTTTAAATTGCCTTGACAAGCCTTTGGTGCAATATTACTGCCATATTATTATTATTATTATTATTGCAAAAAAAATAAGTTATAACAGTTATTTCTTTATACTGTCTGCACTGAAATGGAACCAAAGATCATGGTCTGTGTAAATTAATCAAGATGTAATTATATGCAAATCAAACGGTACAATATAGTTATGATATTTATTTAATACTATGATATTGAGATAATGTGGAGATGCTAACAGAGTTAAAGATACGGACATGTTTTTCTTTTTAAACTGCTTTGACAAGCCTTTGGTGCAATATTACTGCAATCTTCCAAAGAATTACGATAGAAAAGTTCTTCATAACAGTTATTTCTTCATACTGTTTGTACTGAAATGGATCCAGAGATCGTGTTCTGTGTAGTTCACTCTTTTTTTTTAGCTGGTGCAATAAAACAAAGCAGTTAAGCCATGTCTGCAACTTATTTCCAATGTATTATTCCCAGGAATGGTACAAGATCTCGTGCCACAAGATCCCGCGAGACAAAACTGTTACAAGATCCTGCACACATGAGAAAAATTATCTCGTGAAGTGTTTCTATTTAAATTGGACAAAAAAAGATTACTTATTGGCAGGTTACATCTTTTACATTTCCAAAGAGCAGTAGTAGAATGGAAACAAAGACATGAAATCAAACAAATAAAAAATTGTGAGGCCAAAATTGGAAACTGAACTGTGAAATTTATTGATTAGGAATTATTTTAAAATCTCGTCTCTCGTATCTCGTCTCGTCTTGTGGAAATTGTGTCTTGTCCCATCCCTAATTACTACCATTTATATTTTTGCTCTTTGTTATTATAATATATTGTGATGAGTGAGCTGAGTAATTTCCCTTGTGGATCAATACAGTTTGTCTAAGTTTAAATCTAAGCGAAGAAGCTAATAATTCGATATATTGTGACAGTCCAAGATATTATTGTGAGAGCTTTGTCCTTTTACCACGATGTTTCAGTTACTGTTACATCTTTAGAAATGAATGAAGTCCTATGGGAGACATCAGTACTACAGCTACAAAATATTCCAAGTGCATTGTAAACAAATAAAGGCAGACTTTCAATCAAATTTAATATATAATAGATTCTTGATTCCAAAGCCAATACAATCAGGCTTGAGTAGTGACTGAATAGCAGTAAACAAAAAGCCCAAAACAAATCTACTGAAAAACAATTACTACAGTATGATCAACTTTACCATAATCATGACATGAAACTGAAATAATCCAATATAAATATCAATATTTTTGTGAACTGAAAAATGATATTGGCTTTTAAGGGTGCATTGTGTAACTTTTTGGTTGCTTGTTTCTATGGAAATGTCATTGCTCTGCCTGGAATGTTCCACAGTATGACTTTAAACAGGTCAGCCTTACATTTATTCAATCACACGTGGTTTTATAGCTCAAAAATACCTAGAAAAACAATATTTTGACTGTGAGCGGGGTCATCTCTCCACAGATCTGGCTTGTAACTTAGTCTGGTTTGGTGTCCATGATGATAGAAAGGTTTAAAGCCACATTGTGAAACATTCCAGACAAAGCAAATACAAATATCGTCATGAGGAAAACATTTAATGGACCCGCCACCAGAAAAGTTACATAATACACCTTTAAAACGTATAATCTTTTCAAAATATTGGTATTATTGTTATTTTTATATTTAAAAATGTAAAAAGTGAATTCAAACTGTACACTTGCCATATAATCACACATTGTCTAGTACTGAGCATAAACGAATAAAAAAACTTGGCCAAAATTATATTAAAACAACAGCACCAACACAATTTAAAGCATATTTTTTTTATAAACTGAAAAACGAAATTAGCTTTTAAAATGTATAACCTTTTCAAAATATAATTTCAAAATGTAAAAAAAACTGTATTGTAAAAAAACTCCAACCATATAACCACACATTGTTTAGTACTGAACATAAATGAATGAAATACTTGAGAAGACACTTGGCCAAAATTATATTAAAACTACAGTGCAAACACAATTTAGATATAAATCATATTTTTTGTAGACTGAAAAACGAAATATTGGTAAAATTTCAAAATGTAAAAAACTGTACACTCCAACTCTCCATATAAGCACGCATTAATGAAATATTTGATAAGATACTTGGCCAAAATTATATTAAAACTACAGCTTCATTTGTCAAGTTTCGCCTGCTCAAAACAACATTACAGACAATTCAAAGTTTTTTTTTTTCTGATTGGTTGTAATTTGGGACAAGAAAAGACCACAATTTCCTGTAACCCCAAATCGAACAGATAACGCAACATCTCAGCCTATGAGACAACAAGAAAAACATCTGCAGTACAGTGTCTTTGCCTGTTCTTTCGCTCCATCATTCCTCTCCTCCCCCTCCTCCCTCTGTACCTGTGGAACCCAGGAGAGAGGTCGGTGAGTCCGGGCCAGCCCCAATGCATTGTGGGTCCTGTAGTCTCTTCGGAGAGTGTGTGGAGCTAGCATGTTTCCGAGTATGTCTGATCTGAACTGATGATAGACTGGTGCCTCAGACTCTCTCTCCTTCCCCTCCTCCTCTCTTCTCTCACTCTTCCCTCCTCCTCTTCCTCTCTCTCTCTTCGCTCCTTCTGTCTTTATTTAAAGTTGTCACCTTGTAGCTTGCACTCATTGGCACCTCTCTCTCCTCGAGATTTTCATTCTAACATCAGACATACGATTTTCAGCAAAACTCCAGTGAGACACGTCAATGAACTAACCCAGACTGAGACTTTGTAGTAATTGTAGTAGTAGTAGTAGCAGTAGTAGTAGTAGTTGTAGTGGTGGTAGTAGAAGGTGACAGTAGTAATTAGTAGTAGTAGTAGTAGTAAGCAGAAAGTGACAGTAGTAGTAATAGTTACGAGTATAATCATTTCTGTACTTGCCGATACTGAGTACCGATGCCGATACTTTAACCCCCACCCCCTTGAACATACACTGAGTGCGTTTACATGCACATCAGTATCCCGGTTATTAGCCATATCCCATTGCAGTATTCGAGATATGCTGTTTATATGCGTGCTGAGAAACCATGATACTCATATCCGTGTGTACATGATCAAATGTAGTATCCTGGTTTCTTGACATAATCTTACAAATGTGCAAGCCAGCGCAAAAAAAATATATTTAATAAACCAGGAAAAATACAAACCATTATATTATAATATGTTTAATGCAGCTTTGTTCACATTTGTTTACTTGCTTACGTTTTACAGAAACAAAACTTAAAACCACATGGCTAATTTGCATAAACTCAAAGCGCTGAAAAACAAAAAAAAAACCAAACAAACAGCTCACTCTTTGTGCCGCTGATGCGGTCAGTTTCTGTCGGACTAAAGGACAGTGGAATATGTGTTTTCTTCCTGTGACAGAGGGATGTGCTGCTGATGGTGAGTCTGTTGTGTGCGTATATCATGTTGGAGATGGTTCATGTTAAACTTTTCATTGACTTTTCATACGTGTGCAGGTTGTACGTGTGCAGCGCAGCTCTTTATTTAACATTTCACCATTTCTCAATTTCTTCAAAGGGAAACAGATTCAGTTTGAATTGAGAGTCACTTTAGCCACACGTTTTTAGAAAAATTGGTAGGAATGTTAAAGGGTATCTAGTTTTGATAAAAGATTTAGTTTTAATAACTGAGAAGAAATACCAGACTGGGTCCTAGCATAACAAATTATATTCCCTTTAAACATTTCTAAAATCTTCTAAAGTTACTTTTAAGAGGTTTTGACTAAAATTCCAATAAAGTACGTCACCAATGGCATGTTTCAGGGAGGCAGTAGGTGGTTGGGTTTATAGCTTCATGCAGAGTTCTAATCTCCATATTTTATCAGCACATAAATAATCTATAAGCTTGAGAGTGAGTGGAGCAGTAAATATAGAAGAGTGTGTGGAGTTGGAGACATTTGTGCAGTGAGTCAGACGCAGATGGAGCCTGGCACGGACAGGATGCTCATGTAGCGCCTCTTCATCACACAGACACACTGCCAACATGGAGAGGGGCGAGGTTTACCTGAGACAGAGACACGCCCAGTCACATAAGCCCCACCCACCTGTCCTGAGAGGGAAGAGACAAGGCACTGACAAAACTGAGGGGGGCGGGGTTTACCTGAAACTAAGACACACCCAGTCACATAAGCCCCACCTACCTGTCCTGAGAGGAGGGGTTTACCTGAGGCTAAGACACGCCCACTCACATAAGACACGCCCACTCACATAAGCCCTACCCACCTGTCCTGAGAGGGAAGAGAAGAGGTACTGCCAACACTGAGAAGGGCAGGGTATACATGAGACACGCCCACTCACCTAAGACCTGCCCACCTGTCTTGAGACGGGGGGACACTGCCAACACGCACCTGTCCTAAAGGAGAGGGGGGGTACACCTGAGAGACACGCCCACTCACCTGTCCTGAAGGAGAGGAGGGCCCACCTGTCCTCTTACAGTTGCTGAGGGAGGATACAACTACAACTGAATTAATCTGGACTAAACTGGGCCGCAACCTATTTTAGTTTCAGTGATTATGGACATTTTTCTTCAAATGCAAATTGCATAACAGAAGTTTCCATCAGAAACGCCAAAGTCTAAAAATACTGTAGTTCACGTGAGTGGAGTCCTTACAGCAAAACACTAATTATACAGAGCTGTCCTCCTTCTTCGCCCTGGATTCAAACGCAGATAAGCTAACCAGGCTAAATACAGTTATCACACACTACCTCTGCTACTGTCAGTACTCTGCTCTGAATATATGAAAGAGTAGACATGCATTTCACAAGCTTATATGTAACTTGACATTTGACCTTCGTGATTAATTATTGAAAATTTGGTAATAAATAAGTGTGTTAGACGGTGGGACATTAAACACCCTTGCATTTGTTCAATTACAGGTGTTTTATAGCTCAAAAATACCTTAAAATCCACAAATTGTTACCATGTGCAGGCTTGCTTTTCCATAGACCTGACCATTAACATGTCTCCATTGTGATTACCAAGTTTATTTCCATACTGTGGAATAATCAAGGCAAAACAGTAATATCTTCATGGAGACAAGTAGCTGGCAGACCCTCCACCTGAAAAGTTACATAGTGCACCTTTAACTAAAAGAAAGATGTATTCATTTAAGTTAAAAGTATACAGTATTGCTTTGACACACTGAGTATAGGGCAGGTGTAATGATGGACTTTGTGATCTGTGGGAGTTTTTACAGATAAAATTTGCAAGATGAAATTGTTGCAAATTGTCTAAAACTGTGTTAAAGTAATTTGTAGAACATTTTTCACCCATTTTCGCAGACATGTTTTGCATCCACCTGCCCCTCTCTCTCCATCTCTCTTCCATCTCACGCTCTACCGCTCCCTCTCTCTTCATCTCCCTCCATCTCTGCAGTAAACTGGCTCAGATCTGGTTTGTAGTGTCAGTGTAAATGAGTGTGATTTGGTTACAGAGCTGCAGATGGACTCCAGAGACAGGTCCAATCCAATCAACCAAAAGTGCTCACATCTAGAGAAAATGACCACTGCAGCTGAAGAACCAACAAGAGAGGGACTAAAACAGGACTAAACCAGGACTAGACCAGGACAAGACCAGGTTTAACCCAGCTTTGATAGATACAGTACTGACCACTGCAGCTGAAGGCCCACCAACAGGGGAACTAAACCAGGACTGAAAAAGGACTAAACCAGGACTATACAACACAGATGGACTCCACAAGCACTTATGACATTGTTGTCTTGCACATTTTCAGTTTAGATTAGTTTTTATTTGAAAGAACAATGTACAGAGACATCGAGCTTACAAAAAACAGATGTGCTGCACCAGATTATCGCCAAATAGCTAGTTTCCATCTGCAGTCCCTGATTGACAGAAATAAATTCTACAATGCCAAATATTGACTATGATAACAACAAATATGCAAAAAGGATCAGATAAAAAATGTAATATAAGCTTTCGACCAGATATTTTTGTACTTTTGTGGTAATTTTATCAAACTATTTACTAAAATTATGGATAAAATGCAAAGAGGATAAAATATATTCATTTTGGTCAGTTTCCAGTTCCATACCTCAGAAACTGGCCATTATAGATTGGGAAAACCTACAAGAGCTGCAACAAACTAAGACTAAGTGTGTAACATTCACACTCACCATATCATAATCAGGGCTAAACTGGAACTAAACCTGTAACTAAACCTGGACTAGACCAGAACTAAACCAAGTCTACATCAGGACTAAACTGGACTCCAACCAGGACCAAACTAGGACAAGTGTGACCCTAAACCAGGACTAAAGCGCCAATTCTTTTCACATCTTTTGAGTTAATCCCTTGATGTTAGCTGTGATCTTTGTTATATATTTTGTCATTGTTCTTTAAAAGACCCCACAGCAGCACACCGTTGTACTCACAGCTGTAGCCTGCCCTTGGACCGGACCATTACGCTGCTGAGACGGGGGTTCTGTCTGTCTGTCAGAATGGTGCGTCCCGTGGAGAAGACGACGTAATGATTTGAGCCGAGACCTGAGAGCTCCAATGAGTCCAGAGACAGCACAGGCACAGGCTCTGCACACTGTCATAGCACGACTGTACAAAACACTACAAACTTTCAACTTCTGTCACCGGTACAAGTTTGGTAGCAGCAGCAGTATTCGTAAATATATATATATATATATAAAAATATATATTATGAACAAACAATGTATGTTTTTAACTTAATCTGCAAGCACAACTTTCTGAAAATTCCATTCAAATTGTAGAAGTTTGGATTACAAGAATTGAGAAAAATAGCCTACATTTTCACATTTTCAGCTTCATCACTAGTATAAAAATATATATATGTAGTAGCACAAGAAATGTCCAAATTCTTATGATAAAAAAGCGAATTTCTTTAATCTGCAAACATGATTTTCTCTATTCCAAAACAAACAAAAAAAAGTTTCTAAAAATATAATTCAAAATGTTGAATTTTGTTGAAAAATACACTTAAACTTTTGTTGTGATAAGAAATATCCTTCATGCAATGCTGCATGATGAAAACAAAACAAATGTAATAGAATTTTGGCAAGTCTTATATAAGAATTAAAAGAAATGGTCTAATAAATATGCAAACAACAAATCCCCAAATGCTCTTGTCTATTCCTTTAAATCTTGTATAATGCAAAAGCGCCTTGTTCTTGTCTCTACGGTTGCTTATGGTTGAGAAAGTTAATTTAGTTTAAGTGAATTGTTTTAAATGCTGCAGTGGTTAATAAAGAAGACGTGTCCAGAAAATGCATTTGCCAAGTCTTCAGATCTGCCAAATAATAATCCTGAAATGCTCTCTTCCAGTGGTTTAAATCTTGTCTAATCCCAGAGCTCTGTGCTGTAGTTCCCTTCAGAGAGCTGTAGTTGTATTAGACTAGAGCAGGTCCCTTCAGAGCACTTCAGAGTATTGGCTGATGTGTCCTTATGTGAGGGGATCCCCGGTGGAGAGGGGGATATAGGGGAATCTCCACTCATACAGCTGATGGAAAGAGTGAGTGGAGCAGTGACACTTCATAAACACAACACGGGGAAAGAGGGAGAGAAGGAGGGGGGATTGAAGAGAGAGTGACACAGAGGAGTGAAAGAAAGAGAGAGAGGGAGAAGGAGGGGTAAGAGGGGAGGATGGGGAAAGGGGGGAGAGGCAGAAGGAGAGAACGTTAAATCCTTCATTCACATTCACTCATATTGTCTTATAGTTTTGTATTGCCTCATTATGTTTGTTAAAAGGTGCATTGTGTAACTTTTCTGGTGCTCTTTTCTTCATGCAGATGTTATTGCTTTGCCTGGAATGTTTCACAGTATGGCATTAAACCTTTCTATCTTCATGGAGACCTTCTGAATGAATGAATGAATGAATGAAATTTTTGAAAGTCCCATAATGTAATCTTTTAGCCAAAAACAGCCAAAAATGTATGTTTTTATTGCACTGAAAACATAAAAAAAAAACATGTGTTCTTACTGTGCGAGGGCTTGCATCTCCACAAACCTGACTCATATTTGGCCTGGATGAGAGCCTCCTCATGCTTGTTTCCATGGAAGTACTGTTCCCTTTGGCTATAATATTCCAGAGTATGGCATTAAACTCACTATTTCCATGGAGAAGTATGATTTTGTATTTTCATGGAATCATGCAGGTGACACGCCACCTCTAGAAAGTTACATGGCATTGCTTTGATTTGACCTTGACAGTAGAGATAAAAAAAGCACATGAAAAACTTAACATTCATAAACTTATAAAACATTTCTCACAATTGTTTTTTAAAATTCATTCAGTTATCACGCTCATATTGTGACCTGTATAATCATACTTACAGTTGAAACTTCATACACAGACCAACATGGAAAAGAGGGAGGAGAGAAGGAGAGGGAGAAGGGGTGAGTGGGGTAAATGGGGGTGTCCCGTTGGCCTGTCCCGATTTGGACCAGTGCCCTTTACCCTCCTCCTCCCCCTCCACCCTCTCTAACTGACTGTGACCAGTGGAAAAGCACCACGATAGAGCCTCTCACTTGAACATGACCAACTGTCAGCAGCATAACAGATATTTACACGTTTACACGTCTCCAAACACACGAGTAAACAACAGGGAGTTAGGTGTCAGTATCAGAATTAATTAAGAAGTAATTAAGTTAATCTGAGCCACATCTTTTTAATATCCAAAAACTGCTAATTTGAATAAAAGATGCACCAGTCCAGTTGTTTCTAAAGCTTCATTTCCCATTTTCTTTGAATACAGTCAGAACGTTGTGACCTTTGCTTCGTCTTACTCGAAAACATTTGATCTGTTTCAAACTTGCAAGAGTCATGGGAGTGACTATATGGCACTTGGACACTGTTTTAAAGCTGATCGTGGATGAAAAAAAAATCATCAATGTGAATTTTAGCGACGTTCCAAAGGGTTTGTGAAAGCTACGGATAAGTTATTTGCATGGATTTAAAGGGGCACTGTGTAACTTTTCTGGTGGAGGGCCTGTCAAATGCTTTTCTCCATGGAGATGTTATTCGTCTGTCCGAAATGTTTCACAGTATGGCATTAAACATTTTTATCTTCATGGAGACCAAACCAGGCCAAGTTACAGGTCAGATCTGTGGAGAGGCGACCCATTTCACAGCCAAAATGCCTGTTTTTCTTGGTATTTTTGAGTTTCTAAACCACCTGTAATTCAATAAATGTAAGGTAGAGCTGTTTAATGTCATACTGTGGAACATTCCAGGCAGAGCAATGACACATTATTCATAGAAACAAGCAGGTGATGGACACCCAACCAAAAAGTTACACAGTGCACCTTTAAATACCAATTTCCAAAATCAGGTTTAGACAGTTGTTTGAGTTAAAAAAATACTACTTTCTGTATCTCTGAGAAGTTATTTAGTAGTTATTCACTTTACGAAGACGTGAGTCTGGTCAGTGGTGGTTTTCAAATGGGTGTGATTGACAGGTGCATTAGCCAATCAGGGACATGCGTGGTCTGTCCGTATCAGGAAAGAAATAAAGGAAAAAAATGGCATGGGGCTTGTATATTGCTGAGATATTTTTATTACTTATTTCTATTCTATTTTATTATTATGCCTTATTTGAAATGAGTCTTTTGATATTTTTGCTACTTATTTAGAATTATAATGCCATTTATATTTTTTCTCTTCATTATTATAATATATCGTGATGTGTGCGCTACCGTTTCAAAGTAATTCAATAAAGTTTATCTAAGTCTAAAAACATTGTGGATTTCTGCAGAATCAATGAGCGAAGCCCTTAAGTCTGTTAATCTGAGGTGGGACAATGTGATTTTATTTGTAAATCATAGGTGACCAATGAGCTCCTTTCGTTTCACATGCGTCACTGAAATAAATAAATCTGATTGGACGATCACTTTTGACCGGAAAGTACAGGGAGATCAGTCTGAAATTCCAGGCAACTCCAGACCCTATTTTTATTTTATGACATCAGAAATATGTGAAAACAAGTCTTTAAATGTCATGGCTCAGATTAAAGTGAGCTGACTGTAAAATTAAAACTAGGCACAGAGATATCAGTTTCTACCCCTGTTTGGAAAGTTACACTGCAAGTTTCAGTTTCGTTTTTGTTTTTTTGTTTTTATGTACAGCCTTTAATAGTTTTTTTTTGTTTGTTTTTTTATTTCTAATCTTTGAAACAAGAATTGCATTTTTGTTTATCATTTGTTTCTATCGAGTCGAACCAGCAGCTGTAGATTGGTTCACTATACCCCAAACCACAAATACTAAATAAAGTGCACTTTTTCTCTTCAATACAAGTTATAAAGCAAACACCAGCTCTTGAGGTCAAAATAAGTCCACTGTGGATTGTCTGCATCTAATTAGAAAGGGCTTTATTGTCCGATTAAGTGCACGTTAGCATGCTAGTTGTTGTTATCTTAAACGTTAAGGCAAAACTCCACTCTGGTTTCTGAAAGTTGTGAAAAGCACGTATGAACTCATCACTGTGAATAATTAGGATACTCAGAAAGCATAGGGTAAGTGAGGAATAACTTTGTAGTTCTGTTTTTCACGTTTTTAAGGCGGTAAAAATCAGGTACAGCGCCTTTATGAAGCTTTAATGACTGAATGGTACCACCTTTACATATGAGCTATAGCTAAAGGGTAACTCATGGTCAGAGAAATGTACAGTTCGTGAGTCCATAGGTTAATTTAAACAATAGTGAGAAGTGGGCATGCCTGACCCCACAGACTCACCTGTCAATCAAACTCTGTACAAAGTGACTGCTGCACTGTACCACAATGGCATTTATTAAATTACTGACACCTGTTCTCACCTCGGGGCCACAGAACACCCAGGAACAGTAAAGCCAGTGCCTGCTATGATTTCACACATGTACATAAAAGGAACTGTGCTTTAATATTACCATCTCAACACAAATGAACCCTAGATAACCTTAGCTAAACTTGCAGATAGGGGACGCATACAAGTTTTCTTCATTCTCAGTATATGGACAGGCCTCATGTGGAAGCTCAGAACCTCCAGAATTCACTCACTGAGCTGCAGAGGCTGCACTAGCACTGATTCATGATTGACTGAAGGTGCTGCGGTTTAGGCAGTGACAATTCAGATCAGAGAGAGCCATTTTAGGTTTAAAGGTCATTATGCAAAATGTACTCTTTAAGACAGAGAATGTTGGGAACTCTTCAAAATCGTACATGTATTTTTTTTTTTCCTTTCACACATGTTTCACACCCTTTACTAAGAGACTTATCTAAATCTCCAAAGCTCAAAATGCTCTGTTCCACCTTGTGATGTAATCAATTAGTAGTTTGCAAGTTAACAGCTACCGTTCACCTTTTGTTCAGTAGAGATTGGCAATTCCAGGGCTGAAATCAACCAAATGATTCTAGTGAAGGTTTATGGGGTTTAAAAACACAGTGGAGAACTTCATGTATTACCATATGACATCACAAGGTGGAACAGTGTTGTGTTTTCTGTTTGAGAGAGAGATGTGTGTGTTAAACGTGTGTGAATGAAACAAAACTGAATTCCAGGTATGTTTTGGATGAGGAAACAACATTATAACATAGATCTGAAAATAGCGTAATATGGGCCCTTTAACTAACAGGATTTCAGCATTCAAACTGGCAACCGAAATGAGAGACTCATGGGAGACGCATTCTGCTTTCTGATTGGATAATTATCTTGAGAACCAAAACATAAAATTGGAACATGGACAACTTGGCCTCACGTCCAATGTTTTTGTAATTCAGCATCACAATTACTGCAATTACAAAAGCGATATTTGATTTGGACACGTCTACCTTGTATCTGGGGACACTGTTGGCAAACGTTTGTTAAATTTAAAATCACAACCTTATATGCAGTTTCTTTAAAATAAAAATGTTTTACATAAAATGGAAAAATGGATGTATTAAATTCCCAGTGTTTTAATTAATAAAAACACCTTGAAAAACATGCATTTGTACTGTAAGATGGGCTCGCGCCTCCACAGAGCTACTTGCATGTCTCCATACAGTGGAACATTACAGGAAAAGCATCTCCGTGGAAACAAGCAGGTGCCTGTTCTTTTGAGTTTTATCTTGTGTCGTCTAATAAAACAGTTTCTTTCACAGTTTAACAAAGACATAAAGGTGTTTGAGAAGTCACACCACGTCACATCCTACATTCACACCGCTCACAAAAATAGACAAAGAACATGAAGAACATTCAGTGTTTCTTAAAGGTGTACTGTGTAACTTTTTGTTTTGGGGGTCTGTCACCTGCTTGTTTCTATGGATATGTCATTGTTCAGCCAGGTATGTTCCACAGTGTGACATTAAACAGCTCTGCCTTACATTTATTCAATTACAGGTGGTTTTATAGCTCAAAAATACCTGGAAAAACAGACATTCTGACTGTAAGACTGTGTGAAAGGTGTAAAAAGCAAAAACATCTCCATGGAGAAAAGCTTTTGACAGACCCTCCACCAGAAAAGTTACACAATGCAGCATTAAATTATTGTGTATACGTTCTGATATAGTCTATATCTGTAATCCTTTTGTTTAAAACTATAGGAAGTGTGTAGTGGCATTTTAGATTTATTTTTGCCCTAATTCATATAGTACTAGACTTGTTTTGGATCCGGTGATACTCAGAAATCCAAATATTTTCTTAGCTGGTACTGCCAAAACCCTGAGAAGCAGTGGACTATAGGGCACAGATTCTGAAAATAAATGCATCAAAAACATAGCTGTCCGCCATATTTTGCTTTGCTTAAGGAACACATGAATAGTTTTGATAGATTAATGTTTCAGTTGACCTCAGTCTATCTCCCCGAGAGCTACGAATACAAATAAATAAAATGAAAGTTGTTATTACTAGTTTTCCGTACATTTTAAGTTGTGAAATGGTGCAAAAGTACTATAAATATACATGGATAATGCAGGACCTTTAAATCAGGAAATGACTCTAATCCTTATACTGTGTAAATCCATATTGCAGAGAAAAGCCCTCCTCTTCCTCTTCCTCTCCTCCCTCTTTCTTCTCTCCCTCCCTCCTCTCCCCCTCTCTTCCCCCTCCTCCCCCTCTCATCTCTATTGTCGGGGGTAAATATGGGTCAGGGTCGAAATCAATGTCCCGTCCAAAGCTGTTACGCAACACAATTATACTCCGGATGCTCTCTATTCCTCCCCCCCTCTATCACTCTCTCTCTTTCCATTCCCCCCCTCCCTCTATTCTTTGCCTCTTTCTACCTCTCCTCTCCCTCACTCTCTCTTTCTCTCTCGATTTCCTAGCCCTTCCTTCTCTCTCTACCTTACTCTGTCTGTCTGTCTCTTTTCTATCACACTCTCCCTGTCTATGCCCCTCTCTGACTCCCCCTCTTTTGTCTTTCTCTCTTTCCTCTCCCTCCTCCCCCCCCTCTCCCTCTTTCTCTCTATTTCTTATCTCCTCTTTCTCCCCTCTTTTCTATCTCCCTCTGTCTCTCCCTCTCTCCTCCGAATCCCGCTCGTTTGTCTTTCCCCTCCTCTGCCTCTACCTCTTTCTCTCTCCATTTCCCATATCCTCTCTATCCCCCTCTCTGTCCTATTTCCCTCTGTCTCTCCCTTTCTCCATACCTCCCTTTTATCTCCCTCTCACCCCACCAATCCCCCTTTCTCCCTCTTCCTCTCTCTCTCTATATATGTCCCATCGCCTCTCTCTCCCGTCTCTCTGTCCAAGCACCCTCTGTCTCTCTTTCTCCATCCCTCACTCCTCTTCCCCCTCTTTTATCTCTCTCTCTTTCCTCCCCTCTCTCCCTCTCTGTCAGATTGTTGGGATTTGCAGAGTTGGTTCACTTCCTGTGCCGTGTCTCAGATGACTGGAGCGCTCCACACCTGTCCCCCTCATGGTCAGAGGAGCTTACAGGACGTCCAGTGCCCAATTAGATTTATGTAATGCCCCCCAATGTCCCACTGTGAATGTCCCACTGTGAAGACCCCACTGTGAATGTCCCACTGTGAAGACCCCACTGTGAATGTCCCACTGTGTAACCTTGGTACAGGGTATTTTAGGATTACAGTTCGAAAATCCAATATATCGTAAATTTGATAATATCGGAATTGCTGTTTTGGATATATGAAGATTAGAATATGAAATATGTTGACCTAAAACTTCCGTTTTAGGTCAACTGCACTACGTAACAGTTATAGTGGAGGGTTTGACACCTGATGTCTCTACGGAGAGATTATTGCTTTGTCTAGAATGTTCCACAGTGTAGATTAAACCCATTTATTACAAGGGAGACAAGCAGACTACAGCACTAAGCTACATTACAGTCAAGATCTTTGGAGAGGCGCCTCTGTTCACAGGAATTATTGTATTTTTGAGCAAAAGAAACAACCGTAATGAGTAAATGCTAGATGGCGATGCTTAAAGTCATATCTGCATGGAGACAAGCAGAAGGCGGAACCTCCACCAGAAAAACTACGCAGTGCACAGACTCTTCCTGGGGTCCTCTCTCATAATAAAAGCATAAAACATTGACCGTACATTAACAGTAAATCACATTAACAACGCATAACAGCAACCACTTCTATTTCTATCAAAATATAACCCCTAGTGTAATCTCCCAATCAAGTTTATAAACTCATATTTCTGTTCTTTTGTGTTTAATTTTTATAGTTCATTCACGGTTTGTGCAAGACTTACATCAAGATAATTGGGAAAAAAACAAAAAACACTTCTTTATAAACATGTTATTGATTTGCCCAGAATGTTCTACTGTACAGGATTAATCTGATCTCTCTCCATTAGGTCTGATCTGATCCAGGTCAGATCTGTGAAGAAGCAAGCTGCTAAAAGTTGCTAACAGAAAAGTTACATAGTGCATCTTTAAATCTGTGGGGAAATCAAGATCACAGAATACAAAGAACTCTAAGGTCTATGTAAAAATATGAAGATGGCAAAAAATATGTGTAGAAATTAAAAGTGAATCAATATTTTCACATGTTTCTGAAAATACAAAACAAAATACAGAAACACCAGCTGTTCAGTTGATGCTACTATATTTAGTTTTGATCAGTGAATTTATTTTGCTGACTGAAGTGACAAGTCCTCACTAACCAAAAATATTTAACATAATGAGAAGAGCTCCCTCTACAGAACCTTTTACACACTGCACTTAGCAATTAATCACTGCAGTGTCAAAATCACAGTTCAAAATGTTGAGTTGTTTTTATCACATTTAGACATTACAACACAATACATTACCATATTGCCATATATTAGAGGCCAAATTTTATACCATTTGTAGCATGAACTAAAACTTTCAATTTTAGTACTATATTACATTTTACCAATAAGATCATCTAAAGACTAAATAATCTTCACAAATTCTGCTTTCACTGCATTCTCCAAGAGCCATTTTGAAATTTAAAGAATTTAAAGAAGTTTTCTCCGCATTTATTTTAAGTCTGCATGTTCACGATTATTTTTATTGATTATTAAAGGTAGTACTAGTACGTAACTTTTCTGGTAGCGAGTCACCTGTTTGTCTCTGTGGAGATGTTATTGCTTTGCCTGGAATGTTCCACTGTATGGCATTTATAAATTTATATCAATCTATTAACTTCTTAGGTTCTTTTTAAAGGCATCACGGTGAAGTTGTATTTATCTTAGTGACATGTTTTGGCTTCCAGCTGCAAAAAAGTGTCAGCAGAACATGGCTCACAGCAGCAGCCAAAACATGTCAACAAGGTAAATACATCTCCCCCTGTATTGTCTTTAAAAAGAACGTTAAAGGTGCACTATGTAGGTGGTTTTATAGCTCAAAAATACATAGAAAAACAGGCATTCTGACTGTGAATGGGGTTGCTTCTCCACAGATCTGACCTGTAACTTGGTTTGATTTGGTTTCCATGAAGATAGAAATTGTGCATTGTATAACTTTTTTTTTTTTTTAAAGGTATAAGGTTAAAAAACCGTAAAAAAAAAAAAAGGCTCAACATATAGTCTCCATACTCTCAGAACATGTAAATTTAAAAAAGAAAGAAACAAAAAAAAGAGACCAAAATTGTTAAAAACATTCAATGTTACTGCTTTGTCTGGAATATTACACAATATAGCATTAAACCTTTTTATCAACATGAAGACCAAACAAGGCCAAGTTACAGGTCAGATCTGTGGAGAGGCAACCCCGCTCGCAGTCAGAATGTCTGTTTTTCCAGGTCTTTTTGAGCCGTAAAACCACCTGTAATTAAATAAATGGACCCCCAATTTGCAACTTTGAACAGAATCCTAATAATAAAACATAAATTGTATATCTAAACACAATGCTTGTCATAAAAATCAAACTTATATATATTTTCCCCCAATTGTTCAACACTAAATTGTGTGAATGTGGAAATCTTTGCTCCTTCAGGTCCATAGGCTCAGACTGGAGCAGATACTGATGCAACAGATCATGAAGAATGGATGAAACCATGTTTTATTCAAAAGCCTGAGCTGGAGGCAGACTGGAGACGCTGAAAACTATCTGTATAATCTGTAAAAGTTATGCAGAGAGACAAGTATCTATCAGTATTTTTTCTTTGTTTTATTTTTTATGCTATTTTTATTTATTTTTTTGGGGGGGTTTTTGGAGGGCTGTGGTCGACTAAAGAAATTCTTGGTCGACTTAAGAAATATCCTGCCGATTGATTGGCTGACTAAAAAGGGCGCGTGGCAAAAGCGCTCAAAACTATTACGAATCTCTGTGTATGTGACCCAAACTGCAGTCACAAGACTACACCAGCAGGGGGAGTTCAATAGAAAAAAGTGAATTTATCTGTAAAAAGGCAGATTAAACTCGCAAAGTCAAATCTTCAGGTATAGTAGGCAGATAAAATTGTAATACAGTTGGCAGTTTTTGGTGTGTACGGTGTGAGTAATGCATTTAATTTGCAGCAGTAGAATCTTCACACTTTTTTCACAGGAACAGACATCTCCTCTCCTTAACTGGTCCGATTACCCCTCTGAACTGTATCTAATTTGTTCAATGTTTAATGACAAAGTGAAAAAATTGCATTGATTATTTTTAGAGACGAGCTGGAGCCAGATTCAGACAGTAACGTGACCGTCCAATCAGATCTGTTTATTTCAGTGACGCACGAATGAGCTCATTGGTCACCCATCATTGCCTGGGATCCAGAATACACACTTCTCCAATACTTAACGAAGATGTGAGTCTGGTCCCTGGTGAATTGCCCTATTTTCAAATGGGAGTAATTCATAGAAAGATTAGGTTAGAATAGGTGCCTGTATATAAACAAAATATAGCGATTTGTGCTTTGCTCCTTGATACTTCAGAAATCTGTGATGTTTTTCAGTCCACTGTGATCTCTTTTTTCCTCATAAGCAGCAACATTTGGACCATGTTTGCCCCCGATTGGCTAATCCACCTGTCAATCACGTCCATCTAAACTCGGGGAGATTCACCAGTGACCAGACTCACATCTTCATTAAGTATTATAGAAGAAGTGTGTACCATATATTCACTATTCAATTTGGTGCTTGTCATCTCAATTTGTAAACTTTCGATCCAAGACATTTAATATGAGCTGTCCACATATATATACCATATCTTAAAGCTCTTATAATACACAAACATGACTCTTGTGAGCTTTAAGTCATGTTTCATTCCCACATATTTGAGTAATCCTTTATTATTAATCTGTTTACATCTTCAAAGCTCAAAATGCTCTGTTCCACCTTGTGTCATGACGAGATAAGTTTTCAAGTTAACAGCCAACTTTTAACTTTAATTCAGTAGAGATTGCCAATTCTAGGGCTGAAATGATCTAAATGATTCTATTGAAGGTGTGTGGAGTTTTAAAACACAGTGGAGCACTTCCTGTATTACCACATGACAACACTAGGTGGAAAAGAGTGTTTGAGAGAAGTCAGTCTAAATATTTTTGTGTGGGGTTTGTTTGTCAAACATGTGTGAATGAAACCAAACACAACTCCAGGTATGTTTCTGATGAGGAAACAACATTATAAAATAGATTTAAAAAATAGTGTAATATGGACCCTTAAAATATTCCCCATTAGCTCAGAATAGCAGTTGCAGTCTTGCGGGTGAATTAATGGCTGGTTTCTGTGTTGCTGCCACAGAAACAAATGATGATCAGACCACCATAAACAGTCTCTCTCCTCATTAGACAAAACACAAGCTTCATTTGCTGCGTATCGGCAGCAAATGAAGCTTGTGTTAATGACATCAGAACACATGCAAAGCTGAGCACTTCAAATGGACCGTGTATTAGTATTACTATATTTAACTTAATTGTATTGTATTTGTCCTGGATAATGAAGCTCTGAACTTGATTAAAACTTAAATGCAGCAATTAATATAACAATTTATACACAAATTAGTGCCACTGGAGCTGTGGTCGACTAAAGACATGTCCTGCTAATACATTATTTATTACAAAAAATGACTATGACAAAAGCTCTCAAAATTATTGTCTCTATGCATCTCACCCCAGCTGCACTCACAAGGCTACACCTGCAGGGGGAGTTCATGCAAAAACAACTACTGATGCAGAAAAAGTCTAAGAAACAATGTATTTATATAAAGACTGATTAAACTTGAGAATCACGAGTTTAATATGTTTTTTTTTTTTACAAATAAATACCAAAATATACCAAATCTTCAGCAAACTCACTCACTAACTTCTCCTGTTTCATATAAATCCTTAAAATCTTAATAATACAACTACGACCAAGACTCCATCTACTGATTAATCAACTAAACGACTAAAGGACTACAGCCAGCACTTTGTAGCACACTACACTTTATTTAGTCTAAATAAAGCATAAGAATGACTCAGATTTATGTAATTAAAGGGTTAGGAGTTAGGGTTAGGTTATTATTATAGATCAGGGGTATTCAACTAAAATTTGAGGAGGTCCAATTAGAGAAAATCTCCTCAAGCAGCAGTCCGGGACTTGCGTTATGATTGTGATACAGAAGTAGCCTAGTTTTATCAATGTCTGAATGTATGAACAATAGACTGTCAAATCAACAAAAATACAAGTTAAAAACAGTGGCTAAGTAGCGTCACGTGGGTGGCTTAACTCGCACACGATTGGTTTGTATGTTCCTTGGTCCATTAATACAGTGCTTTAAAGGCCACCACACACTACAGGATTTTTTGGTCTTAAACGATTTTTAAACGTGCAATAAAAAGTGCACACCACAGACACAAGGAGAATCTTATGAGACTTAAAATCTCCAATCGCAAAGACTGCTGCGGGATATGTCTGCGGACCACAGGCTGCAACGTTGTGAGCGCACCTCGCGTCTGCTGTTTCCTGTCTCCAGTAAAACGACTCGCTTTGAGACTCTTAAGTGTTCAAAAGATCAGAGCACTGCACTTCTAGTTTAGATACAAGTCAAAACTGTGTTATTATTTGTGAAATGTGGTGCAATACATGATTTTTAAAGCATAAATATTGGCGATAAAGTACACAGGAAGTAGTCACTATCGCTAATCTGCAGCTTTACCTCGACCCGTGCGCTATGTGGATGTAACAGACACACGTGAGGAACTACTCTCGCTTTTTACTTTCAAAGAACATCTCACACTAGGTTAACAGCACGTTTTTTTTTGGACTGGATATCATTATTTGCAGAGGACAATTTCTATGGATAACATGGATGAGATGCTGCAGTTAAAATTGATCACTTTACGAGAGGTGAGTAATAAAGTCTTCTCATTATTTTTGCTATATCCCGAGTTTGTATCTTGCGTCTCTGTGTCAGTCACTCCTCTGCCCCTGACGCTCTGTTTTATTGGCTCTTACCGTGGCGTTACTGACGTTTGGTGGTTACGATCTGACGGCATAGCCCAGAGTCACACCGACACCGCACACATGAGGAGCACAGCGGCTTCAAAATTGCACACGAAGACAAAAAGTCGGGGAGAAGCAAATCGCAGCCAAAATTGGGCAAATTTTCCAGTAGTGTGTGGCAAACCTTAAAGTTTATAGAAAAGCTGTAACGTTACCGCTTAAAATTGATAAAGTAATTTAATAATTTGTTTTACTATGTATAACTAGGTCCGGGTCCGTATGGGATGACGTCTGGGTCCGGACTCTGACCCCAGTCCACCTGTTAGTGATCCCGGTTATAGATCCTCTATTACGCTATTTTTTTATCTATTTATTGTTGTTTAACTCATCAGAAACATACCTGAAGTTGTGTTTTGTTTCATTTACACATATTTAACACACAAAAACATTCTATTCCGCCTTGTGATGTCATGTAGTAATACAGGGAGTGCTTTTAAACTCCATACAACTTCACGAGAATCATTTGGATGATTTCAGACCTGGAATTGCAAATCTCTGAAAAAAAGGTAAAAGGTATAATTGTCAACTTGAAAATTACCTCTTCATGATGTCACAAGGTGGAGCAGAGCATTTTGAGCTTTAGAGACAGACTAAAAATAAAGGGTTACATGTGTGAATGAAGCAAAACACAACTCCAGGTATGCTTTTGAGGAGGAAACAACATTCTAACATGGCGTAAAGCTCACAAGAGTTAATTTTGCACAATATAGAACTTTTAAGTAGTTACTAAGCCTGAATCATTCCTTGTTCATGTTTTATTAAGGCTAATTAAAGCTCGTTATTATAAAGTGTTACCCAACCATTTCTATCATACCGTTGTTAAATTGTCAATAATCTGCCCACCTCTAATGCCTCAGACTGCTTCTTCTCTTTACAATCGATAAAATGTTTTACAGTGCCAGACACTGGAAGGAAAACAAGATAAAAGCACCAAGCTAAAAGTGTTTTCTCCAGTTTTAAAAAGTGCACTATGTAACTTGGTGGAGGGTCCTCTACCTGCTCGTCACCATGAGGATGTAATTGCTTGGCCTGGAATCTCCCACAGGCTGGCATTAAACTTTACTATCTGCATGGAGACAAAAGAAGAAAAAAATCTACTACTAATTGAAAACTATAGTATCAAAACTAGATACTCATGTGATCAGGTATCGATACTAAAAAAAAGTCACATTCACAGGACAGAAATGAACCTTTCCTGAATAGCTATATATAAGAGCGCAAAGACTAGTGTACGCCCATGGACCACTATGGACCACTGAGGGATTACACAGATATAAGACCACATGGGAATATTAAAAAGTACTATTATTTAATGTTGAAAATCACATTCTATTGTCTAAATAAAGTTTTTATTATCATTGTGGTATCAGAATCTGTACTGAGTATCGAGCCTATTCTTTAGTATGAAAATCACAGTAAGAATGCATGTTTTTTAAGGTATTTTTGAGCAATAAAAGCACCCATAATGAAATAAATTCAAGATAGATGAGTTAAATACTGTGGAACATTCCAGGTAAAGAAATAGCATCTCCATGGAGACAAGCAGGAGATGGACCTTCCACCAGAAAAGTTACATAGTGCATCTTTAAAACAAATAATAATGTAAAAATAAGAGCTAAAGAAATGCTAAACAAACTCTGGCTGTTAACGATGAGAAAGATTTAGGCCGACAAAGGTAAAAAGAGTGTTAATGTACACCAAGAATAAATTCCTACTTCTTAAAATATACAGTAAAACTCTAATCTCAATACATTTTTTTGCCTTGCAGCCACAGAGTAACCAATTTTTTATTTTTTATTTTTTAACTATAACGTAACTACACTGTACACTACTACGATAAGAGAATTTTGAATCTGGGATTAAACATGACCATAATCCACTGAAACATGTAGTCCGGAAATTACCAATGAAAATGTATTTTAAAGGTGTACTATGTAACTTTTCTGACGGAGGGTCTGTCACCTGCTTGTCTCCATGGAGATATCATTGCTTTGCCTTGAATACTCCACAGGAGGAAATCAAAAGCCACTAAGCCATGTAACTGGTGAGATCTGGAGAGAGGCAAGCCCACCCACAGCAAAGAATGCATGTTATCCACCACCCAACAGAAAAGTTACATAGTGCAGCTTTAAAATGTGTTAATATTTAAAGTTTTATGTCTAACCTGTAGTCGACTCCTGACGTGAAACAGCAGAGCCTTCATGGTCCAAACTGCTCCAGACTAATCCTGTGTTTGTACTTTATCTCATCACGCGACCCAGCCAGCTGTTAGGGCCGGGATTACATCACTTCCTGTCATTGTTTCCCTGGCAACAACATCTGGACAGGAAGTCCTCACATCTGTCTGTCGAAGAGAGCGCCGCGATGAACGGGAAGTCCGCGAACACAGCGGCGAACACAGCGGCGAACGGCAGCGAGCGTTTCTAAAAGTGGATTCTAGGATTTACGACTGACAATGAACGCACCAGAGGGAAAAGAGAGAGTAAAGATAAATAAACAAGAGTAAAAAAAAAAGACAGACCTGACTTAAACCGATTTTAACTTAAATTCCGGACAATTATTCACCGCAATGAGTTTATCATGGTAATGATATAACTAGCATGCTAACTATGCACTTCCTGATTCTCTGACAATAAAATACTATATAATTATATGCCGACAGTACACAGCAGACCTATTTTGACCTCAAGAGCCATTTAAACAATATATCTGTACTGGGGCAAGGCACGTGCTCAAATTCATGGAAAAAAAACCCTTTAATTTCATATCAAAATATCCCGAATTAAGGCATTATTTGCAACTAATTATTTAAAACAGCAAATTGCAATAAACTAGAATGACACTTTCACCAAGGCATGGCCCCCATCTGAGCTACATTAGTGAAGAAAATATAGATGATAAAGGATAATATTATAATACTGAGACTATTTTATGTCACAGTAACCCTAATTTAGAACTTTCCCCCAAAACTGTACAATACTGATAAAAAAATACAATAAACAAATAAATAAACAGGTGAATGAGACACTTTGGTAGCTAGTTTGCATTGGCATAGTGAGTTTGCATGGTCCAGTTCCAGTGTAGTACATAAAAAAGTACTCATGATAAATATTTATACATCTATTTATATACTTATTTATATCTCTATACCTCGAATCATATTATAGTACCAGTGTAGTACATAAAAAAGTACTTATGATAAATATTTATACCTCTATTTATATACTTATTTGTAGCTCTATACCCCAAATCATCTTATAGCACATAAAAGTAACAAAAAGTTCCTGTGTAGTACATAAAAAAGTAACTCATGATAAATACTGACCCCCAAAAATATACTGTTTCAGCTTTCATATATTGAACGATAAGTCAGTAGAGTAATTATTGTGACAGGCCTACCCATCTCGCAATGAAAAGTAACTATAGCAGTGTGTATACTTCAGATAAACAGTTTGCAGTATTTTTATTTTTTTTACCAGTGTTTTTATTCTGGAAATGTGAAGTAGCTGGAACTAACATTATTCATTTGTGATGCCATTGATATTTTAGGGCTGTGAATCAGAGATGGGAGCTGCCAAAAACTATTTATCCTCCTTCCTTCTCCATTTGGGACTTTGGTTACTGGTAAGCTACGATCTTTCTAAGAAATTTGGTTGCTTATATTTATAGAAAATAGCATGAAATTCACTGTAATACTTAAAGGCCCTGTATCTGTGGTTTTTTTATCTCACAGATTTTTTATTTTTTTTTTGATAATCAAATTTGTGAAAAGCGCTTATAAACGAATAAACGAATGAATAATTAAGACGCCCTAAGTTACTTTAGCATTTAAAAATAAAAATTAAACCTACAAGAATGAAAGGTAGTAATGGCATTTGAATTTCTGACAGATAATGAAAAAATATATATGAATCTATAGAAACTTTGCTTTCACAGTGACTGGTCTCACTGCAAATACTGGTCCCTATAGTCGAGGTGTTATAGCAGAGTAAATTTACAGAGCCCGGTCTCAAACCCAAAGCTCACGCAAAGGTCAAAACAAAAACGACAGGAACCAGGAAGTGAAATGAGAAATTCCACAGGAGAAGAAGAAGAGGGGCTTGTCGAGTCTGTGATAGATTCCTGATCACATCTAACTGCAGGTTTAACTGGAGAGATGGTCCTGGTTTGGTCCTGGTTATTTTTTTGATATTTTTGTTTTAAATTAAAAGTACTGGGGTAATTAAAAAAAAAAAAGTGAATTAAAGGGCCCATATTACGCTATTTTCTGATCTATATTATGTTTCCTCATCACAAACAGACCTGGACTTGTGTTTTGTTTCATTCACACGTTTAACACACAAATCCTGCATATTTAGGTTGAGTTTTTCTCTCAAACAGAAAACACCCTGTTCCACCTGGTGATGTCATGTGGTAATACAGGAAGTGCTCTACTATGTTTTTAAACCTCACACAACTTCACTAGAATCATTTGGATGATTTCAGCCCTGGAACTGCCAATCTCCACTAAACTAAATGTAAAATGTAACTGTTAACTTGAAAACTACCACTACATGACATCACAAGGTGGAACAGAGAATTCTGAGCTTTGGAGATGCAGACAGAATAATAATAAAGGGTTACTCACACATGTGTGAATGAAACAAAACACAACTCCAGGTCTGTTTTTGAGGAGGAACAACATTATAACATGGCTTAAAATTCACAAGAGTCAGTTCTGTCAATTCTGTGTAATATGGAAACTTTAATGTAAAAAGAAGTAATAGTTACTGACTGAAGGTGTGTAACTTTTCTGCTGAAGGGTCTGCCAACTGCTTGTTTCCATGGAGATGTCATTTCTTTGCTTGAAGTGTTACATGGTATGCCATTAAACTTGTCCATCTCCATGGAGACAAGCGGGGGGCTTCATCAGACTAAGTCACAGGTCAGATCTGTAGAGAGGTGACGCTGCTCAGAGTGTGAATGTATGTTTGTCCATGTATTGAGCAATAGAAACACCTATGACTGAATGAATGCAAGACCGATACATTGAATGCCATACTATGCAACATACAGGCAAAGCAATAACATCTAACAAACAGTTAGCAGACCCTCCACCAAGAAAGTTACATAGCATACCTTTAAGATTTTTTTTTTTTTGGATTGCATCATTTGTATTAGATTGGAGCAATAATTAGTCTAAATTTAACTTTTGTTTTTCTTTATAAACTCTTCTCACTATTTCACATGAAGAATTAAAGGTGCACTGTGTAACTTTTCCGGTGGAGGGTCTGTCAAATGCTTTTCTCCATGTTTTTCTAGGTGTTTTTGAGCTATAAAACCACCTATAATTTAATAAATGTAATGCAGAGCTCTTTAATGTCATACCGTGGAACATTCCAGGCAGAGCAGTGACATATCCACAGCAACAAGCAAGTGACGGACCCCCAACCAAAAAGTTACACAGTGCACCTTTAAATTAGTTTCTCAATGATTAATGAACCTAATCTGTGTAAAAAAAAACTTGTCTCCAGGTCTTCCATCACCCGCAGCGACAGCCATAAACCTGTTTTTCTCAGGTGTGACTGTGAGAAAACACTTTGGGCCAATACCTGTGTCAGTGTGAATCATGACCAGGCTAAAATAAAAGCTTATCTTCCAGTTCACAAATCATTTTAGGAAATACTCTATTACATAATTCAATGTTTGTACAATTTTACAACAGAGACAGTAACTACTTTTAAAAACGTGACACTGATTTGCAAAGAGACCAACTGAATCCAGGTGGGTATTAGGAGTATAAAGACGCACTGTGACTGGGGATGTAACGATATCAAAATCCGATATTTTCACGATATTTATTGCTAAACTTTGTGGAGGTATACAAAATTGTGAATATGCTACTTCAACCTTTTAAAAGCCTTGGAAAAGCCTTTAGTACTGTTATAATATGAAGATTTAAGATTTAAAAGTGCTTAATAATAGTTATTTCTTCATGTAGTCTGCACTGACAACAACATTTATTTATGTATTTATTTATGTATTTATTTAGTTTATTTTTGAGACAGGGACAGTGCACAATATACATTAACAACAGGAGAGATGCATTGTGCCAGGGTGTCGCACTAGAGCTATTTTCCACCTGTAGTCCTGGTGCATGTTTTTTAGGTTTTATTTCAACAAAGGATCATGGTCTATGTACTTCCCTGTTTTTTAAGACCCACTTCTACTCTCTGGCTTTTAACACCGCATGAGTCGTGTGGTTCTCTGTGTCTTTTATTTAATTTGATTTACTTTTCAATTAGACTTTATTCATTTTTAAAATAATTTTGAGCTTTATGCATTTTAACAGTTTATATTTATTGTTTTTACTGTCTTTTATTATATTAATTTGTCATGTGCTATATAAATAAAGTGGATTGGATTTTCTGGTGGAATGCCCATCAAATTCTCTGCTTTCTAGAATGTTTCACAGTATGGCATTAAACGTTTCTATCTTCATGGATACCAAACTAGACCAAGTTACAGTCAGATCTGTAAATGTAAGGTAGAGCTGTTTAATGTGGAACCTTGTAGGCAGAGCAATTGCTGCACCAAGGCAAGTTTATTTGTATAGAACAATTCGTACACAAAGTCATTCAAAGTGCTTTAGAGAATAAAAAAGGCATTAAAATCACAAAGAAAGACATTCAAATCAGTATAACTACTAATTTAAGCAAGGAGACTTGTAATTTGATATATTGTGATGGCCTCCTGTATTATTGTGAGACTTTTGACACTACATTAAACAGCTCTACCTTACATTTATTCAATTACAGGTGATTTTATAGATGTTTTACAGATCTGACTGTAACTTGGTCTGGTTTGGTCTCCATGAAGATAGAAACGTTTAATGCCATACTGTGAAACATTCTAGAAAGCAGAGAATTTGATGGGCATTCCACCAGAAAATCTAGTCCACTTTATTTATATAGCACATGACAAATTAATATAATAAAAGACAGTAAAAACAATAAATATAAACTGTTAAAATGCATAAAGCTCAAAATTATTTTAAAAATGAATAAAGTCTAATTGAAAAGTAAATAAAATTAAATAAAAGACACAGAGAACCACACAACTCATGCGGTGTTAAAAGCCAGAGAGTAGAAATGGGTCTTAAGATGAGAAAAGTTACACAATGCGCCTTTAAATAATTTTTTTTGGCATGAACTCCTGTGTAGTCAGATAAATCATCAGATCATAGATACTGAAAATCTGACTTTTCAATTATGAAGAAGCAATTTATTTGCAATTCTCTGTATATGTAATATCTGAATAATACTGAGAGCTTTTACCAGTGCAATGCTGCATCTCTTGTAGTGAAATAATCGATGCATGAGGCAGATCGACAGTCATTTATTTGTCAAAAAAGTTACAGAATGTGGCGTTAAAGAGCCTATTTTCTGATCTATGTTATAATGTTGTTTCCTCATCACAAACACACCTGGAGTTGTGTTTTGTTTCATTCACACAGGTTTAACACACAAACCCTGCATATTTAGGCTGAGTTCTCAAACAAAAAACACTGTTCCACCTTGTGATGTCATGTGGTAATACAGGAAGTGCTCCACTGTGTTTTTAAACTCCATACACCTTCACTAGAATCATTTGGATAATTTCACTCTAAACTAATAATAAACTAATAAACCAGGATTACTCAAACATGTGTGAATGAAACAAAACACAACTCCAGGTATGTTTTGATGAGGAAACAGCATTTTAACATGGTTTAAAACTCACAAGAGTCAATTTTGTGTAATATAGGACCTTTAAGCAGGTTGGTAGTTAAGTCTTAGTTTGACATAATAAAGCAAGGTAGCAGTGGGAGTGGGACAGAGGGCAGTGTTTAGGAAGACCGGCGCCTGCTCTCGAACATTACATCATCATCCCGTGACCTCACAATGGCACTTTACTGCTCCGGACACACGCACGTAAACAGCGGCGGGGAGCTACAGGGAGCACTGGTGTTTTCCATAAACGTGGGATGCACAGTCGGACTCTAACTCGATCAATACTCCCTCTGGTTCATCAATACCCACAATGCACCAGCTGAGGGGGCGGAGCTTTCCATTCTAGGAGCTTCCTCCCTCCCCCAGAGACAAAGGGGAAATTTGAGAAGAGGAGCAACAACAATCAAAACTCGTTAAAAGTACTTTGTTTGGGTTTTTACACAGGAAAGATAAAAATAGAGGCTAGTGCTTGTAGAATGCTGTAATAGAATTGTGTAATTCTGGGGAGAAAAGATATAAATGTGATTTTTCTGACCTGAAATTCAATAGTGAATCAATTTGAGATTTGGTTTGGAATCAAGATTGAGATCACAGTTCACCTTTTAATCCAGGAGCAGTTTTCTGATTTGTTATAATGTTGGTTCCTTGTCAAAAACATATACTCAGAGTTGTGTTTTGTTTCATTCACACATATTTAACACACAAACCCTTCATATTTAGGCTGAGTTCTTCTCTCAAACAGGAAACACTCTGTTCCACCTTGTGATGTCATGTGGTGACACAGGAAGTGCTTTGCTGTGTTTCTTAACTCCATACACCTTCACTAGAATCATTTGGATGGTTTCAGACCTGGAATTGCCAATCTCTACTGAATAAAAGGTAAAAGATAGCTGTTAACTTAAAAACCACCACTACATGACATCACAAGGTGGAACAGAACATTATGAGCTTTGGAGATGTAGACAGAAACATGATAAGATAAGATAAGATAAGATAATCCTTTATTTGTCCCACAATGGGGAAATTGCAGTGTCACAACGCAAGTTACAGAAACAGTAGGAAATAAGAGCATGCATCAAATCAAGATAAATAATAATAAGTATTTACAATCAACTAAAAAACACAACACTGTAATGTGATGTAGACTCAAACATGTGTGAATGAAACAAAACACAACTCCAGGTACATTTTTTATGAGGTAACAACATTCTAACATGACTTAAACCTCACAAGAGTCATTACTGCATAATATAGGAACTTTAACACGCACAAGGCATAAAAGCTTACATTTTAATGTCTTACAGTGCGTTATACAACTTTTGCTGTTGTTACAAAATACTGTATATTTCAGATGGTACTTAGGACTGGGTCAGATGGTCCACATGTGTTGTAGTACCATGTGTGATGTGTTTAAGGACTCCAGAGAAAGTCCGTCCAGATGGCGCTAGATTACCCACCACCTGCTCACATAAACATCAACCACACACATAGGGTCACTTCAAGGCTAAACAGGAAATGGGACTTCTAGTAATGCTTTTTCAAATTCAATAGAAAAATGTATTAAACTTAAAGAAGCATTATGAAACTTTTTCTATAGCTATGTCATTGCTCTGCCTGGAATGTTCCACAGTATGACATTAAACAGCTCGACCTTACATATTCAATTACAGGTGTTTTAGCTTAAAAATACCTAGGAAAAACAGGCATTCTGACTGTGAGCGGGGTTACCTCTCCACAGATCTGACCTGTAACTTGGTCTGGTTTGGTCTCCATCAAGATAGAAAGGTTTAATGCCATACTGTGAAACATTCCAGACAAAGCAATAACATCTTCATGAAGGAAAGCAGTTGACGGAGCCTCCACCAGAAAAGTTACAAAATAGCCTTTGAATAAATGTTTTCTTATGCACATTTTTGGAAAACTATAAATAAAACCGCCATATAGGAACTGTCTTCATGGAGATGGATACATTTGGGGTCATACTGTGGAACATTCTGGTCAAATCAAAGCCATAACATCACTATTGAGACCAGCAGATGACAAACCCTCAACCAGAAAAGTTACACAATGCAGCTTTAGCTAAATATGTTTTCTTATGCTCAGTATCGGAAAACTATAAATACAAGACCATATAGGAGCTGTCTAATATTACATCATGAAGTTGTGAATAAATTATTAATATGCGCATGTGTTGAGGTCTAAGGTTACACCGGCCCCCTCAGGAAGTGACCTCATTACGCAATAAAACCAACTATTTCCAAAAACAAAAACAATATTAAACATTTAAGTTTATCGCCATTTTGTCCTCAAACAACTCAAACCCAGTAATTTGAATATTTACAGCTTGAAAAGACATGTTCGGGCAAGTCAAAAAGAAAAGAGGTATTTTTTCCACAAACAAATGAGGAGCAGAGGAGCAGATGGAGCAGATGTGATCGCGCTCCTCTGAGACCTGCCCAAACCGTCGCCATAGTCACTAAACATTTTATTATGATTTATAGGCAACAAGTACATCATGATGCCTGAGGTCAGATTACGTCATATGCATTTTAACATTTCACCTATATGCAATAAGTATTTCTTCCCAACTTAAAGGTCCTACATTACGCAAAATTGACTCTTGTGAGCTTTAAGGCATGTTTTAATGTTGTTACCTCCTCAAAAACGACACCTGAGTTGTGTTTTATTTCATTCACACACGTTTGAGTAACCCTTTCATACATACACATTTATATAACTATACCTTATTGTTTGTTACTTATTTTGATTGTATTATTATCATTTATATTTTTACTCTTTGTCAATATAATATACTGCGATGTGTGAGCTACTGTATCCAAGTAATTTCCCTTGTGGATCAATAAAGTTCGTCTAAGTCTAATCGGTTATTATTAGTCTGTCTACACCTCCAAAGCTCAAAATGCTCTGTTCCACCTTGTGATGTCATGCGGTGGTATTTTTCGTTAACAGCTACGTTTTACCTTTTGTTCAGTGGAGATTCCAGGGCTGCAATTTCAGAAAAAAAAGAAAAACGTATCTTCTGTATTCCTAATTATTCACCACAATGAGTTTATAAGCGCACGACTTTCAGCGATCAGCGCGGAGTCACAGTAAAGATAACAACTAGCATGCTAACAGCCCACTTCCTGATTCTCTGACAATAAACCGCTTTCTGATTAGATGCAGATAGTACAAAGCAGTCTCATTTTGACCTCAAGAGCTGCTTAAACAATATATCTGGAACTGGAACAAATTAAAGACAAATTATTCTCAAATACATGGGACGAGATTGGATAGAAGTAAAGTACTGATCATTACCGACTGTTTTTTATCTACTAAACGCCTCATTATCATTCGCAATATACAGTATGCGAAATATACAGTATTTATTATTACCAGGAGTCCGCCTCACTGCTGCTTTTAAATATTGATCCTATTTAAATTATGTTTTTAAAGAGTTTTTCTCTTTTTTCCCTTCACATATACATGAATCTTGAATCGTGAGAAGCCCTTTAATTGATTGCAAACTAATCAAAATCATTATTTAAAAGGCAAGGCAATTAGCAGATCAGAAATGCTGCAATTATATAGGTATTTTAATCACTTCTGTAAACAAACAAAATGCCCCTGTGTCTTATTAAACCTGCTGTAGTTTAGATCTCTACAAAAACGTTCTGAAATAGTTGGCATTCTTGTATTAATTTAGCAGATCATGTTTCAGTCTTCGCTCCGTGCTTCTGGACGTGTTTCAAATATGCACTATAAACCGAATCTTCATTTTAAAAACATAAATCATGAAATCTAGGATTAATATAGCGATTAACAGTTTAAAACATAATATTACATCTTTTGAATGGGAAAAAGTCCTCGAAATGATGCATATAACAGAAAGCAGTTGTGTTGTTTTTAGTTTTAATATCGATTAGTATCCAATTTTCAATACTTCTGACAACCTTAACCCTAACTCTCTGGAACTACATAGACCATAATCCTTTGCTTTGTTTCATTTATTGGAGAGGAAATTCAGATGTTATTGCGTTATTTATATGAAAAATCCATAGATCTTTGGTCCAATGACGTCATTAGCATTTTTTAGCATTATTTAGCACACCAAATGTCATGTGATCATTATTTTCTACAGATTTATCCATAATTGTCATAATTAGAGGAGGTCTTTTGATAAACGGTAATTACACTGACCTTCTAAACTGCAGCATAATGTGATTTCTGCAGACCAGATCAATTCAAGACCGTCCCTAAAAGGTCAAAGGTGCACTGTGTAACTTTTTGGTTAGGGGTCTGTCACTTGCTTGTCTCCATGGAGATGTGCCAAGAATGTTCCACAGTACAGCCATAAACTTAAGAATCTCCATGGTGACTTGCAAGCCAAATTACAGGTTCGATTTGTGGAGAGGCGACCCCACTTACAGTAAATGGATGTTTTTAAGATATTTTAGAGCAATAAATAACACATGTAGTTGAATAAATGTAAGACAGATTAGTTTTATGCCATACAGAGGACAATTTCAACCAAAGCATGGAACATCTCCATGGAAATTAAAAAATTAATCGTGATAACAGTGACTGTTGTGGTGGGCTAGCAAACTGCTTTGAATAACTTTTATGGTGGAGGGTCTGCCACCTGCTTGTTTCCATGGAAATGTTATAGCTTATAAATGTTCCAAACTGTCTTGCATTTATTATAACATGGCGTTACAATAAATGCGTCACCAGCCCCTCTCCATGGAGCTCGAAAAATGCAAACTCATGTTGTGGAAAATTATATAAAGCAATGACATCCCCATGGAAACAAGCAAGTGACAGTGACTCCACCAGAAAAGTGACATAGTGCACCTTTAATAATATGAAGTCCAGATTTGTCACAATGAAATCTAATTATTACGTGACAAATAGCAAAAGCTGAACTTAGTACATAAAATAATACAAATATCCCTAAATGGTCATTGTGGTGCAGTTTTGACCTCAACAAAATGTTCTGAAATGCATGTGTTTTCTGTATTAGTTTATAAGTTCAGATTTCAGTCTTCTCTCATAATGTTATTTATTTATTTATTTATTTATTTTTTATATATATAATTGCTTATATATTGCTAGCAGATCTAATTAGCAAGTCAAAATCACAATGAGATATTTTCCAGCCCAAATGGATTTATGTGAGACTGAACTTGGGAGTTTTTCCAGTTGCATCATCTTCCATTTTAACAAACAGTGGTCAAAACTGTACTAACGCCTACTCTACTAAATATATTTACAGAAATTTGAGCAGATCTCCTCAACAATAAAAGCAGCTACCAGAATACAAAATAAGCGAAAAATATAATGAATGCAGGACTGTACCTCGGAGCAGTGTCAGCCACTCTAAACAGGTCTAAAGAGAGGCTTTTTATCAAACTTTGGGAAAACTCCAGCTGTTGTACGGACCTGGGTTTGCATATTCTTAATGTACACACCACAGTCTGTTTGGTACCTGATTTTTTTTCCCATGTATTTGAGCAAAATTTGTGTTGCCCCAGTACAGATATATGATGATGATATAAGCAGCTCTTGAGGTCAAAATACGTCCACTGCTTGCTGTCTGCATCTAAAGCATTTTATTGTCAGGAGGTGTGCGTTAGCATGCTAGCTGTCATGCCAAAACTCCAATCTGTTATCTGAAAGTTGTGAAAGGTGCTTATAAAGTCATCACAGCGAATAATTAGAATGGCACCGAAATGTTTACAATGAACTAGCCTTTGTTTTCATGTTTTTGACAAAGTAAAATCTGGTAGAGCGCCTTTAAAGGTCCACTATGTACCTTTACTGGTGGGCACCTGCTTGTCTCCATGGATATGATATTGTTTTGCCATACTGTGAAACATTCCATACAGGTTAGGCAATAACATCTTCATGGAGACTATCAGGTAGCGAGAAAAGTTACAAAGTGCTCCTTTAAATATTACTATAATTGGTCCAAGTTTAACCAAATCAAACAAAGACTAACGAACAGGGGCAAGGTCCAGGACTAAACCAAAACTAAACCAGATCTAACTTCACTAGGTAAATAAATGTATAGGATTTGACATTGTACAAGGAGAAAATCAGTCGAAGTAAGAGTTACCATGGGAAACAGTCTAAATAAGGCTAAAAACAGTAGCAGTCGTTAGCTTGTTTCCTGTGTATACGTTAATCTGCTCGTGTTATTGACCAGTGACTATTTTATATATATATTTTATATACATTTTCCTCACTTTCTGTCGGTTAAATCAATCATTTTCAAGGCGACGGCTGCTGTGATTTTGCTCTGAACAGAAATAAAGTGAACAGAAAACCTTTTAACCTTTTGAAAATCTCCAGAAGTCAGTGCAATTGAGAGCAGAGTTGGATCCATGGTGGAATCAGAAGGAGAGGTTTCACAGTACAACGCCTGTGTAATGTATTCGTCTGCACACACTGCTGTTCACACTAAACCATGTGTAAAAATATACTCTCAGGTTTAGATAAGATGATGGAAACAATAAAGTGGGAAGGTGATGCTAAAGAATGGAAAAAAAATGGGGTATGAATTGCCAAAAACACCAATATACTTTAGACATGTAACAGCTGAAGCATAGATTTTAAAGGTGCATTGTGTTACTTTTCTGATGGGGGGTCCGTCATTTGCTTGTTTCTATGGATATGTCATTGCTCTATCTGGAAAGTTCCACAGTATGACATTAAACAGCTCTACCTTACATTTATTCAATTACTGGTGGTTTTACAGCTCAAAAAATACCTAAAAAAAAAAACAGGTATTCTGACTGTGAACGGGGTCGCCTCTCTACAGATTTGACCTGTAAGTAATTTGGCCTAGTTTGGTTTCCGTGAAGCTAGAAAGGTTTAATGCCATACTGTGAAACATTCCAGACAAAGCAATAATATTCCCATGTGGACTAAAGGAGTGTGATGTCACTCATAGAGTTTGACTCCAGCCGAATGAAGCTCATCGAGGCTAGCAGTTATAGGAATGAATTTGGAGCCGAGATCCCTTTTTGTAATTCCGACTGCAAGTATCATAGCAACCAAACAGCCAATCAGGAGCAAGGCTGTTGAAGGTAATGGCCCCTCCCGCTCACGCCGCTGGTTTAGCTCGGAGCTGGCACTTAGCAACGCTGTCAATCAAACTTGTTGCCAACGCCAGAAGGGGCAACCTCGGGGAAAGAAGGCGCCTGATTTGTCTGTTATCAGCGTTTGCCATTTTGTGTTGGATTTGGATTATACTCCTAATGCTCAATCTTCTGATTTTCTTAAATTTTTAAATTAAATTGAGGCAAAAACTATATTTTCTAGAAATTCAAAATAAAAAAGGATGGATTGGCCAAGATATAAAAGTCATTCTTCCACCATTCTTGCCAAAATTTTTAACAAGTCAAAGATTCAGTTTGAAAAGGTAGAAGGTAGAAAGGTACAAAGCACATTATAAAAGCAGAAATTATAATGTAACACACCGGGCCTTGTCATGTCAAACCTGCTCTCCCTGTAGCTTAGACCTTTACAAACACGTTCTGAAATGTACGATTCTGGTATTAGCTTAACAGCTCATATTTTAGTCTTCTCTCAAATCTTAATGCTCCTGGATGTGGTTAAAGCTGCACTGTGTAACTTTTCTAAGGAGGGTCTGCCACCTGCTTGTCTCCTGTTGAGGATATTGCTATGTTCCATAGTCTGGTATTTATTCAACTGATTTTATTGCTGGAAATTTAAAACGTGCATTCTTACAATGAGTGGGGACTCCTCTCCACAGATCTGACTTGTAATTTGTACTTCTGACTTGTACTGATTTCACTGTCTGCTCATCTCACGGTAAAAATTAAATGAAAGGTGCACTGTGTAACTTTTCTGGTGGAGGGTCCGCCGTCTGCTTGCCTGGGATGTTCCACAGTATGGCATTAAACCAATAGTATATTTTATTTATTCACTTACAGGTGTTTTTATTTCTCAAAACTACCACAAATACATGCATTCTTACTGTGAGCAGGCCCACTTCTCCACAGATCTGACCTGTAACTTGGCCTGGTGATGTGGCCTGCTTGTCTCCATGGAGATAGTTAAATTAAATGCCGTACTATTCCTATATCAGGAAAAACAATCACATCTACATGGAGTCAAACAGGTGGCAGACCCTCTATCAGAAAAGTTACACAGAGCACCTTTAAAGTTAAAAAAAAAAAAGCTTTATGTAAATTTTTAGGCCAAAACAAAATATCAGCCCACCTGGGAGATTTCAGGCAGAAAACAAATAAGCAAAAACGCAATTATTAAATCGCAAAGGTTGCAATTAGTTTTTGTCCTCAGCAAAGAACATAAATCTTGTATCTGTCGTTTAGACCTCTACAAACATGTTCTGAAATACATGGGATTCTTGTATTAGTTTAGTTTATATTTCAGTCTTCTCTCAAATGTGAATGCTCCTGGAGTTGTTTACAATGTGTACTCTGAACAGACTCCTACTTTATAAACATGAATAGAACAGAAATAAAAAGAATACAGTAGTAGTAGTAGTAGTAGTAGTAGTAGTACAGTGAAATGAGTGCAGTCTTAAGCCCTGATTCACTGCTCTATTTCTCAGGTCCAGACTTGTCCTGCTTTGATGGAAGTGGCTCCTCTGACACTGGATCCTCGACTTTCTCTCTCTGCATTTAAAAATCAATACCCAGCTGCTGTCTCCACTGCAGCTCACAGGAAGCCCCACCGCTAACATCACTAACGTCGCTAACAATCTGAGCACACAGGAGGTTAAGGCTGTCCAGGCAGTTTAATACAGACATAACAGATACTAATGCTTAAAGGTGCATTGTGTAACTTTCCGGTGGAGGGTCTGTCACCTACTTTTCTCCATGGAGATGTTATTGCTTTGTCTGGAATGTTTCACAGTATGATATTAAACCTTTCTATCTTCATGGAGACCAAACCAGACCAAGTTACAGGTCAGATCTGTGGAGAGGCAGCCCCGCTCACAGTCAGAATGCCTGTTTTTCTAGGTATTTTTGAGAAGTAAAACCACCGGTAATTAAACATTCCCGGCAGAACAATGACATATCCATAGAAACAAGCAGGTGATGGACCCCCAACCAAAAAGTTACACCGCGCAACTTTAATTATAAGAAAAAAAAAACAAAAAAAAAAACTTGAGACCCTTATACAGATTTTGACACCATAATGATAATTTAAACTTTTGTCGCTCATTGAAATTCTTTAATATCACGTGGTATTATCATGTGGCGTCTTTGAGTGTCCAGAAAAGCGCTATATAAAACTGATGCATTATTATTTATTATTATTATTATTATAGTTCTGATATACTGTAGATAGACAATTATAAAACTATTCAAAAAAGGCCCAGCTTTGTCCCGTTTATGTGATTTCTTCGGTAATGACATCTGCTCAAATTAGTGAAGTTTCAAATTAGTATCCGGCTGGGTATCAAATTTGTTACTAAAACTTATTTTTTTAGTTGAAGAATTCCACATCCCAGTAGAGTTTACAACATGGTTTCATTTTCTTGCCAAATTTGAAATTATCTCACAAAAATATTCAACCGGTTCACATGAGGCTGTTCTGTTGGGAGAAAACAACTGAATCAAGAAGAAAACAGACATTGCTACACACATGATTTCTGTTTGCTTAAAATATAAAACTATACAGATTATAACATTCATCAAAGGGGGAAAGTAAAAAAATTAAACAAGGAATTTCAAAAACAAAAAAAAATTATGCTATATGTCACTATATGAGGTCTGGTGGCTTGTCTCCATGGAGATGTTATTGTTTTGCCTGGAATATTGCGCAGTATGGCATTAAACTTAACCATTACAACTGAAATTTGAATAACGTGTTTTTTACTGCTAAAAACTGAAACATGGAGGCGTCTTTTGCTTGTCTTAAAGGGAGATGGACCATTTTAAGCCCATACTGTGAAACATTCCAGGCAAAGCAACAATATCTCCACAAAAAAGTGGCAAACCTCCCACCAGAAAAGTTGCATAGTGCAGCTTTAGTTTGTTGCTATTCCTCCGCGCTTCTGCTCTACCCACGACTGTTATAGAATCCCCAACAGCAGTCCATTATCTTGTCTTCAACTCAACACTAAACCAGAAGATTACAATAAAATAATAACGCAATAATAAGGTTACATCTTGGTGGTAATTTCCTTGAATGGTGGGCTCAGTCTAATTGCTGACAGTGAGTGAATGTGAAGGAGGATCTGACTCATGATCTGACTCTGAACCAGTGATTAGTCCGCTCCGAGTGGGCGTCCCTTCTCTGCAGGAGCACATGCTTAACAATCTGCCAGCTCCACAACTCCATTCACACACAGACAAACTGCTGAGGGACAACAAGACTGATCCAAACACAAAAGGACTGAACAAAGCAGTGAATATGGCAAAAGTAACGCATAAACAAATGGGAAATGGACACAAAGCAATAACATCCCCATGGAGAAAAGCATTTGACCGACCCTCCACCGGAAAGTTACACAATGCACCTTTAAGCAATATATCTGTTCTGTCTGTATTAAACTGTGCCTGGACAGCTTTAGCCTCCTTTGTGCTCAGACGATGGCGCTTCCTTTTCTGGTGGAGGATCCATCAAATGCTTTTCTCTGTGGAAATGTTATTGCTTTGTCTGGAATGTTTCACAATATGGCATTAAACCCTTCTATCTTAACGGAGACCAAACCAGACAGTTACAGGGCAGATCTGTGGAGAGACACCCCCGCTCACAATCAGAATGCCTGTTTTTCTAGGTATTTTTGAGCTATAGAAACACCTGTAATTGAATAAATGTAAGACAGAGCTGTTTAATGTCCTACTGTGGAACATTCCATGCGGTGCAATGATATATCCATACAAACAAGCAGGTGACATACCCTCCAGAAAAGTTACACAGTGCACCTTTAATATAGCGCTTTTCCACCTTCACAGACAAACTACTGAGCGAAAACTAAACAAGACTGATCCAGATAACTTCAAACACATAAGGCCGGAACAAAGCAGTGAACATGCCAAAAGTAACACATAAACAAATGTGAAATGATAAATGGACACATTAAAAGATGCATTGTGTAACTTTTCTGGTGGAGGGTGTGCCCAGTGCTTTTCTCTGTGGAAATGTTATTGCTTTGTCTGGAATGTTTCACAGTCTGGTATTAAAATCAAATGGGAAATGGATTAAAGGGCCCATATTATGTTATTTTCTGATCTGTTATAATGTTGTTTCCTCATCACAAATATACCTGGAGTTGTGCTTTGTTTCAATCACACAAGTTTAACACACAGATCCTGCGTGTTTAGGCTGAGTTCTTCTCTCAGATTCACATTGTTCCACCTTGTGATGTCACGCAGTAATACAGGAAGAGCTTCACTGTGTTTTCAAACTCCATACATTTTCATTTGGATGATTTCAGCCCTGGAATTGCCAGTCTCTACTGAACTAAAGGTTAAAAGGTGGCTGTTAACTTGAAAACTACAAATTTATGACATCACAAGATGGAACAGAGCAGTTTGACCTTTGGAGATGTAGACAGACTAATAATAAAAGGGTGATTCAAATGTGTGAATGAAACAAAACACAACTCCAGGTATGTTTTTGATGAGGTAAAAACATAACATGGCTAAAAGCTCAAAAGAGACAATTTTAATATAGCACTTTTCCACCTCTTCAAGGCATTCCCCTGTTCACACTCACGTTACATTCATACAAACGTATACGCAGACACTGGGGGCAAGGTGGGTTAAGTGTCTTGACCAAGGACACAACAACAGCATTCATCTGTGAACCGCCAACCTTCGGATCAGACCAACTAATGTCACCCCAGTAGCTCAGTACAAATTTATAGCATTGTAAAATAGACCAAAAAATAGTTGATAATCAGTACAACAGCCCACCACATTACCATCACAGCTCTCAACTAATGATGCTTTTTTATTTTGTTTTTTATGTAAGGAGTGGGATTCAAACCGCCCACCTTCAGGTCAAACTCTGCCAGCTACTATGGCCCTAGTAGCTCAGTACAAGTTTATAGCACAGACCAAAAAGTACTTAATAATCAGTACAACAGCCCACCACAAAACGGTATAATTTTAAAATAACAATGCACATGGATATTTTAATATTTTATCACAGCCCTACTTTTAAAGCTGGAGTATGTAACTTTTCCCTGACCTGGAATGTTCCACAGTATGGTATTAAACTTTTCTAGCAGTTGACAACACCAGGGAAATTTACAGGTCAGATCTGTGCAGAGGCGAGTCCACTCATAAGAAGAAGAACGCATGTTTTCTAATGGATTTTTGTGCAATAATTGATTAAAATGCAAAATAGGTGAGTTTAAATCTAAACTGTGTAACATTCCAGTCGAAGCAATAACATGTTCATGGAGACACAAAGGTAAAAGCAAGTGCCCTACGCTAGAAAAGTTACGTAGTGTATCTTTAGGGCCAGAGTAATATAAAATAAATAACTTCACAATGCAGTCAACCAAATGCAGGTATATTTATATTTTGACTACGCTTTTACTCTCACCATGGTGGTAAGTTTCATAATCAGATCTAATTTAAAGAGCATAAGGCTGCTTTCAAAGTGTTTCAGCTCAAAACAATGGAGACTATTGTGCATAAAACAAGGCACCTCCACTCAACATGTTAAGATCAAAACATCCTGTATGCATGGCAGGTTTTTACGATTTTCAAATGATTTTTCCATATTTTGGTGGGATAAAACATGTGGTAATATATATTATAGTTTTACATCAGTCAAGTGGCAGGTTGTGAAGAAAAGTTGAAAACAAAAAGTAGAAAAATACAGGATGTAGCGCTCTGTCTGTGTCATCAATACACACAAAATTCCATCCAAAAGACAGGGACAATTTACAAGCAAGGAAGGCATTTTTCTGGCAGTTTAAACCTTCATTTAACAAAACAGAGGCGTCGTCATCTATTTGTATCTGTCCAATCATAACTACTGTGTAATTTAGACAAGTTTTGACCCTGGTTTACATTGTGGTTATGAATTACCTCTGCATACGTCACATTTGCTGCCTGTGTCCAACCGCGAAGTAAAATTATAAATATCTTGGGAAAACTAACTAAACATTTTAGTAAAGTCTTCATTACTGTATGTTAACTACCTGTACTAGTGTAATGAGTATTCTAACCTCATATTATATCCACTTTAAGTAATCAAAGTCTAACTAAATGCACGTTTTCGTCAGTAAAATGAATGACTCTTGTGTTTTACTCACCGGGGCTGAGTCGTCCTCTCCCACTGAATCCTCGGCCTCGTGGTGTGGCTCCTGAAAAACATTTTAAAAGTACAAATGAAAAAAAAGTTAAAAAAAAAAAAACCCTGTTGTATTCTCACATATCACCACTAGATGCCATCTTTGTTGCTGCTGTCTGACAGTGTGCCAGCTTTGCCATCTACTCGTAACAAACAAATAAACAGATGGAAGCTTTAAAGGAGGGGTATTATATGTACCTTCAGCTTTTATGAGCTTCTAACCATAATCTAGCTGTGTTCTCTCCATAGACTGTAAAGAAGTGGACTAAGAAAGTGTGACGTCACCCATAGCATTCGGCTCCAGTCAAATGAAGCTCATGAGGCTAGTGGTATAGGGACAAATGTGGAGCAGAGTTCCATATTAGGAATAGGAATTTATTTACAGACAAAATAGAGAAATAAAAACACCAGGATCTTGTAGCAGCAGTTACGCCAGTTATGGAGAGAGTGGTGACAGTTTTTCCATGTAAAGTAAATTGGAGCTAGAGTCAATGGAGCCAGAAGAACGCCCATGAACATTTCCAATTTGGAACGTGGTCAGCCATGTCCATTTATATACAGTCTATGGTTTTCTCACTATAAAAGTTGTATTTAATTCATGCTCCTCAAACAAGCGTTGCAGTTGAAGTTTTAAATACATTTTAAACACGTCCAAGAGAACTGAAAAAGACTGAAATCTGAAATGGCAAACTAATACAAGAATCACATTTCTGAGGAGAAAATCATGGTACTTCTAAAAATTGCAGCCTTTGCGATTTGTTAATGACTCACAGTACAACACAGTACAACTCACCACTCGTATTTATACAATCTTATATTAGGTAAAAATATGTAGCCACAGTGATAATAAAACTTAATTTGAGACAGCCATGATTATGACTCAACACAAAATGGAATCAAAAACTACAATTTCACAACACTTCACCTCGTTTTAGTGCATGGAAGGAGACTTTTAGTACAAAACAACGTATTAATCGAATATTATCTCATATGCATGATCCAAATGTATCACTATTTACTTATCTTTATTGATACTTTGCAGCTGATGGCATCAACAGTCCCAGGGGATGTGAAGCTAACTGAAAGCACTGCTCTGTCTGAAGCTCTTAATGGTGAGATGATTTGTGCGCTTAAACAAGTCTCACACATAATAGTTGCTCTCACCTTTTTGCTGAAAGTCAAACTCCTAAACAGGACCATATGAACGCTCGTTTAAATAGATTTTTATATTTTTCTTAAGTTTTCAGATGATCTTAAAACTTTTTGGAGTGTTTGCCAATGTGTGCATTGTGTCACCATGGTAACTGCTGAACATTCTGCCAACAGAGATACACGTAGAACATCCAACATTGCAATTCTTATGATGAATATATTTTTAAATCAATGCGATAGTGGTAATTTCATAATATAGGCTACAGTATTTTATTTTGTTTATTCAAAGTAGTGACAACTTTTGATAACGACCACCAAGGGCTGAAAGAAATTGCAATGAAATCTAAATTTAATGGTCGTAAACAGCCAATTACAAAAGCTGAAACTATGTGGCATAATTGACTCTGTGCAAAACAAAACAAAAAATCACAGTGTTATAATGTAACTCGCTAGGCCTATTGATACTTTGCAGCTCATGTCATCAACATTCCCTGGAGGTGTGTTGCTAGCTGTAAGCACTGCTCTGTCTGAGGCTTGTTGGACGTTAATCTTTTCTTTATTTGAACACAATCTGACTATAAAGAGCTGGTTTACTTGGAATAATTGAAATTACAACAGGGAGGATGGTTTGTGCTGTTAAATATAAAATGTGTTGTTTAAATCCATTTTGTAGTTTTCTTGAGTTTTAAAACTTATCTTACAACTTTTCTTTGTGTTTGCTAATGTATGCATTGTGTCATCATGATAACTAACTACAGAAACATTCCAGCATAGAAACAGATGTAGAACATCCCCAGTGTGGTGTCACTGCAAAGTATCAATAGTTCAGACCTCTACAAACATGTACTGAAATGCATAGGAAACTTGTATTGTTTTAGCAGATCTTATTTAAGTCTTCTCTCAAATTAAGTTAAATATAATCACACTACGTAACCTGTTATCCTACTTATTGGCCTAGTTTTTGTGCAAACGAGTGAAGTGGTTAGAACACAGTCCTGGCGGAGTCTTGTTGACGATAGAAAAGTGACCAAGTTAATCTTGGTTTGATCTGAACATAAAACAGATCTTAACAGTGACTGCTCCAACTGACAGAACCAAAGCAATCACCATAATTAACTTAGAAAAGAAGAACTATATCAGAGGAGGACACGGTTTTAGATCTGGCCTTAAAACTAGAAATGTATTGTTCAGTTTTTTGACAGTAATTAATGCTACCAAATGATTTAAAGGTTCTGTATCTGTATCTCCAAAGCTCAAAATGCTCTGTTCCACCTTGTGATGTCATAAAGCTGTAGTTTCAGTAGAGATTGGTAATTCCAGGTCTGAAATCATCCAAATGATTCTAGAGAAGGTGTGTGGATCTTAAAAACACAGTGGAGCACTTCTTGCATTACCACATGACATCACAAGGTGGAACAGAGAAAAGACCTCTGCGTAAATATGCAGGGTTTGTGTGTTAAACATGTGAATGAAACAAAACACAACTGTTTTTAATAGGGAAACAACACTGTAACATAGATCAGAAAATAGTGTCATATATTTTAATATTTTAGCTGTTTTTTTTACAGAAATGATCATGAACCAAAACAGCATAAAAAAATGTGCCTTTGTTAAAAACAAATGTAGGTAAAGGTACAGTAACTTTCTGGAGGTGACATGTCACTGGAAACACAAAGTTCAAACCATATTTAGGAATATTCTCCATGGAGATTGAGGTTTTTATGCCATACTGTGGAATATTATAGTCAAAGGAACAAGCACTAAGAGCCCTCCTCCAGGCCAAACAAGAGTCAGGTTTGTGGAGATGCAAGCTCGCTCACAGTAAGGATGCATGTTTGTCAGTGCAACAAACACAACCAAAAGAAAAACATATGCTTTTATTTTCATCTAAAAGTGACATGATTGGATACATATTGCTGTCTTTTTACCTCAAAAATAGTTCCTCAAAACAGCAAAAAGAGGAAGAAGAAATATTGTTTATACTTTAGACAGAGCAGCGAGAACGGCTTGTGTGGGTTTATTTATCCTTTGTTTTACTTTAGTTTAATTATTCACCACAATGAGTTTTATGAGTTTAAGCACTTCTCAGAGTGTAGTTTTGCCGTCAATATGATTCTAACAACTTGCATGCTAATTTGCACTTCCCAATTGCATCTAAAGATTTACTGCCCAAACAGTTCACTGCAAATATATTTTCAAGCTCTCCTTTTATCTGTACTGGGGCAAGTTTATAGAGTACATTATAGTACATTATGAAACAATATTTAAATCCTGGTCTATACTCAAGACTAGACCAGGACCAACACAATAACAGGACTAAAGAAGGACAAAACCAGGATTTAATTTGGATTAAAAGGGGATTAAGACAATATTACAGGATTAGGGCAGCTAAAACTAAGCAGTGACAAGCTCCATTCACAAACTCATAGTATCACAGAATTGCTTAGTTAGTTTAGTCCTTGTTTGGTTCTAGTTTAGTCCTGGTTTTAATATTAACTTAGTCCTGGTTAAGACCTGGGTTAATCTTGGTTAAATGCTGGTTAAATCCTATGGTTTAGTCCTTCATAAATCGTTGTTTGAGTCCTGGTTTAGCCCTGGTTTAGTCCTTCATAAGTGGTGGTTTGAGTCCTGTTATAGCCCTGGTTTAGTAGTCCTGGTTTTGTAGCACTTGTTTAGTCCTAGTATAGTCCTAGTTTAGTCCTAGTTTAGTTCTGGTTTCGTTCTGGTTTAGTTCTGGTATAGCCCTGGTTTAGTAGTCCTAGTTTAGTCCTGGTTTAGCCCTGGTTTCGTCCTGGTTTCGTCCTAGTTTAGTCCTGGTTTAGTCCTGGTTTAGTTCTGGTGTAGCCTGTGTAAATATTGTATACATTCCTTTTGAACCTAAATCCAGTCTGACAGCTCCTCACTCAGTTTCCACATACATCTGTAAACTCAGGGGTGAAAGGTTGGAGGAAAAATGGCCGCCATGCTATAAACACCTACGAGCAGGTCTGAACGTGTTTATAACTGGAGTGATTGACAGCTCAAACAGGAAGTAGACGCACATGTAAGCTCCTGTGGTTGACTCAAGTCCCGCCCCCTGCAGCGTTATCAGTCAAAGGTTTGAACAGCAGAGCAACGAGATAAACCAAACAGGAAGTGCCCCTGATAAGATACAAAAGAAAATTAACATTAAATTAAAGTACTATTTTTAAAAGGGCAAAAAATATATATATTACATATAACAGGAACTATGAAATATCTAGAGATTGGACCATGATCGAATCACAATTTCATCTAAACTGTATTTTGTTTCACAGTTAATTTTCTTCTACACTCGACCCAGCTAAATGGTGGCCACCTGATTTTAGAGCTGGTTTAGTCTTGGTCTTAATTCTGATTTTAGTCCTGGTTTACTTGATGCAGTGCTGGTTTAGTCCTAGTTTTGTCACAACATTAGTTCTGCTTTGGTCCTGGTTTAGCCCTGGTTTAGCCTTGGTTTAGTTAATATTTTAGTCCTGGTTTAGTCCTAGTTTAGCACTGATTTAGCTCTCATTTAACCCTCGTTTAGTTACTCTTTTAGTCCTGGTTTAGCCCTGGTTTAGCCTTGGTTTAGTTAATATTTTAGTCCTGGTTTAGTCCTGGTTTAGCACTGGTTTAGCCCTGGTTTTAGTCTTTAAAATTAGCAACCACTACTAGTATCAGCCCAGCCCAGCCCATCCAAATTAAATATAACAACCCACCATACAGGCCAAACTAGCTTTAACGTTTAGAGCCAAAAAGTAGATATGTTACAGACAAAATAATGATTGATTGATGTTGACAGCTTAATGTGTTTTCTTAGCATCTTTAGTTTGAACATGACTGCAGTTTAATGTTTAATTATCCACCCTGAAAGATAAAAGCAAATGACCCTGTTTTTAAAGCTCTGTTTTTAATGAATTTATGAGAAAGTTCAAACAGGGATTTTTATAGTGCAGCTGTAAAAGACGTTTATAACAGCGAGCTAATATAAGGTCATGGTAGCCTTAAAGGTACGCTGTGTAATTTTTCCCGTGGAGGGTCTGCCACCTGCTCATCACTGTGGAGATGTTATTGCTTTGTCTGGAATGTTCCCCAGTATGGCGTTATATGTATCATCATGGAGATAACCTGATAATGCGACTGGGCCAAGTAATCGATCATATCTGTGGAGAGGCGACCCCCGCTCACATTAAGAAAGTTTTTCCAAGAGCAATAAAAACAAGCAGGAAAACAAGCAGGTCATAGAAATGCTACATACAGTAAAGCACCTTTAAAGCAGCGTTTTGTTGGACTAAACCTGGACTAGACCTGGTAGACCAGTATTAAAACAGGATTAAAACAGGACTAAAGCAGAACTAAAGCAGGACTACATCAGACTAAAACAGGTTCAAACCAGGACCAAACCAAAAAAAACATGAACGCAGCCTTAAGCTATTAATGTACTCTTTTAGTGCCAAGGTCAAATAAGCGCATAGAAAAGGTGCAACAGGAAGGGCATCTGAGGTAAACTGTACTTGATTTTTACAGTATTAAAATTCTGGTTTGCAGTGGTCCAAAATTATTCCTCAATCCTCACTTACTTTATGCATTCTGAGCATTCTAATTATTCACAGTGATGAGTTTATAAACGCTTTTCACAACAGTTAGAGAACAGAGCAGAGTTTTGCCATCACAGTAAAGCTGACAACTGATCATCAGACAATAAACCGCTTTTTCACTACAAATGGCACACAGCCGACTTATTTTGACCTCAAAAGCTGCTCATACAATATATCTGTACTAAGGCAAAGCAAATTTTACACAAATACATTGGAAAAAATCAGGTACAGGGCCTTTAAAGCTAATCTATTCTACAAAATCGTTTTTTACCCATGTTATAGTTGTTTTCCTTCACTATTCATTCACTCTAAGTTGTATTTGAAGTGATTTGTGCATGTTTGAACAATCTTTAATCACTTATTTTCAAGACGCCACATTGCAGCTCAACTCTTGTTTTCACCGCCACCGGCACTGCTCTATACTTACTTCGTTCTCCAATTTTATTATCTATTATCTTTATTTATTTCTTTATTGCTGTGATGATGTTCATGGTGACATCACGCAGAAGACCGCTGACTTGTGTCTTTTACTACATAGTTTTAGATTAATATAGTGATTAAAAAAATATAACTTAATGGTCCACAGTTGGCGTAGATTGTAGCTATAGCAGACACAAACACAATACGTCTCCCTTAAGATTTCTAAATGTATTAATTGTATTCAATGTATGTAATATATTCACACACACGTGAATACATTACAGTTTAATAGATTTGCTGAGGTGGTCTCCAGGAAAAGCCAGCTGTTGTTCGGTTATTGAAGTCCTATTTAAAATCCAATGCCATTAGCGTTTAGTATGGTAAATTTATACAGCTCCTCTCAACCTCTGTGCACTCAGAGCACTTCACATCAAGGCCCCATCTGCACTCACTGCACTCACACAGCCACAGGGGATGAGGGGGGCAGGTGGAGTGTCTTGCTCAAGGACACATGGGCAGCGCAGCGATTTCTATTTCTGCATAATCACCTCTGAGGCCTTTTGCGTGTAGGGCTGTCGAAAAAATTGAAAACACTAACTGATATTAATACTAGTGTTTTCAAGTAGGAATACTGAAAAATAATATTACAAAATTAGACCTTCCTAGAATTGATACTTTTCAGCAACATTCCCTGGGGGTGTGATGCTAACTGAAAGCACTACTATGTTAGAAGCCCTGTTACTCAAGTTAGACTTTAATCTGAGCTTTATTTTAACACAATTTGACCATAAAGAGCTGACATATCTGGAAATACAACAGGTGAGCTGATTTTAACAGTTAAACAAGTTTCACGCACATATAATTACAGTCACAAGCTAGCTAGTCATTTCACTTTACACCCAGTCGCCTTTTCTGTTGAAAAAAACAGGACCATGAACGCCCGTATTGATTATAGGCACCTGAAAATGTGTTTAAATCTATTTTGCTTTTATTTTTATCATCATGATTATTATTGTCTTTTAACTGTTTAATTTTTTTTATTAATTTTTGATAATATCTGGATTTGACGCTTATTATTATTTTTTCTTATTTTTGAAAATAAGAAAAATGTAAAAGGAAAAAAAAAGTTATTGTTAAATATTGTATGAGTATACTGTGATTCCTTAATAAAAACATTTATTTAAAAAAAAAAAAAAAGTTTGAGTTTTCAAACTATATTTAAACATTTTTGGCAGTTTTTGCTAATGTGTGCATTGTGACACCATGGTAACGGTTAAATATTCCACCCATAGAGATACATGTAGAACACCTCCTCTTTGTCACTGCAAAGTATCAATAGTTTTAGAATGATCTCAAACTTATCTGAACTCGTGAGAGTGAGACCACATGGTACAACTGGAAAACTCAATAGTATTTAGTGTTGAAAATTACAGCGTTTCATGTTTTCAAGCCTCGTTCACAGGCCCAAAAAAATCTGATTATCTGATTTCTTGAGCTTTAAGATTCCTTAAATGACAGGCAAACCGCAAAGTCTGACGTGTGTGATCAGAGGGACCATGATCTGAAAGAAACCAGATGATATGGTGTTTTACGTGGCATTTAAATAATCTCATAACTTCAAAAATATTACGCTTGTAACCGCGGCCAGTGTCGTATCAGAACTGAGCCTTTTCCTTACTATTAGGATCAGTTCTGAAATTTTTGCATCATTTTTGCTGACACTATTGATAGGTATTTTTAGCTCTACTAAAACTAGTATTGAAGCTCATTTGTATCATGACAGCACTAGTGTAGCTTCCTTTATGAGTCAGTATGGATATTATGAGGCGATGCATTCACTGATAGTGCTAGTCTAATTTAGTTGCCAAGTGAAAACGCTGCCAGAATCGAACTACTGTGAATTGTCAGTGGAGTATTTGCAATGCAATACTATAAACAACCACAAATTGGCATGTAGAACTTGTACTACTACTGTTAAACTCTTTGCAGATCTATGTTTATATGTGTCTGATGTAATTTAATTGTTTTGATGACAGTGTGTGATATATTAATTGACTGAAATTGCAAATGTTGCATTATTTTTATTAGGGGAAATATATCTTCAACAGAGAGCAAAATATCCAGTCTTTGCTTGACTATAATCTGCTTACCCTGTAGTTTAGACCACTACAAAAACCTTCAGAATTGCATGTGATTCTGGTAATAGTTTCATATCAGTTCATATTTCAGTGTTAATGCTCCCAGACAAGTATAAAAAGGCACAATTCTATATAAAGTAACTACATTATTAACCCAGTGTTGTGTAAAGTACCATTAGATATAGGCTACTAGAGCTATAATGCCAAAAAATTACAACCAGAAATCATTAGGATCTGTATAAAATGAATAAATCTGGTCAAATTCTGCAAGTTGCCTTAACTTAAACTTTGAAATGTAAGTTAAATCTCTGTACTTCACTATCCTTTGCTGTCATTACTTAAAAATCTGCAGAAACATCATTAAACTATTATAGTCTACTTGATTTAATGGCAGAAGAAGTTCTCTCCAAGAAGTGTTGAACCTAAATCACTGTTACTTCCTTGTCATTAGCTTTCTAAAAGATTAAACCCAGTGTAGTACAACGAGTGAAATTAGCTTAATAAAATAAGTTAGGACACTGGTGATTGCATGTGTTAAACTAGTGTAGGAGAGGCGTCATTAAGATCCAGGACAGCGGCACTGAGTGGGTTTGACAGCGGGCAGGACTCACCTCTCCAGCGGTGCCCACAGGCATCTTCTGCCAGGGGTCTGCCAACTGAGCGAGCGGCATCTTCGGTCACCCTCCTCGACTTTTACCGCTTTGCTTCTCCGTTTATTCCTCTGCCTTCCTTCCCCTTTATAACAGCTGTCGGTAACGTTTATAAATTATCCCTTTAGGTCCGATATATTCCGTTTGTGAAGTGTTAAAAGTTTGGTCCCCAGCCAGCCAACCAGCCACCACCGCGGGACCGAGCGATCGTACCGAGCCAAGCCGAGCGAACGCAGCAGAATTCCGGATCGGCCGTGGCGCTGACACCGCCCCTCCTCGCTCCGCCGCTCACTTCCGCTCTTGCCCAATATGGCGCCCGGTGTCGGTTTACCTGTCACTGCGTCACCCTGCGTCACTCTGCGTCACTCTGCGTGGCGTCCGGAGGGAGGGGGAGGACAGGGGCATCAAAAGGTAAAGCGCAAAAATCATATATTTCTTTATATTTGCGCCAAATTTCTCTGTATTTGCGCCAGACGGGTCCTGTGGACATAGGCGTGATTCGTAGCATAGCCTGTAAAGAATTAACTGAGAATTCTTTAGGGTAGGCCTACAACTCATTGACCTTCTATCATTTTATAATAATTTTGCAGGCTATGATCGTGAAAACTTTAAATAAAATCTAAATAAATAATAGCCTAGCAATAATACTTGGCAGAAAAATGGCATAAACTAGAATAAAGGGGAAAATTGAAATAGTAGGTTGAAAGTACTAAGTATTCATCAGTAGAAATTATAGTAGGCCACTAAGTTGTTGTAAGATAGCGAGACAGACAAGACCAATAAAGCGCGTGTCTTGGCTGCATTCAAAGAAAACTGTTGGCACTATTACCTGTTTGGAGTGTCATTCATGCAGCAAAGATCCCTGGAAGACAGAAACCATGTGTGTTTTAAAACTGAGTACTAACTGCTTATATTTATTAATGCACCTCTGACCCCTGGCGACAAAATAGTGTAACTGCACAATGCAATAGTCTGTGATTCTCAAACATTTTACACCCAGTATTGCCTAAGATAATATTTGTTTTTTCCGAGTACCACCAGTATATGGCAGTAAATATTTTTGTCTCTATGGATAAAGCAGGCGGCGTAACTAAGTCAGTTATTAATGAATTACAGAATTGGTTGAGCTTGACAGTGATACTAAAATCTCAAACTCGATTTCAGCATTAAATGGCAGTACCTTCTTTTATATTACCATGTGGCATTATATCTGTGTAATCCCTCATGTTATTGCTTTATCTGGAATATTCCACATTATGGCATTAAGGTTTCATTTTTCACTTAGAAGTGTTACAAGTGCTAAAGAATACCTTGAAACACACATTATTACTGTGAGTGGGGTCTCGCCTCTCCACACATCTGGCCTGTAACTTGACCTGGTGGTGTCACATATTTGTCTTTGATAAGTTTAATGCCATAATGTGGAAAATCTTGATCAAGACAGATGGCAGACCCTCCACCAGAAAAGTTACACAGTGCACCTTTAAGGACAGAAGGATCCGTTTACAGTTGTACCCGTGTCCTGGATTAAGACTTCAAAACAAATTGACAGAGCAAATTTATTTTTCTGTACACACAATAAGCCCCGTCTCCTAACAGCCCTGAGTTAAAGGTCTTATATTACACAAAATTCACACTTTTGCTCAAAATGCTCTGTTAGACCTTGTGATGTCACAAAGAGGTATTTTTCCGCTACATTTTACCTTTAGTTTAGGAGAGATTGGAGATTCCAGGACTGAAATTATTACTTAAATTATTCTATTGAAGGTGTATTTTGTGTGTTAAAAATGTGTGAATGAAACAAAACACAATTCCAGGTATGTTTGTGATGAGGAAACATTATAACATAGATCAGAAAATAATGTAACACAGGCTATAATACAACTAAAATACAAGTGCTTGGCTATTGTGGAATTTTTTGTTGGGATTTCTCATTTGTGACGAACCCAATCAGGCATCATTACAATCAACATGGTAAAGTTATTCCACCAGTTTTGTTTCTACATTAAATCGGCCCCTGTGAATCATATTATAATTTTCCATGGGGCTGCAGCCTGTTGAAAAAAGCAGAACTTAAAATTTGTGAAAAATGAAAATGTTTACTACTTTTACTACTGGTGTCATTTCCAAACACGGGGCAATTTGGGTCAAAATAAAAATTCATTCAAATTTCTATTCATTAAAAATGAGTTCAAAGTGAAACTGCACAATTCATTTCACACTACTGGCCTCAAGTTTGTTTTTTTTCTGTCATTATAGCATTGCTTTTTTGGAGTTACAGCTTCTCCAGAAATCAAACTTTGCAAAATTAATCCCTTTTTTCGTCCAATGCAAAAGATAATTTCTTTTAGGCAATCTTGTGGTAATTTTCGCAAGATCTTGTCCTTGTAAAATCCTTATAAAATACACAACTCCCCTGTATATTGGCAAACTGCGATTTTTGGTCACAGTTATGAGACAGTAGAAAATTCATATAACATCCGGAGACAGTTAAGAAACAGGCAAACGTTCCAATAATTTAGGTTTAATATATTTATAATTTGCGGCAATTTAATAACTGTACATGAAACTAAAGCTGCATTCCACCTCATCCTTGTAGCTCAGATGTAAGTGAAGGAAATACAGGAACAGCAATGACATAAGTTCAAAAGGTGCACTGCGTACATTTACTGGTGGAGGTTATTGCTTTGGGAATGTTCTGCCATGGCAATTAACTTATTTATCTCCATGGAGACGTCACCAGGCCAAGTTACAGGTCAGATCTGTGAAGAGGTGACCCCAGTAACGGAAGGAATATGAGTTTCTATGTTTTTTTTTTTGTTTTGTTTTTTCAATTAAACAAAATAAATGCTGGATAGATGTTCAATGCTGTGTTGAGTAACATTACAGGCAAAGCAATAACTTCTCCATGGACGCAAGTGATAAACCAAAAAAACAAAAATACAGTGCACCTTTAACTATACAAGTAAAAAAAAACAAAAAAACTAAACTAAATATGAATCATCAGAAAAACATGGATCCAAACCTTCTAACATAATAACCAGGACATTTACAATAAGAGTAAATCCGCAATGTTTCTGATATTTTCTTTCTCCTTTTTTCCTCATAAGAAGACATTTGTTTTGATACAGACGGACCAAGTGTGTCGCTGATTGGCTAATCCACCTGTCAATCAATCACCCCCATCTGAACTCAGGGAGATTCAGACTCACATCTTCTGAAGTTATTGGAGAAGTGTGTATTTTTGGATCCCAGGCAAAGTGAAAATAGCTCATGTTAATAAATATATGGCAGAAAATGAGATCTTCGAGGAGAACTGGAAAGCAGCATCATTATATTTACAAAAGAACAGAGTGAGGTGAATTACTCCAGAGCAGCGTTTACCAACCAGAGGCACAAGGGAATGATTTTAAAAAGGTGCATTGTGTAACTTTTCCGGTGGAGGGTCCGTCAAACGCTTTTCTCTATAGATATTATTGCGTTGTCTGGAATGTTTCACAGTATGGCATTAAACCTTTCCATCTTCATGGAGACCAAACCAGACCAAGTTACAGGTCAGATCTGTGGAGAGGCGACCCCGCTCAGAGTCAGAACACCCGTTTTCGCCTGTATTTTTGAGCTATAAACCCACCTGCAATTGAATAAATGCAAGGCAGAGCTGTTTAATGTCACACTGTGGAACATTCCAGGCAGAGCAATGACATATCCATAGAAATAAGCAGGTGACGGACCCTCCACCAGTAAAGTTACACAATGCACCTTTTAACTTGGATCACCATGTGGTAGTGTCGCCTACTCATTTTCATGTTGACAGATACGTTTTAAAGCTGCCATTTTTAAGTCTATTGATTTTTTTTCACTAGTAAATGGCAGATGTGAAACCTTCCCCCTCCTCTCACCTGGCCTTTGGAAAGTTACATAGTGCACCTTTAAATTACCATGTTGTTGATGCAATACTGAAGCATTTATGTTGTGGGGACCCAGTTTTTTCCCCATAATTTGAGTACGTATACAGATTTTAGTCGCCACAGTGTGATAAAAAAGGTTGGAAAACACTGCTCTAGAATGATGACTGTGGCTGTAAGAAACCGGACGCCATCTTGGCACTGTATGAGCTTTAAATCTTTGGTTAGCTATTGCTGACAGAGACCAGTTTGGCCCAGGGGTGAATTCCGCGAACTTCCACTGGGGGGCAGTTGTGGTAGATGTATTTACACAGATCGTCCAGTGAGGGCTCCGGATCTGATGTTGCAAACTGAGCAGCTTCCTCCACCTCTTTTCTGATCTCAGTGTCGATTTCCTAAAAACATTGAAAGTATTGATACAAAACAAGCAGAAGTGACAGAACATACACAACTTGGAGGGTAAACTTACAGTCAAAGAATAGACTTCCAAGAAAAAAAAGTTATGTAAGTATTATCAAACATTTGTACTTTTTGTTATACAATGTCCCAAGGCAGTGTTTCTCAAACTGTGGTACATGTTTCTTCAGGCGTTACTTGGTCAGCTTTTCAGTTTGTGGGTTTGCCTCATTTTGAGCTCATTTTATCCACTTTTCTGGCCTCCTTTGGATAATTTGCTCTTCAGAACTACAGTGGAAATGATTTAGTTCACTTTTAGACTTGGTTTAGCCCTAGATTAGACCTGAAATAGTCCTGTTATAGACCTGGTTTAGACCTGGTGGCATTCCGAAAACCAAATCTTTTCTTTGGTGGTACTTGGTGTGAAAAATTCTAGAGACCTGCTGCCCTAAAGTGCACAATCTCTGAACTTTTTTCCTGTTTTGAAGCTGTTATGCAGAGAAAGGCGTTGGATAGGACTTTAATCGTATTATTATATTGTGTAGTACACATCAATTTGTGGAGTGAATATGCATGAAACATGTTCAAAAGGTTGGCAGTTCGATCCCCACTGTGTTTAGTCAGTTTTAAAGGATTTTGTTCTCAAATAAGTGACAGATATTGTAGCCTGTTGACAAACCTGAAGCTCCTCTGCAGACACCATGTTGTTTTTGATCATTCGTTCTTTGAGCATCGAGATCGGGTCGTTCTTGGTCCTCACCTCCTGGATCTCCTCTCGCGTTCGATAACTGCAGAGAAGAGAAGTCACCATGTTAAAAATATATGACTGGGTTTAGCTTCAACTACTTTTAATAGCCAATGGTTAGGGCTAGCAATCAAGCAAGCTCAGAGGGGCCTATTCCAATGTTTTTAGTGGTAGGAGAAACCAGAATACCCAGAGGAAACCTATTCAGGCATAGGGAGAATATGCAAACTCCACACAGAAAAGACCTCGCACCGCCCCGAGTCAAATCTAGGACGTTCTTGCTGTGAGACTGAAGGGCTCTGTGTCACCATGCAGCCAGAGCTAATGGCTCAGCTATTTGAGACTTTTGTAGTCAGACTCTGACCTGACTCCTGGGTCACTCATGCTGTGTCCATGGTAACGGTACGTCTGCAGCTCCATCAAAATGGGACCCTGAAACAAATGAAAACATGCCATTAAATTTAAACCAATTTATCTCATCATAAAAATTAAGCCAAAGATAAACTAACCTTCCCCGATCGACAGTGGTCAGCAGCAAACTTTGTCGCCTCTCGGACACACAGAACATCCATCCCATCCACCTGCAAAAACACACATGCAGGCACATTAAAGGTGCACTGTGTAACTTTTCTACATGGTTTTAAATTGCATGCACATATTCCAAAACAAGGAGAATTGTCCACTGTGAGATCAATAAGGTTTCTGCTTTTCTGCTCTTAGCGCTACAAGACTAAATGATTTTGTGATCTATGGAGTCACGACCAAAAATATTTGATAGAAGAAAAAAAAAAAAAAAAAAAAAAAAAAACAGAATAAAAAGGACAAGTTTGTGTGCAGCATCATACATGAGCGTCAGGGTCTGGGTGGAGGCTCACACCTGCAGCTGCCGAGGCTCTGCCCCGAGATAATGTAGGTCTGAATGGGACGACCACAAGGGACAGGACCCAGGCAGTCAGGGCCCGAGACCAGGGACTAGACCAGAGACCAATGAGAGACCAATGTGCGTTTCTCCTCCAGACTCACCCTGAGCCCGGGGATGTAGTCTCCTCTCTTGTAGTAGTCTGTGCTGGCTGCTGCTCGCTCCACTGCGGTGCCCATCCCGTATCTGTTATTCTCACAGACGAAGATACAAGGCAGCTTCCACAGGGCGGCCATGTTGTAGACCTCAAACAGCTGACCCTGAGGGAGAGGAAACCACAAGAAATGTTTTTTTTACTACTATTCTCATTATGCATAATTGGGATGTCACGGGTTCGTACAGACTAAATGGGAATAATGATGGCTCAGTCGCAAAAACTTCACTTAAGTGTTTTTATTCACACCACAGCCCAAGGTGCAAAGTGCAGTATTTACAGTGAAACGAAGAAAAAGAAAAAAAAAAAAAGAAAAGAAAAGAAGTATTTACAGCAGCACTCACACAGCAAGCCAGCACCCATATAGCCAGGCCAAATCCATCATGTCACTAAATAGTCTTATTTTTGTAACTCCCTTTTGCCCTGATAGTCTTTTCAGGGCAAAATAGAATAAAACAGATGCTTCTTACGGATCTCAGAAAGTTTGACCACCAGGAGGGCCAAGTTTGGCCCACAGGCCCCACTTTGGGCCCTCTGCCATAGACCTTAAGCTCACCTGATTGGCTGCTCCGTCTCCGTACAGCGCCACACAGATCTGATTATTGCCCTGATACTGACAGGCCAGAGCCACACCAGCACCCAAAGGAACCTTCAACATACAAAACAAAAGAGGTTTAAAATATGCAAAGAGGACTGGAGATCCAAAACTTGGATGTAAGAGCCAAGATAAACAGCTGTCCAAGTATCAGTACCATATCCTGTAGATTTTCCTCACCTGAGCTCCCACGATGCCGTTCCCTCCATAGAAATGTGGAGCATACATGTGCATAGAGCCGCCTTTACCTTTGGCCACGCCCCCTTTACGACCTGTGGAATAAACATACACATAAGAGAGTGACTGTGGACGACCAGCAGACACCAAAAATACATTAAAGAAGAGAGGAAGAGTGGAAGCCATCACAGCAGAGCTAATGACAACTAGTGCTTCAAGGAAAAAACATGTCATAATGTAACTGCAGCAAATATTGGGCTCAAAACAGTTCTGTTTAGCTGTGCATATGACTAAAAGGTTTTCATTCCGCACTCTTCTCTCTCATTTAATTCCTCTCTTTTTAATTTTATGATGACCATTTATGTTTTGATTTGTTTGTATTGTGATTTTAATGTATTTCTTATTCTGTAAAGCACTTTAACTTACTTTGTGTACGAATTGTGCTGTACAAATAAACTTGCCTCGCCTATTGCATTTTAACTCTTTGTTAATTTCTGTGAGGAGACATTTTGCCTTTGAAATTACAATATCCCATACAACTCTATGGCTGCAAGTTGACTGAATTAAATATTAAATCATATTTCGGTGCAGAGTGGACAATTTTGTTGTTTCCACATGAAAGCATATATGCTGAGAGACCAACCTGACATTCTTCCTCTTGTCAGTATTACATCACTGCCGTATTATTACATTATGGGCTTATTTAAAATTGGCCAAAATTATTACATTGTTGGATGCCATTTACTAGAATATTCTGACATGGCCAATTTATAGTGAATGTCCAGCGGGGTGACAGGAGAGGTCACACCGCAGAACATGTTAAAATGTCTAAAATTAAAAGAGTTACATGAAAATATTGTGGTCTTTGGTAAAAGGCTTATTTACAATTGTTGAAGAACTGATTAGTTTTTTAACTTGATTGTTTGGATTTTGCTACAAAAGGCAGAAAAAAGGCGTCACCCCCCCAAAACGTCCAGTACCCGTTTACATCTATATTTGACCTGTGAGTTCGGCGAGGATCTGTTTGACGGAGACTCCTCTGGTGTATGTGAAACCATGAGATCTGTACGCTGTGATCACATGGTCTGTTCTGTCAATGGCCGCTTCAATCCCTGCTGCACACGCCTCCTACAGAACAACAACAAAAATAGTAGTAAAAACAGAGATGCATATTGTAACTTTGTGTTACAGTCACTAGGAGACAATCATGACCTACTTGTCTGCTAGTGATTGTTTTTGCGTTCTTGCACTTAGTCAATAACTGCAGTTTTCTGTGCTTAAAATAAACACTAAAATCCTGCTTTTTTTTACTGTGAGTGACAAGTTAAGTGCCATGCGGTGGAACATTCCAGCCTAAGCAATAACATCTCCATGGAGACAATTAAGAGGCAAACCCTTCACCAGAAATGTTACACAGTGGACCTTTGAAATTAAAATTATCACCAAAAAAAGTAAAGTAGTAATAAAAGTGACTACTGGAATGAAAGTGGTACGAGAGTATGTTTAATAAAAAGGCATCATTACCTGTCCATCGTAAAGGTGACAGAACCCCCTGATGATTTTCTGTTTGTAGAGCTGATCGGCCTTCAGCTCCATGCGTCTGATGGTCTGCATGCACCGGTACAGGTCCAGACCCTGGTCCCGAGTCAGGACTGCAGAGTCAGGGGGCCCCTCCTCCAAACCGTGGACGTCACATTTCTACAAAACACAACAAAGAGTGAGTGAAGGTGGGTTCTGAAGACAAGAGAATAACTACAACAATGAGAATTTAAATGAGATGAGGACAGGCAAAAAATATTAGTTCCTCGCCAGTTTATCTCCAGCTATCCATCCTTCTCTCTCCTAATCTCCATCTCACTACCCCCTCTCTCACTCTCCCCATCTCCATCTCTCTAGAAAATGTTGAAAAATAGTTGTTTGCATGAATAGATAAGCCAAAAACAGTTTCAAAAAGAATTCAAATGGACTACATTTTAAGAAGAAGACAGCTCAGCGCTCTCAGTTCTGCAGAAAACACAGGTCTGACTGACTTTATACTGTGACAAGGCAGGGCAGTTCCAGAACTGAAACTACCCCCATCAAGCAGTTCACTGTAGAGGGCCATTGGGTTTTTATTATAATATTCTTTCCTGGAGTCACTCTTGGGGGTTTTAAATTACCAGAAACTCATTAGCATAACCAGCATGTCCAGACTTTATTTAAAAAAGAAAAAAACTGCTTTGAATGAATGGCTTTGAATATGCATGATAAATATTTGATCAAACAAACTAGACTGGCAAAGCAATAAGATCTCCAGAGACAAAACGGTGATGCACTTGCCAGAAAAGTCACGCAGTGCAGCTTTAATATTTAGTTTCTATCATTACAGAAAGTGTATATGAAAACAACTTTGGGAAGTAGCCTATAATAGTCCACATCTATAAAGGTAAACCCCCTGCTGTAGATAGAAATTGGTTTATTTTTTGTATTTGTAGTGAAGCAGAGTTTAGGCCCATCTGTAGTGTTTTAAACGTTGATCAAGAGTTGTAATTAGATTCCAAATAAAAAGGTCAATAAACGGTAAGTAAATGCACTTATGTACAAAATCCAGCCACTTACTTTGATGCTGAATGTGACTTGAGGAGTAAAACCTGTACACGACCGAGAAGCAACCACCTGAGAGGCCTGAAAACACAAGAGACACGAGTGAATAAAGTAAAGATGCACAATTTACATTTTAAAAACAGTTTAGTAATTTTTCATTATTAGGTAAAACAGTTTATCAATGGAAAATAGGAGTAAACATTAACGAAGTATTAGTGGTTAGACAATGACGGAAAGCATTAAGACATTATTGTGTTTTCAAATCTGTGCTTGGTGCCACTTTAGACCATCCATCATATCATTTATTACAATTTATTAAACTCATGTAAAACAGCCAAGTGAAACATACATAGAGTGTTAGTTTGAGGCCAAGCAAAAAAGCTGATGCAAGTAAATGTTCATAATGTTAAAAAAGTTAGACCCCCAAATGTGAAAAGATCAGTTTTCAGTCTGTTTAGATGGACCCGTTTTGTGATGTCATTTTAAAACCACATTCTATAGACAAATTTTATTTAATTTAATCAAAAATATGTAATCAAAATTAAAAAGGAACTGCAAGATCTTTATTTTAAATTCCACAAACATGACCCATCTGTCTCTCCAGAAAAGAGGTAAACATGTTCAAATCAAGTATAGCCATTACTGATTTTTAAGGCCGATCTATTCTCAAAACACTCTGATGTTCCATTTATGTTATAGTATGGTATTTTGGTTCTCAGTCAGTCATCAGAAAGCAGAAAGAGCTTAATTTCAGTCTTCACTTCAGTCTCTCATTTAAAACTATAAGAGTGCAGACTACATACAGTTCTCTTGAAGGCTGTGCTGTTTATTTTCTATAGTCCATCTTCATAAACAGACCATCACCAAAATCCCGCATTGCCCCTTTAGTTTTCATTCAAACTCGTCAAACCACGGCCTGGTCCTTACAGTGTTTTCTATGGGCTCTGACTCTAACTCTGCAGCTCTATCTGATCCAGGAGGAGGTTCAGGAGGAAGTCTGCGGATCTGTGCCTCTCCTGACGACACGCGCACGAACTCTGATAGGTCGATAAGGAGCTGAGGAACACAGGAGCCCACCAATCAAAATGCAGCATTTTGCCTGTCGCCATGACAACACACAACAGATAAACAGGAAGAAAATGTGTCTATGGGCACAACCAGAAAAACTAATGCTAAGTGACAGCTTTTAAAACTAGTGACTGACAAATGTGATAAAATATTTCCAAGTAAAATGTTCATTGTTTTGTCAAATAGGTGATGTTTTAAATTAGAATAAGCATTTAGAATAACAACATTTTTTTGTTCCAAAACAATACTGCCAGACAAGGCCACACATTTGCTGGAGTATACAATAACAGAATTATTGTCTGGAACTTTATAACTTTCCTTTTTACTTACTTTGTGACAAGATAATTAAATGCAGACTTCTTACTACATGCATTATGTGTCAGGAACAACCTACACAAGTCAACTTTACACTCAAAAGCAAACAGCGAAAAGTTGAATCTTCAGGTATAGAACATTTTTTTTGTTTTGGCTGCTTTTATTGCACTAAAAACATTGAGTTTTTACTCTGAGTGGCCTCTTATTTGGCCTGGAGGAAAGCCTCCTGCTTGTTTCTATGGGAATGTTTATTTTGCAATCATCTTCCACAGTATGTCAAAAACAGAATGTGTGTAGAATCCCTCAGTCGTCCAGGTTGACAAATTACATTTCTCCTTTTGCCATAAAACAGAATGATCCAAAGTATGGTTTTGACTTTCTATTTCCATGGAATCATGCAGGTGATGTGCCACCTCCACAAAGTTGCATACTGTACCTTTAACATCAGGGGATACCTGTAGTTTTGCCTGTTTAACATATCAAAGAGAACCTGGGGCTAGCTAAGAACAGCTATGGTTAATCTGGCCATAGGATCAAAGCACAAAGGAGAGGAAAGGAGGAGAGGAGGAGAGGTGGAGAGGAGGAGAGGAGGAGAGGAGGGAGGAGAGGAGGGGAGGAGAGGAGGAGAGGAGGGAAGGAGGGAGGAGAGGAGGGGAGGAGGAGAGGAGGAGGAGAGGAGGAGAGAAGGTGAGGAGGGGAGGAGGAGAGGAGGTGAGGAGGGAAGGAGGGAGGAGAGGAGGGGAGGAGGAGAGGAGGAGAGGAGGAGGAGAGAAGGTGAGGAGGGGAGGAGGTGAGGAGGGAGGGGAGGAGGAGAGGAGGAGAGGAGGAGGAGAGGAGGAGAGGAGGTGAGGAGGGGAGGAGGGAGGGGAGGAGGAGAGGAGGAGAGGAGGTGAGGAGGGAAGGAGGGGAGGAGGAGAGGAGGGGAGGAGGGAGGGGAGGAGGTGAGGAGGGAAGGAGGAGAGGAGAGGAGGAGAGGAGGGAAGGAGGGAGGAGAGGAGGGGAGGAGAGGAGGGAAGGAGGGAGGAGAGGAGGGGAGGAGAGGAGGAGAGGAGGAGAGGAGGAGAGGAGGGAGGAGGGGAGGAGGAGAGGAGGTGAGGATAAGATAAGATAAGATAAGATATGCCTTTATTAGTCCCACAGTGGGGAAATTCCAGTGTTGCAACGCACAGTTCAAGAACAGCAGGAAAATGGAACATGCAATAAAACAAGATAATAGATAATGGCTAAAAAAATTATAATTTAGAAATAGACTTAAAGATAGACTCTAAGGGGAAGGAGGGGAGGAGGAGAGGAGGTGAGGAGGGAGGGGAGGAGAGGAGGAGGAGAGGAGGGAGGGGAGGAGAGGAGGAGGAGAAGAGGGAGGGGAGGAGGAGACTTACCTCGGAGACAGTCTGTGCTCCCTGTGGTTCGGTGCAGACGGGGCAGCGGGAGAGAGGCCAGACAAACATTAGGATTCTGAGTTAAAGGAGCAAAGCAGGAGCCACAAAACACACGGTTAATGGAGCAGCAGCATTCACAGTTCAGCTTTTCATGCTGTAACAGTGACCGAGTGTCGATAAACCAGTATCGCCGTTTCGAAACTATGAGCCTCAATTTATACATCTAAACATGCATTTTTACAGTATAGTTATAACTTTTCCATAATGTATGAACTAAGCAAATGGTATACGTTGCATCCATCAGTTTCAACTTGTTTTTCAAATATGGAAGACCAACAAAATCCCTACGATCAATGGGAAACACTGGCTATATCATACCATGCACTTAGTTTAATGAATCTGAGAAGCTTGTTGTTATAGATACAAATGTTATAAGTTAGCAAAGGATAGCCAATTGTGACGTTTCTATTTAATAACACTACATTTTATATTGTGTCATCCTTACAGAAAATGTTTCAGTTTCTCGAAATACAGGGTTTATGGTTGAGCAACTAGATGAGATTTTGCATAAATAAGATGTGTTTAGGAACAAATCTTGATTGAGTTTTCTTTCTGAGAAGTCCATTGTGTTCAGAACAATGCCTCAGCAATTTCAAGAATGTGAAGAATCAATGCTGCACCTCTGAATGTTGAAACTGAGAGTGAAACTGCCAAAGAAACCACAGTGGTGTTATCTTTGCCCCAGTGTGTGATGTGATCAAGAACTGATGAAAAGTAGAGGAGACTTAAAGGTGCAACCTGTAACTTTTCTGGTGGAGGGTCCGTCGAATGCTTTTCTCCGTAGACGTTGCTTTGTCTGGAATGTTTCACAATATGGTATTAAACCCTTCTATTTTCATGGACCAAACCAGAGCAAGTTACAGGTCAGATCTGTGGAGAGGCAACCCCGCTCACCGTCAGAATGTCTAGGAATTTCTAGGTATTTGAGCTATAAAACCACCTGTATTTAAATAAATGTAAGGTTGATCCGTTGTTGATCCTGTCATACTGTGGAACATTCCAGGCTGAGAAATGGCATATCCATAGAAACAAGCAGGTGACGGACCCCCAACCAAAAAGTTACACAGTGCACCTTTAAGAAAAGATTTGCTTCAAGTTTAAAGCTTAATGTGAATGTGAACACAAATTTAAAGAATATTTAGTATTTCCACATGTTAGTGAAACCACAGTCAGCATCACAAGGTCAGTAAATAACAGTGTTAGCATTTAGCATGTTAGCAGTAAACATAGAACCAGGCAAATTAAAGGTCCATAAAGCGGACACCAAACCCGGTCACTCACCACATTCCGGCCCGTGATCCGGCAAAGTGCGTTAGAGATGAGATTTAGCATGTTTCTCATTCTACCGAGTTTGGAGCAGCGAATGAAGAGATTAAAAATGAGCCGCTCTCTCAAATAGCGTGAGGGTCCGTTACTGAAAGGGACGCGGGTAGAACGCAGGCGTGAAATAAAGGTTCCGCTTTAAGACTTTTATACTTTTATTTGTATACCCGACTGCGGATGTGGTGGAGTTCAATTGGGCAGACATTCAATATTAAGACTAAATAAATTAATACTAAAATAGTCAAAGAAGTGAACGAAGGGTACGATCCTGTCAATCAGTGTTAAAATATTTCACACACGCATGCACATAAGTAACACTATGTTGAAATCGTTAACTGTAATAAAAAATACACCATGAGTAGTTATTTCTGATTAAAGTGAGATAAAGTGAGGCTGCTAGACGTCACCTCGTGTTGTCTGTAAAGAAAAGTCGCTTTGCAGCATACTTTACTTTCACTTTAGGCACACGCCGTTACCCTTACTTGCAGTCACATACTTTATATTTGTTATACAAATCATTTGCCATTAAGTAAACTAAAGGCTCTACCCAATTTTCCCAACCCAACTACATAGATTTAATTCCTCGGGTGTGATCTGATTGTGGAACCTTTCATGTTTTTAACGGAATAAACCGAGATAAAAATGAATGAAGAAGCTGAGACATCGGGAAGACACTGGAGTGATGTGTCAAACAAACTTGAAAAGTAAGCTGGTATTTTGTTTTGTTGTATCTTATTTTGATCACAATAAATAATCATATATCTTGTTTTAGTCTGAGGTCAGTGTCTCCAGTTCCCAGTACCGTGTCCATGAGGAGTGACTGGTCCAAGTGGAACCCTCCAGACTTCAGTAACGAACCTGGACCCACTGACCCAAGGTAATAAAAAAATTAAAACTGAATTCACCTGTAGATAGATTAATAATTTTGCTAGACACCTGTTTTTCAGGCAAACCCCACATAGCTGAACAAAAACTCACGTTTGCATTGATAAACACTGTGTTCACACTGTTTTCTGATCTGTTATAATTATAATAAAAGTCTAGTCACTACTTTTACATTGGTCCCAAAAGCAGAGCTCATCAAAAAAATATGAATACATGTTTTTCAAGTTGAATAATTTGGTAACTGCATGATTGTAATTTTAGATTTAGGTGAATCCTGTATAATTATATGTTTTTGTATCAAGGAAAATTATGGGATTATAGCCTACGTTAACAGGAACCTACGTACCCGCCCCCATCTTAGGAGGTGATCTGAAACTCAACACTGTGTGCATAACAAAGTTTTCTGATGACTCACTCACATTTTTTCCGCTTTGTTTATCACTTCTTTGTGGCAGGGTAGAAATGGCATTGCTTAATGTATAGGCTTTTTGTGATAACTACTATTATGCTTAAAAGTGTGCTTTAAAACTAAATAAATATGTTTGTGTGGTGATTTTAGTCGCAGAGCAGCGTCTCCAGTTCCCAGTACCGTGTCCATGAGGAGTGACTGGTCCAAGTGGAACCCTCCAGACTTCAGTAACGAACCTGGACCCACTGACTCAAAGTAACAGACGCCGTTTATTATTACACTGACTGGAAGTTAATAGCTAACGTTTTCAATATCACTTTCATTAACTTTTATTACAATGTGACTTTGCCCATGTTATAGAGGTGTAGTGATGCAGGATCTACATGACTTTCAAAATGATTGCAAAACTTTTGATAAATTGTGTTTTTTTTCTGTTATTACTTTATAAACATAGAACACTGAATTGTAATTAATTGTATAGGATAATGTATTTTTATTGTGTTTTTTCTAAAATGTTTATTAATGTGTCTATAGTCTGAGGTCAGTGTCTCCAGTTCCCAGTAATTTGTCCCTGAGGAGTGACTGGTCCAAGTGGAACCCTCCAGATTTTAGTAACGAACCTGGACCCAGTGACTCACACCAAATCAAAAAGTATGTAGCTGGATAAAATTAGTAAGAAATTATTTCACATATGCAGACAAACTGGTTTGATTGGTTTAAGATATACATAGATGTAGACTTAACCTACACAGTTCACTTCAACATTACTTATACTGTATTGTATATATTTTATCCACTGTTTTGCCAAGTCTGAATAAATAAAACATTGATATACTACAGGTTATTAAGAATTGCTAAACGTTAAGCATAAGTAGTAAAATTAACCTTCAGAATAAATATTTGATTGATTAACTCATACGCATATGGTTTCAATCTTACACAGCATTTACAGTTGTGTGTGTTTTTGTTTTTGTCCTAAAAAAATACACCTTATTGATTATAATTTGTGTGTGATATGTCTATAGTCTGAGGTCAGTGTCCCCAGTTCCCAGTAATTTGTCCCTGAGGAGTGACTGGTCCAAGTGGAACCCTCCAGACTTCAGTAACGAACCTGGACCCAGTGACTCACACCAAATCAAAAAGTATGTAGCTGGACAGATCACATCAGAAGTACTTCACATACATACAGCATATACAGTTGTCTGTGTTTTTTTGTTTGTTTTTGTCCTAAGATTTACTGATTGTGTTTAATTTGTGACATGTTACAGCTGCAGACTGAGGCCTGTGTCTCCAGTTCCCAGTAATGTGTCCATGAGGAGTGACTGGTCCAAGTGGAACCCTCCAGACTTCAGTAACGAAGAGGACACTTCACTGACGCACTTGGAGTTCACAGTGTGAGTTGCAGTAAAATAAGACGCGTGTCATGTAGTGCTTTCATTACTGTCATGTTCCATAATGTTTAATAATGGTGATTTCTTTGTGTTGGCTCTACTAACACTAAAAGAAATCACTGTTTCTTGGCTGTAGCTTAAGATAATTGTCTAAGATAACAACACATAACATAACATAACATATAGATGTAACAGAGCATTTAAAACAGTATATGCTGATGTTTTCGATATTGCAAAATGACATTGTTATATGCCTAAAAAATAATCCATACACTTACAGCATCATTTTTATTTTCAGCAAAAAAGTAACCACAGAAACTGGACTGTTTAAAGGTGAGTAACGTCAAATTTCAATCAGTCAATGTAGAAAGAAACAACGTACAACATTCTTAAAAGTGTGTGGCTAAGCTTAACTTTTGGGAGTATAAATTATAGTTTTACACAACTATAAATTACACTTAACTGTTAAATCTATTTATCCTGAGTCCTGTGCTACTAACGCCGCAAGAAGGCCCCAAATTTCACTCCCAGGCTTTTCAGTGCGGCGTTTGCATGTTCTCTTTGTGTCTGGGTGGGCTTCCTGGATTTCTCCCATCAACCCAAAACCTGTGGGTCAAATCCTAGCTCAAGATCAGATCAGATCAGACGGGTCAAACGCAGAGGACACAATGGGCTCAATAAAGACCTTAACTTAAACTACATTTATAATTTTACGATAAATGCATTATATAAGCCAGGTTTGTTAATGCAGGATTGTGTTGTCACCCATGCAGACTTCAATCTTGTGACTGAGCATAAACTCAGTCTGAAGAGGAGAAACGAACGAGTGGCTGAAGGCACTGACGCAGCCGGAGCTAGAAGAGCCTTAAAATCTGTCTACACTGAAATTTACCTCACAGAGAGACAAAGTGAGGAGCTGAGTGCCCAACACGAAGCCCGGCAGCTGGAGAACATTTCTAAGAAGAAGACACTGGAAGAAACCCGCATCCGGTGCCAAGATCTGTTCAAAACATTAACAGACAGAGGTGGGCCAGTTACATTTTTACTCACTTCAAACACCATGACATAAAGTAACAATGACAATTAATGGGATTCATCTGAGGAAGAACATGTCCAGAAGGAGAGTCCACCACCTGCTTGTCCCCATGGAGATGTTATTGCTTTGCCTAAAATGTTCCGCAGTATATTCTAGCTCCATATAGACAAACTGCCAGGCCACGGTAGATCAGATCTGTGGAGAAGTGACCACACCTACAGTAAGAATACGTGTTTTCCAGGTATTCTTTTGCAATAAAAGCACATGTAATTGAATAAATATATGGATAAGTTTAATAAATGCCATACTATAGAAAACATACCAGGCTAAACAACAACACCAAGCATAAAAACAAAATACAAACTCATTATTTGGACACTGCTTTTGACTACTACTTAAGTATTTGCACTACGTAACTTTTCTGGTGGGAGCGTGCCTCACCTGCTTGTCTCCATGGAGATGCTACTGCTTTTATTTTATTATTATTATTTTATTTTTTATTTTATTATTTCATTTTATTTTTTATTTTTATTTTATTATTATTTTATTATTTTATTTTTAATGTACCACTGTCTGGCATTGATTAACTAATTCAGGTGTTTTTATTGTTTTTTATTTCAAACATGCATTTTTACTCCAAGCGGGGTCGCCTCTTCACAGATCTGACCTGTAACTTATTCATCTGCTACTCTTTGTCTGAAAATTTCTCTGCTTGTTCTTTCTCTCTTCCTAGATGCCCAGAAGTCCATCAGAGTAGTGCTGACCAATGGCGTAGCAGGCGTGGGGAAGACCTTCTCGGTGTTGAAGTTCACTCTCGACTGGGCTGAGGACTTGGAGAACCTTGACGTTGATCTCGTCGTCCCGTTGTCTTTCAGGGAACTCAATTTGGTCAGAAATGCACATTACAGTCTGCTGACACTACTGCGTGTTTTCCACCCGACACTGAACAACCTCACAGCTGACGTTCTCTCCAAGTTTAATCTGCTCTTTATATTTGATGGTCTTGACGAGAGCAGACTCAAGTTGGATTTTCTTAACTGTGAGGAGGTTTCTGATGTTACACACAAGTCTTCAGTCGATGCCCTTTTGGTCAACATCATAAGAGGAAACCTGCTTCCCTTTGCTTTAGTTTGGATCACGTCTCGACCAGCAGCATCCAATCAAATCCCATCAACGTGCATCGATAGAGTTACAGAAGTACGAGGCTTCTTTGTGGATGCCCAAAAAGAGGAATATTTTAGGAAAAGGTTCACGGATGAGCAGCTGTCAGCCGGTATCATCGCCCATATCCACGCCTCCAGGGTTTTGCACAGCATGTGTCAGATTCCAGTCTTTTGTTGGATTGTTGCTAGCGTCTTTGAGCATTTGTTCACTACAGAAGGCAGCTATGAACTGCCCAAGACCCTCACCGATCTGTACGCGCATTTCCTGCTTGTTCACATGACGAGGAACAAAACTAAAGGTAGGGATGCAGCAGCTAGCTAGCAGCCAGAACAACTTTCTTCCAGGACTGAAATATTTTGGAGTTATTTTCAACTGATGCTCTGCAGATGATGTCTCTGGGGGTGTGAAGCTAATCCATTTTGTATTTTTTCTTGAGTTTTCAGAGAATCTTAAAACTTTTTTGGTAGTTATTGCGAATGTGTGCGTCGTCACCATCGTCACCATGGTTACCGCAAAATTCCACAGCGTCACATCACAACATTTTAGGATCCCTAAAGTTTAACATTTTGCTGGAGGATTCTGTGGCGTATATTTGCTTTTTAACTGTCAGATTGGAGATTTGTTGACATGATTTATGTTTAGTATCTCTGTAATTACCGAAAAAAACCCAATATCGAGATCCATCTTTAAAATTCTGAACAGCATAGTTACAGATTGTCCTTTTTTAATTATTATTATTTATATTTTTTTGTTTTAAACAGACATTAAGGAAGACAATGGACATAACAATAACATAATACTAATTTAGGGGAGAATAAATAAATAAACATATCCTCCTGAGACCGGCCCAATCATTTGTGTCCTTTATAGTGGACAATGAGTTAACCTGTCTGTCTTTTAAGTGTTTTGAGATAGACTCTAGTTTGTGGCTGCACTATGATTAAAAAATAAATAAGAAATTAAAAGGGAGTCTAAAAACTTTTTGAGGCGACTGTAGAAGCTTGTCAGAGATGTTGGTCATCAAAAAAAAATAAAAAATGTTTGTGTTAGGTTGTTAACTTCACATGGATTTAACACCAAAATGTCCCCAGCGTCCATTACAGAGGACATGTTACAAAATTATGAATAAAAATAAAATTGACAAAATGTAAATGCTAAGGTGTTCATTTACCTCGAAATAGAAAATCATACAAAAAAATAATAATAATAAAAAAATTGAAAAACACTTTTTTTCTTCGGGTCCCAGGAGGATATAAATAAATTCACATTAATCAGACAAAAAAGCAGACAAACAGTTAATTAACAGATTGTCATTTTGTACAGGTCTGGTTAAAGGGCAGGACAGACGTCCACTGCAGCTGACGCAGGAAGACAGAGAAGCTCTACTGAAGCTGGGGAGACTGGCATTTGAGCAGCTCCACAAAGGAAATGTAATGTTTTATGAAGAAGACCTGGAAATGTGCGGCCTGGATGTGGAAAAGGCGTCTGTTTACTGTGGAATTTGCACCAAAATCTTTACAAAGGAAGAGTGTGTGCTTTTTGACAAATCGGTTTTCAGCTTTGTACATCTGAGCGTTCAAGAATTCCTCGCCGCAGTTTACATCTTTCATGCTTACCTCATCAGAGACAACGCCGTGCTGAGAAATTTCCTTTGCAACAGATACGCAGAAGACGACGCTGATGTAATGGCGTTTGAGGAAGTGGAAGAGGACGAGGAGGAAGAGGAGTACTCAGATGATTCATATCTTGATAATTTTTTGAATACAGCGTTGGAGAATTCCTTCGCAAGTAAAACCGGACACTTGGATCTGTTCATTTGCTTCCTTCACGGGCTTTCTCTCGAGTCCAACCAGAAACTTTTGGTGGGCCTTTTTGGACGCACAGAAACCTGCCCCGAAATGATAGAAACTATAATAAATGATCTGAGGAGAGCAGGCAGTGAAGAGGATGTTAATGCAGACAGAAGCATCAACATTTTTCACTGTTTGACGGAGATGGGGGACAAAACAGTTCTTGCAGATCTGCAGGAGTTTCTCAGATCCAGTGAGCTGAGGTTGGTAGTGTTAATACTTCAACTTTGACCAAATAATACGCCTCATTAAGCCTGAATTATTCATTTGATTTTTATTACATTTGCAATTTCTGTTTAAAGTGCCGATATTACACTATTTTCTGAACTTTGTTGTTAAACGATGTTGTTTCCTCATCACAAACAGACCTGGAGTTTTGTTTTGTTTCATTCACACATGTTTAATACACAAACCCTGCATGTTTAGGCTGAGCTCTTCTCAAACAGAAAACACTGTTCCACCTTGTGATGTCATGTGGTAACACAGGACGTGCTTCACTTTTAAACTGCATACACCTGGACTAGAATTATTTTGATGATTTTAACCCTGGAATTGCCAAAGTCTGAACAAATGGTAAAAGGTAGCTGTTAACTTGAAAAAGTTACTACATGAAAAATTTACTACATGACATCGACTGCATGACATCACAAGGTGGAACAGAGCATTTTGAGCTTTGGAGATGCAGATAGACTAATAATGTAGGATTACTTAAACATGTGAATGAAACAAAACACAACCCCAGCTTTGTTTTTGACGAGGTAACAACATTTTAAAATAAATAAAACTGTTCATTATAATTAGGTTGTTACTATACTGTAAATTAAGGTGCTACATGTATTTCTTACTTTTTTTTTTTTTTTTGGCCTATTCGTTAATCATCAAGACAATTAAGTAACATCACATTTACTTGAGTACATTTTTGGCCCTCTTTTTCCCTCTAGCAGCCGATCTGGGACGTCCCTGTCTGAGCTCCAGTGCTCGGCTCTGGCTTACATGCTGCAGGTGTCAGAGGAGGTCTGTGAAGAGCTGAACCTGCAGATGTACAATGCTTCTCCAGTGGCTCGAGGGAGGCTGGTCCCAGCTGTGAGGAACTGCAGGAACGCCATGCAAGTCCTCTCCCTCTTTATTTAAGAGAACCTTTATTCATCCCACAGATATCAGTGTAAAAGTCTGTAACTTTAAAGACATCATTCTGAATTTCTGGAAACAATGGACTAGACAGTATTCACATTTCCAAAAACGTACTAAAACGTCTACCGTATGAAAATTAAATCGAACAAGAAATGTTAAAGAAAAGGAATTTTATAGTGGAGACTTATTGTATGGTTCTGAGAGTTGGACATTAAAAAAAGCAAATGTAGAGATTGTGCAATGGTACCGACACGTGAATGCTGAGAAAAAATGTGTAACATAAAACATCAGGATCATATTCCAGATACAGTGTTGTACAAAGACCTCCCACCAATTAGCAATAACATTTCTGCTAAAAGAATAGGAATAATTACCTACTGTATGTGTTCTCAGACACTTTCTAACCTGACTGATCATAAAAATGTGAAAAAGAGAACTAGTTCATTTTAAACAGTTTGCAGTGGTCCAAAGTTATTCCTCACTGACCTTATGCATTCAGAGCGTCTTAGTTATTCACCAAGATGAGTTATACGTGGTTTTCACAACTCTCAGAGACCAAAGCGGAGTTCTGTTGTGACAGCAAAGCTAACAACTAGCATGCTAACGTGCAATTCACAATTATCATAGAATAACATATTGTATAATTACATGCAGCAGACTTATTTTGACTTCAAGAGCAGCTTTTACAATAAATCTGTGGGTCACAGCATTTTTACTCAAATACATGGGACATGATCAGGTACTTTTTAAGTCTGTTGTTTTGAATTACAGACTGTCGAACTGTGGCTTGTCAGAGACTCACTGTGAGATCGTGACCTCCGCTCTTCGGTCTTATCCGTCTTATCTCAAACTCCTCGATATCAGTGACACTGAACTGGAGGAATCGACCGTGAAGCTGCTCTCGGCTGGACTCCAGAGCCCTCACTGCAACCTAGAAACACTAAGGTGGGTTCAATATTCTGCTGCATGTTCTTTGACATAGTCACTAGTGTTATTGGTAGAAGTGGCTTAAGTGTAAAATAAAACAAGCTGGGCTACCTCAAACCTACGCCTGTCATAACAAATGTGATACCTTGCTAAACAAAATATAAACATGAACGAGGAAGCATGTTTTTCAGTGTTTTACAGTTCAATAGGCAAATCCATATAATGAAAAAGCATACTTTTAGTTTGATTTTAGTCTATTCTTTGGCAAAAGTTACATACTGCAGCTTTATTTATCTAAGTTATTTATTCAACCCTCTTCAGCAGAAAAAGTCTGCGATAACTATTTCCTAAAATGATTGTTTTATGTATTATAAATTGAACGTTAAGTCGATATAGTATTTATCATACCAGGCCAATGAAAGGTTCATTAGGTCTTCTAATAATTGGAATATATAGTCAGATCTGTATTTTTGTGTCATGCATTGAACAGAGTGTAAAAAAATAATGCAAATAATGCATAACAAGCAGAACAACAACAGCTCAAGCAGAACAACAACAGCTCAAGTCCTCCATTTCGGACCACTGAAGGGAGAACCTCCTAATGAATGGGGTCAAAGCACAGAGAGCATCAAATAACATTGTTGGATCAGGGAAGCCGTCGAGATCCAGAAGCCCAACAGACAGCGAACTGGGACGAGGGGGTCCAGTTCTGAAGAAGTCGGACTGCAGGGGGCACTGTCGTCCACTGCTCCAAAGACAGCTAAAATCAGCTGAAACATATCAATGACACAAAAATGCAGGTCTGACTATTATACTCTCTAAAATAAAGACTGGAATATACTGCTGTACAAGACTGTAAAGACATTCATTCACTGCTGATCTCCATCTTGCATTTGTTTTCTAGGTTAGTGGCGTGTGATTTGTCTGAGACGAGCTGTGGTTATTTGGCCTCTGCCCTGAAGTTGAACCCATCCCATTTGAGAGAGCTGGACTTAGGGGACAATAATCGCATAAAGGACACAGGGTTGGCTCTGCTCTGTGACTTTCTACAAAGTCCTGATTGTAAACTCCACACACTTAAGTAAGTTACTAATCTTAAACAGTGTCTTATTCATTTTTAATGGACTTTGGGACGTTTTATGTTGAAAATCAAACTTCTAAACGGGACCATGAACGCTCATATCGATCACAGGCTCCTGAAAATGTGCTGTTTAAATCCATTTTGTACTTTTGCTTGTGTTTTTATATAAAAACATATCGGGCTGTGTTTGCTAATGTGTGCATTGTGTCACCATGGTAACTGCTGGACACTCCTCCATAAACATACATGCAGTGACCTTTACACCCAGCGTGTATTTCTTTTGACGTACGCTATGCACCGTTATTGTTGCCAGTCTGGAGCGATGGCGGTTCAGGGTGACTTTGTGTATGTTAAAATCCTGCCTGAATACACAGAGTTCTTGTGCCCCTGAGCAAGACACTTGACTACATTAAAGAAAATAGCAATGCCTAATAATTATCCACAGGTCTAAACTATTTTTAACATATGCTTATTTACAGTACAGGGCTTATCTCTCATGTTTTATCTTCAGGTTGAATGAGTGCCTTTTGACCGAGGCTGGTTGTGCGTCACTGGCCTCGGCTCTGCTCTTGAATCCTTCCCATCTGAAAACGCTCGATTTGAGCATCAATGACGTGAAACAGAGTGGACTAAACTCCCTCAGTCGCTATCTACAAGTCCCACTGTGCCGGCTGGAAGTTCTCAGGTTTGTTTATAACACGGTTTTTAATATTCATCTGTAGCATATTGTGGCAATAATCAGTGTTCAGTCACCCAAAATGATAAACAATTATAATTATGTAGTCCTGGTTTATTCTTGGTTTAGTCCTGGTTTAGTCCTGGTTCAGCCCTGGTTTAGTTCTGGTTCAGCCCTGGTTTAGTCCTGATGTAATCCTGTTGTAGTCCTGGTTTAGTTCTAGTGTAGCCCTGTTGCACTCTTGGTTTAGTCCTAGTTTAGTCCTGATGTAGTTCTGGTCTAGTCCTGGTTTAGCCCTGGTTTAGTCCTGATGTAATTCTGTTGTAGTCCTGGTTTAGTTCTAGTGTAGCCCTGGTTTAGTTCTGATGTAGACTAGTCCTGTTGCAGTCTTGGTTTAATCTTGGTTTAGTCCTGATGTAATCCTGTGGTAGTCCTAGTTTAGTCCTAATGTAGTCTTGGTTTAGTCCTGGTTCAGCCCTGGTTTAGTCCTGATGTAATCCTTTTGTTCAGGTTTAATTCTAGTGTAGCCCTGGTTTAGTTCTGATGTAGACTAGTCCTGTTGCACTCTTGGTTTAATCCTAGTTTAGTCCTGATGTAGTCCTGGTTTAGCCCTGGTTTAGCCCTGGTTTAGCCCTGGTTTAGCCCTGGTTTAGTACAGCTCTTTTCTGTCTCTTTCGTTCAAAATTAAAGCTCTATACCGTCACATTCTGTTTATTTTAGACTGAAGATGTGCAGTGTGACGTGGATCAGCTGTGCTCCTCTGGCCTCAGCGCTGAAGCTGAACCCGTTTCATCTGAAGGAGCTGGACCTCAGTCACACTAATATCCAGGACTCCGGAGCAGAACTGTGGGACATCCTGGGGTCTCCTGACTGTCAACTGGAGATACTCAAGTGGGTCTCATCATTTATTGATATTTTACAGCTGGTGTCATCAACATTCCCTGGGGGTGTGACGCTAACTGAAAGCACTGCTCTGTTACTCGAGTTAGACTTAATCTGATCTTTGCTTTAACAAAATCTGACCAGAAAGAGCCGACTTAGTTGGAACTATAACAGGTGAGCTGATCTGTGCTGTTAAACACACATAAAATTACAGTCACAAGCTACAGCATTAACCAACAGTTTTTTAGTTAGTCACTCCCACCTTTTTGTTGAAAATCAAACTCCTAAAGGACCATGAACGCTCGTATTCATCACAGGCTCATGAAAATGAGATGGAGTACTATTTTTATGAAGGTTGTTCCAAAATGTTGATTTGTACATTTATTTTTTACACTTACAAATTTGTTTTTGAACAACCTAATAATTTTAACTTAGTAATTTTAACTTAGTATGTTAAAAAGTACAACTAAGTAATTTTACAAGTACAAATCTGAAAATTACGCTTTCATTTTGAGTCTAAAGACAGCAGGGGCCAGGCTTAGATGGGACCAAGATTACTGTGGCAGCGGCTCTGGCCAATCGGGGCACAGACACCGCAAAACTAAACTAGTTGCTAAAAGAAACAGAAGAGCCAGAAAATGTGACAAAATAGGGCAGGTTTCTCTCAAATGCTACACTGTTGTATTACTGTATACTTGTACTCTCTTTACTGAAACGGCTTGTTCCACTGGAGCCCCCGACTCCTGCGCTCGTCTTGAGAGTGTGACACCACCACAAACTTAAAACAACCAGTTCATAGGTTTGAAGCAATGAGAAGTTATGATTGTTGTCATGGCAATAAAAGTAACTAAATTTTAAATAATTTTACTGGTGTCAAAAACATAAAAAAGATGTGTTTGTTACTGAAAACTTAAAGATACATTTTCAGACTGAAGGTTATTCTTCTTTCAGGTTGAAGCACTGTAGACTGTCTGATCTCAGCTGTGCAGCTTTAAACTCAGCCCTAAAGTCGAGTCCGTTGAAAGAGCTGGACCTCCGCGGTAACTCCACACAAGGTTTAGAGGAGCTTTCTGTTCGCTTTCCTAATGTGGACATGAAATTTAGAGACCTTTAAGAAGCTTTGTCTCACACTCTGAGCACTTAATGGGTTAATGGGTGAGTTATTTAACTTTTTTTCTTTACTACATAATTCCATGTATCTTACTTCTTATATTTGATGTCTTCTGTTTGTATATCAAATGTAGAAAGTAGTAAGAAAAAAGAAAACATTGAAGTGTAGGGTGAATCCAGAATATTATCAATTATCACTATTGTTGTACTTACTCTGGATGTACAAGTAGATTGTCCTACAAAATTTCTTTATATTCAAATGCCATTTAATTTCACATTTCTAAATCTAAAATAATAAACTTATGTCAGAACATATTTGTGGAAGTCTAAACTACAGGTACAAGATTTTTTTCTGATATAAAAGACACAATAATTTTGACATTTTAGGTGAAAATACACCAAAAACTAGAAACCCCTTTCTCATTTACTTGTAATGAAAGACGTTGTGAAACATTTACAATTAGAATAAAATAAAGGAGTTGCTTAAGTGTAATTTGGGGACATTTTGTTCTACGTGGCAACAATTTAAAGATTTTTAAAACTCTACAAATGTGAAATAATCCTCTCATTCTTCAGTTTTTGTTTCATTTCTTTTTGTGGTACTCTATATTGCATTGTTCTGTCGATATATGCTTGTTTTATGGAAAAACTCAATAGCCAAAGAAAATAGAAACATGACAAATGTATAGTAAAAAAGTTTGTGTCCCAAGAAGACATGCATTCAAACAGAGGTACAGTTTGTATATTTATTTATTGTAAAATTTCAAACAAAACCAACAAAGAAAAAACATGTTTTAAGGCTGTGACCTTTTCCCATTAAAATAGATAATATTAACAAAAAGTTAGACATTTTGTTTCCAGAAATTTGCACCATAATTCTTTTTTTTTTTTTTTACATTTCAAAATTTCAAAATAAAGCGTTATAATTTCTCAAAGCATCAAATGTTTTGCTGGTAATTTGATGACGTGTTGTTGTGACTTTGCTCTGAAAATCCAAAAATTATCCTAAATTTTCTTCTTATGTTGAAATTGAATACGCAGCAATTTGATAAAACGATTCTTATAAAGTTGATTGTGTGAAAAACAGCTGGTGGAGGAGGTTGGTCCCTGAAGTTTGAACGGAAACAACAGTAAGACTTGGTTTGGTCTCTTCACTGTATTTGAGTAAAAAACATGTTTAAAGTCCATTTGAGTTTGGTGAAATAATCCCATATTTAAAAAAGTACAAACGGTGGCAGTATTTTCCTGATTTGAGTTTGTGGTGAGTAAGGCCCAAGAGTCAGAGGTAGATTTTCAGGCGATTTCCATTTCACGCTCAATACCAACGTACTTCAGAGCATCGGCCTGGCTGTACCTAAGAAAACAAGAGAGGTGTTAACTAAACAAATATTAGCAAGTATAAATGTAATGGAGTTTCTGCAAAATCAACAATCAAAGAATTAAACTACTATTTATTTGAGAAAAAAGAACTTGTATATGCTGTTCTGAATGTTACGAGCTTGGAGTTTTTCACTCTATTATCCGATTCCAGGAGGGACTGATACTTGCTTATTTTTTTGCACAAAATAACCGAGGGGAAGGGTCACCTCTCTATGACCTGTAACTGGGGGCATCAGCTGCTTGTCTCCATGGAGATACTAAATAGATTTAATGCCATAGTGTGGAACTTGCAATGACATAACCACGAAGACAAGAAGATTAAGCTAACACGTTTTCAATTAAGTTTTGATTAGTATAAAATGTTTATGGAAAAAAAAGAAAAAGTGCTGTGTAAATGTATTTATTTCAAACCTGTAGTCGAAGAACAGCTCCTCTCCGGTCTGAATCGCTCTTTTGGCGAAGATTCCTATTCTATGGTCTCCGTTCACCATCATCACTGCACACAACAATGAACAAAACACAATATAATAATTTAAAATACAAAATTCAACAAATTCCTTCTTGAACTCTGCCTCTTTTTAAGAATTACCCTTATTCATGGACCCCTGAACACATGTGAACAGTTATGGCGCGCACTTGTGCTACACGGACCTGTACCTGTAATGTTTGTGTGTGTTCGTTCAGGACGGGCTGCAGTTAATTTGCCTTTAAGGAAGGGACCCAAAAAAATACTGTTACCTTTTGCATAGCAGTTTGGGTTCACAGAATGATTTGCAAAGCGGATCTTGTTGCCTTTCCTCGTGGCGTCAACAACAAAATCTAAAGAGAATTTACCCAAAAATTGTCATTACAGATATTAATGATTTATATATCTCATTATATACATTTCCTTAGTTTTTACCATTGTTGAGATTGAAGAGAAAGCTGCACATGTATTTGTCATAGACTTTTCCTCTGCGATCGGCTTCGTCTTGAGAAATTATCTGAAAAAAAGAAAGTTTATGTAATCTTCACTAAATATTTGCATTTCTAAACCCTTTGCTCGCGGCGTCTCACCTCTCCACAGTACTCTGAAATAAACTCGTTTTTCTGAACTGGTTCTTTGATGAAGATGCCCCACCCGGCCACGTCAGAGGGAGCCAGGAGCAGGTGCTGAAACAGAATGAATCTATTAGAACTAAAAGCACACATGAGAAAAACAGAACATTTAAACTCTGATTTTACATTGCTAAACTTTATTAAACTGTTGTTATTCACTAGGTTAAATTACTGGTTATGTACCTTTTTTTAAGCGTATTTTGGGGGAAACTGGTAACAGACAAACATGACCGGTCTATCCCAGATTCATGTGTAAAACTCAGTAAAAAGAGTAAAAGTTCAGAGAGCTACACATCAACATGAGTCAGGAGATGAAACCCATCCAGACACAGGCAGAACATGCAAACTCCACAGAAAGGCCAGGATTCTAGTAGTATGGTTTAGTATTAATAGTAGTACCTTCTTAGCTCCTCTCTGTATGGAGCAGTTCTTGCAGGACACGTTCTTGCTGTCCCAGTGCTCGGCGGCTCCACAGGTGAGGCACAGGTCGGGGTCACACTCCCTCACGGCCAGGTAACACGGACACTGCTTTGTGTTACACTGAGCCTTACAGCGGCAGCCTGGGAACCGGTTCTGACCTGACAAAAAACACAAGTCAAAAAATTAGTCTCAGATTTTAATGTTTAATCGCACTTCACCCACAACACCTAGTGTGAATGTCATGGTAATTAGGGTTGCACTAATTGAGCTTTTTTAGTTCTGATACCAATTCCAATACTATAGCCGATTCCCTGACTCACTCCATATTTCAAATCCAAACTCAAAACATTTGTTCAGACGAGCCTATTCCCTCCACCACATCACCAGACCATAGATGCACTGTCCAGTAATATTTTTGCACACCCCTGAACAATGGGACAATATTAAATCTATTCAAACTCACACTCGGAGCTGCATTGACAGAACTTTTCACAGAAGTTTTGGGCGGTGACGCAGGGGCAGGAGGAGTCACACGGTTGCCGAGGGTGGTCACATGGCTGGTAGTTGTACACGTGATTGGATGATCCATCTGAGGACAAAACATTACAGTGTTGATTGATGTTCAAACTAACCAAAATCTGATCATTGTCTGATTTCTATATACATATATACACAGGCAGTTTAGTACAGGCACGTACATTTTATTTCAAGGGCTTAAATTACACTATTTTCTGATTTATGTTATAATGTTTCCTCACAAACATACCTGGAGTTGTGTTTTGTTTCATTCACACATGTTTAACACACAAACCCTGAATATTTAGTGGTTCTTCTCTCAAACAGAAAACACTCCACCTTGTGATGTCATGTGGTGATACAGGAAGTGCTCCACTGCGTTTTTCAACTCCACACCCCTTCAATAGAATCATTTGGATAATTTCATCCCTGGAATTGCCGAGCTCTACTGAACTAAAGTTAAAAGGAGCTGTTAACTTGAAAACTACCACTACATGACATCACAAGGTGGAACAGAGCATTCTGAGCTTTGGAAATGAAGACAGAGAAATAATAAAGGGTTACTTAAACATGTGTAAATGAAACAAAACACAACTCTGGGTATATTTTTGATTAGGAAACAAAGTTCTAACACAGTTAAAAGCTCACAATAGCCAACTTTGCATAATAAAGGACCTTTAAACTGAACTTATTGTTTAAAATATCTTAATATCATTATCACAATACAAAACATAGTTACTGAATATCACATCTTTTTCTCATATTGTGAAGCCTAATGGTGAAGATCTAATTACAGGGTTATCTGATTATTCTAGTTATCCGATTTTACTGGCCATGTAACTGTACCCAGTGTGACTCTTGCTTCGTTAATGTTTCATTTATTAAAAATCTCATATTATTATCAGACCTTTCTTGAGCTGGATCTTCCTGCAGTGGGTGGCCCAGAGTCGGTGCTTCCTCTTCTTTTTTCTTGGGGGCGTGTCTTCGTCTTCGGTCGGGGCTCGAGCGATTATACTCGACTCTTTCACCCTGAACTCGTAAACCTGGAAGTCAAAGAAACATGTACAGATATGAAAGAGATGAACAGTTTAAGATGCAGTTTAAGGCTTTAATTCCCTTTTAAACGCGTTTTGGTAACCTTGTTATACATATTTCATATTTTCTAAATTGAAATAACATCTGCATTTGGAAAATATACTTTATAAACTACACCACCTGCCTCTGGTGTTAGCAAAAGGAAATGAACAAATGAAGCCCTTAAGCCACGCGAGTGCTATGCTAATGGAGCCATGTGTTTGTGGGGAACAAAATTTAACATGAATCAGATGATGGTTTATGGGCTTAAAAACTGCAGGAAAAATCCAGATTTTTACTTATGACGTAACAAAATTGGCAAAATGCAAACAGCACATTTTTGAGTGCTTGGACAGGATTGAACAGGACTTTAAATTTATGAAACAAGCGCGAATGAAGAAACACAAGAAATCCTCACAATATAGGAGGACACCCAAAGATTATTGTTCCATCCGTCGATATAGGAGTTATCATGACAGTTATCATGTGAGAATAAAGTTTGTGGTACTCCTCTGACCTGTCGGCAGGTCTTGGTCCCGATGAGGCGGGCGATGGCGCAGTAGTTGTCGTAGTACGTCCCGATGAGGACTCTGAACAGAGACGCTTCAGCTCCGCTCCACTCCACAGGCTCGGGCTCACACAGCTTCAGCTTCACTGGGGTCTGACACCGAGAGTTTCCCTCTGAACAAAACACAAAATTACAAAAGAGCTGTGAGGACTGAGTGGAGTAAGTCATTTTAATAATAATGACCATTCTAATCGACGTTATCTGGATTGTAGACATATGCCATAGGATGCTTATAAATATATTCAATTCAATTCTAATTTTTTTTGGCCCATGGGTAGTCATTCGTCAGAATCAAAGCTCAGTTGGGTGTACACCTCTAGCTTCGCAGTCATGTACCTTCAGATTGAAAATGACTTCCATATGTCAGTTGAAACATCTGCATTATTTAAAGGTCCTATATTAGGTCAAATTGACTTGAGCTTGAAACCATCTTATAAAGCTGTTACCTCCTCAAAAACACACCTGGAGTTGTGTTTTGTTTCATTCACACATGTTTGAGTAATCCTTTATTATTAGTCTGTCTACATCTCCAAAACTCAAAATCCTCTGTTCTACCTTGTGATGTCACAAAGTGGTAGTTTTTTAGTTCAGTAGAGATGGGCAATTCCAGATTTGAGAAGAACTCAGCCTAAATATGCAGGGTTTGTGTGTTAAACATGTGTGAATGAAACAAAACACACCTCCAGCTGTGTTTTTGATGAGGAAACAACATTATAACATAAATTCAAAAAACAGAAAAATATAGGCCCTTTAAACAATATTTTTTTAATAACAGTCCTAGTCTAAAATGGAGTTTACAAATCAAGCGAAGTACTTTTCAGTCTACTCTGGCCTCCACATTTCCACTCTTTCTTTCTTTTTATCTTGGCCTTTACCTGAGCTGCTCGTGTTGTCGTCCTTCTTGTCGTCCTCTTCCGTCTCCCTCTCTCCCTCCGTTCCTCCGCTCTCTCTCTCCTCCTCTCTACCTCCCCCCATCTCCCGCTCGTCCTCCCGGCTGCCCTCCCGGTCGCTGTCCGTGTCTTTGGTTTCCGAGGAAACCGTGGGGGTGCCGGGGCGACTGTTGCTATGCGGGCGACCACGGCGACGGCCCACGCTGCGTTTGGACGGAGTCTTGGCTCGTTCGCCCACGACTCCAGTGGGGTACTCTCTCACCATCCCGTCCTGCAAATGAACAGAGCCATAAAAATAAATGAAAACCTGATGTGACACTTTAACTTTACTAATTATTCCTTAGTTTGGTGGGATAGTGGTAGTAACTGTATTTGTCATAGTTTTAAATCAATTAAGCGGCAGTTAGTGTGGAAAAACGGAGAAGAAAAGTACAAAAATACAGGAAAGTGAGTGCTAAAACCAGGTTTAAAGGTGCACTGTGTAACTTCTAAAGGAGGAGGGTCCGCTACTTGCTTTTCTCCATGGAGATGTTTCTTTGCCTGGAATGTTCCATAGTAGAGCATTAAACATATCTCTCTTGCATTTGTTTAATTACAGGTGTTTTTATAGCTGAAAAACACCTTAAAAATTGTCAATTGTTGCCATGTGCAGGCTTGCTTCTCCATAGATCTGGACATTAACTTGTGGAATTATCAACGCAAAACAGTAATATCTCCATGGAGACAAGCAGGTGGCGGACTCTCCACCAGTGCACCTTTAAGGGTCCACGTCCTGCCTACTTCCATATAGATTTAATTTCTTTGCTTGGAATGTTCCGCAGTAGCACATTAATCTCATCTAGGTCCATGGAGACAATAAGATAACTCCACCAGGGCAACTTACAGGTCAGATCTGTGGAAGGGTGACACCGCTCCCAGCAAGAATGCATTTTTAAAAGGTAAAAAGAGGTATTTGATTAAATACAAGTTTAATGCCTTACAGTGGAACATTTGTGGCTATAACCTCTTCATGGGACACAAGCAGGTAGCAACCCCTCACCAGAAAAGTTATAGTGTACCTTTAAATTCTGCCTTTGTAAACACATCTGTCGGTCATACAAGTTTCACCAGAGTATTTGACACAGACCTGCACCAGGTACATGTAGCAGTCGATGCCGCACGGTTTGGAGTCGACCAGATTCTCCAGATTTTTCCTTTTGTAGGTATTTGGTGTGGCGTGGAAAGCTAAAACACAAAACAATAAGTCACAATATAGTAGCAGTAGTAGTGGATAGCAGTAGTTCTAATTAGTAGTAAGTAGTAGTTGTAAAAGTAGTAGTATTAGTAGTATATCAGTACGTACGGTGGAGGAAGCAGTCGTATTTGAAGCAGCGTCTGCAGAACAGTGTGTGAAAGGAGTGAAGGCTCTGTTCACGTTGGACTGATCGAGCGTTTGGTCCGTCGATGTTTGGGGTGCACTCAGGAGGGAGCGCCCCGGGGACCTGCTGCTCCGTCAGCTCCTTATACCTGAGACACAAGAGAGGGTCACTGTACTGAGACACAAGAGAGGGTCACTGTACTGAGACACAAGAGAGGGTCACTGTACTGAGACACAGGAGGGTCACTGTACTGAGACACAGGAGGGTCACTGTACTGAGACACAAGAGAGGGTCACTGTACTGAGACACAAGAGAGGGTCACTGTACTGAGACACAAGAGAGGGTCACTGTACTGAGACACAGGAGGGTCACTGTACTGAGACACAGGAGGGTCACTGTACTGAGACACAAGAGAGGGTCACTGTACTGAGACACAAGAGAGGGTCACTGTACTGAGACACAAGAGAGGGTCACTGTACTGAGACACAGGAGGGTCACTGTACTGAGACACAGGAGGGTCACTGTACTGAGACACAAGAGAGGGTCACTGTACTGAGACACAAGAGAGGGTCACTGTACTGAGACACAGGAGGGTCACTGTACTGAGACACAGGAGGGTCACTGTACTGAGACACAAGAGAGGGTCACTGTACTGAGACACAAGAGAGGGTCACTACTGAGACACAAGAGAGGGTCACTGTACTGAGACACAAGAGGGGGTCGCTGTACTGAGACACAGGAGGGGGTCGCTGTACTGAGACACAGGAGGGGGTCACTGTACTGAGACACAGGAGGGGGTCACTGTGGGTACAATTCACATTTGTGAAAACACAATATTTAACTGCTAATAATTTGATTTATTTTGTCTTTATCCAAAAATAAACTTTATGAAACGTTCTTTGCATATAACTGCATGATTCCATGGAAATAGATGCCATACTGTAGAATATGAACATCTCCATAGAAACAAGCAGGAGAAGACCCTCCTCCAGGTCAAATAAGAGTCAGGTTTGTGGAGATGCAAGCCTGCTCACAGTAAGGACTGCAAGGTTTCTGTGTTTTTCAGTGCTATAGAGACAACCAAAATAAAAAAAAAACATGCTATTATTTTAGTCTATTGTTTGGCAAAATAATTATATACTGTGGCTTTAACTTAAAAATGAATGTCAAATTATGCACTAAATCAGGCTGACGACTCGCATGATTCACACAAATTTGGCAAATGATTCAAACTGGTGAATGACAGAATGCTGTTGGTCCACACGTGTCAGGACTAGACCAGACCAGACTAGACCAGACTAGACCTCACAAGACCACACCATTAAACTCACTTCTCTTTGAGCTCCTCAATCGACCCTTTGTCTGGAAACATGGAGGAAATCGCCTCAAAGATTTTGTCAGAGGGAAACTTCTTCGAGACATTGTTATTGGTCCGACCTGGTCAAAACAGAAATAAAAACAAAAATGATTCAAACTATTACAAATCTATAATTAAAGGTCCTATATTACACACATGGATTCTTGTGAGCTTTAAATCATGTTATAATGCGGTTACCTCCTCAAAAACATGCCTGGAGTTGTATTTTGTTTTATTCAAACATGTTTGAGTAACCCTCTGTCTACATTTCCAAAGCTCAAAATGCTCTGTTCCACCTTGTGATGTCATGAAGTGGTAGTTCTCAAGTTAACAGCTACTTTTATCTTTAGTTAGGTAGAGATTGGGGCAAATACAGGGCTGAATTATTCGAATGAAGGGGCATGGAGCTCTTCCTGTATTACCATATGACATCACAAGGTGGAGTGTTTTATGTTTAAGGGAAGAACTCCGCCGAAATATGCAGGGTTTGTGTGTGAATGAAACAAAACAACTCCAGGTATGTTTGTGATGAGGAAACAACGTAACACAGATCAGAAAATAGAGTAACATGGGCCCTTTAAACCCCGTACCTTCGTGGTTGGTCCTGGGCTCCTCTGGTCTTTCTTTCCCATCACACAGCTCTGCCTCTGCCTCCTCCTCTTCATCATCTTCCTCATTATCGCTGTACTGAGCCAACGCAGTCACCAGCTCCACAAAGATCTCATCGTTTATGAAGCCACACTCTGGGATAGATTAAAAAAAAATAGCTTAGAGAATTTACAAGATTTTAAAAAGGGCCTGTAGCTGTTTTTTTCAGATATATTGTATAAGCAGCCCTTAAGGTCAGAATAAGTCAGCCGTATTCTGTCTGCATCCAGTTATGACGTTCTGATGTTCTGAATGCGTAAGGTAAGTGAGGAATAACTTTGAACCATTGCAAACTGTTTAAAAATTAATTAGCTCTGTTTTTGACATTTTTAAAGAAGACATATTGGTATGTTGGTAAGACATACAGGTATGTTTTTGACAAGGAAACAACATTATAACAGAAAATGTGAAAATAGCGTAATATGGGCCCTTTAAAGGTTTCTGTAGAGTCTCACCTCTGTCCCCGTGAACTTTTCCATCATAGTTTTTGATCAGCTCCTCGATGAAGGTCCCGTCTTGGTCCAGGATCTCGTCTCCCATGTACGGGATGTTATGGAGCACAGTCTCATCCTCCACCTTAAAACAGTACATTTTCATGTTTGGTGAGATAGTATCTGTGGTAAATACTTATCATAGTTTTAAAATGTGCATTGCGCAACTTTTCTGGTGGCGGGTCTGTCATCTATTTGTCTCCATGGAGATGTTATTGCTTTGCCTGGAATGTTCCATGGTATGACATTAAACACCTCTATCTTACATTTATTCATTACAGGTGTTTCTATTTTCTTTTATTTTATTCTCTGTGAATAGGGTTGCCTTTCCACAGATCTGAACTGTAATGTAGCACGTAGGTGTTTCCCTCGTGATAGACCGTGGAACCTTCTAGACAAAGCAATAACGTCTCCATGGAGACAAGCAGATGAAATAAGTACAAAAATACAGGAAGTAGTGGTGCGTACTAAAACTGAATCGCTCCACCTACGTCATCAACACAGAAAACTCCATCCAAAATGCAGGGGCAATTTATAAGCATTTTTCTGACAGTTTAAACCTTCATTTAACAAAATATCAGTCTAATCATAACTATTGTGTAACTTAGACATGTTTTGACCCTTGTTTACATTATGGTTGCTAGGTAACAGTTATGAAATTACTCTATGTATGTCATATTTGCTGCCTGTGTCCAACTAGGAAATACAATTATAATAAACTAGAAAAGACTAAGCAAGATTGTATATCTACGTCTTAAGTATGTGTAAATATGTGAACTAAAGCGCGTAAGACAGGTTAGACCACTCATTACGTTAAAACATAAGGTTAGTAACATTATAATAGTAGAATAATTTTTTGTTTATTAATCCATGCTTTGCGAGTTACCATAAAGTTCTGCTGCAGAGGGGACCATGAGTACATGACTGGGACCGAGGCCACAGCGTTCAGAGTCTTCAGAGGAATCACCTGCCGCGGAAACTCAGAAAACCCACTGTCCACCGTGCACTGAACACAACACAAACAAGAGACCAAGAAGAGACCAATAAGAAGATGAATATTTAATAGGAAAATAGGAAGATAAAACTATACTATGGAAGATTCTCCATGTAGATAGATAGGTTTTATGTCAGACTGTGGAAGATTATAGCCAAAGGAACAACATTTCCATCGAGTCAGGTTTGTGGAGATGCAAGCCCATGTTTTACAGTTCAGTGCAATAAATACAACCAAAATTAAAACATGCTTTGATTTATTTTTTGGGTAAAAAAGTTAAGTGGTTTTAAAAGGCTCAAGTTATGTGAAATTGACTTTGATGACATTTTAACTTTGCCCGTTCCCTCATGATTGGCTTTTCTAAAATACTCAAACATGCATGGATGACATCTAAAACTCTTCAGGCATGTTTCTGATGTGAAAACAACGTTATAACATGGTAGAAATTTTTTTTCTTTAAATTCACATAGCAATTTTTCAATCTATATGGTATAAATGTCAGCTGTACCTCTCTGGTCCCCCTCAGCGAGCTCACAGAGGTCATGATGTGAACTGGCTGAATGCGGCGGGTTTTCCACTCCTCGTTCAGGAGGTCGGTGCGTTCGTTTATCTTCTGTCGATTCGAGTTGAACATACTCTGAAACAGGACAAAGGGAAAAAAAACATGGGATATTAGAAAATTGTGTGATTGTGTTTCGTCCAATGCTTGAACCTCAACCAAGACAATAACAAGCACATTTTCGCACTTTCCTCATGCATTGTTAAAGGTGCATTGTGTAACTTTTTGGTTGGGCGGCCGTCACCTGCTTGTTTCTATGGAGATGTCACTGCTCTGCCTGGAATGTTCCACAGTGTGACATTAAACAGCTCTACCTTACATTTATTCAATTACAGGTGGTTTTATAGCTCAAAAATACCTACAAAAACAGGCATTCTGACTGTGAGCGGGGTTACCTCTCCACAGATCTGACCTGTATCTTGGTCTGGTTTGGTCTCCATGGACATAGAAAGGTTTAATATCATACTGTGAAACATTCCAGACAAAGCACTAACATCTACATGGAGAAGTAGTGAGCAGACCCTCCACCAGAAAAGCTACACAATGAATTTTGACTTAATTTGGTGTAATTATAACTATTGTAAATGTAAATTATAGTTTTACTCCAATCAAGCAATTTACGAAGAAAAGTGGAAAAATATGTTGAAAATTACAGGTTACAAAATTATAGAAAATTACTGATAACATCACACCAGGGAGACTTCTATCCAAAAGTCAGGCCCATTTTACATTTAGGAATTTTGTTTTTTGTTTTTTTTTACATTTTTTCTTTTCACAGGATGAGACAAAATACAAGTGACATTTTTTTATTTAATATTTTAGTTGCCACTTTAGCATTACTCTTTGAAATTATAAGATGTAACTCACCCACACGAAATCCTTTTTGTCCAAATGTAAACACACGGGGGACAAAATCTTTAATCATTTTTCTCATGTGAGCGCAGTCTCATGACAATTATAGCCAGTAATGTTATTTTTTTTCCACATTTGGTCTTAAGCTCTATTTGCCCCCACCCACTTTTGTCTCTAAACACTCCTAATCCGCACTTTCTTGTGGTGGCACTTCAGGTTAAACAGGGATCCCATGTCATGTCAATGGAGTATTTGAAAGAAGTTGTGCCAATTAAATAACGTAGGTTAATTTGTGTAAAATATCCAATATTCATGTGCACCAACAAAAATACATTGGGCTGTGACAAACGAATATACCACTTTAAAACACAGTGAGCACCCGTTTATACTACAGACCTTTTATTCAACAATTCAAATTTTATTCATTGGAATTGATCACATGGTGGGGTCAGGTGATTATACCTGGGCCTATATATATATATTTTTTTTTCTCCATGTTTTTACGTTTGGATTGGATAAAAAATTGAGTTAAGTACTGGTGAGTTACATTTTTTGAGAAGCTGTAGTCCCAAAAAGCAGAACTACAATGACAGCAGAAATAATACATAAAGTAAATAGGGAACTGGATTGCACAATTTATTTATTATAAAGAGTGTCAAAATCTCATCTTGTCTCGTTCTCGTAGGTCCAATCTCGTGTCTTGTATTGTGGAAATTGCATCTCGTCCAATCCCAGTAAAACATGTGTGGAACTTAACCTTTCATGTCAAGAGAAAGGGCTTGACCCCGAAATGTCACATTGTGGTGTCATTAAGATAAAAAGAACTGCAGTGCGGATCTGTTTTTTCTTTTGCACAATTTGTGTCTTTGGACCCTGCACGCAGTTGTAACTTTTATTGGATGTGCATGTCTCCTTCTACAAAACTGCACTGATTCTCTGGGGGGCTTTAAAACGGCTTTATAATCCATATAAAACTTATTTCCTGTTTGGATCAGCAGCTTGTACAAAATAATACAACCCGAATGTAGGCATGAGACGATACTGTAGTTTCGTCCCATTATCACGGCCAAAATAACTGTGATCAACGATTATATCACGATAATTATGAAAGCTGCTGACAGTTTAAAAATGTTGGATATGAATAATTATCATTTTAATGTTATGAATAGGTTGCATATTTAAAAAACTGTTATATTTACTTTGTTATTAAGGATGGGACGAGATACAATTTCCACAATACAAGACGAGACACGAGATTGGATCTACGAGAACCAGACAAGACGGGATTTTGACATTCTTTATAATAAATACATTGTGCAATCCAATTCCTAATTTAAGCCACACCATTTTTGATTTACTTTATTTAATATTTCTGCTGTCATTGTAGCAGTGCTTGTTGAGACTACCGCTTCTCAAAAAATGTAACTCACCAGTATCTCATTTTTTTTATCCAATTCAAACGTAAAATTATGGGGAAAAGAATCTCACAAGATCATTTTCAGCATGTGTGCGCAATTTTGTGGCAATTTTGTCTCGTGAGATCTTGTCCATCCCTATTAGTTATAAGTGAAAACAACAATGATCTAGAAGAAAACATCAAGGATAAGTAGTTTTTTCTGGTGATAAAATGGCAATCGTCCTTGTTGGCGATTATCACGATTATATCAAATTAAATAAAATGATTGTGTACCCTTTTTATCACGATATTATCGTTTATCGTCCCATCCCTACCTGAAGGATGATGGCAGAGCCCACAGAAACTTCCGGAATAAGGTGAATACAGTACAGTCCAAACCTACTCTGTTTAATACAATTGTCTTTACCTTGACCTCGTCCGCTCTCCTGAAGCGCTTTAACTGTCTCAATCTGGTGTATTCAGACTTCACTCTGCGTTTCCAACACGCCGGGCCCTTCTCCGACCGCTTCCCCGTCAGCACCATGGTCCAGCTACAGCACAGGGGCAGAAAGAACAATGTCAGTTTATATTTTATTACTTTCCATTTTATTTTGACTTGTACATATACATTTATATAATTATACTTTATTTGACACCAGTCTCTTGCTATTTTGTTCGCTATTAATTTAGAACTTATTATCATTTATATTTTTTACTCTTTGTTATTATATTATATTGTGATGTGTGAGGTACTGTGTCCAGATAATTTCCCTTGTGGATCAATAAAGTTTGTCTAAGTCCAAGTCTGATATTAAAAGGTGCATTGTGTAGTTTTTCTGGTGGAGGGTCCATCAAATGCTTTTCTCCGTGGAGATGTTACTGCTAGTATGGCATTAAACCTTTCCATCTTCATGGAGAGCAAACCAGACCCAAGTTGCAGGTCAGATCTGTGGGGAGGCGACCCCGCTCAGAGTCAGAATGCCTGTTTTTCTAGGTATTTTTTTAAGCTATAACACCACCTGTAGTTGAATAAATGTAAAGCTAGAGCTGTTTAATGTCAAACTGTGGAACATTCTAGGCAGAGCAAAGACATATCCATAGAAACAAGCAGGTGACAGACCCCCAACCAAAAAGTTACACAGTGCACCTTTAATGACTGAGGTATTGGAAAGTATCATCGATCTTCTGCAAAAAAAAGAGGACGATAATGACGCCAAGGTACAAGGTTTTAAATGTAGACATATTTCAATGATTTTATTTTTTATTAACCAGTTTTAGATCACAAAAGGCCCATGAATACAATTTTTAACTAAACTGGATCCAGATGACGCTAAAGTGGTGCCACATGAGACCATCCTGATAGACTATATTTACAAACACAAGGGTTTTTTTGTATATCTTTAGTGTAATTACTGTTTTCTCTTATTAAACCTATACTCATCTCATGTTTTGGAGGCTGTATATAGTCAATTTGTTTACTAACATTTGATAATTCTTTCAGTCATCAGTTATAGTTGTGATAACTCAATTAACTTGTTTCCGTCCTTCACTTAACTACAGTTTCAGACATGTGGCACAGCCTGTAAAGTGCATCTCCATGACAACAGTCTGAGTCTAAAATGACCGTCTGTTGTCTTCAGAGGAGCTGCTGAAATACAACTCTTTATTTTAGATGCAGTTCCATGTCCTCCTGATAATTCATCCATCTCTTTGAATTACTATCAACTTATCACTCAATAAGTTGGGAGTTTACGCATATCTTTCTTTGTACAAGTAGGGAGGGGATTTTAGTTATTTTTGTAGTACAATATTTCAACTGGAGAGACTTAAACTTCTATGGCCATTTATCAACACAACAAACTACCTATGTGCTTAATTCTGCTGTTTATTTAATGCAGCTCATGATTTTTTAAAAATATGGTTAACTTAGAAGATGGTTTAAAGGGAGTATGCTCTTTTAGGGTTTCAGTGATATAAAATAAAATTACCAGCGTTTATCACATTTTCTGTAGCAATATTTACATCCAAGAGAACTGTTATTATGACAGGCCAATATAAAATACAACATTAAAAAGGTCTAAAATATGTCTAACTAGAAATTAACTGCAGCTTATTCACACTTTTAAAGGGCCCATATTATTCTATTTTCTGATCTATGATAATGTTGTTTCCTCATAAAAACAGACCTGGAATTGTGTTTTGTTTCATTCACACATGTTTAACACACAAACCCTGCATATTTAGGCTTCAAAGTTCTTCTCTCAAACAGAAAACACTCTGTTCCACCTTGTGATGTCATGTGGTACATCGGGAAAAAAAGCGACACTTTGTTTTTTAAATTCCGTACACCTTCACTTGAATCATTTGGATGATTTCAACCCCAGAATTCCCCATCTCTACTGAACTAAAGGTAAAATGTAGCTGTTAACTTGAAATCTACCACTACATGACATCACAAGGTGGAACAGAGCATTTTGATCTTTGGAGATGTAGGTAAACTAAGGATAAAGGATTACTCAAACATGTGTGAATGAAACAAAACACAAATCTAGATATGTTTTTCAGGAGGTAAAACTTAAAACTCACAATGATCCACTTTGACCATTAATACTGAGGTCATAAGGCCAATGTAATTAGATTAACGAATTATCCTCCAAACTATATTAATGTCACCAATGAGGCTCGAACCATGAACACAATTTATTATAGTTGCCAAGTTTTTACTCAAAGCCAATGACAAAATAAATACAACTTCATTTCACAAACAATGCAAGTGATTTCAGTGTAGTGACTTCTTGGGTAATGGTGATTCACTTAAGTTAGGACAACGCCTTTCAAATTAACACGTAAGCCCTTGCATACTGTAAGAAAAGAAGACAAACTAATAATAAAAATAGCGCAAAGATTGTCAGGATTGTCAAATAAAGATGAATTGTCGACAGCCTTGATTTCCTGTGCAAAATATTAGTCAGATAACTATACAGACGAGCAAAGTTTGAACCCCAAAACAACTTAGAAACACATTTACAATTTAGTTACAGCCAATATTTGCTATATTATAAAAGACAAAAATGTTAATCCTAATAAAAAGTAGTTTATTTATGTAAAATACAAGGCAATATATAACTTCTCTATCCGGGGATCACAATCTGGGACACCACCACTCGGCGAGCCAGTGCTAACACAGTTGTACTGTTAACAAAGAGGACTCGAGGGTTATTTTAACCTCTATTAAGTTAATTAAACACATAAATACATTGTTGACATCTTCTCTTACCTGTTCAGTAAAGGCTGTCCTCATCCAATGTAGAGTTTAGGAGTAAAGATGAAAACAGCGAGCGAAATAGTCTTTTGTGTAGGGGGATTAGCTCCGGTTAGCTTCGCGGCTAGCACCCAGTTTCCTTACAACGAGGGACCGGCTTTATCGCAAAATATCTGAAGAAACAGCACTTTTTCCTGCGTAAAACCGATATATCCCAAAAGTGGCAACGTTGAGGAATAAAATCAGCTTGTTTTATTTTATACCCAATGTAAACAAAGTGTTAAATTTGGTCTTTTTCGGCTCAAAAGGTTCAAAAACTGCTATCGGCGCCGCGTTCACCGCCCACTACGACAGCGACTCATTCAAGGCGCCAAACGAATGCGCCAATCAGGGCATCCGGTTTAGACACGAACAGCGCTGATTTTAGGAAATTTCCCGCAGTATTAACCAATGGGATTGAGAGAAACGTATGGGGCCCAGCAACGGGGACATGTGGACGGCTTCTTTGTTCTCCAAAATGTCAATAAAAACAAACGAAACTGCAAGAAATATATGTTTTACGCACGGTAGTCTAGTTTGGCAAAGATCTACTCGTGTTCACTACGGATGTCAGTTAGCATCTTAACATTTTGACAATAAATAACAAACTAATATTAACGATAAATTGTATAAACATAATATAAGACTAATAAATATGGTATTGAATCATTTAAATGCTTAAATTCTTTTAAAATACACAGGGTACCCACTTTGGCACCTGCTGCTCATGTCCTGACAGCTCGCTTTTACGCATGCGCCAAGGCAAAAGCCGTGTATTTCGTTTGGGATAAAAGAAGCGCCCGATGGCAAATAGTAAATAAATTCATTGTGTCCGGATACAGATTGTAATCCGTTAAAATAAAGCAGGTTTTGGTGAATAAACCAGGATTACAGCCGCAGACGAGAGGGAAGGGTCGACGGGTTTAACAGATCACGCCCCTCTCCCGTTGCCATTGGTTTAACGTCATTTAGTGCGTTGCTCAACTGTCCCTGACCAAGCAAATCCAACGGGCAAAACAAATACCTGGAACCACAGGGTTTACAGTTTTATCATAGTTAACAAGTGCTGTCATTACACTAATTTAGCATTTAGAGGTGTCAGTGGCTTCTCCCCTCATCTTCAACTGTAACTGATACACAACCAAACAGGCAAATGATAAAAATAAATCTATTTTGCATCTCGATAACGATAGTCAGTATTTCTACAATGCATCAAGAATGTTCCAAAATGTCTTGGTTAAGGGTCAACTTTAGCTCAAAACTTGAATGAACCTAAAAATTAAACACAAGATATACAGAAATATGACATTATAGGTAGAAGCTTGACTCACAAAATGTAAAATAATGTAGAATTTGCTTGTTTGATAAGCCACTTACTGTAGTAGTTTGCAGAAGCATTAAAAAAAATTCTGAATTTTACTAATTTTCCATCAATGAAATCTAAAATTGTCACTACTACTCAAATCAAGATTAATATTCTGAAATAATGTTACCGGGAAGGCAAAACTTGAGCGATGGCAAGATAAATTATTTCATAAATAATGATCAAAACCAATTAAATTAAAATCCTTGATAAAATATACAACATTTAAAACTTGGATCAAAAAGGCAGGCCCGTCAACAGAAATTTGGGGGCCCAGGGAAAGAGGCCTCACATGGGCCCCCCTTTAATATAAATTAATAGGAAGAGGGTCAAATTTGGACAACGGTCCCCCTGTCTAAAATGGGACAAAAAGGGACAAAATTATCCTTCATTTCCAATTATCCAATCAAATCGCAAAACTGGCACTTTAAATTGGCAAAGACTGCAATTTTTGAAGTACTGCAATGTCTTCCACAAAAAAACTGCTGTAACCCTGTAGTTTAGATCTGTACAAACATGTTCTGAAATGTGATTCTTGTATTAGTTTAGCCAGTTTATATTTCAGTCTTTTTTTCTGGATGCGTTTAAAATGTGAACTTTGAACAAAATTAATTATTAAAAACATCTATTCACAATCACGTCAGAAAAATCGCAATTAAATATTTTCCCCAATTCATTAAGACGTATTTAGGAGACTGGACTCCGGACAGAGACAGCCGAGCGTTAGAGAAATCTTTACTTGTTTTTATTTTTTCACACATTTAGAAAATGAACCACACTATACAAATGTCCACTGTTCAGTAATGAGACAGACCTCCTCCTGCATGAACTTCTTAAAACAGCCCACTTCCTGGTTCACTCTCTCTCTCTCGTTTTTCGTTGTACGGTGGCTTGCGTGGGCCAAACCAGTGACTCCGCGATAACTTTTTATATCATTTTTGTAGTCACTGTCTGAGGCGCAGTAGCATGCAGAAACCTTTGGATGCTGCCCTCCCCTGATTGGCTAAATTCATTACATTAGCGCTATGTAAATAATGGGAGTTTTCCATTTTAAGAGTCCGTGGAGCGTATTTACAATTCGACAAAGGGTAAAAGAATGTGTTTTGTTTTAGATGAGACAGGCAAAAACTGGGGCATGAAGTTCCCCCATTCCAACAGTGGGGGGTGTATTGTTTGTCAAGTCCTTTTTATACGGAGCGCGCCCCCTTGTGGATCATTCAAGTCGGCTGTTCAGAGGATTTCACACTTTATTACTCAGACATAAAATAAAAAATGAATAAGATAAACAAATAAAAATAAAAGGGGAGGAGGAGAGCCGGAGGTGGGCGAAAGTGGGCGGGGCGTATTGGTTCAGGCCAGGTAGCTGTAGGTGTCCTTCTCTCCGTCGACTCGCTCCAAATATTCCTTCTCGATCAGGATGTCGATGCATTTCTGTCCACAAGAGGGAGACAAACGGTCAGAACTGGTTACAGACAAGGTAACATTTCATACAGTACGTTTAAAAGTAATGAATGAATGATTGTCCTTAAAGCTCCACTATGTAATTTTTCTAGTGGAGGGGCAAGTCACCTGCTTGTCTCCATGGTGAGGTTGTTTCTGTGCCTGGAATATTCCACAGTATGGCATTAAACTACCACATATTACCAATTTCTGATCTATATTATAATGTTGTTTTCTCATCATTTCATTCACATGTTTAACACGCAAATCCTGCATATTTAGTTCTTCTCTCAAACAGAAAACACTCTGTTCCACCTTGTGATGTCATGTGGTAATACAGGAAGTGCGCCATTGTGTTTTTAGTAATAAACGACCTTTAAACTCATCTATAGCTTCTATTTTATTATAGCTGTTTTTACTGCCCGAAACAAAGCAATAACATCTCCAGGGAGACAAACAGGTTCTAGTTCCTCCGTCAAAAAAATTACATAATAAAACTTTAAATGATTTCATAAACATGACCCATCTCTGTCCTCAAAAATGTTCAAATCAAATATTGGCTTTACTGATACTAAAAATTCAAGTACTAACAATGATAAGAAAACATTTTAAATCATGTGTAATTGCTGACGTTTACATTTTGCGCGTTTTCTATTTTCATGCCAATTATCACAATCAGAAAGAAGAATGAGCTCGCTTTGTGTTGCCAGATCCTACGACAAAAACAACCTGAAATCACGCCAAAAGAGCCATCTGATATAACAGCTAATGGCAACGCTGGTTCATTTGGTTGTATTGCATTTCTTACATTTTATGAAAACTCGTATAAACTATTATTATTACTAACAGAACAGAAAAGAGACATCACTATTGTCTGATATGGAATCCATTATGGCTTAAACAGTGACTATTAAACTACACTTACGACTATTAAAGTAAGATAGTATTTTGATTATCTGGACTATACAGACTCTAAAACAGTCACCATATTTCAACTTTCATTTGCTTAAAACTCTCATTGTACAATAAAAATAACCTCAGCGATGTACTGAAATCACAACGCATTTACTGTAATGTATGGAAAATGAATTGAGTAAATAAATACATACGACAAGTCGACTACTAAAACAATCATTAGCATTAGTTGCAGTCGTAGTATTCATCTTGTAGTCTTATCTTGTATTCTCATCATGTCTGTGCAGGTACCTTGATGACGGGGACTCTGGGTTTGAATCGTGACGAAAGCTGGTTCAAGACTTCGGCCAAAAGCTGCTGGTGCTTCAGGACCTTCCTCATCTTCATAATACGCACGATGGCCGCCTAAAAACACAAAGAAAACAACTCAGAACAATGTATTCTACTATGCATTCTAACCCCCAATTTAGACCAAAGCGTAACGGTGCGTAATCACAGCAGCACAGCACACGAGCAGCACACGAGCAGGTATCACTTTCCATTTTAACTGGTCAGACAATTTACACCAGCAGTGTCATACGTGCGTCCAACGGCCGTCATTACGCTACGCGCTGCTCAAATTAGGTTGGAGTTCTAATTTTTCAGAGTCACCGGAGCATCTCCAGGATTTTTACCAGGGGTAAGACAGGAAATAAGCATGTGGTGTCAAAATAAACTTACGAAGCCCTTTCAAAATACGTTCTCCAAAACCACTACAGTCGCGTAAACACCATGTGTCGCATCCAGGAGCACGGGGAATGACTCGCGATGGACTATAAAGTTTACACCCGTGGAGGATAAATCGAAAACACTTTGACATCAGACAGCAACTTTACAAGAACATCTTCTGAAGGAAAAGGCGTGTGGAGCAGAGAACCAAGGTTAAATGGCGAGTAGCTTCATTAATGTGAGCATAACAGATACGGCTCGTGATCGATCCAAAGCATTGTCTCTTTTGTTGTCAATGTTTGTTTTGTGATTTAAAACATAATAATTCATCCAACCAACAATGAATACATAAGCAATGTGAAAAGTTTAGTGTTTAAACGTGAGAATACACAGGCTTAATTCTTAATTGACAATTTTTGCATGATTTACTCAAGGGGATTATGATTTTGCCATTTGCTTAAAGGGCCCATATTACACTATTTTCTGATCTCTGTTATAACGTTTCTTCATCACAAACACATCTGCAGTTGTGTTTTGTTTCATTCACGCATGTTTAACACACAAACCCTGCATATTTAGGTTGGTTGTTTCATATTTGGTTGTTTCTCAATTCAAAATTACAAACATGCTACACCACAGCTTCAGTCTGTATTGTTTTTATTTATTTAGACCTGAATGAGCAGTTTTCTGTCCTCCTCGATGTTCTTGTGGGTTGTTTCTTGCTCCTGTTTCTGTTCAGTCTTCATTGGGACGTTAATGTTCACCCTCAGCTTCTTACTGTAAAAATAAAACACATAAATGTTATAGTAGGTGATATGGCATTTTTTTTTTCCCCCAAAAAGAACATTTATTTATTAAACATGACCTATTTATTAAACATTTATTTATAAATTTATTTTTTTTTTGAAGAAGAAGAGCCATCACATTCGCACAACTTTCCAAAACGATTTAAATAAATCCTTTTGCAGCAGTAATGAGCAGTCTTTAATAGCTGGTGGTTCAATTCCCCTTCTGACCTGCTTAACGCTGTTCCTAAGTCCTTGAGCAAGACATTTTCAGGTTAAATTTGTTTAGAAATATTCTGGTGGCACGTTGACTGCAGCCTATGGGCCGCTGTAGTGCTGTCCAGTGGAGGTTGTGGGTTAGAAAAATGTCATGAGTTTTTATAGGTTTTGGCCTTGCATTAAATTTCAATCATAATTCTAGTGCAATTTATGGCCGCTTTAGATGCATTTAAGAGGTAAGAATTCTTTGGGTGTTCACGCTTTACTCTGATTGGCTAATTCCACCTGTCACTCACTCAGGCTGACCAATAAAAGATGTGGGTGAGAAGATTGTTCTGTCACTACTGAATATTTTGTATCTGTTCTATCAAAGATTGATTTTAAACACTATTCTATACATGCCTCTTTTTTATCATTTGTTTTATACTGTACAATACTGACGAAGAACATTTCATAAATTTGTTCAGTTACAATGGCACTAAAACTTTCTAATACTGAAAACAGGCCAATAAATTTATTTTATTTATTTATTTTACATCTTAGGGCAAGATTTTTTGGTTTAGTTTATATCTACTGCTATTGAGTGTTGTGAAAAAGGTGCAGTAAATGTATTTTCTTACTTTTTGTATCCGAGGAACAGTTTAATGACAGTATCCGGTTTGAAGTCCACCTCATCTACATTGGCGTTTTCATCTTCCAAAACCTGAAACAACCAAAAGTCAAGTTATGTTCATTAATTTATTATGTTCAATGATAAAACTCAACTGTGATAATTTACTGCATGCGATTGTATTGTATTGTATTATCTTGTGTATAGGTCTTAAGTCAGTGTTGCACTCACCAGTAACTTAGACTTTAGTAAAATCTGAAGAACTTGAACCAGTATGTCCTGCAAAACAAATTATGAACAATGATTTAAAACATTTCAGTAAATAGTCGTCAGAAAAAATTCCAGAAAGTTGAAAATTCCTGATTGAGGAAGGTTTACATCAGCAGATGAGGCAAAGCAAGCCCATGATTTTAAAGTTTTTAGGCCATAACACTGTACAGAGCTCCTACGTTTTGTTAATATAATTTTCTCTGTTGATTTGTTCAGTATCCAGTGTGACTAAACTCCTAAACTCAAAAGACACTGTCCACACGAACTGTTAAAGGTGCACTGTGTAACTTTTCTGGTAGAAGGTCCATCGCCTGCTGGACCCCATGTTGTCATTTCCTGAAATGCTCTACAGTGGCATTTAATTTAACTACGTCACATCAGATCTGTGGAGATATATTTGTTTAATGTTATACTGTGGAACATCCCAGACGACAAAATAACATCACCATGCAGACTGGCAGAAAAGTTACACAGTGCCCTTTAAACTGGGCTGATTAAAGGGCGTGGAGTCTACAGAAAGAATCCAAAAGGGGTCTATTTTTCGACACCACAGCACACCAGAAGAACAGAGAAAAACAGAAATATGAACTGACAAACTAATAATAGAGTCACATTTCAGTACATGTTTGTACAGATCTAAATTGCAGAATTGGCTGTTTTTTTTACCAAATCAAGTTTAAATCCAGCATTAGACCAATAAGCTGTAAATGAACCTTAGCAGTGTTGTCAAAATACAAAAATAAACACTAAATTTTGAAACTAAGGAATTTGGAATGTCTTGGTGTGGCATTAAACATATCCATCTTGCATTTACTCGATAACGTGGGTTTTTGTTAACCTAAAAACTTGTATTCTTAATGTGAGTGGGCTCGCCTCTCCACAGATCTGACATTGAACCTGGCACTGTGGTGTAACCTGCTGTCTACGTTTAGATAAATAAGTGTAATGCTATACTGTGGAACATTTCAGACAATATCTCCATGGAAAGAAGCAGGTTTCGGACCCTCCACCAGAAAAGTTACACAGTGCACCTTTAAGTGTAGCCATATAAAAAGCATCTCAAACCGCAGTCTAAATGTAGGTTTGCAGACAAAATTAATAAAAAGGACATTTCCTAAAAAAAGGAAAGTAAAAAGATTCTTACAGTTTTGATCTGTGTGCTGTCTGTGAGCTGCTGGACGGTGTAGGAGTCCTCTGTGTTGTACTGGAGCAGAATCGCCATCTGGAAGGTGGAGGCCTGCAGTGTGTACCTGAAAATAAAAACACCACCACACAGAAATGAGTAAGATTTATAAAGGGCTTTTATAGTTAGGCCTGTCACGAAAACACATTTTGAAGCATGGTAATATTGCTACAGAGAAATATTGTGATAAACTATAATACTGAAAAAACCTTATGCCAGTAACACAAAGCAAGATTATGCCAGTAACCCAATTTTTAAATGGACAGAATCTTTAAAAAGCCTGAGCTGCAACCAGTAAAACAGCAGAATGAACCGATAATTAGCCATAGAAGTAATTTATTCTACTCTCTGTAGCTCAGATCTTACTCATTCATTAATCATTGGATTTATATAGCACCTTTCAAGACCCCCAAAGTGTTTAACAGTGCATTCATCATTCACTCTGCACTTGTAGTGGAGTGGTGGTAAACTACTGTGGGAAGTGAGGCTGCCAATCTGCGCCATAGGCCCTCCCACCACCAACACACCACATTTATACTAGGCAATGTGGGTGAAGTGTCTTGCCCAAGGACGCAATGACAGGCGCCCCACTATGGCACCTGGTGTTCAGTACTAACCACCCCCTGCCCCACTGAGCTTCTGAGATCTGAGGAGATCAGGCTTTGACAAGCTGGTGTGGCCACAATCTTACACTATTACTCCAAAATGGCCAAAAATCTTCCCACCTTAGCAAAGAAAAAATACCTACAATAAATACTGAGCCCCAGAACATACTGAACAATAAGTCGATATAGTAATTATTGTGGCAGGCTTACTGGTAGTCAATCAAAATCCCATTGTAATCAGAATTTAAAAACAACCCTTTTTACTAGCAGTGGAAAAGGAAAGATTGTAGATTAAGATAGACAGCGATGTTTTTGGTAGATACCACCTGTTTTTTTCCAGTATCACATCAACAAGTACGCAAACCAAATGCTAAAAACATAAATATTGACAGTGCTGCCATAGTCTGAACAGTCTATGGGAACACTGGGTTGCTGGTTCGTGATGAGAGACGCACCTGTTTTTGAAGCAGTTGGTGACGAGTTCTCCTTTGGACAGGTGATAGAGCCAGGTGAGCTTCCTGCCACTGTGTCGACTCGCATAGAACGCTGTGAACCGCTGGTAACTGCGCTCCAACTGGAAAACACACAAGAAATACAGTTTATGTTTGAGAGAATATATCTGAACACTGTGACTGCAACGATTCATCAGAATAATTGTGACTGCAACGTACTGATCACTGACTGACTGATTTGAGAACTGGTGTCTGGACTTTACAAACTAAAACAAAGATTAACAGAAGATGAAGTGAACTGAAGATGACCATGACCATGCTTGTAGTATAAAAACTGCAACTGGAACTGTAAAAAAAAGGTCAAAAATTATCCTTTGCCCTTATTCTAACAGAGTGCCTCGGACTTTTTTGACAGCCAAATTTTACTTTATCACAGTAAGCTGCTACACTACTACAAGCATTGTCATCTTCATTGTTTTGCTTTTTAGTCTTGTCCTTGAGGAGCACCTGTTCTGGACTCTGAACTAAGATACTATCCCCCTGAAACTCTCACTTCTTCCGTGTTTTTATACATTTTCAAAGACCTTTGAGAACAGCAATATTATAATTTAAAAAAAAAAAAAAAAAAAAGTAAATAAACGACGTCTGATTTTTGTTAATATACTAGGGATGTCGAGCATTATTTTGGTTACTCCATAATCCTGATCACAGACTATTTAAAAAGTGGACTAAGGGAGTGTGACGTCATCCATGTCATTCAGCTCCAGTCAAATGAAGCTCATCGACAGTTACAGGGGCGAATCTGGAGCCTGGTTCCATATTTGAAATTCTGATCGCGAGTATCTTAGCAACCAAATAGTCCATATGGAGCGAGACTGTTGAAGGTAACGGCCCTCACCACTGGTTTAGCAGGGAGCTGTCAGTCAAACCTGTTGTGAATGGCAGCAGGACCTTGGGGAAAGAAAGCGCCTGATTTGTCTGATTTTATCTGCTATGTTGATATCTTGTTTGAACAAAATAGCAAAATAAAAACACCAAGGTCATGTAGAGCGGGTTATACAAACATTTAAAGCCAAAATGAGTTACTGAGAGAGGGGCAACAGTTTCAGTACAAAGTTAATTGGAGCCGGAAGCGCCCCCATGCTGACTTCCTATTTGGAACATGGCTAGCGGGTTAGCCATGTCCATTTATATACACAGTCTATGGTCAGGACAAAAAAATTATATTAGGAAAGGTAAATAGACTCACCTCGGAGGGCAAAGCGAATGTGCACGACTGTTGGAACGGCCAGGACCCAGAGCTCAAGACCTGGATGCTGAAGTCCACTGAAGGAAAACAAAGAAAACACTTGTTATTGTGGAAAGTAAAAAAAATATATATATATTTTCACAAACACCATTCAACACTGCTCAAAACATTTTTACAAGCCTTTTATATTTACAGACTTGGTTTGTCCCAGTAGAGAATTAGTTTTTCTGCATTTGACCCAATATTCAACACAGACACTGGGTCAAGAGTAACCAACAGAGAATTGGATCAGCGTTTTAAATTGACTGTGGGTAAGGTTTGCACACACCCACAAAAAGAAGCCCCTCATTACACTGCATTTCATTCAGCCATTTGATTGTGCAGAAAATGACAACAGCTGTACTTTTGGTTTTTCAGAATAACACCTCCCTGCACCTCAAACCTCACCATGGTGTAACCTGCTCTTTTCATACAGTTGTAATCAGAGACTTAGATGAAAGACTTAGATCATAGACTGAGATCACAGACTGAGATAATAGCCTGGACACTCACAGTCCAGAGGCTCAGAGTTGGTCAGGTGCTTCTTAAACTGTTCGTTGAGGTCTTTGCTGACGCCGATGTCCTGGAACATCCGCTGCAGTTTGGACGTGTACTCGAAACCACAGGCTTGCTGCAAAATCATAAAAAGAATAATGATCTTCAAGTGAATAAAAAAAGAACATTAGTAATAAACTAAATAGACTCATGACAAATGACAAATACAGAGTGTTGAAAGCGGGAGTTGGGATGTATGCTGAATGGTTAACAGTGCAGCAAGATGAATTCTTAGGATATTTGAGAGTTGACAGACTCACAAGAATCCATCTTAGCATGCTGCTGCTGGTGTGATAAGGCCCACCCGCTAGAGACTGGACCAATCACAGAGCAGCAATGAGGTTTGGGCGGACGCCAAAACTGAAGTGTCCAAACGAATAAACATGGCGATGCCAACAGACGTTTAGCATATTTTAGCAGAAAGACAGACTATTATGTTTGAGTAAAACATGCAGACAAAGGAATCAACAGCAGAACAAGCCGAAAAATCATCTTTGAGTATTTGTTTGAATTTCCTGATCGATTTCAGCAAGGGCCATCCCAGGCTGATGTGTAGAACTCTGAAGTGAGTGCTACACATATGAATCTGGTGTGATTCAAGTTACTGAATGGAAACAATCAACCCATGATTTGGCAAATGAGAAACAATGAAGAACTAGCACCCCAGTTGTTCTAGCTTTACTGACAAAACTCCGCTCTGGCCTTTGGAAGTTGGAAAAAGTACTTATTAACTAAGTGCAAAGTTCAAAACTAGGATCTAGACAGCTGCAAACGTTTTACAGAGAACTAGTTTCCACATGACTCAAAATCAGGTACAGCGCCGGTAACATTTGCAGTTCATCAAGTTAGACATAGTGACACGGCCAACAGAGACAAATGTAAACCCACTGAAGTGATGCTGAGGACTGACCTTGAGTTTGGAGATCATGCTGGCCTCTGCGTCGTCACTCGCACTGTTCTGATGAACCAGACGCTTTGCCAACATCTTTGCGTAAAACTTCTGGAAAACATCTTTGTCCTCGATGTATTTGAACACAACCATCTGCGAAACACCAAAACAGGGGAAGTTTGGGTTTTATTTTCTAATTTAATTCAAATAAATATGGCTTTAAATAGTTAAGGTTCATAACAAAAACTTTATTGCCTAGCCCTAGAGGACCTCATTTGAATGCATATCACCTGAACAGATTTCAAATGGCTCTCTAGAAATATTCACTGTTGGAATGGAAAGAAACAAATAGATTGATTCCATTAATACATTCCTGATACAAACACCATCATAACATGCTTGTATTATTACAAAATAAACTTAAAGTATAATATTCTCAAAAATGTTTAAAAATGTTTGACTGATTCTAAAAACAAACTTTATTGCCTGTTGGTCTAAGGTACAAAGCAAAGTCATATCAAATTATACTGTTCTAAAGCAATTATCTCCCTCTTCCTCACCACTTGGTTGAGCGTGTCTTCCAGCTCGGCCTCCTCTGGGTTTTTGGAGCTCTTCTTCAGCAGAGAGTCACAGTACCGTGCCAAAAGCTCCGGAGATTTACTGGAAGACTGCGCCATCCGAGTCACTGCGTTGTTGTTAATGAACCTACCACAAGCCTGAAGACGGAGCCAGATGTTCAAGTATTCACAAGTGATCTGTTTAATTTAGCATTTGGCAGTTTACACCAGGTAACATTCCCGGTTTCTGACAGTACTGACCTTGTCTAGTGCAGCCACGAAGCCTGCGTCGTTGTTAAAGGCCGACATCACCAGAGCGTTGTATTTCTTATGAACGTCCAGCGTGGTCTGAACGTAAACTTTGGGGTCCTGAGTAGAAAAAATTATATTCAGTTAACTCTTGTAAGTTTAGCATTATTTTACTTCTCCCCTTCTAGCTATAATAGCCACTTAAAGGTTGTATAGAGGATTTTCCAAGGAAAGATAAATCCAGCGACTGTTTGTCCTTTTTCAAATGTTGCGCATGCGTGAAACCACCCCCCTCCCCCACAGCTCCCTAAGTAGAAACGCCTCCTCCCCCCTCTCCTTATGCTGCTTGTTTACAGCCGGTGTGCGTTCAGAATTGCTGTTGCTGTAACTGTACTGTACGTTTTCAAATGATAATCAGAAGTTTCCTGTCCAGAAATAATTTAGCGACCAACGTGTCAGTCTTTAGACCCTATGCTTCAGTTCACGCCATCACTGGAAGGAATCTCCGAGAATCATAGTTTAGCTTCGCTCCTTTTCCCCTTTTCTTCTTTTATCAGCGACTTCAAAAACGGACTTTCTTTAGCGGCTAATTGGTAGTGGATTCTTGTTTGCCATCGCAACCGCAACAAATTTTGTGCTAATTGCGGGGAAGCTACAGTTGGAAACAGTCACTAAGAACCGCTGCGTTGGTTGAGTAAACAGCGTCTAGAAGCGTAGGGAGTTTGATTGACAACCTAACAGCCAATAGATAACGAGGCAGCCACGTTATCTATTGGCTAACAATTAACTGGCCCCACCACATCCACAGCTGATGAATTTTCTTTTTTTTTTTTTGGTCATCATAATTACAAGGCTGCTGCATCTCTATAATGCTATCATTGACAATTTAAACAAAAAAAAAAAATCCTCCATACAATCTTTAACAGCCAATGTTTAAAATACATGCATTGAATGCAACCATGAAACATCTATTTGATTTGATTTCTGTCCTGGTGCGAGATCGACTAGTGGTTACTCCAGGTACTGGTTTTGGTTGGATTTTGTAGGGATTCTTCTCAATTTTCATAATATGAACTTTTCACGTCTTTTTTCTTTTTTTTTAAATCCTCAAAACGTCTATAAGTTAGCTTTGAGAGATTTAGCTTAGCCCTGCTCTGAGCCCATCCCAGCTCCACACTAATGAGCACAGGCCATTGAATACAATCTTTGGTTCATCTTCCAGATCTTATTACACTTCCATTAGTGAAGCCCATACGTTTAGAGCAGCCTCTCCACACTTCTCGATAGCAGCCAGGCCCTGGTTGTGGATGTGACTCTCCAGGAGTTTCTTCAGTTCACCCAAACCGTCCGTGATCCGCGAAACCAGGTTATACATGCGGCCCAAATCTGAACAGGAAACCATTACCTTTTACAATTGGCATTTCACATTTCCTGTTTACGATTCTGTAATATTAATTCAGCACTGATATCTTATACAAAACTTCTCGGCAGACGTGTTTTTGTTACCTTCGTTCTTGTCGGCGTCGAGGAGGTTCTGAAACTCTGTGTGGAAGATCTCCAGGTGCTTCTCGATCAGGACCTGCTCACACTTTCGGGCGAGTTCGTCCTGAGTCGACTCGTGGAGATAAACCTGAACGCGCCTCTGCTCCTCCAACAGACGAGCCTCCGCCTAAAAGAAACGAGAGACACAAACTTTAATATATTCATTGATGAAGACAGTTTATTAGCTCCATCAGCACATGTACAGGAAAATATGTTTTTGACTGAACCAAATCTTTTCATAGATGTGATTTGTGACTAACAGAGAAAGAACGGACCACTGGTGAAAATACATTTTAGTCGATCCACAGAGGTTGGAATTTTATTACATTTTCTGATACAACAAAACATGTAGAAGGGCAGAAAAACTACATAAAGATGCACTGCAATCTAAAATTATTTCTAGGTATTGAGGAAAAATTTCCATTATTGTATTTTGACAAGTGATTGAGGAAGGGTTGCCAAATCTTGACAAAACTGTCCCTATATTGTCCAAAGTATACAGAATCTTCTCCATATGCAATATATTAGTCAGTTCCTCAATTTAAGTTGTGGTTAACTCAATTTTCAATAAGGTTAAATATAACTTTTTTGCAATTACCATTCCATATACAATGTAATGTTATTATAGGGATGCTTTAAATCACACTTAATTGTCAAGATAATGCTGAGTTTCAGATGGCATTCTATAGGCCTATAATGTTTAATAAAGCAGCTTTCTGTTGTAAATACATACATACAATGTAATCAATTGTGGAAAAGTGGCTCATACACAGAAACTGGCCTGGGAATTGAACCAGGGACCTTAGTGCTGTGAGGCCTGGACACTAACCACTGCGACCCCACAGTGGAGCGTGGTACTGACCTTCTTCATGTATTCTGTGACGGGGTTTTGCTGAAGGAACTCTGTGCTCTCCCGGGTGTAGAAGCGCTCTGTGTCTGTGAGGAACTGGCACTCGAAGTACTCTTTGTAAACAGACAGCGTGGGCCCTTTAGCGAAGGCATCCTCCTCGTTCAGACCCAACTCCACTGAAACACACACAGTACAGGTGTTAGTCTAAGAAGACCCATCATGCTTGTGTCTGCTATATAGTTATCATCTAAGACACCCACAGATCATTATGTTATAGTTGACACATTTTAAATCGCCATATTCATCTAAAACAAAAAATTCAGAAATAAAAAATTCTGATTTAGCTGTAAACATCATCACAAAAAAGAGTGAGTATCTCCAATGATGCAGATCACACTGACGAGCAGCAGATTTTTTTTCCTAAGATAATAGAATTGAAGAACGATGAAAGTTCAGAGCAGTGGGCATGTGCGTCTTGAAAATAAACGATTAAAGATTGCTCAAACATGCATGAATCACTCCAACTATAACATGGTTAAAAGCTCTGAAAAGTAAATTTTACATAATAGCTTAATAAAAACAATTGCTTTAAGGCTGAACTTTTTATTTACCAAGATTAAAATTGCACTTTTATGTGGTACCAATTGCAAACACATGACATATTTAGACCATCATGTTACACTTTGTTTTGAAAATGTTACATTTGTTGAAAACAGCGTATTAACATTTATGAAGTTTCCTTTTTGTTGTTGATGCTCTTTGAGTCTCCCCCTTCAGAGCACCATCATAGTGTATTGTTTTGTATATTTATGGAAAACTGCCGTTCGGAAGCATGGGTGACGTAGGCTTGTGGGCTTAGTATTGGACAGAACTGTACTGCCAACCATAAGGACAGTTCAGTATTAATAGATACATATAGAGCTGAATGTAGTGTGTATTTCTCCACTGTGAGATTAAAAAAAAAAAAAAAGAAGGTGCATCTTATTTGTGATTTTTTTCAGTGCCAATATTGGTGCTTTACATCGAGTAGTCTTTTCCTTTATAATTTCTCACCATAGGACTGGACGACTCCGCTGATGAGTCGTGTGTTGATAGTTTCCCCGTTTCTCTCCCGTTCGATCAACTTCAGAACGGCATTTGTTACCTGAAATAAAACATGTATTGAATTAAAAAGTCATTTATATTGTATGTGGTTTAATAAAAGCATTTTTTGTTTGTGGTTCATATGAAAAGCCAAACTCACCTGTTTATTAAGAGGTCGGAACAAACACTCCCTCCAAGTGACGAGTGCGAGCTGGAGACAGAAGGAAAGTGAGTGATACAAGAACGAAAAACTGGAGGATTTAATGTGGTTTTAAAGCTCCAGATGTGTCCAATTCAACATTTTATAATCAAGAGCATATTCAAATTTCATGGTATGATGCAAACAAGATGCAATTTGTGAAGAAAAGTTGAAAAATATGTTGAAAATTACATTAAGTGGAGAATTCTACTTTAGAAAGTCCCACATTGATGTCGAAAAATTCGACACAATTTAATTTAAAAATTTGAATCCTATAAAATGATCAAACTGGGGAAAAAATAGTAACATTTTTAGTAGACATAATGATCTTAACTGTGTTTTAGTAAAATGCGTAGTGTAACCTGTCATAGGCACTTTCAGTTGATCTTGTAGACTTAATTTGGTCTTTTTAATGTTTTTATTAATGTTTCAAACTATAAATATACTAATAACTTCTCCAAAGATAACGGCAGTGATATCTGTACAGAATACTGGAAAAAACCCTATCATTTCTGCATTATTGTATTCATTCTTATCACCTCTCCTCAGTGTGTCCATACTAAATAAAGCAAATCATACATTTCAGATATAAAAGTTAACATGTTTTTTTTTTTTATTAGTCAAATTGATAGAGAATATGAGATATAGTAGTTATCGCAATGTGCATTTCATTCAAGGAAAAGTACAGTATTGTCCAATATCCCCAAAATAATATAATCATTTCAGTAATCCTGACTCATGGGTTTCAGCTTCCCGTCATATGCAGCAGTCTTTTGCCAGACTTTCCCATCCAAAAGATAAAAGTTTAAAATTGTAAATCACTATGGCAACTGTCCCATTTTTAATCATTCTTAAAAAAATGTGGATAGGTCTAAAGGGCACATATTACACCATCTTCTGATCTATGTTATAATGTTGTTTCCTCTGCACATTTAGGCTGAGGTTTTCTCTCAAACAGAAAACACTGTTTGTGCATTGAAGCCTGAGTTACCGAGTAGATTTCGTAGATGCCCTTGCGGCCCTCGTCACACTCCCGTCGGACCCAGTGGCGGTTGAGGTAGGCGCAGATCCCGTTCAGGACTTTACTGGAGAAGCGATAGTCCTCCCACTGCTGCGTGTAGAACTTCAGCACACACTCATCCATCAGGTCCTCTCCGTCCTGAAAGAAAACAATATAATTCACCGTTTACAGTTTTGTTCATTCTCTAATTTTGACTTAATTTGGTGGGATAATACGTGTTGTAAATGTAAATGATAGTTTTAGACTGATTAAGAAGCAATTTGTGAAGAAACGTTGGAAAAATGTTGAAAATTAGTAGGTAGGAAGAGTTCTATCCAAAAACTTAGTATTTTTTCTGTTACTTAGGTGTCGATTTCCAACCAGGAAGTAAAATTTGAAACCTGAAAAAAATGGCCAAACTGGGGAAAAATGTATTAAATTTTTATCTTACGTGTTTTAGTGTCAAAGGCACTTTAAGTGGGGTGACGATGAGACGTCTGTGAACCATTTTTTTATGTTAATTAAATTTTCAGTTTGGCCAATGAATACAATACAATGAATACAATGAAACCCTGCATATTTAGACTGAGTTCTTCTCTCAAACAGAAAACACTCTGTTCCACCTTGTGATGTCATGTGGTAATACAGGAAGTGCCCCACACACCTTCACTAGAATCATTTGGATAATTTCAGCCCTGGAATTGCCAATCTCCACTAAACAGGGGGTAAAAGGTAGCTGTTCAACTACCACTACATGACATCACAAGGTGGAACAGAGCATTTTGAGCTTTGGAAATACAGACAGACTAATAATAAAGGGTTACCCAAACGTGTGAATGAAACAAAACAAAACAACTGTTTTTGATGAGGTAACACCCTTATAACATGACTTAAAGTTCACAAGAGTTAATTTTGCGTAATATAGGACATTTTGATTTCATAAGGCTGGTCACAATAATGGGGCATTTCATTGTATTTTGGATCATGGTGTCAATAATTATGAATAATCCTTAAATTACTAAAACCATAATGCTAAAAACTTATATTGTCACAACCTTATTTAGCATAGAAAATTTGGGCGATAATCGAACTTGCAAAGTGCAGGTTTGGTGCCACTAATAACACAGTAATTCAACTTGAGGTTTCAGAGATTCAGTTTTTCAGTGATTAGAAAAAAGTGATACGCCCCATTGGTGGAAATATGAAACAAGATCTCAATGACTTGCATAATCGAAAGGATGTAGGATTAACTGAATTATTAGAAGTAACTGCTTCAGGACATAAATATTGAACGGCATTTTATTTGACTTTAAGAAGACAAAATAAAAAACAGATTTTAAAAAGTTATTAATTATATTTTTGTCATATCACCAGCTCTTCTGTCTACTCCATTTCGGTTCCATAAATAAGTTTTTGAATTGTTGCATTTTTCATTATCACTACAAATTACTGCAACTACTACCACCATGACTACCACTACTGCCACTACTACTAGGTGTATTTTGTCTCATTTAAGCCTGCTAAACTGCTATTGATATGCATTTCCTGAACCAACAGACAGTTTAAATAGCTGTAATTTAACATAAAAATAGTCACACTTCTTCCTCCATCTTGTATCTTAATTCAAATTAAATGAATCATACATCCTTTATATTATGCCAAGTCATTGTTCAGATCTTGTTTCATATTTCCTCCATCATGTGGTAGTCACTTTTTGCCAGACAATGAAAGAGTGAATCACTGATACCTAAAGTTATAATGATATTTCGCAGCTGATGTCGTCAACATTCTATGGGGGTGTGATGCTAACTGTAGGCTCTGCTCTGTCTGAGGTTTTGTTAGACTTTAATCTGAGTAAAGAACTGACTTGGCTGAAACTACAACAATTGTGCTGATCTGTGCTGTTAAACAAATCCCTCATAAATAATATTATGGTCACAAGCTATCAATTACAGCATTAACCAGCAGTTTTTCAGTCACCCTCACCTTTTTGTTGAAAATCAAACACCTAAACAGGATCATGAACGCTCGTACTGACTCCTGGAAAATGTGTTGTTTAAATCAATTTTGTATTTTTTTCTCAAAACTTATTTGTCTGCGTTTGCATTATGTCACCATGGCCATTACAGATACATGTAGAACACCCCCAGCATGACGTCACTGCAAAGTCTCAATAGTTTAATATTGCTGAGTTTCAGATGACAACACATTATTCTATAAGCCAATAATATTACATATAATACAGATGCGGAGGGCAGCTAAATTAATATTGTTAAAATGCAGATCTGTGTGGTAAAACAGTGAGTTCTTGGGTCTAGTCACTAATAAAAATGATCAGCTTCCACATTTGTGAATTTACCTTTGGGATATTTCATGCCAAAGCACAATATAATCAATAGAAAAAACTCCTGCCCCCCATCTTGGACTATGACATCACATTCTTGAATCTGAAACCCACCAATACACTGTGAGCGCTGTACCTTGAGCAGACTCGTCAGGTAGTTCTTGAGAAACTCCTTGAGCCTCTTGTACAGCTCCAGACCGACGAACTGCGCCCCCCCTGGAGTGGAGGACTTTTTGGAGGGTTTGGTGGGGGGCACAGAGCCGCGGCCCTGGCTCGACTGATGCACACTGGTGCAGTAGTTATATACATGTCTGAGGGGGGAGGTCAAGGAGGAAACACAGAGAAATACTAATCACAAACTAAAGGATCTACACAGTTTTGTACAGACTTATTGGGAGAGTATTTCACTTTATACATGTTTAATTATTTAAATCAACCTTTTCAAATCCCAAGAAGAGAGAGGTAAGAGGTACACTATGGAACTTTTCTGATGAGGGGCAATCTCCATGGAGATTTGACAGGAATGTTCCACAGTTTGGCATTTAACTTATTTTGCATTTATTAAATTACAGGTGTTTTCATCTCCTGTTGTCTTATTATACTGCGGTGAGGGCCACCTCTCCACAGACCTGGCCTTTAACTTGCCCTGGTGGCATCACCTTCTTAACAATCCATGTGAAGAAATCACATCTCCATGGAGACAAAGTGACTGACCATCCACCAAAAAAATTACACAGTGCACCTTTAAGGGAAAACCACAACATCAGAGTGATTCATTTACAAAAGTTCAGGTGTTCATCACTAAGACTCAACATAATCATCATAATCATCAGTCAGATCAACTGACCCACAGGTTGGCAGGGCGATTCCAGATATGTCGTTATCTCCTTGGACAAGACACCTCATTGTCTGCATAAATTGGTGTATTAATGTGTGTGAATGAGTGAATGGTTCCTTGATGTAAAGCGCTTTACAAAAATGTGACCATTCACCACCTAGTAACAACAGGGTTTTCAGTTCAAGATGTTTTGGCCAAGTTCAAGACTGAAAACCAGGCTTGTTTAATCAAATAATTAAATACTTGTTATTTACCAAACCTCTTGAAAATAAATCCAAACGGTCCCAGCGACATCCTTATGCCCTGATAGTTTCCCCTCTGATTTAAAGCACACAGTGAAGGATACGTGTAGAGCTCCATGTAGCGTGATTTGGCCATGCTCTGCCTGGTGTAGACCTGCTGGATCCCGGCTCGGAGGTCGTCCCATATCTGGTCCAGCCCGATGGGTTTGAGTCCGTGTGGGTTCTGGGTTCGGCTGGACGACATGGTGGTCCCTCCCGTCTGCTCCTCCTTTGGCTGATTCTCCTCCGCTCCGGTCTCTGCTCCGTGTCTCTGCCTCTCGTTCAAGGCCTCACTGTGCCATGGGGTCAAAGGGCAGCGTCAGGTCCCACTGCTAACACCAGAGGGCGCTGTGTGACACGCCTCCACCTGGGATGTGCTCTACCAGACAACCTGAAATGGAAGAGAGGAGAAGAAGCATTACATCTCAAGATGGTAGATAGTTGTTTGGCTTTCTGACTAGGACCAGTTCAAACTCGTCTATACAAGGCCTAAACCTGCTAACCCTAATCCTAACATGGGCTACAATGAGACCATAACCATGAGGTAGCTTTAAATAGGGATGGGCAACATGGGAAAAAATGTTTTTTAAGATTAATTTCATGAACATGAAAAATACTGGCTTTAAATCTGTGCCATTTAACACAAACAAAATGTAATTTCTTCCTCCATCGTCTGAATTCTGCTCCAAACCACTCGAACGACTGGCTGTAGAGAAAGATTAAAAAACTCAACCATATCATTGACGATTAGACAGACCGGATAATAGCCCAGACCTAGACCTAAATAATGATGATTAACTCAAATGAGGACAAAAACATGAATACAAAGACTTTAAATCCACCAACTGGACATAAGAATAATGATTACAACACAATATAATGTATCTTCGTTTTTACTTCCGCATTACTTCCTGAATACTGGCCTTAAGTCACACGTCGTGTCAAATCAGAGCTCTAGCTGATAGAACGTAGCTAGGCTAATCTTATTAGCTGACTTTTAGGCGCTTTGACTATTTAAAAATTATAAAAAGTTAATATGTAAAAATACAGAAGAATCCCTACGAAATCCGACTTTTGTGAAAGTTGTCGATGCCCTGTCGCACACGGGCAGCTTGATTTCACAAAATATTCATTGCGCTCTATGGGAGAATTCTTTCTGGGCCAGAGCCCCCCGGGAGCTGCAGTACCTAGAGCGGCCTATAGATACATGGCACAGAGCTGCATTAAAATATAAAACTAGTGAATCAAGATCTGACAAATAGCAGATAATCACAGAAATGAGACCACAATTTGATTTTTAGCCCCACCGAGCCCTACCCAACAGACACAGTAATAGTATGCAGGATGTTAGTAGGATGTTAGTAGTACGCTAGTGGTTTTAAATGGGGTTTATGGAGCGACACCTGGCTCTGCTCCTCAGACTCTGAACGTCACGTCTTTAATGAGGGATTAGCCCAGTTCACAGCGGCCTCACCTACAACACAAACTCACATACAGTCTACATACAATCTACAAACACTCAATGGCCAGGTACAGAGGGGTTATAGAGGCCACAAAATAGACAAAATAAACACATTACAAAGATGGTAAAAACACTATATGACCAGTATTTTGTTAAAATTATAGATCTCAAATTTATTTATTGCAGACCATTTTGGATTTTGGCTCTGTGTATTGTCTCAAGAAAGAACTTGGCAGGTTTAGTTAAAGATTCAGATATTTTGAGCAGATTTTGGGCAGTGCTTCTTTGGTGGTGGTTAAATTTAGCTGGTCTGCCCACACAAACATCTCCTGCAGGGCGCTCAAGACTGTTTGGGCAACATTCTTAGATAAGAATAAATTAAACAGTAGCTTGCTTAAATGGATCAATCTGTCCTTTTTAACATTGCTTGTAATGACATTTTAGTAATTTTCTGATGGACTGCAAAAAGATAATAATAAACATTGTTAAAAATAAGAAAATAGAGTAAATAATAAAAGAAAATTGAAATATTCGCAGTGGCATCATGCTGGGGGTGTCCTACGTGTATGTCTATTGTTTATTTGTTACCGTGGTGACACAATGCACACATTAGCAAACATTGTCAAAATGTTTTAAGATAGTCTGAAAACTCAAGAAAAAAATACAAAACTGATTTAAAGCAACTAATTTGTTTAATTTTCAACAAAAAAGTGAATGTGACCAACAGCACAAATCAGCTCACCTGTTGTAGTTCCTGCTAAGTCAGTTCTTTCTAGTAAAACTGTGTTAAAAATAAAGTTCAGATTGAAGTCTAACTTGAGTAACAGAGCTTCAGACAGAACAGTGCCACAGTTAGCATCACACACCCCAGGGTTTGTTGATGACGTCAGCTGCAAAGTCTCAATTATTGACACGTATGCTTATTTTTCTGGATTCCCTATGAAGAAACACTGGATTTGCCCATGCACCTGTTTTGGCAGATGCCGTTAACTGCAGTAGTTGGAGGACAGACCCCCCCCAGACACAGGAAGAACATGCAAAGGTCCCAGAGTATTTCACAGTTTGCAAATCGTGCCTAAATCTGTGTCCTGTAGCACTGACATTACCTGAGGTGCCTTTACCTGCTGTTGTCATGGCGACGGGGGCAAACGGAACCACTCAGATCAGATGTCAGAGACTTTACAGGAAATATGCCTGGTCATTTAATAGCCATTTTGTCCCATCAGATTTGACTTTTACTATGAATATGGACACATTTATACAGCGCTTTTCCACCTTCTAGCCACTCAAAACGCTTTACATCAAGAAACCACTCACGTATTCATACTGGGGATTACAAGTCTCTTTGCTTAAATTAATAGTTATGGCGATTTTAATGTCTTTCTTATTCTCTAAAGCCCTTTGTGTATGAATCGTGCAGCCCGTGATCCTTTGGTGTTGTCAGTGCACACTACATCAAGAAATAACCATTATTAAGCACTTTTAAATCTTAAATCTTCATATTATAACAGAACCAAAGGTTTTTCCAAGGCTTTTTAAAGGAAAAAGTAGTATATTCACAATTTTGTAAGACTCCACATTACAATAAATATCAAACCGCGAGATGCACATCGTGAAAAGATCGTATTGAGGGATTTTCATATTGTTACATCCCTAATTCATACACCAGTGTACACAGACACCGGGGCAAAGTGGGTTAAGTGTCTTGCTCAAGGACACAATATTCATCTGTGAGAGCTGGAATCATACTGCCAAAATCTAGATTAGGGGGATACCAAAAAGTAGGGCTGCAGGATTAATCACAATCAAACTGAAATGGCAAAGTAAAGTACCATAATTTCCTCCACAAACAACAAAATCTCCAGTCTTATTTTGCATATAAACTGCTAACTGTAGTTTAGATCTGTACAAACATGTTCTGAAATGTGATTCATGTATTAGTTTGTCAGTTCAGATTTCGCACTGGGTGTTCTTCTGAGTGCGTTTAAAAACTTTGAACAGAATCTGATTGTTAAAGATCCTATATCACACAAAACTGACTCTTGTGAGCTTTAGGTCATGTTATAATGCTGTTACCTCCTCAAAAACATGCCTGGAGTTGTGTGGAGTTGTGGTTTTTTTTTTCATTCACACATGTTTGAGTAATTCTGGTTTATTACTCTGTCTGCATTTCCAAAACTCAAAATGCTCTGTTCCACCTTGTGATGTCATGTAGTGGTAGTTTAAGTTACCAGCTACCTTTTACCTTTAGTTGAGTAGAGATTGGCCATTCCAGGGCTAGAATCATCCAAATGATTCTAGTGAAGGAGTATGGAGTTTAAAAATGCAGTGGAGCACTTCCTGTATTACCACATGACATCACAAGGTGAACAGAGAGTTTTCTGTTTGAGAGAAGAACTCCTAAATAAGCCTAAATATGCAGAGTTTGTGTGTTAAACATGTGTGAATGAAACAAAACACAACTCTGGGTGTGTTTGTGATGAAGAAACAACAATATCACATACATCAGAAAATAGTGTATTATGGGCCCTTTAAAAATAAAACGCAAATCTAACCATAAAAAATTAGATATCGCTGCCAAATTGTCCATCTCTACCAGGAAGAGGCAGTGATTTTCTGAAGCATGTTGTGAAAGAGGAAACCCAAGTGTCTGAACGTAAACATCGGCACGTTTCAACAGATTTAAGGGGTTAAGGTTCAAAGGTTATGACATGGTTTTCGACGAAGATGTTATTTTTAGGGGGACCGCGGTAAACATACCAAGCCACAGGACATCAACAAGAAGTCAAAACAAAACACAAATGCTAGTCCTAATATTTCAATATAAACTAGATTAATTTCCCTTTAGTCACCAACACAAGCTTAGCAAATGTAGCTACTTAATTAAATACATAATTAAAGGCCCTGTATTTGAGATAACTTTGTCTTTCCCCAGTACAGATATAATGTATAAACAGCTCTTGAGGTCAAATTAAGTCCGCTGTGTGCCGTCTGCATCCAATTATAAAGATTTTTAATGGCCCATAATCTGTAGGTATACTGTTAGCATGCTAGTTGTTAGCAAAACTCTGCTCTGGTCTCTGAAAGTTGTGAAAAGCTCTTAAAACACTCATCATGGTGAATAATTAGGATGCTTGGAATGCTTAAGGTAAGTGAGGAATAACTTTTAATGTATGTTTGAGCAATAAAAAAACACATGTAACTGAATAAATATTTGATACATTTAATGCCATAGTGTGGAACATTCCTGGCAGCACCAACAACCAAGGCACAGTGAAAACATGCAGCAGTGTAACCTCAAACAGGAAAGTTGTGCAGTGCACCTTTGACTGTAATAAGATGTTTATGGATGAATTAACCTAGATTCCTGTGAGACAAAGGACGTTTTAAGACTCAGGTATAGCACCATTAAGATGTATATTTTTATAATAAATAACAATAAATAATAATAACACTAGAGCAGAAAAGTATATTAATATTAAAAGAGACACACTATGTAAAATGGACTTGAATGACTATAGTCCCTGTAGTTTATCCAACCCCAAACATTACCTGCTCATATATTAATTAAACTAATATCATAATTAAACTAAAACAGTGAATAGAGGAAATTTAAGTATTTGAATCCATCTATTGTTCTCTCAAGCGCGTTTGGTAACTGATAATATCAACATACACTCATTTTCGTGCACGGTTTCCAGCTTTTTGTCAGATGGCAACGCTTTAAAGTAGGGCCAGACCGATATATCTCTCTATATTGAGTCAATTTAATCCAATTGACAGATAAATGTCCTAATATGTGGCGTGGCGTCAGTATTTATCAGGAGTAATTTGTTTGTGTCTCTGACGCCGTACTGCCCCTGAACATGTGACATACGTGCTCTTGTTTACATCAGTGCACAACCAGAGATCCATGTGTGCAACACTGAGGCGCTGGCTCTAAATACTCTTGTGTCTGATCCACGATACTGACTATAAATAAAAGTGAACTTCAGAGTTTAGACCATCAACAAAACTACTACTTGTTTTTAGTGCGAGTGCCATAGACAGAGGACACACAGGTAGATGCTGTCAACATGCTGGATTATATTGTTTTACGGACGATCGGTTTGAGTCAGGATTAAAAGGACACTTATTTGCAAAGACTTGTGATGTGAGAGGTGCCAGTATGAGCGGTGAGTGTTGCAAATGTGGTTTTGGAGCTACTTTTCGTTCTTTCCCAATGGTTAGCTGCTGTAAGCTGCCACACATAAACAGCCTGTTTTCTCTTACATTGGCCTACTGTAAAGTGACTACAGGGGCTGTAAACATGTTATATATATGTAAATGAGCTGTGAACAGAGGTGTGAAAGGGCTGCATTTACGCATATAATTATCATGGCGGGCACGCATTTACCACTATAGGCTGATAGTGGTAGTTTTTAACTTTGTTTACTGGCTAGAATGTCATGCAAAAATGTCATTAGGCCTACCTAGTGTCTTTAAATATGACCATAAAGAGGTAAAATAACAGTAAATGTAGCCTAAACAAACCCAACTTAAAATCTAATAGAGTCAAACCTAGGTTTTATAATCAGTTGAAGATTCACTGTGAATTTTAACGTCACTAAATATATCGGCTGTTATATCGACTATCAGCACCTCCAAACCCTGTTATATCGGTATCATATCGGCTCCGAAAAAATCCATATCGGTCGGGCCCTACTTTAAAGCCACAGTATGTGATTTTTTTTAGCCAAAGGACTCAAATAAATGCTGTTATTATCTGTTTTCATTGTTTTTATTGTACTTTGTTATAATCTATAATCACAGTAAGGCATAAAACGTATATCTCCAGGCAAAATGCTTTAAAAGGTGCATTGTGTAACTTCTGTCAAATGCTTTTCTCCATGGAGATGTTTTTACTTTGTCTGGAATGTTTCACAGTATGGCATTAAACCTTTCTATCTCCATGGAGACCAAACCAGATCAAATTACACGTCAGATCTGTGGAGAGGCAACCCCACTGAGAATGCCTGTTTTTAGGTATTTTTAAGATATAAAACCACCTGTAATTGAACAAATGTAAAGTAGAGATGTTTAATGCCATACTGTGGAACATTCCAGGCAGAGCAATGGCATATCCATAGAAACAAGCAAGCAATGGACCTTCCACCAGAAAAGCCACACAGTGCACCTTTAAAGTATAGTTTTAACTTTCCATCCACCTTTCCACCTCTATAGAAAGTTCCATACTGTAGCTTTAATTCTTGCTGATAGTGTTAAAACTAGCAGAGAAAGTTTGGGTTTTCTAGTCGTGGGAAAAGATCTGAGCAGGTTTAATCTGATTACAGCTCAGACGCTACAACCTCATTCCCCACATTCACACAGACCACACTGAACTGTTGACTTTGCACATGCCGACAAAGCCTCTTAAAGATTCACTCCGTAACTTTTCTGGTAGAGGGTTCACTACCTGCTTGTCTGAATGGAAATGTTATTACCTTGTCCGGAATGTCTCACGGTATGACATTAAGTTTATCTATTTCCATGGAGACAAATCTGCGACGTCACCAGGCCAAGTTACAGGTCAGATCTGTGGAGTGGCAAGCTCAGTCACTGTGGGAATGCATGTTTTTTGTAGTATTTTTAGTTTATCATCAGCAGAGCCCAATAATCACCTGTATTCTCCTTATACTGTATTGAATAATATGAAACTGCTTGCGCTACCATAGTCTTAATGGTTTGAATTTGTGGGAAACACTGGTGCGTTAGAATCAAAACAAATAATGCTGTTTACAAGACAAAAATAAAAAAATAAAAATAAAAAGGGACCAAAAAATGTTGCAAATTGATGCAGAATCAATGAGTCAAATCAATATCCGGTTTGAGATTTTAGTATTGTGACAACAGCATTAACTAAGGGAGTCTATTTCCATCTGGCAAAGGAAGTGCTGATAAAAACTACACTTTTAGCCAATTTGGGTACATAATGTTTATTAATGTACACTGTCTTGCTGAAAACTAACAAAATAAATACATTAAAGGTGCACTATGTAACTTTTCTGCATTCAACTTTTCTATCTCCATGGAGACAAAAATGCCACCAGGCCAAGTTGTAGGTCAGATCTGTGAAGAGGTAAACCTGCCCTTTTTCAGTGTATTTTGAGCAAAAAAACAAACAAACACATACATGTAATTGAATAAATATTTGATAGGTACGTTCAATGCCATAGTGTGGAACATTCCTGGCAACCCTAACCCGGTGTAGTAAAAACAAGCAGTAGTGTAACCTAGGGATAGGACGAGACACAATTTCCACAAGATGAGACAAGATACGAGACTGGGTCCACGAGAACAAGAAAAGACAATTCCTAATATATACATTTCACAATTCAGTTTACAATTTTGGCCTCACAATTTTTTATTTACTTGATTTCATATTTTTGTTTCCTCTCTAGTTCTGCTTTTCAGAACTGTAAGAGATGTAACCTTGTGGCACGAGATCTTGTACCATCCCTAGTCACCTCAACTAGAAAAGTTGCGCAGTGCACCTTTAACTGTAATAGCATGTTATGGATGGATTAACCTGGATTCCTGTTAGACAAAGGAAATTCAATTGACCTAATAACCCAAAAGATTAGAACGTCAACTACACCTGCAAACAGACTGACCAAATATAACACTGGAGAAAATTATGACAGGCTCACGTGATACACTGGACTGGGTTTAAATTCCTGTTCCACTGTTGTAGTAAAGAGTTAAATATAAACTAGTGTTGTTCCGATACCATTTTTCGGGGACCTAAACCGATACTAGGGCTGAACGATTTTAAGAAAAAATTGAATTGCGATTTTTCTGGCAAAAATTGCGATTTCGATTTTATCCACGATTTTTTTCAGTGCACATGAACATTCGCAAGCATCAGAGAAACTTACATCATACCATTCAAACACTAAATTCCATAACTGTAATGCAAGAATGAAAACGCATGTGGCTCTTTCATCGTTCTGCCGTGGCTCCCTGTGACTTTGGAAAATAATAATGAGTATTTAATTACATTGTATTTTTATTTTAGTTTGTTCGTTTTTAAATGTAAATCTAAAATTGTAGATAATGGTAATCTTGTAACATTTAAATAAAACGTTTTTAATATTTTTGTCGCTCAAAACGTGCGTCAAAGCCGAGACTGGTACACAATGTACACACGATAAAATGATGACGGAACACAGAAGCAGACGCATTTTTGGTTCGCTGCGGGTGGATAATTAGTTTGGCTTTTTATTTCCTACGAGGAGGACTCAAATAATAATGTGTTTAATGCAGCTTTGCGCACATTTGTTTACATTATACAGAAGCGAAACTTAAAACCACATGGCTAATTTGCATAAACTAGAAGCTCCTTGTGCCGCTTCTGTCGGACTAAAGGGCAGGACTCAGTGGAATATGCGTGTTCTTTCTGTGACTGAGGGATGTTCTGCCTATGGTGAGTCTGTTCTGTGCTTCTATCGCGTTGGAGATGGTTCATGTTAAACTTTTCAGAGATTATACGTGTGCAGGTCGTACATGTGCAGCGCAGTTCTTTATTTCACTCATGCACTTTATTTATGTTGCTACTGTTGTGATGAAAAGACTGAAAGGTGTAAATAATTCTCTTAAGACTCGCGTTAAGAGCTGTAGTGGAGTTGCCGACCCCTGCACTAGACGTTTCACTGGACTTTCTCGCCGTGCACTCGTCATGCAAATGCGCGTATGGCGGTATAAATTGGTCGTGTTTCCACTGGATGTGCAACTTTAGCACGACATGTTTTGCACAGCACCTGTTTCTGATGTTCGTCTGCAGCCTCAAACCCGAAATACTGCCTAATGACCGACATGCTGTTTTTCTTTGGGTTCAAAACCCCAGACTCCAATTCTGGTCCCGCTAAAGCCATTTCTGAAACTGATGACCAGCTACACTGATTGGAGTCGAGAACACGTGATTTGTGCTGCCGCTTCTGATTGGTGAGCTGGAGTCGAGAACACGTGATTTGTGCTGCCGCTTCTGATTGGTGAGCTGGAGTCGAGAACACGTGATTTGTGCTGCCGCTTCTGATTGGTGAGCTGAGCAGCGCGGCAGGGAGGCGACGTACATGTGTGAAAAAGTTGACGAAACAAAACCTGGGTCAGTTAGGAGCGCTGCAAAAAACCGTGGCTTTAAACGATCCCAAAATCGTGTTGTCTGAGATCGCGATTTTCGGTCTAAAACGATAGATCGTTCAGCCCTAACCGATACTTAGCCTTAGTGTACTCGCCGATACCGATACCAGTCTGATACCACACAGTGTGAAGTAGACTAGACTTCTTAATTTTGTTACAGTAGAAGAGCATTAAATAAATGCACTAAAAGATGATCTCTAAAGAAACTCTAGAAGAATAAATTAGATTTTAAGAACTACGTGTTAAGAGGCAAATATACAAATGATCTTGACCATAGATAGTGCTTTTACTTTTCTAATTCGTTACTTTCTACCGCAGTGCATGGATAAAACCAAAGTGAGGTCTGTAAAAAGATGCTCACCCTTGGAGCACATGGCTAGTCCTGCAGAGTAAACCAAGTCTGAGCGCTGTTGTTGCCATCACTGCTGTCGGGCTGCACTCTCCATAGCGAAGTTTTTCTACTAAGTTGAGCGTCCACACTAAAGGCTAAATGAAGGCATCAAAGAAGTAACAAAACACGCTCATCATAACAGAAAAGACATTTGTAAGTGTAAGTTAGCAGCAACATTAGCCGCAGACGTAAACTGCTGCCGCGCTCGCATCTACAGGTCGTCACTGTGGAAAATAGTGGAATCGGATCGGTGATTTGATCTGACTACTCACCGATATAGATACCTGAAAAATGTGTGGTATCGGAGCTTTTGCTGATACCAGTATCGGTATCGGAACAACCCTAATATAAACCAAAGTTATTCTACTGCAGTCAATTAAGGCTATATTCCTGCAGTCAATTAATCGGTTGATTTTAGTTTCTATTTATTTGTAAAAAGGCAGATTCAATTTATAATTCACACATTTAATCCGTCTTTATACAAATAAATAGTTTCCTAGTACTTTTTTTCTGCATAAATAGTCATTTTTGCATGAACTCCCCCTGCTGGTGTACTCTCGTGAGTGCAGTTTAGGTCAGATGCATAGAGATACGCAATAGTTTTAAGAGGTTTTGTCACGCCCCCTTTTATCAGACTAATCGATCAGCAGGACATGTCTTTAGTCGACCAAGAATTTCTTTAGTCTTCTACAGCCCTACGGTCAGTCCCACTTAGTAAGAATATTAAGATACATAGTAAGATATTGGCCATTAGGGCTGCTACACACATTATATTTGAATGGTCACAGTAAGTAAACCACAAAGGCTAGAATTATTTAGACAATACTGCTACAGACTTGATCTTGTCGTCCAACTTTTCCCACATTTATTTGAGCACCCAAAGGGGGTCAGACAAGGTAATGGAGAAGAGTAATGTGAAGCAATGACATCCTGCAGCCTTGAACGCATCACCAGCATCGCCCTGTCCCAGAAAAATGCATTTGTAAAAGTCAAGCCTGAGGGGCCTAAAGTAACTATATCCAATGCTTTGTTATTATTGACTTGGAGGCATGGAGAGTTCTATTTAACGTTAGCATAACAAGAGAGATGTAATGTTTTGATTATGACAACAAAGATGTTTAAAATGGGAATTTCTTCACGTTTCCAGCACTCAAAATTGGGCAAAGAACAGTGATAGTCGGGATGGGTTTCCACAATAGTAAAACTTGATTCTGATACAAAAGAAGAGACTCAAGACCGATTCCGATACCACGATCATAATAAAAACTCTTTACTTGGACAGTTGAATGTGATTTTCGATATTACATCGTAGTACTTTGTTTTATGTTACCATGTGGTCTTATATCTGTGTAATCCCTCAGTGGTCCAGGTAGGTTCCACAGTGGTTCATGGGCGTATACTAGTCTGTGTGCTCTTATACTTGTTCTGATACAGCTCAAGATCATTCTAAAGCTATTAAGGAAAGGTTCATTTTGTCCTGTGAGTTTTTTAGTATCAATACTTTCTCAAATGAGTATCTAGTTTTAGCTTTTGCCAAGTACTGCTTCTAAATGTGCATGTACATGGATATCCCTAATAACTGTCTTAAAAGTTGACTTAACTCAGATCTTTATTATGTAGAATAACACACACACATTGAAATTTCATGTTCATAGTGCTCTTAATATTAGCACAAAATTACTTTATGATAAACTAACCTTTTCAGATCAACAGATTAAGCCTCAACACAAAGGTCAGCAGGTAGTTAAGATAAGATAAGATAAGATATGCCTTTATTAGTCCCACAGTGGGGAAATTCCAGTGTTGCAACGCACAGTTCAAGAACAGCAGGAAAATGGAACATGCAATAAAACAAGATAATAGATAATGGCTAAAAAAAGAATAATTTAGAAATAGACTTAAAGATAGACTCCAATTTTGTTTTGGTGGAGCAAAAATATAAAATACAAAATATAAAATACCAAAAAATACTATTATGTACAATAAAAGTAACAGTGCAGCATATGAACAGAGTAAATTTCAGTAAAGTGACTTCAGTATATTATGTTATTTACAGTAATGACTATGTTTATGTACAGACAGGATAAATTAAGCAGACAGTGTATAACTCTGCAAGGTACAATGAAGTAACAGCATTAAAAACAAGACACTTTTCTGTATGTCAATGAAAGTTTTGCCAAGAAGTCTGTCATAATATATTGGCGTAATGAGTACAAATCTAAAATGTAGTCTGGCGAACGAGTAAAAATACACAGCCTACGAAGATCACGTTGATAATCCAGGATATATTAAATCAAGAAAATCACCAACAACAATACCAAGTACTATATTTTTTGACATGAACTGAACAAAATGAAAAGACAGAAGGGACTCTACACATGCAACATATATATCACTGTGAAGCATGAAACAGGAATCCATGTTGTCAAAAGCTAATTGACAAAATAAGACATCACAAATGTAGCCTTAAACAATGTGCATGACACGACAATAAAACTACTTTAATTAATGATCAACCCTTCAGCAGTTATGAAGGGTTGAACAAGAGCCATTTCCAACCATTACCATAGATCGATTTATCTGTAATCAACACCCAGCTCAATAATAAACATTTCAGCACTAGTCAGTGTAGGCCAACTAATACCTGGGGCGATTTAGCGAGTTTGGCAGTGAATACAATAATAAACCTAGTTATATGTATCGCAACGAGCAATATTTGTAAACATACATCTCATTTAAGAACTGAACTGAAGATTTGTCCTACTTTAAAGTGTTGGGCAATCAGCACCGCAGTTAGCACACAAGCATGGCCATTATTATTATTATTATATTACATTTAAAACATAGCTAACTAACTGTTGAAATCACACCAAGAGACAACAAACCTTGAATAGACCTAATCAATAATTGAAAACCATCTAATGTCTCCAATCAATAAAACCCAAGATTGTCTGCACGGGGAATGCATTAGTGATAAAATTAGTAGCAATTATCGGGGGAATGAATCAGAAATATATGATAATAACGCACGTTTTTGGTGAGTATAATGTTGCTTTGTATATTTTGTGTGGTTAGCTGTGGGGCCCCCTGAATGTAATTGCCTTACGCCACTGAGTTAGCACACGGCTAACACGGCAGCCTGCTTTCACCAACACTTGTTTTAGTCACAGCCAAGCGAGCCATCGGGCGATCAAAACCCAAAATAATTTCAATCTATACATCGTCGTCACTATATATTTAAGGTTACAGTGTGGGGTAGTCGAGAGAGCAAGGATTGAGGCGCTGCTGTAAAATGGCTTCTCAATAATGAGTCAGGAAAACAGTCCGCTAAAGGTAGCATTAGCAGGCTAGCTGTTAGCGTGAGAGTCATTGGACACTGCGGGCAGATATCGGTACAAAACGCGTCCTTACCATTTTAATCCCGCCTCTGTCGCCTTGATATCGGTGTTATTACAGTCGCTGGGTTGTTCGTGGTGTATATCTGATTCGTTTTGTGGGTTTTTTCCGTGTCTCGGTGGTGTATTGCTGTACGGTCCCGTTGCTAACTGCGACCGCTCGGCTCCGCTCGCACAAAGATCTGCGTGTGTTCACGTCCCCTCGGAAATAATCAAGACACCAGGAAAATCAACGCTCAGTCACTAAAGTAAAGAAACCAAGAATATCTAATTTATCTAATCTAATCTATAGGTCATTATTATTTAATACAGGTGGGGCGCAGCTAAAATGAATATTGTTCAGCTGCAGAGTTTTGTTGTAATATAGCATGTTCTTGGGTCTCCTCAGTAATAAAAATGATCTGGTTCCATATTTGGGAATTTAAATGTCTGATATTTCGTGGCAAGGTACCACCAATTATGCTGTTTACTTGCTTGTTTTCTGTTTACTGTGTTCTTCATTTCTTTAAATTATTATTTATATTCTTTAATTACTTTGCTTAAATGTGTAATAAAAGTAAATACAATACTATACGAAAATAAGGTATTAGTTTTATTTGTTTTATATTTTAATGAGTGCAAATACACCGTAGAAAGCAACAATTCCTCATATGTGAAGTTTTACAGTAACCCTCCTTGAAACTATTTGTTTTTATTGTTTTTATTTTCTTTTATTATACAGTGTTTTGAGTTAATTTGAAGTAACCTCTAGGCAAACCTCTACGGACACAGGTAACTTGCCCCACAGCCTACTAAAAGTGAACCCTCAACGCACCACCATCGTCATATTTTCTTTTGGACTACAAATATGGCGGTCCAAAACAACTACAAAGGCGAAGGACGGTGCAGTGTGTCAGGCGCATGCGCAGACAGCTGCTCCAGTCACCCAATATGACATTTTAATAATATATGCCAAGGACTGAAGAAGCACGACGCTGACATTTACGCGCGCGTGACCGTGCTCGTGCCCTAACTTTACATGTAACAAAAACAAAAACACTTCCAGTCGCTCAGCGGGTTTAAAATGACCTTTATTTCTCCCTCAAAGTGCAGAGGGAGATGGACCAGCCCTAGTTTCTCCAGCACGTGTTTTACCAATGACACCATGTTGTAATTTTAGGACAGGGCATCGGGAGTAATTTACTGAGCGGTCAACTCCCTTTAGTTTGCACCTGCAGAATGACAGTCATAAAGCGACCTCTGCTGGTGGAGCACAGATAAGCAGACACACAGTAGCCTATTAAAGCAGCGTTCCCCAACCTTTTTTGCGCCACAGAAGTATCGATACAGAAAAAAAAAAAAAAAAAATCACAGTAGGACAATATTTTACTTTTCCTGAACAGTTTTAGAAAGGTCTCAATCTATTTCAGGGCTATTATAAAAGCAGACGATAATTTAAAAGAAGAACATTATGATTATTGTGGTATCAAAATCAAGTACCAAATCTTTTGCTTGAAATCGAGTAGTTTAGTATCACGACAACACAATTTACACACGTACACACAAACTCCACCAAAACTGGAAAAAATAATAAGTGTACTATTGCCACTGTTACCATGAACCAACATTTAAGTGTGATCTTGAATCCTAAAGAGGTGGGTAAGTTATTTATTCTTTCCACAGCATTCCAAATAACCTAATCTATTTCCATGGAAACAAGCTGAAGCTGTTGACGTCATCAGACCAAGTTACAGGTCAGATCTGGGGAGAGGCTACCCTGCTCCCAGTAAGAATGTTATGAATATAAAAGCAACATTATCTAGTGAAAGGAACTGTTTTATTTGGGTGGAAGAATATGATGTCTGGTGAAGAGAGGAGTTGTGGGCAGAAATGTTATCTTGTCTGGACCGTCAAATGCTCTTTTATCTGAAAAAACAAAGAAAAACTATACATCTCTCCATATCTTTAACATGTTATGGTAAATGCATGCACAACTAATACAAAGCTAACTGTAAAATAATAATTCTTGAATCGTTTTAAGGTCCATGTAATTTGTTTACAGATTTAAGTTTGACAGTGGATCTCACCTGTTTGGGTTTCCTTTTTGCCTGTGTCATTTCCTGTTGCTGTTTTTGTCGAACCTCCTCCAAACTAAGACACCCTCCTGTCACACAACACAACAAATAATATTAGAATAGAATACAAGTAATATTAGAATAGAATAGATTATAGATTATATAAAGTATTTAGAATTAATTTGTATTTATTGGTCAGAGATTATTACAATAGAAAAAAACGTTCAGTCAGATCAACATTAGTTTAAGGAATAGCAGCTGAAAATTATCAAGTCTTTTTTAGTCATTTTTATTCATAAATGTAATGTAACTAATAAAAAGCATCTGTAATAGAACATGTACTGTGTGAATGCTTACCCACAGCACTGGGGTTAATGGAGACATAAGTGGTGTGTTTTGACACTCGCAGTTCCTCCAAGGCAGTAAGTTCCGCTTCTGCCTCTGCTCAACCGATCAGATCACGTAAAAATATCAACAATTAAGTACCTTTTTAGTAGAAAAACATATACATCTATTAATAACAACTCACTTTTCTGTATCTCCAGCCTCTTCTTTGGGTCAGGGGGTATCACCGTGAACACTGTGTGACTAAAACAAAACATTTTATTATAATTTTCATGCCTTGTCTTGATAAGAGTTTCACTAATATTTCTAATAATTTAATTTGCAAAGGCATGGTTGTCAAAATGAGAAAATGAGGGATCTCTGTATTGTCCATTAAAAGGGGATGTTCAAAACAGGTTGATACGTTGCAGCTGATGTCAACATTTCTTGGGGGTGTGATGCTAACGATAGGCACTGCTCTGTCTGCTTTATTTTAACACAATCTGACCACAAGAACTGAGTTAGCTGGAACTTCACTTTGTACTGCTAAACAAGTCCCTCACATATAACATAACAGTCACAACATAGCTAGCGTTCACCATTTTTCACTCAACTGTTCTTTTGTTGTTTAAATCCAAAATTTTTGAGATTTCAGACAATCAAAGTGAAGAATATTAGACAGACATGCAGAGCACCCCCAGCATGATGTCACTGCACAGTATCAATAAGATAATAATGAAGAATGATCAAACCAAGGATATATTTAGGCCAGTTATCATTTTTTTGGTGTTGTTTTTCCTCAGTGTACGTTTCCATAGCCATATTAGGCCAATATGTTAATGTTTTGTCATTCCCAGTAGAGGGCAGTCTTTACTTCAGTAATCATCTTTCTAATACTAGTACAGCTACTCACGAATGTACTGCAGCCTATAATCAAGGTGAGAATGTTGGCTACAGTTGTTGGCTACAGTTTGTGTTTCTATAAAGTAAAAGTAAAACCTCCTTTAAAGGTGCACTGCGTACCTTTTCTGCACCTGCTTGTTTCCATGGTGTTATAAATTTTGCCTGGATGGAATGTACCTCTGTATGGCATTAAACATACATGTCTTCCATATTGCAGACTATTTTATGGCCGAATAAGCATTGGAAAAAACATGCATTCTTCATGTGAGCGGCCTTGCATCGCCACAGATCTGACCCGTAACCCGGCCTGATGGCGTCACTGTGTTTTATCCACGGAAACAGGAGATAAATTTAATGCTGTGGAACATTCTAGGGAAAGCAAAATCCAAGGGGACAAGCAAATGTCTATAGGTCATTGGTGGATCCACAGACATTCACCTCCAGCAGAAAAGTTACACATTGCACCTTTAAAAAACCTGAATAGAAAAAATTATAAATGACAGTCCGAAAAAAAATAAAATTTAAAAAATTTAAAAATAAAGTAAAATAAAATAAAATAAAATAAAATAAAACAAAACAAAACAAAACAAAACAAAACAAAACAAAACAAAACCTCGACTCCTCACCTGTGCCTGGTAGATGAGAGCTGAAGTTGACCTTGCGCCCTCTGCTGGCTGCATTTCGTTTCAGCAGTGGTTTGTTTATCGGGAATTCTCGCATTTTTGTCCACAGTTTTTGCATCACAGCGCTGGGTGATGGGTTTAGGAGCTGTGGAGGCGCCTCTGGTTCTCCTCTGGGAGTTTAGAGCGGCTTTAGGTCCCGCTGAGGCCGTCTCTAACTTCTCTCTCGGCGGACACCGTGAGATACTCGCCGTGCGGTTCCCACGAACACTGCACGGTAACTTGAACTCGCTTTCTCCGGTTGTTTGTCTTACCTTTAACGGCTTCACTCTCTCTCTGGGTTTTTTAGACGTGTCCAGTGGATTGGGCTTTGTTACTTTTGGATTTGACATACTTATTTGGATGTTTTAAGACGATCAAAATAAATAGTAGCATATACACGTGACACTGTTGCTATGGGGCCTTAGCAACCAGGTGTCTCGTCGAATGAAATCATGGAGCAGTATTTCCGGTTTGAACATTCACAATAAAATTAGAGATGTAGATTTTCAACAATTAAAAATGACTGGATGTCCACAGATCACGACTTATAGGTTTTGCTACAATGTGTAAATGGGATAATCAATATGAGAATGTTTCCACAAGTGCACTAGAAAAACTGGATTCAAGTTTTTGCGAATGCAGTTTGGAGTTTTATTTTAGCTTTAATTTCCGGAAAGTTTCTCATGCGGTCTACATCATAGATATGTTTGCTTGGTTCCAGATCACGTCACAGCATTCTATAGGACAATATTAATTAAGACAGAACTTAACTAAAACAGAACTTTTGACTGGTACTGTATATATGTGTGATTTGGTTTTCAGTCTTTTTCAAGTTTTGTTTTTTTGTCAGTGTCAATTAAATATTCAGTAAGCTTATGTCATTTTGAGATTATAACACTATAAAACTTTTTATGGGCACTTTGCCCAACATGAAAAATGCAGTCTGTTCTGTCTGACCTGACTCATTGTCTCTGCTTCCTTGTTCAGTTGGGCACAGTTCAGATACAAAAGAAGAGACTCAAGACCACGATACCACGATCATAATAAAAACTCTTTACTTGGACAGTTGAATGTGATTTTCGATATTACATCGTAGTACTTTGTTTTATGTTACCATGTGGTCTTATATCTGTGTAATCCCTCAGTGGTCCAGGTAGGTTCCACAGTGGTTCATGGGTGTATACTAGTCTGTGTGCTCTTATACTTGTTCTGATACAGCTCAAGATCATTCTAAAGCTATTAAGGAAAGGTTCATTTTGTCCTGTGAGTTTTTTAGTATCAATACTTTCTCAAATGAGTATCTAGTTTTAGCTTTTGCCAAGTACTGCTTCTAAATGTGCATGTACGTGGATATCCCTAATAACTGTCTTAAAAGTTGACTTAACTCAGATCTTTATTATGTAGAATAACACACACACATTGAAATTTCATGTGGAAGAATATGATGTCTGGTGAAGAGAGGAGTTGTGGGCAGAAATGTTATCTTGTCTGGACCGTCAAATGCTCTTTTATCTGAAAAAAAACAAAGAAAAACTATACATCTCTCCATATCTTTAACATGTTATGGTAAATGCATGCACAACTAATACAAAGCTAACTGTAAAATAATAATTCTTGAATCGTTTTAAGGTCCATGTAATTTGTTTACAGATTTAAGTTTGACAGTGGATCTCACCTGTTTGGGTTTCCTTTTTGCCTGTGTCATTTCCTGTTGCTGTTTTTGTCGAACCTCCTCCAAACTAAAACACCCTCCTGTCACACAACACAACAAATAATATTACAATAGAATACAAGTAATATTAGAATAGAATAGAAGATTATAGATTATATAAAGTATTTAGAATTAATTTGTATTTATTGGTCAGAGATTATTACAATAGAAAAAAACACAATGTTCAGTCAGATCAACATTAGTTCAAGGAATAGCAGCTGAAAATTATCAAGTCTTTTTTAGTCATTTTTATTCATAAATGTAATGTAACTAATAAAAAGCATCTGTAATAGAACATGTACTGTGTGAATGCTTACCCACAGCACTGGGGTTAATGGAGACATAAGTGGTGTGTTTTGACACTCGCAGTTCCTCCAAGGCAGTAAGTTCCGCTTCAGCCTCTGCTCGACCAATCAGATCACGTAAAAATATCAACAATTAGGTACCTTTTTAGAAGAAAAACATATACATTTATTAATAACAACTCACTTTTCTGTATCTCCAGCCTCTTCTTTGGGTCAGGGGGTATCACCGTGAACACTGTGTGACTAAAACAAAACATTTTATTATAATTTTCATGCATTGTCAGTTCACAGGGCGGATCCTGCTCCTCCTCACCTCTGCTCACACAGGTCTCACTCTTCTTTCTGTAAAACTGAAACCTTTCCTTTTTCGTCTGAAGCAGAAATGGAGGAGGGTGCTGTTCAGCTCAACAGACGGACCTTTGTCTGTGCCATATGTTTGGATCTGCTGAAGGAGCCGGTCTCTCTTCCATGTGGACATAACTACTGTAGAGTCTGTATTCAGAGCCACTGGGACCGACAGGTGCAGAGCACCTGCCCGCAGTGCAGACAGGTGCACATCCCCAGACCTGTGCTTCATGTAAACACCATGATGGCAGAGTTAGTGGAGCAGATGAGGACTGAATTCCAGTACAACACAATGGACCCGGAGACTTGGAGGCAGCAGATCCTGCACAACATTCAGGTCAAAGAGGCAGAGCAGCAGAGGCTCCAGCAGGAGGCGCTGTCCCTGAGGCGCTGTGCTGACGAGGCAATTAAACACAGTGAGGAGCGCTTCACTTCATTTGTGCGCACGCTGGAGTCTGTTCACTGTGACGTGTCCCAAACAATCAGGGCTCTGCAGGAGAAAGAAGAGGCCAAAATGAAACAGATCCATGACAGACTGGTGCAGGAGGTCACAGAACTGAAGAAGACCCTCTCTGAGGCAGCTCTAGGGATGCTCCAGAGACACACCCCTCCCTTTGCCCACACACCCAGGACATACTCACTGCCTCTGGGGTACTTTGAGCAGGCCACCTCAGCTGTGACCGCCCTCACAGACCTGCTCCAGCGGACTCTGACAGAGGGACTACAAAACATCTCACAGGGTTTTACACAAGCCCAACCATCAACCAGACCACAAGCAGGACCTCCACAGCCTGAGCCCAAAACCAGAGCAGAGTTTATGAACTATGCACGAGAGATCGTCCTGGACCCAAACACAGCTCACCCTTTGATAACACTATCCAGAGGAAACAGGCGAGCAAGTATGGGCGGTTTATGGACAATATTTGCTCACAACTATCCCAATGACCTGGAAAGGTTCAGTGTGTACCCTCAGGTCCTGAGCAGAGACGGTCTGACAGGCCGCTGTTACTGGGAGGTGGAGTTGGAAATGTGTTGTGCTGCTCTTGCAGTGTCTTACAAGGACATCAGGAGAAAAGGAGATTCAGAGGATTGTGGATTTGGATATAACGAGAAGTCCTGGGCTTTAGAATGTGGTCTCTATAATTCTTCCTTTTGGTATCACAGCGTTGAGTCAAAAATACCAAGCCAGTTATCATGGTTATTATCAAAAAGAATTGGGGTTTACCTGGACCACAGTGCAGGGGTTTTAGCCTTTTACTACATTAAAGACCAAACCATGAGACTCCTCCACAGAGTCCAGACCAGCTTCACTCAGCCTTTGTACGCTGGGGCCAGACTGAATAGCTTTGAGACAGTCTATTTCCCTAAACTCAGATAACTCACTATATAATGGTTATATGTAGGCCTATTTTTTTCCAAATGCTGTTGTGATGTTTACGTATTAGTATTTCTGCCAGAAGATTATATTTTCTATGTTGATTTGTTTGTTTCTATGTTGCTGCTGCCAAACTTTGAATTCACTTCAAAGTATCTTTAAAGTATCTATCTATCTATCTATCTATCTATCTATCTATCTATCTATCTATCTATCTATCTATCTATCTAATCTAAATTAACCCTGCAGTTGCATTAAGGATCACATGTACTAATAGACCCGAATTATTTCTTTGTTCTGTGTCTTATCTGTGTTCATGATAGATGGCTTTGAGAATTAAATAAAGAATGAAGGAATATTTTTATATTTTTTAATATTCTGCCCCCACTCTATGTTTGATATAATATTTTAGGCACTGGTAGATACGATAATGAACTTTTACTTGAACTAAACTGGTAAATTCTGTTTTTTTCTTCATAATTTGTCATAAATTGAGATTTTGACCTAGACTTTTTCACCACTTCAACCTTAACCTGCCCAGTTGATACTTCCCTGGTGGTGTAAATCTAACTGTGGGCACTGCTCCGTCTGGTGCTTTGTTAAACTTCAATCTGTTTTATTTGAACACAATCTGACCAGAAAGAACGTTCTTAGCCTGAACTGCAGCAGGTGAGATGATTTTGACTGTTAAACAAGTCCCTCTCAAAAAACATTACAGCCATAAGCTAGCTAGCGTTAGCCAACAGTTTTTCAGTTAGTCACTTTCACCTTTTTGTTGAAAATCAAATTCTTAAACAGAACCATGAACGCTCTGATCATATCCTAAAAATGTGTTGTTTAAATCCACTTTTTTTTTTTTTTTTTTTTTTTTCAGTTTTCAAGGTTTACTTAAACCTTTTTTCGGCAGTGTTTGCTAATGTGATGGGAGATTTACTGTTTTTGAAAGAAATATCCAAAATTGAAATGCACAAATGATGAACCATATATTATTTGTTTGGGATTGGTTCCACAAAAGTACCATATTAATGGTTTAAAGGTACATTGTGTAACTTTTCTGGTTACACAATGTACCTATCAACTGCTTGTTTCTATGGATATGTCTTTGCTCTGCCTGGAATGTTCCACAGTATGACATTAAACAGCTCTACCTTATGTTTATTCAATTACAGGTGGTTTTGTAGCTCAGAAATACCTAGAAAAACAGGCATTCTGACTGTGAGCAGGGTCGCCTCTCCACAGATCTGACCTGTAGCTTGGCCTGGTTTAGTCCTCATGGACATAGAAAGGTTTAATGCCATACTGTGAAACATTCCAGACAAAGCAATAACATTTCCACGAAGAAAAGCATTTGACCAACCCTCCACCAGAAAAGTTACACAATACACCTTTAAAGTCCTTTGAACTGCCATCGAGATGAAAACTAACACCACTGTCCGAGGCTGTTCTGAAGATGTATTATTATTTTTATTTACAATTACAGAGAGGACTTGAACTTTGTGCCAGTTACATGTGGATACACCCAGTAATTACAGAAATATCAACCATAAACCACGTCAACAAACCTCCACTACAGAATTGTGACGTGTCCTTCAGCTCCATTTTAAACTGTAGGCACTTCGCAGTCTAGAAAATTGTCCCGGGAACCATTCAAACAGTGCATATAGACTAACAGTTGACAGATGATTAACGATACCCAAGCGCTCTCTGCTGGCTGCATTTAGTTTTGGCAGTGGCTTGTTTTCAATTCAATTCAATTCAGTCTTTATTAAGAACACATAATATCTAGTTCATAGTAAGCAAGTATATAAAAATAAGACAATGCGTGTTATAATGTGTACAGACGGCCAATGTCTTCACAGCTTAAGAGGTGAATCTGACAGAGCTCCTCACAGGACACACTAGAGCCTGAATGATCTGTTCAAATTCACGAGTCTACACATAAAAAAATAAATACAATATCTAATTCTGACAACACAGGATCTCACACCACAGTTTTTCGTTCGCTGTGTTTGTTGGAGCAAAGGTTTATGGCCTGAAATCCTGCAGTGACATGTTCCATCTGCAGTTATACTTAAAGACAAATACCAAACCAACAAGGCTGCACTGTACGTTCACCTTAGCTACACTATTTAAACCAGTTTTACATGTTTTAAAGCCAAGAAAATAGTTACACACTGCACCTCACCTAACACTTCTCTGCTCTGCTCATCAAAGACCATCTACCTGGATTTTAAGCAGAGGTAGGTTCAGCCATTCTGTGTTACTGGTACAAAAAAACTTTATATGTGTACTGTGTGTTTAATAAAAGCTTTATCTGGAGAATTTGTTAATACGTTTGTAAATGAAACTGTTTAAATTTTTATTCTGACGCTATGGTCGATGTAGTGAGGTTCAGGGTTCGATATTTGCATCTTTCTCCCTGTGTCTTTGCATTTTTGTTTCCCCTCATTAATCCAAAACATGTGGATAAGTTTGCGCAGTAGCACTAAAGGATGAACTGGAACTATGTTTTATTTGGCTTTGTTTTTTTTAAATTATTGTACTTTATATTTTATTTTGCCTATATACCCCATTTTTTTTTTATAAATTTATATGCAGGAATTGAAATCAAAACCTAAAGTATTTCAAAATAATGAAATTCAAATTAATATGATAAAATTGCTAAATTAATACGACAACAAAAAAATAATATAGTAATTTTAAATAATGAAAATTAAATCAATAATATAAAATGTGTACCTTAACCTTATAAACTTGTCTTTTTGTGTGCATTGTCCATATCAGGGGTGTCCAAACTCGTCAACATTCCCTGAGGGGGGGTGAGGGTTTGATGCTAACCATAGGCACTGCTCTGTCTGGGGTTTTGTTCGACTTTAATCTCTTTTATATGAACACGATCTGACCAGAAAGAACCGACTGAGCCTGAACTACAACAGGTGAGATGATTTTGAGTGTTAAACAAGTCCCTCTTAAACAACATTGTGTGGGCTTGGAATTAAATTAATTAAAGATGTTGTGGTTCTGGAAAATGCAACTATCTGAAAGTCTCAGTGTATAGAACACCAGCCCTTCTGCAAATATGAAAAACATTTGGACACCCCTGGTTTGTATAGTCCAGATGGCGATTACAATGATCAAAATAACACTATTTTTACAGTTGACTAGTCACGATTGGTCAATTAATCGTTGACACTGGTAACTTGTTCACTAACAGACAGCCTGGGTGAGAGGTAGACCCCTTCTTCACCATCTGCACAACAACACAAAGACAAGAAAGCGAAGAACTGGCTCCACGAAACCATGCAACTTGACCTCAAATCCAGAGATGAATTTATAAAACACTCGCAGGAAATCACACTGGACCCAAACACCGCTCATAGTCTGATTTTCCTGTCCGGAGAAAACCGGCAAGCAACACTTTTATGGCAAAACCAAAACTATTCCGAACATTTGGACAGATTCACCGATTTCTACCAGGTTTTGAGTAAGGAGAGTTTGACTGGCCGCTGTTACTGGGAGGTGGAGTGGAGCGGGTATGGTGTTGCAATAGCAGTGTCATACAGGAATATAAAGAGAAAGGGCCGTTCAGATGACTGCGTTTTTGGACACAATGAGAATTCCTGGGCGTTAGATTGTGATAACATTGATGGATTTTCATTTTGGTTTGACAAATCGCGCACACGGGTCTCAGGTCCGGTTGGGTCTAGAATTGGGGTTTACCTGGACCACAGCGCAGGGCTTTTGGACTTTTATAACGTTCAAGACAAAACCATGAAACTCCTTCACAGAGTCCAGACCATCTTCACTCAGCCTCTCTACGCCGGAATCTGGTTCAACTGGGATTTCAAAGATTCTGTTCACTTTCCTAAGCTTTAAAGCTGCACTGTGTAGCATTTCCGGTGGAAGGTCCATCACCGTGTGGATTCCATGAAGAGGTTATTGCTTTGCCTAGTACGTTCCACAGTGTGACATTAAAATCAGAGGTCGATAAAATAGCCAAAAACTGTACTAAAGTAAGAATAATGCAACTTCAAAATAATCACTCAAGAAGTAGTAGAAGTACAAAATCATGGTCCAAGAAATGACTGAAGTAAAGTAAAAAAGACTACATTAAAGAGTAACTGTTGGGACGTAACATCTGATTTATAAATTGTAGATAATAAATTTGAACGACATAAAATAATAAAATAATGCACAAAATCTAGTATTTTCAAATGACAGACAAAAAATGTGAAAAACTAAATATCTGAAGGAGCTGTGCAAAAAATAAAAATGTTCAAAGCATTTCATATTGTCAAAGCTTCAAGAGTACTGTTACTTCAATAAAAATATTACTCAATATAATATAAAAGTATGCTGCTAGAAGATTACTCTGAAAAGTACTATTTATTTCAAAAGTTTTTCAAGTATGTAACTGAGTAAATGTAACTACTACCTATCAACTTATTTATTTCAATGGAGAGAAGTCAGGGATGCTACCAGACAAAGTTACAGGTACATCTGTGGAGCGGTGACCCCGAGAATGTAGGTTTTTCAAGGTATGTTTGAGCAATAAAACACCCTTAATTAAATGAAAGCTTGATAGATACGTTTAAATGCCATATGGTGGAACATTCCAGGCAAAGCAATGACATGGAGACAAGTGTATCCTGTACCAGAAAAGTTGCAGATCACCTTTCATTCCTTCTTTGGTCAGAGCAGGAGCGTTATAGACCTGGTTTAGACTGGTTTAAGACCTTGTTGGGATCTGGTTTAGACCTGTTTAAGACCTATAGGATGTGATCACACTTGCACACACGTCACATCACAAATAAGGACTAAACTGAGACTGAACACAGAAGTAAACCTGGACTGGACTAGGCTAGAACTAAAACCAGGACTAGAACAGGATCAAACCAGGTCTACATATTAGAACTAAACTGGGCTCAAACCCGGACCAAATCAGAACCAATGTGAATGCACTCCTAGTTAGGATCTGGTTTATGCTTTCTAATACCATACTGTGGAACATTACCCTGCACCATTCATAACAATATAAACCTAACCTTTAAATGTGCCATAGTTCTGGTTTATCAATTATTTATTTGTATTGTAAAGTAGTGTGATTTCTGAGGTGGAAGTTAATATTATTACCTAATTTATTTAATATAAAAGCCATATACAGGGACAATATAGGCAATAAAACATGAATTTTGCATGAGAACTATGTAACTGTTTCATCATATATATTAATATATTTTGAGTTTATCTTGTCACACTGTCTGTTCAAATAATAATATTCATTTTTGAGTTTTACTGTTGTTCAGTGTTGTAATTTAAGAAAAGAATTAAAAGAATAAAAGCTCAAATAGTGGATGGTACCACAGGTGAGCGCGTATACTGTATACTGTATCATATTATGCTATTTTTGTTATCTATGTTATAATGTTGTTTCCCCATCAAAAACATACTAGGAGTTGTGTTTCATTCACACATCTTTAACACACAAATGCTGAATATTTCTTCTTCTTCTGCAATTTCCCCATTGTGGGACAAATAAAGGATTATCTTATCTTATCTTATTTAGGCTGTGTTCTTCTCTCAAACAGAAAACACTCTGTTCCACCTTGTGATGTCATGCGGTAATACAGGATGTGCTCCACTGTGTTTTTAAACTCCAGACACCTTCACTAGAATCATTTGGATGATTTCAGCCCTGGAATTGCCAATCTCTGCTGAACAAAAGGTAAAATGGGCTGTTAACTTGAAAACTACAGCTTCATGGAACAGAGCATTTTGATCTTTGGAGATAAATAAAGGGTTACTAAAACATGTGTGAATGAAACAAAACACAACTCCAGGTATGTTTTTGTTGAGTTAACATTTTAACGGGAGTTTTGCATAACACTGGACCTCACCTTTAAGCCTAATATGAATAGCTCTACTTTATCTTTGTCTCTCTCGGCTATAATGACACTAGCCTATTAATGAAATATAATAATATGCAGATGAGACATGCCTTTCTTAAAATTGAGGCTTGCAATTAAATTTGATGCAGCCAATTGGGCGAACCTGGTGCTTAGTTAGAATGCGTCACGCTTATAATACGCTCATTACACCGCATTTTCATCCGTGCAAATTAAACCCAGACTTTATCTCGTTTGACTCGGTCCTCCTGAGCTCTGAGTGGTGCTGTCTCCTCTGTCACTGCGTCTTCTGCCTCTTCTCCGGCAGCAGCAGCGGACTCTCCGGGCCCAGGCAGCCGCTTCACAGTGACCAAGAGCCGGGCACTGTCCCTCCACTGATCCGCTGCAGCCACCGAGCAACCGGCCCAGCGGAAAAACAGACACAGATAAGACAGAAGGTGACTGGGGGACAGCTAAACCCAAGGCCGGCTTATGGTGATCCTACCCCGGCCTGTGTTGCTGTGGACCGCGGTGTTTTGGCTCTGAGGGTGGCTGTACGCGCTGGAGCCTTGGAGGAGAGACTGTGGGGAAACGGTGACGCGCACTTGCCAAGAGCCGTCAGACGAGGAAGTCAATCGGGCTTCAAACACGCCCATTTTTGCAGCTTGTAGTGTCGACCCCGCTGAAAAACGAGACCTGTTCATCACGTAGCGAGCTGCGGGGGACGCGGTCAGACATGCAGCCCGTTTCTGATGGCGCGCGGCGGGATTAACGTGGACCACACAAGGCCCCTTTGCGCAGGTACGTTCGCCAATGCCCCGGTCCAATGCAGCTTTCCAAACGGCTTCACAGGGCTCCATGAAGGCCTGTCTGCGCCGTTTTAACCCCGTGTTTATGTGCTGATGATGTACATATGGTAGCGTACAGTTTAGGGGGATAGCCCGAGACTTACAGATGCCAACATCCGTCCCACACGCACCTGCTACTGAAAACGTGGCTCGTGCTTAGCCGATCATCACATACATAATGAAACAAGCAGAGACCCCCATAGATTTTTTTTTTTTTTTTTTTTTTTTTTTTTTTAGCTTATTTTAGCTCCAGCTTCAAACGTGAGCAACCTGTGCCGTTATTACAGCTGTGTTAAGGTAGTTTATAATGAGGAATGTCTGCTGAAAATGGTTACGTGCACAAGAAATGACCAAATTGCTCATGTTGTGGACCTGTGTTAAAGCTTCACTATGTAACTTTTCTGTTGGGGAATTCGCAATGTGCTTCACTCATTGGAGATGTTATTGGTCTGCCTGGGATGTTCCACTGTAGGGCATTTTACTAATCGAGACGAGCAGGTAACGCCACCAGGACACATTACTGGTCAGATCTGTGGAGAGGCGAGCTGTTCACAGTTAGAATGTTTTTCAAGATGGTTTTCGAGCAATAAAAAATACCTACAATTACACAGTCCAGGCAAAACAACAACATCACCATGGAGACAGTCAAGCGGTGAAACCAAAAACCACAAAAGTTACATACTGCACCTTTAGAGTTGCATTGTATGTTAAACCCAGCTTTCATTAGCCTGTATTAAGACAATGTATATATATATATATATATTTTGCCCATCCTTCGAAAAGTTGTATTATACATTTTATAAACAAATATTGGACACATAAAAACTCGATTTTGATACTAAGGAATAGACTGGATACTTAATACTGATTTCGATACCACAATGATAATAAAAAAACACTCTTTATTTAGACAATAGAATGTGATTTTCAACATTAAATTGTAGTATTTTCTTATATTATTCTTATTTCTAATCCAGGCAGGTTCCATACTGGTCACTAATAGATAAATACTTAATTTAGCTTTTAGTTAACATTTTAGTTACTAACCAGTAAAACAAATCAAAGCAGTAACACAGAAAATATAGAATAAAATGATTAAATGGCACTATTCATAATTAAAACAATGCATTTCATTACAGATCCCAAACCTGTTGAAGCATGGAGCGGGAAACAGGAGCCCGTCAGAGCCAATCAGAGCCCAAAGAATCGTCCAATGGGAGCCAGCCTTTGTCTTCTGACCCCGCCCCTTCCTCCTCCACTTCCTCCTCTGGTCCCGCCCCTTCTCCGGTAACCCCCACGCCCCCTCGCCTCACCCCAAACCCTCTGCTGTTGGACAGTCCCGCCGGGGCCCTGTCTACCCCCATCACCTGCTCCCCTCCTCCGCCCCTCACCCCGGCTCCCTCTCTCTCCGCCTCTGCACACGTCACTAAATCTGCCACGCCCACTTCGCCTCACATGTTGGTCCCGGCTCCGCCCAAACTCACCTCCACGGCTACACCTGCCCTCCGCACCTACGCCCGCCCCATCCTGCCCCTGCCAGCTAAAACCGCACCCCAAAACTCCAGCACTGCTACTGCTACTACTGCTATTACTACTACTGCTACAGCCATTACAAACTCTTCCACTACTTCTGCTACGACTACTTCCTTAGCGACCAAAACCTCTAGCAGCTCTTTGACTAATGGCAGCGCGAAGACGGTCGCCACGACAACCTCTACTCCAATCACGCCTTTCCACACGCCAGCAAGCCCACCTGGACGACAGGTATGTAGAAAGTTTTTAATTTCACTTTTCAGGCTTGTTTTGGAACACTTATCCTCCACTATAGTAAAGTAGTGTCTCTTTTCTTGTAATTTACATACTTACAATACAATATTTATATTAATAATGTTACATTTTTGGATCATTTAAGTATATGTAGTAGCTTGGAATAGCCTGTAGGTAATGGCTGTCACTTCAAATAATCAATAATTAACATGGGTCTTTTTAATGGAGTGGTCTACAGGAAATCCTCTGTCAGTAAAAGCATGTGGTTTGGAGCAGAGTTTCTATGTGGAAGAAAAATTAGACCAGGCCAAGTTACAACTTCAAATGCAATAATGCATGTTTTTCAAGTTTTGCAAGGCAATAACATCTCCATGGAGACACCTGAAAAGTTACATAGTGCACCTTTAAGACTCCACTCAAAAGGTCATAGCATAAACTCTAAACTTGTGGGATAAAAAGAGTGATAACTATTACAAAAGGTATCAGATTGAGTTTGTTTTCTTTTGCTTTATGAAATGTAGTCGACTGCTGTGTTCAGACTGAGTGTCTGTTTTGCATCTCATTCTAGTTCACTGATTATTCAAAACAAGATTTTTCTTTGAAACGGACATGGTCAAATGACTGATCCAAAAACCCCTTTAGTCATAAGTGAAGAGGCTGAGGAGGCTGTTGTCTTTCATGGTATGATAATTTTGATCTGCTCTAAATAATAAGGCGTCATCTCTGACTATTTACAAATATATAGTATAGTATGGACTAGCCTAGTTTAGTATTTATAGTCTAGTACAGTATAGTATAGTATATTCTAATCTAGTATAGTATAATATAATCTAGTCTAGTATAGTTTTTGAGATTTTGTGCAAGCATAGACACATCTGACTCCAGCATGTTCATATATACTGTACATGTTATTACACACTTTCAGAGAAGCAGAAAAACAATCAGAAAAGCAGAGAGTCGTGCGTGTTAGTCATAAATAAGTGAACTATTCAATTATTCAAGGCAGGTTAACCAAAAGTTCCCCTTTGGTTTAAAAAATGAACAGAACTAACATTGTTCATCTGTCATATTTAGAACATTAAAGGTGCACTGTGCAACTTTTCCGGGGGAGGGTATGTCACCTGCTTGTTCCACAGTAAGGCATAATACTTTATTTTAGAGCTGGGAATCACAGGGTCCCTCACGATTCAATACGATACAGGATACATAACTCACGATACGATGATTGATTTATTGCACATGATACTCTGTTTTTTAAGAACCAAATACATTTCAGCAACAATATTTCTTTGTTAAACCACCACTTGTGCGATGTTAATATGAAATACACCAATTTTAATCAACATCAAACAGTAAATATGTCAAGTGTATTGCACGAACAAGTTTCCTTCCACTAAATAAGTAAAAAAAAAGTGCAGCTTGCTTAAAGGTACCAAAAAATACTCTTGGTCATATACATCAGCAGCCCATGATAAAGATACTGTATCATCAAATTTAGTATCATATATATAGTATATGTATAGTATCATTTCAATATTTTTACACACCTCTACTTCACTTCTGTAAAATGAATATGCTGAATGTCACACTACGGAACATTCCAGGCAAAGGAAGAACAATGAAACCGGCCGCCTGCTTGTAGTCCTGGTTTGGTCCTGGTTTAGTAGTGGTTTAGTCCTGGTTTAGTCCTGATGTACTCCTGGTTTAGTCCTGGATTGCTCCTGGTTTAGTAGTGGTTTAGTCCTCGTTTAGTCCTGATGTAGTCCTGGTTTGGTCCTGGTTTAGTCCCGTCCTCCTGCTGCTGCCCAGAGTGAGGGCTAAACATGGGGAATCAGCATTTCAATTTCATGCAGATAAATTTGGAACACTTGCTGAAAATGTGAGTCAGGAATCTACTTTGACCATGTTTAAAGGTGCACTGTGTAACTTTTCTGGTGGAGGGCCCACTATGTGCTTGTCACCATGGAGATGTTATTGCTTTGCCTGGAATGATCTACAATATGGCATTAAACTTAACTAACTCCATAGAAACAAGTTGATACCACCAAGTCATGTTACAGGTCAGATCTGTGGAGTGGTGACTTTGCTCACAGCAACACATGATAGATAAGTTTATTGTTACACTGTGTAACATTTCACAGCAAAGCAATTACATCTCCATGGAGACAAGCAGTTTGCAGACACCACACTCCGAAGTTGCATAGTGCACCTTTAAATCCAGGCTCAAAACAGTCCTGTTTAGCTGTGCACATGACTGAAAGGTTTTTATTCTGAACTTTTAATGTTAATTTTATGATTATTATTTGCTTATATTGTGATTTTAATGTGTTTCACAGTCTGTAACACATTTTGAATTACTTGAATGTGCACAAATAAACTTGCCTTTACCAAACTACAGTTACTCCTCACCGTAAACACTTCGGACTTGTTAGGTTCAGTTTAATTAGCTCCTCTTTCCTCCTTCAGACTGATATAAGGCAGTGACTTCCAGAACCCTGTCAGAACTGAAGAAGCTTTTGTCCAGTTCACAGAATTAAAGGTCCTTTCACTAGCAAGGACCACGCCATGAGGGCGGGGGTCGAGAGAGCTGACACGGACGGTGTTGTCGGGATAGGCTGTGTAAATAGGGCTTCTGGGTAATTGAAGGTGTGGTCGAGATGAGCTGTGGTTGGCTGGAGAGGAGGTTGAGGCGTGGTCCGCTCCTGAATCTAAGTTCATCATATTGACTCCACATATTACACAAAACTGACTCTTGTGAGCTTTTAGCCATGTTATAACGCTGTTATCTCCACAAAAACATACCAGGAGTTGTTTTGTTTCATTCATACATGTTTCAAGCAATTCTCTGTTCCACCTTGTGATGTCATGAAGTGGTAGCTTTCAAGTTAACAGCTTTTACCTTTAGTTGAGTAGAGATTGGCAATTCCAGGGCTGAAATTATCCAAATGATTCTAGTGAAGGTGTATGTAGTTTACAAAAACACAGTAGGTACTTCTTTTATTACCACATGACATCGCAAGGTGGAACAGCGTGTTTTTTCAGTTTGAGAGAAGAACTCAGCCGAAATATGCAGTGTGTTTGTGTGCTAGACAAGTGCGAATGAAACAAAACACAACTCCAGGTGTGTTTGTGATGAGGAAACAACACTATAACATAGATCAGGAAATAGCGTAATATGGGCCCTTTAAACTTTCTTTTGCAGTCATGTGCATTAGATTAAAACAGATTACATATTTTGTTCATCAAATTGCAAGCATCCAATTTGAACTTTTATCACCTTGTGCAGTTGACCTGTGCACAGACTCAGAGCTGCTGTGGTTAAAGGCAGTGATAGTGAACAGTATAGAAATAATGGTATGGTTTGAAGCTCCTGTTTTCACTATACGCCCCTTCACCACACTCACTTCCTGGTCTCAGTCCTTTTATCTGTGTGAGAATACAGCGTTTCCATCTGTTTAATTAAATAGAGTTTGAGGTAGAGCTGCACAATATGACAAAAAAAACCTACCCCTGGGTTTCAGATTGAAGATAAATTATGACCGTTGCCGTAGTAATTAACGATTTCAAGGTCTTATATTACGCAGAGTTGACTCTTGTGAGCTTTGAGCCATGTTAGAACGCTGTTACCTCCTCAAAAACAAACCTGGAGCTGTGTTTTGTTTCACTGTGTTGCGTTTTATTATTAAATGTCTACATCTACAAAGCTCAAAACGCTCTGTTCCACATTGTGATGTCATGAAGTGGTAGTTTACAAGTTAACAGCTACCTTTTCCCTTTTGTTCAGTAGAGTTTGGCAATTCCAGGGTTGATGATCATCCAGTGAAGGTGTAGGGAGTTTAAAAACACAGTGGAGCACTTCCTGTATTACCACATGACATCACAAGGTGGAACAGAGTTTTTTTTCTGTTTGAGAGAAGAAGAATATGCAGGATTTGTGTGTTAAACATGTGTGAATGAAACAAAACACAACTCCAGGTGATGAGGAAACAACATTATAACATGGACCAGAATGTAGCGTAATATGGGCCCTTTAAAACTAAATAAACCACCTATAACAAAAAGCTGAAACCTTGAATACATATTTCTGTTGCACACAAACTGGTGTTGTCATGATACTAACATTTCTAACTTGATTTCAATACTAAGGAATAGACTCGATACTCAATACTGATTCCGATACCATGATGAAAATAAAAACACTCTTTATTTCGATAATAGAATCGATAGAAGAGAGTCATTTTCAACATTAAATCATAGTACTTTCTTTTATATGACCATAAAAAATGCCAATCCTCCCTTAGAGCAGAGTTCAGTGTGTGCAGAGTGTTTTAAGAAGACAAAATACAGTTGAATGTGATATTTTCTTTGGTCTTATTTAAGTGAATAAAAGTGTTTAGTGGTTGGTAAACACTGCTTCTCTCTATCTTTCTCTCCCCATGCCCCTCCTCCTCTCTCCTCTCTCCTTCCCTAACCCTGTTTTACCCTTTTTCTCTCCCTCCCACATTCTTTCTACCCCCCTCTCTCTCTCTCCTTCACCCTCTTTCATTTTACCCTCTCTCTCTCTCTCTCTCTCTGTCTGTCTCTGTCTCTCCACCCATACCCCCCCTCCTCTCTCTTTCTCCCTCTGTCACCCTTTCTCTACCCCCCTCTCTCTCTGTCTCCCTTTCTCATCTATTCACCCTTTCTCTCTTTCCCTCTCTTTCTCTCATCCCATCCTTTCACTCCCCTCCTTCTCTCTCTCCCTCACTGTCTTTAATCTCTCTCTCTCTCTCTCTCTCTCTCTCTCACACCCAACCACTTCCTCACCCACCCCTCTCTCTCCCTCTCTGTCTGTACACCCTCCTCCCTCCTTCATTTCCTTCCTCACCCTCTTTCATTTTACCCTTTACCTCTCTCTCTCACCCTCCCCGTGTCTCTCCCTTCCTCCCTCCCTCTCTCCCTCTCTCTGTCTCAGGTGTCTCAGTCTCTCCCTGTGGGCTCACCTGGTGTGGCTCGGGCCAATCAGAACGCAGCACCTGTCCGTCAGAGACTCTCCCAGCAGACCCTGCTCCTGGGGAAAGGCCTCAGAGGAACGGGGCAGGACCAAGTGCTGCTCCGAGCGCAGATGGTAAACAAAACCACACAACATAATTACTAAAGATACTAAAGACACACTATGTATATCACTTAGCAGATATTTGCCTTTTTTTTTTTTTTTTCCAATTTGGCGATTTTTTTAAAGGTCCTGTATTACACAAAACTGACTCTTGTGAGCTTCAAACCATGTGGTAATGTTGTTACCTCATTTAAAACAGACCTGGAGTTGCGTTTTGTTTCATTCACACATGTTTGAGTAACTCTTTAGTATTAGTCTGTCTACATCTCAAAAGCTCAAAATGCTCTGTTCCACCTTGTGATGTCATGAAGCGGTACTGTTCATGTTAGGAGCTACCTGTAGTTCAGTAGAGATCGGCAATTCCAGGACTGAAATCATCCAAATGATTCTAATGAAGGTGTATGGAGTTTAAAAACACAGTGGAGCACATGTATTACCACATGACATCACAATGTGTAACAGAGTGTTTTCAGTTTGAGAGATGAAGCCTAAATGTGCAGGGTTTGTGTGTTAAACATGTGTGAATGAAACAAAACACAACTCCAGGTCCGTTTATGATGAGGAAACAACATTATAACATAGATTAAAAAAGCGTAATATGGGCTCTTTAAGTTTAAATACAAATAATTATTGTGATATTTATGAGTTCAAAGACGCACAAGAACATCAGAAAAGTTACGCAGTGTATCTTTAATTTTGGCTGTGTGAAATTACTAATTGGGTTGTAGTAGGCCCCTGAACTCCATTTGAAATTATAACACTTTTTTCTAGAACATATCCATGGGTTTCAGAGTGATGGAAAGTTAGGACGGTTGCCATATCGATTGACAATTAAAAACAAATTGTTATATCTTCTTTTATATCCTCAAAATGTAGAAAACAAGAAACTGAAAACCAGTGGATTTAGAGACAAAAGATGATCCTTATGCTCCTCCCTCTTTTCTTTTCCTCTGTTCCTGCTTTCTGCTTGCTTCTGTCTCTCCGTGGCTTTAACCCTCTCCTCTGTTTGGTCTCCCTCTGGTCTCTGGTCTTTGGTGGGTTTTTCTGGTCTGGTCTGGTCTTGGTTCTGGTCCGGTTCTGGTCTTGGTCTTGTCTTGGTCCTGTGTCTTCCTCTGAAGCTGATCCTCACGTCTGCTATGAGACCTTCCTCTTCCTCCTCTTCCTCCCCCTCCACTCCCGCCTCCGCCCAGGTGAGCTGCTGTCTGTGCATGACAGACTTGCTTTGTCTGGAATGTTTCACAGTATGGCTTTAAACCTTTCTATCTTCATGGAGACCGAACCAGACCAAGTTACAGGTCAGATCTGTGGAGAGGCGACCCCGCTTACAGTCAGAGTACCTGTTTTTCTAGGTATTTTTGAGCTATAAAACCACCTGTAATTGAGTAAATGTAAAGTAGAGCTGTTTAATGTCATACTGTGGAACATTCCAGGCAGGGAAATGACATAACCATAGAAACAAGCAGGTGACGGACCCTCCACCAGAAAAGTTACACAACGCACCTTTAAATGTAAGGATTCATTTTAAAGCTACACAATTTTGAAAAAGAAAAAAAAATAGAATTGCAATTTTTCAGACAATTATTGCGAAGCATTCTGTAACTTTTCTGGTTAAGGGTCCGTCACCTGCCTGTTTCTATGGTCATTGCTCTGCCTGGAATGTTCCACAGTGTGACATTTATTCAATTGCAAATGGTTTTATAGCTCAAAAATATCTAAAAAAACAAAAAACAGGCTTTCATTCTGACTGTGAGCGGGGTCGCCTCTCCACAAATCTGACCTGTAACTTGGTCTGGTTTGGTCTCCATGCAAATAGAAAAGTTTAATGCCATACTGTGAAACATTCCAGACAAAGCAATAGCATGTCCATAGAGAAAAGTGTTTGACGGACCCTCCAGCAGAAAGGTTACGCAATGCGCCTTTAATATTTGAGAGAAGACTGAAATATGAACTGACAAACTAATACAAGAGTCCCGTGAATTTCAGAACATGTTTGTACAGATCTAAACGACAGGTACAAGATTTTTCTAAACCTAATTTCAACTAAAATTACTGTGTTATAAAATATGACACATGTGGATCATTATTTTACATTTTGTTCATTTTAACGCTGCCCTGTGTAACTTTTCTAGTGGAGAGTCTGCTACTTGTTTGTCTTCATGGAGATGTCATTGCTTTTCCACGAATGTCCCACAGTACGGCATTAAACACGTCTATCTCCATGGAGACGAGCATGGTGCATCGCCTGCTTGCCACCAGACCAAGTTACAAGTCAGATCTGTGTAGAGATGACTCCACTCAAAGCGCTCTACTGAAATAATAATTCTTGTTTGTTTCTAGGTAGATAAGTTCAATGCCAAGATAGATAAGTTTAATGGCATATTGTGTAACATTCGTGGAAAAGCTTTAATGTTTAAAGAACACACATCGTAGCCAGCAAAGGGCGCAAGAACTATTTGAGGAGTGTTGAATTAAATTTTACTTTTTCTTACATTTAAAAATAAACCAAGCGAAGATGTCCAAATTCACTCAAAAAAGTAAAAAAAAAGACCAATTCTTGTCCTTTTAACATGAAAGAATGACACAAAACATAATGTCAGAAATGGATTTGAACTGAAGGGCCCATGTTACGCTAATTTCTGATCTATGTTATAATGTTGTTTTGTGTTTTGTATCATTCACACATGTTTAACACACACTTCTCTCAAACAGAAAACACGCTGTTCCACGTTGTGATGTCATGTGGTTATACAGAAAGTGCTCCACTGTGTTTTTAAACTCCACACACCTTCACTAGAATCATTTGGATAATTTCAGCCCTGGAATTGCCAATCTGTACTGAACTAAAGGTAAAAGGAGCTGTTAAAGAGCCGCTAAACGCCTGTGCTAGAGGCAACCCCGCTCACAGTCAGAATTTGAAAAATCCAACAAGTGGGCGGTTCTCGGCGGGTTGGGGAGCGCGGGTGGGGTGATGGTGTGGGGCGGGGCTTGATCTATGAGTGACAGCCGAGTGACAGCGCCGGTTAGTCAGACCGAGCAATAGCTACTGCCAACGGAGAGTGACAGCGACGCGAGTTTCGCCACAGAGCGCAGCGAGGTTTAGGCGGAGCTGAGAGGGGCTCCTCATGTACCGCCCATAGACCGTGAGCTGACCGTGAGCGGCTGTGCTCGTCACGTAAGAACCTGCCTCATTGGCGGCCAGTTGTCCAACCCGGAAATTCAAATGTCGTGGCTGTAGTTGATCCTAAAGAGGCCGGTACAGACACGGCTTTTAACCCAAAAGTCCGATTTTTAACAAATATGCACTAAAATGCCAAAATAAGGCCAGGGATAGGTATACACTTCTATTTTAGACCCATTTACACAGTTAATCAGTAAAAAAAAAGTGGTTTTGGTGTTTTGTGGCTCTTTAACTTAAAAACTGCCGCTTCATGACATCACAAGGTGGAACAGAGCATTTTCAGCTTTAAAGATGTAGACAGACTAATAATAAAATGTTACTCAAACATGTGTGAAAGAAACAAAACTCCAGGTATGTTTTTGATCAGGTAACAGCATTTTAAAGCTCATAAGAGTCAATTCTATATAATATTGGCCCTTTAAAACGATAATTATCTCCTAACTCGTCTCATTTAAAATGATTTCTTCTGTTTTCTTTTCAGTTACAGAGTTTGACTTTGCGCCCTCCTCCGCCCGGAGCGCTCACCATCCCTCCCTCACTGCGTCTCAAACCTCCCTCGTCCACTTCCTCCTCTGTGGCCCCGCCCCCTCCGCTGTCCCGCCCACAGACCGCACTCTTCCCGCCCCTGAGGCCACGCCCAGTCACCACGACAACCACCGACAACATCACCACGACGACCACGTCCAGCCGCCACCTGTCCGTCCCACCACCAAGTACGTCCTCCTTATTGGGTCTCACTGGATTTTTCTTAGTTCACCGTAAGATTATGGCGTGGTTATCCAGTGTTTTTTGTGTAGTTTTGTGTATTTGTTGAGTGTAGTTCTTGTTTTTTGTTTTGTTTTTGTCAATTTCTGTTTTCGTTTGCTCAATAAAAAAGCAGGCATGTCTGTTTGGTTAGCATGTGGCTAATTTACCAACATTATAACACGACTTAAAGCTCACAAGCATCAGTTTTACGTCATTTAAGACTTTTAATACTCAAACATCAACCAAGACATCGCATGCACATTTCTTATCTCAAAATTATCCTCAGGAAAATGTTGTCATCCACTCCTACCTTAATACATTATTTTTTTTTCACTTTTTTATTCCTTCTTTATTATTTTATTCTCTTTCTCTCTCCTTCAGCCCTGTACTCTCCCGTCCGGGCTGTGCCATTGAGACCCAGGCTCCTCTCTCCAAATGGACTCCGTACTCCAACTCCAAAACCATTCCACCCAATCGCTGCTGCTGCTCCGCCCACCACCTCCACCATAGCCCCGCCCACCTCCATAAACCGGCCAATCGCGGGACTTAAAACCCAGTCCCTCCTCTCCCCGGGACCGCCCCCTACCTCCCCTTGTTTCGAGCGGTCCCCCTCTGCTGCGCGGCAACTGCAAATCATAGCTCTGTCTTCTGGCCGCCAACTCCAAAATGCTAACGCTACGCCGCAAAAGGTAGCGGTGCATTCGGATAGCAAAACTGTGCTTCCTCTTAGCCCGACGTTAGCCAAAAAAGGCTCGCCGCTACCGTCACCAACTTCCCAGAAAGACAAATTAAAACAAGAAAAAAACGAGGAAGCAGATAAAGCACCTAAAGACTTTAAACCAGTAATTGTTGACCAAAGAGAGAGAGAAAAATCAAAAGTTGCAGTCGAAAAAGATGACGTTATCGTGGCAAAAAAGCCTAGGCTGGACGAAAAAATTAGCAGTGATGCAATGGACGTTACAGAGCAATCGCAAAGCGGTAAAAAACAGGAAGAGGAAAAGAAAATGTCCGACGTTGTGACGGAGGACCAATCCAAAAAAGTACAAAACCGCGATGAAGCTAAAGACTCAAAAACTGAGACAAAACCAAGGATTTCAGAACCTAATACGCTAACGTCGCCACTCAAAGCTGTTCCAAGTCCTACACAAAAATCAAGTCCTGTTGCCGTTTCCATAGCGTCCCCGGTAAGGACTCAAGCAACTATGGCGACCACAGCGTCGTCAGGGGGACCAAACCAGAGCCCAGTCCCGTCGGCAGTTCCTGCTTCGTCCCCAGTTCAAGAGGTAACGGCCAATCAGAGCCATCCAAGCAGGTTCAGCGAGCTCCATCCGACCAATCAGGACGACAACCTCTCCGTGCAGTCAGACAACCAATCAGGTAAATGCACTTTCAACTTTCAGTATGGTGTTTATTGGATTAATTTTGTGTGTGGTTAATAAATCAAATAATCAACACTTATCAGTAACTTTAATCAATATAAAGTTGTCATCCGGACTATAAACAGTTTAAGGTTTATGTAAAGGTCCACTAAGTACCTTTCCTGGTTCCGTAACTTGCCTGAAATGTTCCACAGTATGGCATTAAACATATTTATCTACTTGCATGTATTTCTTTACGTTAAATTTCTTTTCTTTTGGTGTTTTTATAGCTCAAATGTTCCTCGAAAAACATGCATTCTTACTGTGAGTGGAATCGTCTCTCCATAGATCAGACCTGTAACTGTAACCTGGTTGTGTCCATTACGATTAAGATATTTTTAATGCCGTAGAATATTCTAGGCAAAGCAATAATATCTCTGTGGAGATTAGAGTAGATGAAAAGCTACATACATGCAATTACATGCAGTCTCAATATAACACATGTATATCTTTGGATGTTGGTAAAAATATGCTTTAAAATTCCAAAACTCTGCTTACAAAATCAATCTTTTACCTTTGTTTTGCTAAGGCTCTCCTCTCTTTCTCTTCTTCCAGCTCTGTCCAGTCTGTCATCTCAGTCTCCCCCCTGTTCCCCCTTCATCTCCCCCACAACGGAGCCCTCTCTCCCACCTCCCCAACCTCCGGACCGTCCCACAGACCTGAGCCTGAACCATAAACCGAACCACAGCCAAAACCCCGATACTCCAACCGAACCAGAGCCCCTCCACCAATCAGAGGAGGAGGAGGCGGAGGAGACGGAGGGCTTCGACCAATCAGAGGTCTGTCCCTGGGAGCCGAAGGCGTGGCCGGAGGGGCAGCAGGTGCTCACTCACCTGGTGGAGGGCTTCGTGATCCAAGAGGGGCTGACTCCATTTCCAGTAAGAGACGCAAAGGTCCTAAATTATATAATACTTTTAATCATGTTTGAATGTTCCCTCATCAAAACCAAACTGGTGGGTTTCAGATGACATCGCAGCATTCTGTATATACTCCAGTATTATTTAAAGGTCCTATATTACGCAAAATTGACTCTTAAGAGCTTTAAGCCATGTTATAATGTTGTTACCTCATCAAAAACAGACCTGGAGCTGAGTTTTGTTTCACACATTCACACACGTTTGGGTAACTCTGCATTATTAGTCTGTCTACATCTCCCAATGTCATCAAGAGGTAGAGACTGGCAGTTCCAGGGCTGAAATGATCCAAATGATCCTAGTGATGCTGTATGGAGTTTAAAAAACACAGTGGAGCACCTCTTGTATTACCATATGACATCACAAGGTGGAACAGAGTGTTTTTTTGTTTGAGAGAAGTGTGTTAAACGTGTGAGTGAAACAAAACACAACTCCAGGTCTGTTTGTGATGAGAAAACAGCATTTTAACAGATCAGAAAATAGCGTAATGTGGGCACTTTAATACAGATGGGGCAGATTTTTGTTGTAATAAAGTCTTGGTCACTAATTCAACATTTGTACATTTACCTTTTAGATATGTTATGGCAAAGTGCAGTGTAATCAATGGGGGAAATCTGCCTCTAGAATCTGAAAACCACCATTAGCATTAGCATTGGAGTTGTGTTGTGGTTCATTCATACATGTTTCTATAATCCTGGTCTTAAAGTTGCTTCCCTCTCGCTGATACACGTCTGCATGTTGTATCCATCATGAAACTCATCAGTGTTATGAAGTCCATACAGCTTCACCAGACTTGTTAAGATCATTTTAATGCTCAAATACCAACACTAGCAGCTTAACAACTTAATAAGGCACCATAAAGTAACTATTGCTTTAACATAAAAACTACTGTAAACACTATACAATGTTAATTACTCACATGAAGTCAGATGATGTGGAAGCACTGAATTCTATATCTATGGGAAATTAATCGTTTTTGTATCAGGAATGGCTATAGATGATTTGCAGTGACGTCACTCGCAACATGTGCTTTTGTTTATACCGCCATCCTGGACGGCGAGAGAGACGGCAACGATCATGGATGGTAACACATCAAACTCGATTGCTCTGTCAAAAATAGCCAAGACATTGGACAGTTTCCACTTGGAAAGATATTTAGAGAAAGTTAAGGTGATCGACATTGATCCTTACTCTATAGGAGTTGATAAATTCTTTAGTTTCATTGATTATTTTCCAAAACCCGATTTGCGTTATATGGATATATACAATTACCTGATAAACACACCATCCCGATTTTCTGGAGAAAAACTGAAACGTTACAAAAGCTTGGACGCTTACAGTTATTTCATTGCTGGATGGGTGAAAAATGTACAAATCTGTCCCATAGACGTTGTTGTACCCGGTGACGGCGGTGTGCAGTATCATGTAGTGAGAGCTCAGGTAAGCTACTAGCTAGTAGTACACAATCCAGGCTGAGTATGAAATGACTGATCCTGTGCATCAGAGCTACGCATTGTTATGAATGGCCATGAATGGGATAACAAACATTTGTTTGAAACCACATAAATTCATTTAAAATTGTAAAATAAATGTGAAAAATCTATTTATAATTTGAGGAATATTTCTCTTATATTTCAATATTCAGACAAAAAATACAAGTGCATCTGTGCATCTCAAAACAGCCAACCACAATATCGCCAGTTACATCTTATCATCACAGGATATATAATGACTTCATATACTGAAAATGCTCAGTGTGATATCACAATCATTTGTCAGCTTCGCCTCGAAATGATGGCGATATCACACCTCGTTGACCAGTGTACTATCTAATTATTACGTAGACTGACTGCTAAAATTGGGTACACTGCCTGTCAGGGACAATTACACATTTACACACATGGGCAATATTTTTCACTAACAATGTTTTTTATATATTATTAATTACCGATACCATATAATGATATCCAATACATACAGAATGGCCATTGTAACCAGAAAAAAATACAAGTTATGAATATGTAAGTTCAAAAATATTTAATCATTTCAGGTGAAAGGAGTATACTGTTGGCGACCAGTCTTTCCTTTTCACAGCAGCAACCCACTTGCTACGTCTCTCCTCGTCAACAGGGAACCGATAGAAACCGAGTCCAGATTCTTTAGTTTGACGGCTCTTACACCCAAAAGCACAACAATGAAAAACCATTTTGGCCACAATAATAAAAAAACTGTTTGAGAAAGAAATCAATGTAGGCTAGATAAAGTAAAACGTCAAATTATCGATACTTTTTCTCTTGACACTTCGTAAAGTTCGCGGCGTGGGCGTGTGGCAGTGTTGGATTTTGCCGTCCAATATGGCGTCGTGAACAAAAGTCATGTGTGACGTCACCTGCAAATCATCTATAGAATTCTTAAAATTTAAAGGTTCATTATGTAACTTTTCTGGGGGAGAGTATCTTCAGAATAACTATAGACTTCTCAAAATTTAAAGCTTCATTATGTAACTTTTCTGGGGGAGAGTATCTTGAGAATAAGTGTAGACTTCTCAACATTTAAAGCTTCATTATGTAACTTTTCTGGTGGAGAGTATCTTCAGAATAAGTGTATACATCTCAAAATTTAAAGCTTCATTATGTAACTTTTCTGGTGGAGAGTATCTTCAGAATAAGTGTATACATCTCAAAATTTAAAGCTTCATTATGTAACTTTTTCTTGGGAGAGTATCTTGATTAAGAATAACTATAGACTTCTCAAAATTTAAAGCTTCATTATGTAACTTTTCTGGTGAAGAGTATCTTCAGAATAACTATAGACTTCTCAAAATTTAAAGCTTCATTATGTAACTTTTCTGGTGAAGAGTATCTTCAGAATAACTATAGACTTCTCAAAATGTAAAGCTTCATTATGTAACTTTTCTTGGGAGAGTATTTTGAGAAACATGCATTCTGCTTGTTAGCAGGGTGGTTGCTGTGCCACTAATTTAAATGCCATACTATGGAACATTCCACGTACAGCCATAGTGTCTCCATAGAAACATGGCTACATACATTGCACCTGTAGTGACTAAAAAGTGCTGAGTTCAAATCCCCGTTCATTCACTGTAACATATGTCTGATTAAATGAGTAAATAATTCTATAAAAACATGTTTGGTTTTTGCAGGTGAACCGGTCTTCTTTACTGGTCCCAGATCAGGTGCCCAAACCACAGGAAGTGAACGGGACCAACGGGACTGCGGCATTACCGGTCACCACGGAAACCAGGAAGCAGTCCGAGCACTCGACGGACTCAGAGGAGGAAGAGGACGGGGGAGAGCCAGACGACCACAGCTCCACAAGTAAGAAGAGAAACATTAGATTTTCTGCAAACTACGGGACATGTTGTGTTAGTTAGCTTTTTATTTCACTTATTTATTTGTGATCAATTAATTTTTATTTATGTATTTTTTTTATTTTATAATTTTGATCATTTGATCATTTTGAGGCTATGTAGACGCAGCACATTAATAGCAAAATAAACATAAGACGTAACACACATACAAAATAAATGAAATAAATAAATAAATACAATAAAATCACGAACAAAAAAAAAAATAATAATAAATAAATAAAAGGAAGTGTGTGTGTGTGTAGTACAGAGTTTCTCATTGCAATGTTGGCATGTATGTATTTACATTTTTAGGGCTGTCAAATCAGATTTATTTTTACATATTTTCTGTTTCCTTGTATATTTTGTTTTCTATTTTTTTTTTTTTTTTCTTTTTTTTTTTAATCTTTTTTTTTTTTTTTTTACTTGGACAAATACGTCTGGGGACTGGTGTTGGGGTTAGGGTTAATCTATGTTTGTTGTATCTGTTCTTATTCAAATAAGAGCAGTAGACCATCTGAGGGCGCACATCCAGATTTTTAGAGTGAATAATGTGAAAGAGTGAAATGATTTAATGCCATAGTGTGGAACATCTCAGGTAAAACAATCCCTGGAGAGAAACCTCAACCCAAAATGTTGCGTAGATCACCTTTAAAAAGTAAATTTGAGCGCTGCCCGCCTCTGATCACAGTGTCTCTTTCTCCGTCTCCTTCAGGACCTTCTCAGAGGGATCGCGCTGTGCTCCACTGTCAGTTCTGTGGGAAACGAGGCCACGCCCACAACTTCATGAGGTCCAAACGCTTCTGCTCCACCTCCTGCGCGCGCGGGTGAGTCCGGCTAATGCTACAACCGTCTACAACCACGCCCGTGTCAATGTGTTACGCCGCTATTTTGGATGCTCATGACACTTGGTTAAAGGTGCACTGTGGAACTTCAACAGTGGAGGGTCCGCTACTTGCTTGTCTCCATGTAGATGTTATTTCTTTGCCTGGAATGTTCCACATTAGGGCATTAAGCATATCTCTTTTTCATTTGTTCAATTAAATGTGTTTTATAACTCAAAAATGCCTTAAAAACATTATTTTTTTTAATAAAAATTAATGTTTTTTTTGGTAATCACAATTTCTCCATTGTGATTACCAAGTTTTATTTCAATACTGTAGAATAATCAAGGCAAAACAGTAATATCTCCATGGAAACAAGCAGGTAACGGACCCTCAGCTAGAAAAGTTACACAGTGCACCTTTAACTTGTGTTTACAGAAGAGACTTTGAACTCTGTGGCAGTTTTTGTTATGTCTGTGGAGGATGGCTAGTCCAATGTGAAATGCCAAAGTTAGAAAGCCTGAACTTTTGGCAAAAGTTCAGCTTAGGTAGAGACACTTCCGATAAAAGTTGCGATAAAAGTTGCGATAAAAGTTGCTCGGTCCACACTGCAGTTCCCTTTTTTTTTATTTTAATAACACCACAATGTTTCCCTTCTTCAGCCATTTTCTTTTGTACAAAATTTACAGCTTTTCAATGGTCACTAAACTACACTAAACCGCAGTGAACATAAGTAGAAGGATGAAAAAATTAGGACCGTTGTCATAGCAATTAACAACTGAAAACAAAATATTATATCTTTTGAATGGGAAACAGTTTCTAAAAACAGATTATTTCAGTTGGACAAGCTGATAACTATAAAAAACTTTGATGAATATGTAGCTACTATCCCCCCAAACTGGCTAATTAGAAAAACATGAAAACCTGCCACATGCACTTTAAAAATGCAGTGTGCAACTTTTCCGGTGGAGGGTCAGATCTGTGGAGAGGCGAGCCCACTCATAGTAAGAATGCAGGTTTTTATGTCAATAAAAAAACATGTTATTGAGTAAATGCAAGATGAACAGTTTTAATGCCACACTGGGATATTCCAGACAAAACAATAACATCTCCATGGAGACAAACAGGTGGCGGACCATCCACCAGAAAAGTTACACAGTGCACCTTTAAAGTTGTATATTTTTTTGGGATAATCCTTGTGATAAGTCCATTTAAAAGATACAGGGGTCACTGGCTCTTGACCCAAACTGAACATGAGAGGTTTGCGTTGCTTCTTTACACCTGATTCTGTATCTTCAGCGGCCGCATTCACCACTTCCTGTTCAGACCACACGAGTCACATGGTGCAGCAGCTAGACACACACTGCAAAGCCGAACTGCTGCTGTTAGGCTCATGATTCATCTGGAATAACCGTGACTGTTGTATTTTGGTAATTGTATTTTTATCTGGACCGGATCTAGACTCTGCAGACTCTAAACTGCACATGCCAAAAGACAAAAACAGCAACATTATTAAATACAAATGTCAAACAGAATAAAGTTTTAATTAATAATACACTTAGTAATCTAAATTAAAAAAACAAGCCTTCAGGCACCATATTTAAACTTTTACTTGGTTAAAAATCCATTTACAAATTCTCATTTTTCAATAGAAATTAAAGATATATCGGCCAACCCGTTTATCTGGACAATATTTGGACTTTCTAGTGTATTGGCTATTGGCCTTAAATCTCCATCACAGACAATATTTTGTTTTGGCCAATCTGCAGCCTAAAAATACACACAGTACTTTATATTAACACTTTAATACAAAGAGAAAATGGCACAAAATGTGACTACACAGCTCACTTAAAGGTTTGTGGGCTGTGGGTGAGTTTGTAGTAAAGAAAAATTACATAATTTGAGGAAAATAAAACAAACCAGCCCTAGACATAAAAAAAACAAACCCTATCAAGTCGATCTCTAATAGAAATAATAGTTCGACTAGTCAACAAAAAGTACTGCAGACAAATGCACTGCTAAAATAACTGGTGCTGTCCCAGTATGTATCTATTCTGATGGGGGATGACTACTTCCTTGTCTCTATGGAAATGTCATTGTTCTGCCTGGAAGAAATTATAGAAATATGGCCTGTCTCAGCCACCCAAACCTTTTTTATTTAAATAGGAACTTTTCCTGAGTAATATTGAGTTTATTAAAGTGGATCTTAATCTTTCTGTTTCAGGTTTAATGTTCGTCTGACGAAGCGTCTGCGTGCCCTGAGCGCAGGGAGCCGCCCCGATCGACCTCGTCCTGTCCTGAACCGAGCCGAGTCTGTGCCAGGGAAACCTCTGCTGCTCAGACTGGTGAAATACTCTTTATTTAAGTACTGTTAATGTGCTCTATAAGTACTAATATTTAAGAACTAATACTGCTCACTGCTGTTCACTGTGTGGATAAAACAAATGTATTTATCTGTCTTTGTAATCTCCTGTGTTTAGCCTAAAGATCTGTGGAGCGCTGGTCGCCGAGAGAAAGAGGTGAAAGAGAAACCGCCTCCGGCCGCAGCAGAAGAAGAAGAGGACATGGAGGTACTGATGCAAAAAGATAAAAATGTTCCATAATTTTCAAATTTATCTTAAACTGAAGGATCCCATGGAATTTAGTGTCCAGTTCTAATCTGAGGTGAGAGGAATGTCAGTTTATTTTTTCTAACTGACTTTGTGCGCCCTCTGGTGGTTGTTTAAGAGAATGCACCCTTGACATGCAAAACATATGCACAAAAAACTCATAAACTAAAACTTAAAGGTGTCATTATTTTATAGTTTATAGTAGCTAAAGTTTATAGTTTATAGCTGTTGTAAAAATGGTCTCCCTTCGTGCAGGGGGAGGCCGGAGTCGAGGAGGACGATGGAGACGACGCACCAGAGGAAGAAGAAGAAGAAGAAGAAGAAGAGGAGGAGGAAGAAGAGGAGGAAGAGGAGGAGCCTGCTGCCATGACAACATCCCCCCACAGCAACAACAGCATCACCCACAACAGCAACAACAACCACATCTCCCATAACAACAGCGTCGCCCATAACAACAGCGTCTCCCACGGCAACACACAGACAGAGGGCGTAGTACAGCAGCGCGTCCAGAGGAGGGCGTCAGCTCCGGCCGTGACCTCGACGTTCAGACCGGCGCCGTCCCATTGGAGCGTGGAGGAAGTGACGGCGTTTATCAACACTTTGCCAGGTGAGACGGAAACTATATTCAACTTATTCCAGAAGTTTCCTTTTTGATACTTTGCAGCTGGTGTCATCAGCATGCTAACTGTAGGCTCTGCTCTGTCTGAGGCTTTATTAGACTTTAATATCTGTGCTTTATTTTAACACGGGTCAACAGAAGATATCCAGTAATTATAAAACAATATAGAACATGTTATACCACTTATGGCTACAAGATGCTGCTCCAACACCATTTTAGAAACCACCTCTTGTCTGTAGTCGAGGTGGAAGATGCATAGTGAACAATTTAACTGAAAACTCAAATATTGCAGTAGTTGATTTGGAGAAATTTAGACATTGGAACTGGCAACCCAAATGAGAGGCTCTGAGGCTCATTCTGCTTTCTGATTGGCTAACCGTCTTGTGAACTAAAACACCAAATGAAAACATAATCAACTTGGCCATCATGTCCAATGTTTTTGTAATTAAGAATAAATCAGCATTATACTTGTTATCAGTAAAAAGTATATTTGATTTGAACATGTTTGCCTCATATCTGGGGACACATGAAAATAAAAACGCCAAGAAAACCATCATTATGTGTGCACAATCTTGAGACAATTTTACAAGATGTTGTGGGTCGAGATCCCATCCCAAATCTACACATAAACATTTCACACATTCCTCACTCTTTTAAACAGTTAAAAGTAAAATAAATTTGGATAAGACTTTTGCATCGTCTTCTGCATCTGTCAGTTTGTTAGAAAGTCTTAAAGAGGAGCAGATACTTAGACTCTTAAACATTTAAATAACAATTAAACATTTCACAAACACCTCTGAGGTTTAACCCAGAGGCAAGGCGTGGTCCCAGAGTAAAAGAGATCATCTAAAACATCTGGATTTAAAAACAGGACCCATCCCCACAGCCAAAGATGTGGACACTGACAGTCTGCTACTACCATATATAGACTGTATATAGCCCCTTTATTTATATACTTGCTATGTATTTTATCAAGTCAGAATAATTACCAAAGATTATAATTTTTCTCATTTCTTAATTAATTTCTGACTTGTTTTTGTTCTTTTCAACAAGTAAAATAACCAGTGATTTTTGTATTATTTCCAGTGTAATTTTCATAACCGACTTTTCTTGTCGTTTCAGGCTGTGGAGATGTCGCAGAGGCCTTCAGAGTTCAGGAGATCGACGGCCAGGCGCTCCTCCTCCTCACCGAAGACCACCTCATGACGAGTATGAACATAAAACTAGGACCAGCCCTCAAGATCTGTGCACACATCAACTCACTCAAGAACCAGTGATGGACCAAGACACCTTTAAGACAAAAATATGGGAAAAGTTTGACTAAAAGACTGAAGCAATATTACTGTACATGTGAGAGAGGAGGGGAGGTTTTTATATAGAGAGACATGGAGAGGTAAACGAAAGAGGAGATGGGGAATTGCAATAAAATGAGCGTAAAATAAGCTGAGACCAAGATTTTGACGACTATTGGGTTGAATAGGTTGCGTTCACGTTCTGTGTTTTCAAATGGAGGGCAGGGACATGTTTAAAGCTGCATTGTGTAACTTTTCTGGTGGAGGGTCCGTCAAATGCTTTCCTTCATGGAGATTGTTATGGTTATTGCTTTGTCTGCAGTGTTTCACACTATGGTAGTAAGGCTTTCTATCGTCATGGAGACCACACCAAACCAAGTTACAGGTCAGATCTGTGGAGAGGCGACCCCGCTCACAGTCAGAATGTCTGTTTTTCTAGGTATTTTCGAGCTATGAAACAACCTATAATTGAATAAATGTAAAGTAGAGCTGTTTAAAGTCATGGAACATTGTGGAACATTCCAGGCAGAGCAATGACATCTCCATAGAAACAAGCAGCTGACGGACCCCCAACCAAAAAGTTACACAGTGCTTCTTTAAAGGCGCTGTACCAGATTTTTAAAACAAAACTAGTTCATTTTAAACAGTTTGGAGCGGCCCACTTGCCTTTTATAAGCACTTTTCACAACGTTCAAAGGCCAGAGCACAGTAAACGGTAAAGCTACCTACAACTAGCATGCTCACCAGTGCACTTCCTGATTCTCGGAGAATAGAACGCTTTATCATTACATGCAGATAGTACAAAGCAGTCTCATTTTTACTTCAGGAGCTGCTTATACATTATATCTGTACTAGGGAAAGACATTTTTCACAAAAACATGGAAAAAAATACACAGCCACTTTAATTCTCTGGGTGATTCACTGTTTTAGAAAGAAATATCCAAACGTATGATCCACGAAATGTTGAACCTGATCGTTGTCATAGCAATTTACAATTAAAAAAGAAATATTTTATCTTTTGGATGGTCAAAAGTCCTCAAAATGGTGCTATAAAAAGAAAACTGAAACCCATGAATATTGTTTCTTGAATTTTTGGATGTTACGTGAACGCAACCTATGATATGTCAAAAGTCATGGGAAGGTTTTTATATTTTTTTATTTATAATTCAAATTTTGTTATTATTTTTTAAAACCGTTACAGTAAACATTTAGGGTGATTTGAAATTTTTAGGAATTTTTATCCATCCGTTAATCCAACTCTTTCCACCTATCTGGAGCTGGGACACAGAGGCAGCAGTTTGAGTATGGACTTTCAGACTTCCCGCTCCCCAGACGCTTCCTCTAGCTACACCAGTTAGTTCCAAATAAGGACAAAATTTTAATATTTGTAAATCATATAAATATATAAATCATGTTTGAAAATTTTAACAAAAAGCAAGACGTTGTTGGGACTGGTATCAAAACCAGTATAAAGAATTGTATTTATTTAATTATTATGGGATTTGATCTCACTATAATCCAACATACATGCTTGAATTGAAAATATATGAACCTCCAAGAACCATTGTGTAAGTAATGCAGGATTTAATTTTAACTTGATTTTAACTGGATTTTAATCAACCCTGATCTAAACCAGAGAGACTAGCAGTAAAATATAATAAAAAGTAAAAAAAACAAAAACAAAAACATCACATAACAATAGACTCTGTGCACTAGCGCCTAGCAACCACACTGTTAGCGTCACTACTTCCTGTCCAGTTGTGTATCTGGGGTTTTGTTGAGTCGAAATAAAAAAAATATTTAAAGATAAGGCAGTGAACAGGGAGATGGGAGTGGATATCACTGAAAACATGTTAAAAGTACACAAATAAAATGAATACTTCAGAGGAGGACACTTCTATATATAGAAAGAGATGTTTGTCTCTCAATGCTAACGCTGCTAATTTTGAGGCATAATAAATATTAAAACAACACCACAAACAGTAAAGTATTCTACATATAAAAATAATTGTGTAGTTTTTATTTTAATTAATTTTAATTTTAATAGATTGTTTATTTGTTTTACGATTTTATTTTATTTTTTTTTAGTTTTGAGACAGTGAGTTAGCTAGCTGTGCACAGAGCTTATTGTAATTAAACCAGGATTAGAACACAATTACACCAGGACTAAACCTAGATCGCATGCAGCCTGACCCGGGAATTTACCAGGAATATGCTGGGAAGGCTTATGTGTGAATAAAGCCAGAAGATTGCCAGGGCTAATGCTTGGTTTCCTTGGTTACAGTCATGGCTTCCTGGTTACGCTACGCTGTTACGTTCCATTCTCATTTAGACAGTTTTTCGGCCTTCTTGACAATAATTACAGTTACAGATTTACTCAAAATAATATCAGGTACAAACTTTTTACTCCACATTGTAACTTGCTGATCACTACTGGTCTCTCCCATGACTTTTAACATTTCTGTTTTATTGAATGCCTATTGAAATCCTATTGAGATGTATTGGAGGCCTTTGAGACGCACAAGAGCAGAGTCCTTGATCAATTTCAGTTTTAACCTGTAGCAGACGACTGTGGACTGCAAAAAAGAATACCTGCGTTAAAGGTGCATTGTGTAACTTTTCTGGTGCAGGGTTTTCTACGTGCTTTGCCTGGAATGTTCCACAGTATGACATTAAACCTATCTATCTTGCATTTATTACTCAAAAATACCTTGAAAAACACAGTTGGTGCTTGCCACGCCGCAGATCTGACCTGTAAATTGGCCTGGTCGCATCAGTTTAATGTCACACTGTGGAACAATAACATCTCCATGGAGACAAGCAGTTGCGGGCCCTCTACCAAAAAAGTTACATAATGCAGCGTTAATTACAGTGAATTGACTTAAGTGTGTTAATCTTAAATTGGTTTGTAGTTTATTATGCAAAGATTATGCGAGTTTCTACAATTTATTTCTGACTAGAATTTAATATTTTTTTCTTTTAAGAAGTAAAATATCTACCAGTGATTTTTGTATTATTTCAAGTGTCATTTTCATAACCTACTGGCAGACAATTTTAACTGAAGAAAGAAAAAATATATTATAAAATATCTTAAAACAATACAAAAAAAAAAATGAATTCAAATTACTTAATATTCTGGATTCAGTGTTAAACAACTTTTGATATTTCCTTTTTGCAGTTTGTGGATACTTTCTGTGCACATCGACGCTCACTGTTGGAAAGTGTAAATCTGAAGCTATTTCCTGAAGGATTTTCAACATTTAATATATAAATTTGTCTATTTAGTTTTGTTTTTTTAGGACGTGGCGACGATGCGTTCTGGCGTAGCTAACATAACCGCTGTGTGTCCCTGACTAAACTAAATGTAGACTTTGTACGTGGTTCATGAATGTTTTCTATCACTATAATCACACCAGGGTCGAGACTGCTGTCTTTAATCGTCACATTTTTATGGTATCCTGCTTGAAATTATTTAATAAATGAAGGATTAATAATCGCACTTTTTGTCTCATTATTATTTTGGCAATTGGTTTAAAACGGCGCTGTGTAACTTTTCCAGTGGAGGGTTCACCACCTTATATTCTCCATGCCTGGAATGTTCCATATGGCATTAAACATCTATCTCCATGGAAACAAGACAGTAAAGCTGCAAGGCGTTGTTACAGGTCACATCTGCTCGCTATGAGAATGCATTTTTTCCAATGTATTCTAGCAATTATCAAAAAACAAACAAACAAACAAACAAAAAACACCTGTAATTGAATGCATGCAAGATAAGATTAATGCGATACTGTGGGATATTTCAGGCAAAAACAATGGCATCTCCATGTAGACTAGCAGGTGGCACACTCCTCATTACACAGGCGAAGTTTCAGGTCAGGTTTTGAATAAATTAAAGATGGGTTTAATGCCATATTGTGGAACATTAACTCCAGGTATGTTTGTGACTATCCGATTATAACATAGATTGGAAAATAGCGTTATATCGGCCTGTCTATTTATTGATATGTTAAGTCTGGGTTTATATCTACTACAGGTAAAATCTAAATGCCTTTATTGTCATCAAGGGACACCCTTTTTTCTCTCTTCATGGCAACTGCTTCTTTAAGGTTCTCAACCCAACAACATTCCTTTAAATTTTCCACAAATTCTGCTATTTCAATATACTAAAGGAGCAGAAAATACATCCCCCACAGCCAGCAGAGGGCAGTAGAGACACAGGTGAGTGACCATGAGCTGAAATATGTCTTTAGTAAAATGCTTTTGTATTCACCGCACTTACATCCTCCTCCGATCTCTGTTTTTCTCACTTGGGTCTGTTTTCACTTACACGGTGATTGGACACAGGTTTTGAAAAGGATTTTTACGCCACGCCCCAAGAAAAAAGAAATCCAAACATAATTTCAGGACGATCACCCACCAGCCAACGCACAACTATTTAATAAGCTTTTTTTTTTTTTTTATCAAATTTTTGGACTAATTTTGCAATTTATTTTCAATATCTTGTTTATTTATAGAATTCAGAATAGCTTTTTTATCTCCAAGGAATTCTATTTTTTACATATATATTTTTACATATAAGTTTTAGATTTGATTGACAAGGAAAATATAGTTACAAGTGGAATTACTGTGAATATCTGACATCTGCTTTGAAGAAAATAAGGTAAGAAAAATACTTTGTTATAATACGAGAACACTGCAGTTTTGTGTAATATAAAACAGGGATTCTCAACAGATGGTGCAAGAACCAGAGGAATTATGCAGTGCAGACAATAAATTGACCTATTAAGATGCTGAATTGCATTTGAGAAGCATTTTTTTCCCTTCTTTTTAAACCAAATTTATTATAAGAAGTACGTTACACTTCTTTATATTATCAACCTGCTGACTGAACATTTTAGGTTAGGATCATTAGCAGTTCAGTGCGTTTTTCTCTAGTAAAACAGCTAGTTATAGAAGAAATATTGTATTTTATTACTCTATTCATGGGGAGCAATGTTTTGGGGTAAAGCCTCATTACTGTTAACCTGTTACTTTACTTTACAAGCTTTAATTTGTACCATAATACAAATTAAAACTTTTTTTTTGCACTTTGTAACGATAATAACTCCTTGACTTTGTTGATAAGACATCCTCCTCCTCCAGATTTCCTGTGTAATGGGCAGATTTGTACCCCAGATGCCCTTCCAGTATTGTTTTATATAGTACAGGGTTAGACTTTAAAATCAACTAGTCAAATTCTGGTAGAAATTCTGTTTGTACACATACAGTCTCATAGCCATTCTGAACAGCTGAATTTCATAGTTCTCCTAACCTCAACTCATTTTTATCATCTTATAAATCTTAAATTCTGAGCCATATTCTCTGATCCCTGCACAGAAACAATTCAGACTATAGTAAATGCTACTTAAAAGCCTAATTGATAAGAAACAAAGCTACGTGGCCACTGCGCAAAAAGGTTAACTATGTAGCTGTCCACCATCTGCTTGATATTATTATTGCTTTTGCCTGGAATGTTCCATATTAGGTATCGGTCTTGCTGATTTAATTACATGTGTTTTAATTGCCTAATAAATTAATAAATGCCTTGTAAAACATGGATTTTTACTGTGAGCAGGGTCGCCTCTCCACATTTTTCTTGGAAATACATGGGTTTAATGCCACAGCAGAACATTCCTGGCAAAGCAATAACAACCTGAAGGTGATAATCATCCACGAGAAACTCTACATAGTGCACCTTTAATGTCTAGCTATTATTTTTTTCTTCCATTTTAGACATCAGTTCTCTCCTCTCCGGGACCAAACTTCTTCCTGTAGGTCCACATCTTGACTCCAGATGGCGTTCATGTGCAGACAGGTCACCGGGACACTTGCCAGCTGCACCGGTTGGGTCGGCCTCATAGTTGCCACGGCGACCAATGACTGGGTGCGCACGTGCGACTACAGCGTGGCGACGTGCGTGCGCATGGACGAGCTCGGGTCCCGCGGGCTCTGGGCCGAGTGCGTGATCTCCCCCGCGCTGTATCACTGCGCCGGGCTCAACCAGATCCTCTCTCTGCCAGGTGTGACCACGCCTACTGCATACAGGCCACGCCCACAACACCTGACACACCCACTGCATACAGGCCACGCCCACTGCCTACAGGACACGCTCACAACATCTATACACATGACCACGCCCACTGTATACAGGACACACCCATGTCACCTGTACACATGACCACACCCACTTTAGACAGGCTACGCCCACAACACCTGTACACATGACCACACCCACTTTAGACAGGCTACGCCCACAACACCTGTACACATGACCACACCCACTTTAGACAGGCTACGCCCACAACACCTGCACATATGACCACACCCACTTTAGACAGGCTATGCCCACAACACCTGTACGTATGACTACGCCCATTTTTTGCAGACCACACCCTCTGTATACAGACCACGCCCACTTTTTGCAGACCACGCCCTCTGTATACAGGCAATCCCCATAACACCTGTACATACGACCAGGCTCACATTATATAGACCAGTCCCAACACTTTTACGTACATGAGACAAGCCCATTTTGGACAGGCTACGCCCACAACACCTGTACATAAAACACGCCCACCTTATACAGACCGATCCCACAACACCTGTCAAGCTCAATGGACGTCACTAGTCTTGGTCAGGACTACTTTAGCTGGAGGATTTTACGTATACTGTGTACAGAGAGAAACATGCAAACTCCACACTGTGAGTCGAAAGTGCTTTACGTTTATCAGTGAGGGACAGTGCCTGGGTGGAGGTCTACTCTTCTCAGTTTGGGATTCTATATGTTTCCTTTAGTTAAATTCTTGCATTTGTGTTGTCAGCTTCAGTGTGAGCGTCTCTGAGCTTTATGTGGGTACAGTATTTGCCTCTAATGTTCTGTATAATGAGTCTGCCACTGTTAAACATGGACCAGATGCTGCACTTGTGAAATGTACAGATATGGAGTGAAAGACATTCCTTCACCCCGAACTCAAAACCAGGAGATAATCGACACCAGACCCACCACATCCTCTCTCTCCCACCTTTCTCTATCTCTCTATCTCTCTCCCCAGTCCCCCTCTCTCTCCTCTTTCTCTTTATCTGTTTCTCTCTCTCACCTTTCTCTATCACTCTCCCCCTCGCCATCTCTTCCTCGCCCTCTCTCTCCAACCCTCCCTCTCTCCAGATCTCCCTTCCTCTCTCTTCCTCTCCCTCTTTTCATGTTAGTGATGATGGAAAAAATCTGCAGTTTAGAGCAAGTCATAAATCCCATAAAAAAAGAAGAAGAAGAAGAAGAAGAAGAAAAAAGAAAGTCTGGATGAGTTAAAATGACAGAAATTAATAATATTAATTTGATAAAAAATTTTAGTTATTTATTAACCTTAACAATTGGACTTTTAAAAAAAAAAGTTTCAAAAAATTTTCTTTTAAAATCATATTCATTTAAAATCATATTCTGTGTCAAATTGCAATTGATTCTGGCTCTTATCCTGTGAGGACTGAAATTGCTTGAAATTGTGCAAAAATATTGAAATATCGATATATATCGTGATGATACAGTATCGATATTGTGGGCTGCTGTATCGATATATCGCCAAGAGTATTTTGTATGTCACACTGGTAACTTCTTAATGATCCCCAGCCCTCTTCACTGTACAGTTTAGCGTTTTAATGACTGGTACCATTATTTTTAACTTCATACAAACCACTTCACTTTTCAATGAACCGTCAGAAGCAATCCTGGCGCCCTCTGTTGGCGTTTTGTATCGACACATTACGCGCCAACAATAAAGGCCCTGTACCCATTTTTCCATGTATTTGAGCTCCAGTACAGATATAGTAAATAAGCAGCTCGTGAGGTCAAAATAAGTCAAAGCATTTTACTGTCTGATAACCAGGAAGTGTGCGTTAGCATGCTAGTTGTTGTTAGCTCTGCATCGGCCTCTGAGAAGTGCTCATAAACTCATCATGGTGAATAACTGGGATGCTCTGAATGCATATGGTAAGTGAGGAAAAAACACTGGACAGATCCTTTCAAATGAGCTAGTTTTCATATTTTTAAGTCAGTAAAAAACAGTTACAGTATTATTAAGTTGATTTAAGTTGTTGTTAACAGTAGTTCAGACAAGACAGCGTGAAGAATGTGGGAAATATCGTTGCTAAAGTTCCGTGAAAATGTATGAAAAAGACCACTGAAGCCAATAGGAGGTGGGCAGTCCCAGGGGTATGATGCTATGCTACTTTATGTGATGGTACATTCCTGACTGACGCTTTTACACTGTCCAGATGCTTTTGATAATCCTCTGCCTCCTCTGCCAGTCTGTCTCAACATTTATTTGTTTTATTTTAGATGTGGTGAATCTTATCTTTAACTGTATGAGATAATGGTTTACAGTCATAGAAACATTAGTACAGTAGCGAGTAGTAGTACGTAGAAGTAAGACATTCTGGTTAGGTTGACTTATTTGTATAGTGCTGGTTTAGTCCATGTTTTGTCATTGCAGAGTTACAAATAAACCAATATTTTAATTTTAGCCACATCTTAAGGCACGTGTTTTTCCGTTGTAGCTGCTTTTTGGTTTGGTTGGCCCAGTTTGTCAATCGTCAGTGTCCATTTTAAATTTATTTCATCTTTGGATCTTTTCTTAAGGTCAGGTATCACATAAATCTTTGGAATAACAACAAGAAGTACTCATCTGCATGTTATGAAACTAATTAATTAAAGGTACAGTCCATGTAAATGGGGCAAGGAGTCAGGAAATATACACAATATACACAAACACTTATTTTAGTTTGTGTTTTGGCTAAAAAGTTACATACTGTGGCTTTAAAGGTGCACTCTTCTACTCGTTTCTGGTGGTTGCCTCTATGGATATGCGGCTTTTTTCGTAATAAAAATTTCTCAAATTGAAAAAAAGCTAGAAAGCTAGATAAGTTCATGGCCACACAGTGAGACATGCCAGACAAAGCAGTAACATGTCCACGGAAACAAGCAAGTGGGAAAAACCTCCACCAGAAAGGTTACATGGTGAGCCTTTAATTCATTTGTTTTTTTATTTTGTCTAAACGATGCAATGATATTTTTTCTGTCCACATGATAAGTTACACAGAGAACCTTTAAATTTATACTTTTTTTTTGTATTTGTATTTGTACAAATACAATTGTATTTTTGTATTTTGTATTTGTATTTTGTATTTTGTATTTTTTTTTTTTTTTAATGTCGTATTTTACTTCTATGGGGTATTAATTGCTAACATATAACATTTAAATCACAATTTTGTTTTTGAAAATGCTATATTTGCTGAAAACAATGTATTAACACGTTTTATAAGTCCCCCTCCCTTTGCTCCCAGCGCTGAGTCACTCCCCCTTCAGAGCGCTATCACAACACAATCACAATCACAAACTAATGAAACTCCTGCATCAGCTTTGTGCGGTTGCTGTGTACAGTTTTGTAACAGGTTTTTCTAACTTTATGGAGAATTGTCGTGTGGGAGCATTGGTGATGGAGGCTTGTGGGCTGAGAATTGCACAGGATCTTAGGGAGGATTCAAATAGGGCCCAGGAGAGATCGCAAAATTGCTAAAACATGCATGGATGACATCTAAAACCTCTTCGGGAATGTTTTTGTTGAGGGAATAATTTAATCTTTAATGAACACAACACATGGATTTTATGAATGACAAAAAGAGAATGAATATATCTGTCCATTGTTCAGGGAAAGGCACTTCTAAGATCCCTAAAGATTCTGGGTTAGGCTCAAACCACCCACACTACTGCAGTTTAACAATAATGTATCTGTATTGTACATTATATGACTTATCCTTTTAATTGTCTTCAGATGGTAGAATATGCTGTGTAACGTCCCTGTTTCTCACTGGGGCAGGGGTCTGTGTTCCTATGGTTATTAAGTTATTTTCAGAAGAAATATCTGAAAGGAAAGGCACAAATGTTGAATCTGTTTTATCCAACTCCCCCAGAAAAGAGTCAAATTTACATTAGATATTTTTGACTCCTTGACAGACTTAAAGTTGTGTGTAAAGTCATTCATTTCCAATATGTTTCCTGTGACGTAAGGACAAAACAATGAACTTACACTTAGACAAAGTGTACTGAAGTTCAAATTCCATACTGGCAAAGCAATAACAAAAAGCAGGTAATAATAATAATGGATAATGAACTGGATTTATATAGCTCGTTCACGCCACACTCAATGGTCATGTAAAAACTGTTATTGTTGCCACAGCTGCCCTGGGGAAGGCTGACATACATGGACTTAAACTAATTCAGCATACTGTTCATACTAGGTTGGAAATGGATACACCTTTAACTGTTTCCAGAAATGCAAAATATGTTACAGAAAGAGTTTTTGTAATACACAGTAATTAACATAAGTTGAAATAGCAAAGATACTAAATTATAGCAACATTCATGCTTTCACCAGGGTTCTCCCATCCAGTTGCAACCAAGCCCAACACATCTTTGCTTCTGAGATCTGACACAGCTTTAAAATGTGCAAACTGAATCCTGAGTTGGAAACATACATCACAAACCGTATCACAGTTACAATGTCGGTCTCGATTGCGGTTTTATTTTTGCTCTATTTTTCTCACACTTACCTCTTTGTTGATTTCTGTAGCGTACATCCAGACGTCCCGCGCCCTCATGATCTCGGCCTGTCTCATGGGGCTGCCCGCTCTGCTGCTCGTGCTCATGGCCATGCCCTGTGTGCGTCTGCAGAATGACACCTCCACCAACAAACTGCAGAGGTCCAGGATCGGAGGGGCACTGTACATCATCATGGGTAAGATTATGGGTTAGACCTGGGTTAGACCTGTTTTAGGCCTGGTTTAGTCCTGTTTTAGGCCTGGTTTAGTCCTGTTTAGTCTACATGCTCGTGGGTAAGATCAGGGTTCAGTTTTGTCCTGGTTTAGTCCTGATTTAGTCTTGGTTTAGTTCTGGTTGGGTAATGGTATGGTCTGTGGTTTTGTTTAGTTCTACAAACAAACAGCACCACTCACCAATCGGAAGTGTCCTCTAAATCATGAGGGGTAAGACCAGGTTCAGTCCTGGGTTAGACCTGGATTAAACAGAGCAGAGATTGGTGAAAGGACCAATCTCTGCTCTGACTGGTCCTCTCACCTGTCCTTCTCCCTCTCTCTGCTCTAATTGGTCCTCTCACCTGTCCTTCTCCCTCTCTCTGCTCTGATTGGTCCTCTCACCTGTCCTTCTCCCTCTCTCTGCTCTGACTGGTCCTCTCACCTGTCCTTCTCCCTCTCTCTGCTCTGATTGGTCCTCTCACCTGTCCTTCTCCCTCTCTCTGCTCTGATTGGTCCTCTCACCTGTCCTTCTCCCTCTCTCTGCTCTGATTGGTCCTCTCACCTGTCCTTCTCCCTCTCTCTGCTCTGATTGGTCCTCTCACCTGTCCTTCTCCCTCTCTCTGCTCTGACTGGTCCTCTCACCTGTCCTTCTCCCTCTCTCTGCTCTGACTGGTCCTCTCACCTGTCCTTCTCCCTTTCTCTGCTCTGATTGGTCCTCTCACCTGTCCTTCTCCCTCTCTCTGCTCTGATTGGTCCTCTCACCTGTCCTTCTCCCTCTCTCTGCTCTGATTGGTCCTCTCACCTGTCCTTCTCTCTCCTCAGGTGTGTTTGGGATCATCTCTACAGTCTGGTTTCCGATTGGAGCCCATCAAAACGAGGGCGTGATGTCTTTCGGTTTCTCTCTGTACTGTGGTTGGGTCGGGGCCGGGCTCTGTTTCCTGGGCGGGATCATTATCCTCTGTTGCTATGGCGCCGATCCCTCACTGCCGAGTCGCGACACGAGTTTCTACTACTCCAGGTCCCGCGGCATCGCCATCCCCTCCGACCAGCCCGCCAATCACGCCAAGACCGCTCAAGTCTAATGCATTTACAACAGGTATAAAAGGTCCCCTACAGTGAGAAAAATCAACAGTGTTTAAAGGTGCACTGCGTAACTTTTTCTGGTAGGAGTTCTGCCACCTGTTTGTTTCCATGGAGATGTTATTGCTTTGCCCAGAATGTTCCTCAGTGTGGTATTAAACTTACTTATCTATTTATCTCCCTGGAAACAAGCAGGTATACCAGGCCACCCACTACCAGGCCAAGTTACTGGTCAGATGTGTGGAAAGGCGAGCAGTAAGATGCATGATTTCCAATGTATTATGTTAACAAAACAAAAACAATTGAATAAATGCAAAGTATAGCTTTGATGTCATATTGTGGGACATTCCAGGCAAAGCAATGACATCTCCATGGAGACAAGCACGTGGCAGACCCCTCCATCAGAAAAGTTACATAGTATACCTTTAATACAACCCAAATTTTTTGAGGTTTTCCCCCCTGAGCTTTATTAGACTAGAAATGGGGGCGAAGAGTTGGGAGAGACATTTGGCAAATCGTCAAAACATAGATATTATATCGCAAGACCAAATTATTGTTTTTTTTTTGTTTTTTTGTTTTGTTTTGTTTTTTACCCCAAATTGACAAACCTGTTGATTTAAATGTAAGTTTTTGTGATAAACCAAATCAGGGGACTGGTAAGAACCTAAAATTCTAATTAAGAATGAATAAAAACTTTTAACATTTAAAGTTAAAATGAACTTAACATTCAAAACAGAATTTACACATAACCCAGTAGGAGATCGTTGTGTTTTTATAGTTGCTCTTTCATTTTATACATTTAGTTGTGAGACAATGTTTTCTTTAAGCATTTTTTTTTTATATATATAGAAACATACAAGATTCTTTACTAACTTTACTGTCAATAATGTTTCCACTGTTAATTATTTCAACTTGTGCTTTTTTATACCATGATCCTTCTATCCAATATAGCTAGACAGAAAAAAAAAAACTGTTTACGTGGTGTGTTAGTGGCTTCTAATAAAAAACTGAAATTCTCATTGTTCATTGTTCATTTATTCTCTTTAGACAAAACACAACAGTTGCATTTGCACGAGTTTACACACAAACACAACACAACATTCACTCCAAAAACTGACAAAACACAAAACAGGCATCAGTGCTTTATATGTACAATGCATTCAGATGGGAGGAGTGCACCTTTTAAACATGAATACATCACGTGTAAGGACGGGACAAGATCTCCTGTCACAAGATTTCAGGAGACAAAACTGCCACAAGATCGTGCACACGTGAGAAAAATGATCACGCGAGATTTTCCCCCCTGAATTTACCTTTGGCTGGGACAGAAAAAAGAGTTAAGAGCTGGTGAGTTATACAATTTGAGAAGCTGTAGTTCCAAAAAGCAGTACTATGACAATGACCGCTAAAGGATTACATAAAATAAATAAAAATAGTGAAGCCAAAATTGTAAAATGAATTGCACTAGTTATTTATTATAAACTGTGTCAAAATCTCATCTTGTCTCGTTCTCGTGGACCCAATCTTGTGGTGTGTCTCATCTCGTGAAAATTGTGTCTCGTCCCACCCCTAATCACGCGTAATAAAGATATTTTCAGTGATAAACAAACTTAAAAGCAATTCACTGCTTCAAAGTCTATCATAAACTTGTCTGATAAGATTATTATTAATTCAGAGGACCCTCTGGAGTGTAACTGAACTGGTCACAAGAACATTACAGGGGGTTTTACACTTTTATGGGGTGTTAACTGCTAACACATAACATGGGGATATTATCCTAGACTGTATAGATACTTTTTTTATACAGACTATGGATATTGTGCAGTACCCCATAATCCCCCCATACCCACATTATGCAGGGTAGAAAGAATGTTTTTTCCCTCATTAAAAACATCCATGCGTATTTGAGTAAACTTTGCGATGTCTCCCAGGCAGGATTCACACGCTCCTTACTGTTAGCTGTATGATTCTGTCCAGAGAAACAAAACAATTTAAAACAATAAAAGATAACGTGGTGATCTAAATATGTTATGTGTTAGTAGCAGTTAATACCTAACCTGTAGCACATATTTAGTTCTACACATTTATCAATCTGGAGCGGTTCTGGTTGGCTTAGGCTCTTCTATAGCCTGCATAAACAAGTGGACTACAGCGTCTACAGCGTTCAGCGGCACTCAAATGAAGCTTGCGAAGCTAACGGTTACAGTAGCAAATTTGGAGCCAGGTTCTATATTATGGATAGGATTTTACTGATGAACAAAATAGCAAAAAAAAACAAAACACCAGGATCATGTTGAGTGGGTTAATATGAACATTTTAAGACCAAAAGGACGAGGCTCACTGCAGCAGTTACAGAGAGAAGGGACAATATTCCAGTGTAAATCAATAATAGCCAGAAGAGCCGCATGCAAACCTCATATTAGCTATGTCCATTTATATACAGTCTATGGGCACTTCACACAAACCTCAGTGCTGCTCTGTGATTGGTCCAGCTGATTCTGGGCTTCACAACAGGAGAATCTCTAGATAAATTCTCATGAGTTAGTTAATACCCCATAGAAGTGTAATATCCCCTTTTAAAAATAACTTTGGGCCTCATTCAGTGGAGACTCCACTATCCACCCTGATCTCCGCCCCTACTGTCTCAATCACTATTAACAGTTATGACAGTGTGATAGTGATGACATTCAGTAGCAGAACATTGATCAACAGCTACCATTTTCTGGATCCAACCTGTTAATAAAAACAAAACAAAAAAAACAATAATCGTCTTTGAGTTTCTCAGATTAAACAAAGGCACTTTAAACAGTTTTTGCCCATTTTTAATTGTCATCGTCAAAGAAGCCCCGATTGGTCCTTCCTCTTGAGTTCTTGTACTTTGCTCTGGGTGCAGACTGATACCCGTACCCCTCCTCGCCCTCCTCCTCTTCTTCCTCCTCTTCCTCCCCCTCTTCATATGGGACCTCCTGCCCTGGGTGGTTCCTCTGGGCGTTGTAGTGGTAGCCCCTCTCCTCGGGTGCAGACCAGCCCTGATACGGCCGCTCACTGTCGCCCTCTTCTGGGTAAAACTCGGGGGAGAAAGTATCGTCCAGGTGGTCGTCGTATCGCTGGTAGGTACTGGCCTGAGCCTGCTCCTCCTGCGCGTTAAGCTCCAGAGTGCTGTGCCATACACCGTAACAGCAGTAAATCAGCAAACCTATACAGGAAAGGGAGTTGTGTATATTTAGGCTTTTTCTTCTCTTAAACAGAAAACACTCCAAACACCATGTGATGTCATGTGGTGATACAGGAAGTGCACCACTGTGTTTTAAAACTCCATACACTTTCACTAGAATCATTTGGATCATTTCAGCCGGGGAATTGCAAATCTTTACTGAACTAAAGGTAAAAGTTTAACTTGAAAACTACCGCTACATCACATGGTGGAACAGAGCAGCTTGAGCTTTGGAGCTGTAGACAGAATAATAAAGTGTTACTTAAACATGTATGAATTAAACAAAACAGAACCCCAGGTATGTTTTTGATGAGAGAACAATATTATGACATGGCTTAAAGCTCACAAGAGTCAGTTTTGAGTAATATAGGACGTTTAATAGATAGATAGAGAGATACGTCATTAATCCTGAGGGAAATTCAAGTTTTGCTGCAGCAGGATTTACTCTGGTCTTCTCAGTGTCCTTTGTGCCTCAGTCAAAGGTCTTAGTGCAGTTTAACAGGAGGACGGGACAGGGAGGGTCAGTGGATCAGGGCAGTTTAAAACACTGCAGTCAGTCAGGTAGACACAAGAGCAGCCAACATCTCCACTGTCATGAGCTTTTCCCCTTTAACTCAGAGCTGTCTTTTAATTGATTCATGCATGATAATCCTGTTATCCTGCATTTGAGGCTTGAATGCTCCAAAAATTCAGTGTATACACACATTTCATAGTAACTGTATAACTTGGAAAAAAGTATTTTCCAATCAATGCTGAAGTGCCCATAAACCTTTGATAAACTTCTAGATGGTTTAACAAGCAGAACCAAAATATTTGGTATTATTTCATATTTGAAAACTTCTCATTAGATAATCTCTCCCAAAGGTGAATAAATTGGTTAGTTGTTCTATGGTTCAACTGAACTCATGTAAATGTGAAACAGTTTTTCTTCTATTTTTGTTCCACTGTTGTTGCCTGAGACACAAAAGACTGAAGCTGGAAGAGCATCAATCACTGACTTCAAACTGAAGTGAAACTGTGCTGCTGTGGCCAACATCTGTAGAGGCCAGAGACGGGGGGAAAGAGGAAAGACGTAAAGGGGATAAAGAGGTAAAAGAGGGTAAAGGAGGAAAGGGGGTAAAGGGGTAAAGGAGGTAAACGGGGTTCATACATATTTAACACATAAACCATGCATATTTAGGCTGTGTCCTTCTCTCAAACGGAAAACACTCTGTCCTACCTTGTGATGTCGTTGAGTGGTGATACAGGAAATGTTCCACTGTGCTTTTTAAACTTACACCTTCACTAGAATTATTTGGATGATTTCAGCCCTTGAATTGCCAATCTCTACTGGGTAAAAGGTAGTTTATGACTTGAAATCTACCACTTCATGAAATCAATGTGAATGAAACAAAACACAACATAACTACAACTCCAGGTATTTAAAAACACAGTGGAACAATTTCTGTATTAACATGTGACATCACAAGGTGGAACAGAGTGTTTTCGGTTTGAGAGAAGAACTCAGTCTAAACTTGCAGAGTTTGTTTGTTAAAAATGTGTGAATGTAAAAAAAATCATGCAGGTTGCTTTTGATGCGGAAACATTATAACATAAATCAGAAAATAGAGTAATATGGGTCCTTCAACCATAATCTCAAAACCAGGCCTTAACCTTAACCAAATAAATATGCTTTTTTCAGTTTTACTCACCAATGAGACACCAGATCGTAAACCGTATCCACGTCAACGGCCTCAGCTTCAGCATCAGGTAGGTGTTCACTAAGATGGCCGCCGCGGGGACGAAGGGCACACAGGGCGCCATATACGGAAGACGGCGTGGGCTCTCAGGCTGCTGCAGGATCGTCACCATCAACTTCACCAACGTCCCACACGCCAACGCAGCCATGATCCCCGAAAATACTGCTCCAAATCCTGACCCCTCCTCCACTCCGAAAATGATCCAAGACCACATGAGAAAGCTAGAAATGAAGAACGAGAGGGTGCATCTTGTGACTGTGCGCCCGGTGATTGGCGTAGGGCGGGCGGAAGCATCTGGCATTCCCAATCGCATCCGAATCGTGTAATAATGACCACCAAGAAGCCGTTTAAATAAAGGGGCGTGTCCTGTGTGGAAATCTGAATCGTCTCCCTCTCCTTCTGTCCCTCCAGCGTGATAGGATGAATTCTCATTTTCTATAAGTTTTCGATCGTCTTTAGTGGGAAAATCTCCGTCTTCCAGTTGTTTAATGTCCTCGGTATCTTCGGATCTGAACTGGTGTGTGTCCGTGGTTTCGTCGGGTTGGTAGCGCAGTAAAAGAATGCAGACGCTAACCAGGGTGTATGCTAGCAGCGTGCCGATGGACATCATCTCGATGAGGTCACGCAGACTGACCAGGAGCGCCAAGATGGCGGCGAAAGTTCCCGAAACAACGCAGGCCACGGCGGGAGTGTGAGTGAAGGCGGACACGTGACACAAAAATCTGTGGAGACAAACAGAAGAGAAACAAATAAGACTGAATAATGGCAAAAAAAGGAGAAAATTTAATTTGTCAACTGGACATAGTTTATTTGGTTGAATACGTTTCGCAGCTCATCCAAGCTGCTTCCTCAGTTCTGGTCAGATGCTGGCGGACACTGCTTTATATCTGCCTGAAGGGAGGAGCTTAATTACAAAGAAAATTACTCTGAGACAACACATATTTAAATACAGTTTCAGTTGGTCAGGTGATACAATATGGAGTAGTTAACAGTTTCTGTTAGTCATGTGAGTCTATTCAATATGGAGTGGGAGTGGGGGAGTAGTTAGCATATCCATTCAGGGCCATGATGGTGTTTTCACACCTCTGGACCTGACCTGGCTAGTCCCATTGTTTTCCCAGTTTGTTTTGATTTAGGTTTGAGGATAGAGTTATAGATGGGAGACAAATGATGTCTGAGACCCCCATTTCTGTTCAAGGAAGGATTCTCTTTCTTGACAAAAATAGCTTCTTTAACTCCCCTCTCAAACCAGTTCTTTTCTCTGGCCAAGATCTGGACCTCGCTGTCCTCAAAGGAGTGGCCTGTGGCTTTTAGGTGGAGATGTACGGCAGATTGCGGCCCACCCTGGTTTTCCCGTCTGTGTTGATACATCCTTTTGTGAAGTGGCTGTTTTGTTTCTCCAATGTAGCGCTCACTGCAGTCTTCACTACACTGAATGGAGTAGACCACATTGCTTTGTTTGTGGCTCGGAGTTTTGTCCTTAGGATGGACCAGTTTTTGTCTTAAAGTGTTTGTGGGTTTGAAATAGACTGGGATTTCATGTTGTCTGAAGATCCTCTGTAGTTTTTCGGAAACGCCAGCCAGGTAAGGAATAGTTACACCCCTTCTCCTGGGCTCTGGTTCTCTGTTGTCCTGTTTCTTTGTTCTCTTCGTTTTATTGAAAGCCCATTTAGGATATCCACAAACGGAGAGGGCTTTCTCCACGTGTTGTTCTTCTTTCTCCTTTCCCTCTGCGCTTGTAGGAACCACTTGGGCCCTGTGATGTAATGTCCGAATGACTCCCAGTTTGTGCTGAAGTGGGTGGTGTGAATCAAAAAGCAGATATTGGTCGGTGTGTGTGGGCTTCCTGAAGACCTCTACCTGGAGTCGCCGGTCTTCTCTTATCGTTACTGCACAATTTAAGAAGGCCAATGTGTTGTCCTTGGCCTCTTCACGTGTGAATTTGATGTTCGGATCTACAGAATTGATGTGTGCAGTGAAAGGTTCCAAATCTTGAATTTTGATTTTTGAGAAATTATCATCAACATAGCGATACCAGTGTGTGGGTGGAGTGCCTGGATATGAGGCCAGGGCACTCTGTTCAAATTGTTCCATGTATAAGTTTGCAATGATAGGGGAGACCGGTGAGACCATTGCACAGCCGTGGATTTGCTTGTAAAAGTTTCCTCTGAACTGGAAATAGGTGGTACTTAAACAAATTTCCAGCAGTTGGCAGATTTGGTCGGGTGAAAGTTTGGTTCTCTCTTCTAGCTTGGTATCCTCCAGTAGTCTCCTCCTTGCTGCCTCCACCGCTACCGATGTAGGGATACAAGTGAAAAGAGAGGTCACATCAAAGGAAACCATTGTCTCATCCAGATCAAACTGGAGATGCTTGATTTTGTTCACAAATTCGGCTGTGTTCTCAATGTGGTGCTCCGTGTTACCCACCAGCGGAGCCAAGATGAATTTGAACAGAGTGCCCTGGCCTCATATCCAGGCACTCCACCCACACACTGGTATCGTTATGTTGATGATAATTTCTCAAAAATCAAAATTCAAGATTTGGAACCTTTTACTGCACACATCAATTCTGTAGATCCAAACATCAAATTCACACGTGAAGAGGCCAAGGACAACACATTGGCCTTCTTAGATTGTGCAGTAACGATAAGAGAAGACCGGCGACTCCAGGTAGAGGTCTTCAGGAAGCCCACACACACCGACCAATATCTGCTTTTTGATTCATACCACCCACTTCAGCACAAACTGAGAGTCATTCGGACATTACATCACAGGGCCCAAGTGGTTCCTACAAGCGCAGAGGGAAAGGAGAAAGAAGAACAACACGTGGAGAAAGCCCTCTCCGTTTGTGGATATCCTAAATGGGCTTTCAATAAAACGAAGAGAACAAAGAAACAGGACAACAGAGAACCAGAGCCCAGGAGAAGGGGTGTAACTATTCCTTACCTGGCTGGCGTTTCCGAAAAACTACAGAGAATCTTCAGACAACATGAAATCCCAGTCTATTTCAAACCCACAAACACTTTAAGACAAAAACTGGTCCATCCTAAGGACAAAACTCCGAGCCACAAACAAAGCAATGTGGTCTACTCCATTCAGTGTAGTGAAGACTGCAGTGAGCGCTACATTGGAGAAACAAAACAACCACTTCACAAGAGGATGTATCAACACAGACGGGAAAACCAGGGTGGGCCGCAATCTGCCGTACATCTCCACCTAAAAGCCACAGGCCACTCCTTTGAGGACAGCGAGGTCCAGATCTTGGCCAGAGAAAAGAACTGGTTTGAGAGGGGAGTTAAAGAAGCTATTTTTGTCAAGAAAGAGAATCCTTCCTTGAACAGAAATGGGGGTCTCAGACATCATTTGTCTCCCATCTATAACTCTATCCTCAAACCTAAATCAAAACAAACTGGGAAAACAATGGGACTAGCCAGGTCAGGTCCAGAGGTGTGAAAACACCCATCATGGCCCTGAATGGATATGCTAACTACTCCCCCACTCCCACTCCATATTGAATAGACTCACATGACTAACAGAAACTGTTAACAACTCCATATTGTATCACCTGACCAACTGAAACTGTATTTAAATATGTGTTGTCTCAGAGTAATTTTCTTTGTAATTAAGCTCCTCCCTTCAGGCAGATATAAAGCAGTGTCCACCAGCATCTGACCAGAACTGAGGAAGCAGCTTGGATGAGCTGCGAAACGTATTCAACCAAATAAACTATGTCCAGTTGACAAATTAAATTTTCTCCTTTTTTTGCCATGGATTCTACCTGGACGACTGAGGGATTTTACATACATCTTAAGACTGAATAATGCCAACAATTTACTTTGGTAATATTTGAGACTTGGTTATTTCAAGTGGAAGCAACACCATGGAGATGGAGATGCCACGTCACCTGCATGATTCCATGGAAATAGACAGTTAAAACCATACTTTGGAACATTCTTTATGCAGATAGATGAGTTTTGTGGAATATTGTAGCAAAAGGCCTTCCTAGAGACCAAGTAAGAGTCAAATCAGACACAAATCTGGATAAGCACAAAAGGAGTAGTGCAATAAAGATAAGATAAGATAATCCTTTATTTGTCCCACAATGGGGAAATTGCAGTGTCACAACGCAAGTTACAGAAACAGAAGGAAAATAAGAGCATGCATCAAAATCAAGATAAATAATAATAATAAGTATTTACAATCAACTAAAAAAACACAACACTGTAAGCTAAGCTAAAAGGCACAGGAACATTGCACAATAAGTGTTTTTGATTAAAAACCTCCAAAATGAAACCATAAAAGAAAGTTACACTAGATATGAGGCACTTAACCTACAATGTTCCGCCTTACGACATTACTACACAATTTTACCATAAGAATGTCAGATCAAAGAGTTTTGAAAATGTAAAATGATGATGTTATGAATAGATAGATAGATTAAGCCTTTGAAAACTCTGATTTTCATGTTCTTTATATAAGTTTGTATCTGACCTGAAGAGCAGTCCGTCTCTGGACATGGCGTAGATGACTCTGGGCATGGGGAACAGAGACCCGAGCAGAGACACAGTGAGACCTGCCACTGAACCTGCAGCTACAACGTACTTCCCCCAAAGGAACCCGTGAACTGCAAACATCTCCATGAGAGGAGCAGAGCCGTCGATCAGGTCATAGGGCACCATCAGGGTCAGGATCACACTCACCTGGACAGAGGAGAGGAGAGGAGAGGAGAGGAGAGGGGTTTTACTGCTCAGAACCTCAGGAATTCCCTCCCTGAGCTGCAGAGGCTGCATTAGCACTGATTCATGATTGGTTGCACGTGCTGGGGTTTAGGTAGTGAGGATTCAGATCAGAGAGAGTCCTTTTAGGTTTGTTTCCAACTGGTTTTAGTTGTAGGATCTGGCAACCAAAAGAGCTGAAGTGTTGAAACAAACAATTTTACTTTTTAAAATTTAAAAATCTCCATGGAGTAAAATGGTTTACAAAAAATAGGATGGTTGGCTGGTTTAAAGAGACACAGGTCAAACTTTCCACCCGCAAATTCATTCACTCTGGGAGATTTTAGCCTTTAAACAAAAAAGAGAAAGCAGGAGAACCTCAACAGGGAGATTTTGACTTTAAACCTATGTTTTATTTATGTTGAAAATAAACAAAATGATAAAATGTCCTTGATGGAGTTCATACCGAAACATAAGCAGTGAGACATGTGACCAGCGAGGCAGTGATGGCGTACGGGATAGAGGTGTTTGGGTTTTTGGCCTCTTCTCCTGTCGTCGCGATGATGTCGAATCCAATGAAAGCGTAAAAACAGGTCGCTGCTCCCTGCATCACCTGCACAAAAACAAGAGGTGGTCTGCTAGTAACGTATTATGTAAAATTCACTTTCCTTTTTCCTACATCCCCAAGCGCTGTGCAATCGATCCAATTTTCTGTCAGTGATCAGCTTGGGTCTTCTACAGCTGATCCTCTGTTAGTAAAAGCATGTGGTTTAGAGAAGAATTGCATGTGGATTATTCTAGGCAAAGCAATAACTTGAAGGTGGTGGACCCTCTAGCAGAAAAATTACATAGTGCACCATTTAAAACAAGCCTGGCCATCTAGAGGGTTTAATTTGGGCCAAATTCATATGCATGGTCTATTTTGATTCTATTTTGCAATGAAATGACTGTCAATAGCTGCAGGAATGGAGACAATTGAATTATAAATTTCTGTGCAGAGTCTTTTAGCAAACATGATTAGGTTTGGCCCTCACATGCATACTTGTACTGAGGCACCCCTGGTCTAATGTTTTGGCTGTTGAATCCAGTATCCAGAGTCATACAGGTTTAACTATGAACCTGTAATTACACATAAATACTGGACCCACCCCGGACCATCCGTAGGGCAGAAAGTTTCCTCCCTCCCAGTTTCGGGCTGAGATGAAGAAGAGTCCAGCGATGATCATGAAGACCCACACCACCAGGTTCACCACGTTCAGGACGTTATTGAAGCCAACAGAGTTCTTGACGCCCAGAGCGATAATCGCCGTGACGAGGAGCACGATGAAGAGCGCCAGCAGGTCGGGGTACGTGTCCTCACCTTTACCTGAGAGACAAGAATACATTTCACATTATTTCTGTAACTTTGAGAGGTGGTGAATACTGAGGCTTAAAGGTGTGTGTGTGTATGTGTGTGCTTTTCTGGTGGGGAGGTTCACTACATGCTTGTCTCCATAGGGTTGTTGTTGTTGCTTTGCCTGAATGTTCCACAGTATGCCATTAAAACTAACCATTCTGTATTTGTTCAATTATTGGTGTGTTTATTGTTAAAAATGCTTGATAAACATGCATTCTTACTGTGAGCAAGCTCACTCCTCCATAGATCTAACCTGTTACTTTGCCTGGCTGCGTCACCTGCTTGTCTCCATGGAGATGTTGGATCCTTCACCAGAAAAGTTACATTAATAGTCCTAAGTCTTCTTTAAAGTGATAATCTATAACTTTCTGGAGGTGAAAAATCAACGGCATGATTCCATGGAAATAGTATAAGTTAAAACGATACTTTCGGAATGGATATGGATAAGTTTTATGCCATACTGTGGAATATTATAGGGAATGGGAACAACATTTTCATAGAAACAAGCAGGAAGAGGCCCTTCTACAGGCCAAATAAGAGTCAGGTTTGTGGAGATGCAAGCCTGCTCACAGAAAGGACTTTTTTATGTTTTTCAATGCAATAAAAACTATTTATATAATTTGAGTCTGTTTTTTGGCAATAAAAGTGACATACTTTGGCTTTAAACAATGGTATAATTGTTAATATAAAAAGTTTAAAAAATTGAATGTAATTTACTTGAACGTTCTAATATTCTAATATTGTTTAAAGGTGTCATATTACACTATTTCCTGATCTGTTATAATGTTGTTTCCTCATTAAAAACATACCTGGAGTTGTGTCTTGTAACCCTAAACCCTCGTAGCTGTTAACTTTGAAAACTACCACTATATGACATCACAAAGTGGAACAAAGCGGAGATGTAGACAGACTAATAATAAAGAATTACTCAAACATATGTAAATGAAACAAAACACAACTCCAGGTCTTTTTTGAGGAGGTAACAGCTTTATAGCGCGTCTTAAAGCTCACAAGAGTCAATTTTGTGTAATACAGGACCTTTAAATAAAAAGTTACTGAAGTGAAATCGTGTACCCAGTCCTCGTAGCGTGCCCAGGTGTGTGATCATGTACTGGCTGATGGTGTGATTGGCCAGAGAGTCGAACATGCTGCTGAGCGCTGAGGCCCCCGCCGCCGTCCCGATCAGATACTCCAGAATCAGGTTCCAACCGATGAAAAACGCCACAAACTCCCCGACCGTCACGTAACTGTAGGTGTACGCCGAGCCGGTGGTCTTTGGTACACGGACACCAAACTCAGCATAACACACACCTGAGAGACAAGGGAGGGGGTGAAGAGGTAAGAGAGTAAATTAAAAAATAAAAAAACAAACAAAAACAACATGTGGATTTAATTACTGTGGATCAAACATGTTGAATTTGATTTACTTGAAAATTTGTCCCTGTAAGCATACAGAGTGGAAAATGTTGAGTATTAGAATATATATAGGCTCAATTTTTTATTAAAGAACTGGGATGTAAACGGATTTAAATTGTTGGGACTAGCCATACTAAACAACAACATGAAGTACCTCTGAACAGTTAAAAAAAAAACATTTCTATTAGGATTAACTATATTTGTTGTAATTATCTTATGCATAGATGTGATTAATTATGTATTAATCTTACAGCACAGCTCACAAACATGATTTAACGTGTGTATTTTAGTAATTTGAGACGCTGTCATGAGCAGTTTAGACTTTCAAAACAGGAGTGGCCCGTACGGGGATCGAACCCGCGACCTTGGCGTTATTAGCACCACGCTCTAACCAACTGAGCTAACCGGCCATGTGTAACGGGGAAAAAACGACATTTCCGCCTCACGTTACAGTATTTAAGTAAATAATCTGATTTCATTTAGTTTATTATCTTTTATTTGAGCGATTGTGCACAGTGCAACACAAAGAAACATAAAATAAAATAATAAAAAGTGACACATCAATACTCAAAAGGAAGCCCCCAGAAATGAAACAGGAATTATCTTGACAAATAAAGTTAGGCCTATAAATCTATCTATATCTATATCTATATCTATATCTATAACAGTAGTTTTTTTTTCTCTCACACTTTTTAATCTCGAGTATTGATTCAAAATCTTCCAAAACATTCGCAATGATATAGAATTTACACAAATTAAAATATATACTAAGCCACTCAATTTCATCTTGTTTTAAAATATTACCATATTTTTTAATAGATTTTTAAACGTTTTTTGTACCGATTTATAATAACCATAATGCTGAGGCCTAAAACATATCGAACTCGATCATGACACAATAAAAATACTCATCAAACTGTGTTAAAACTGTACCGCCGCGCACCTAATTTGCTTCCTCGGAAAATGTTTAAATTCCAGCCAATATGAAAATTAAAATCCTCCGCACAGACTTTACCTGAGAGAACCGAAGCCACCGCTGCGATGATGAACGACAGAATGACCCCGGGCCCCGCCATCGCCTTCGCCACGAGCCCGGACACCACGTACATCCCCGTGCCCACGCAGCTGCCCACGCCCAGAGACACCAGGTCCACCGTGGTCAGCACCTTGGCCAGCCCCACGCCGGAGGAGGAGTCGCCCATCTCCGTGAGCTCGTCCCCGGACTGCCCCATGGAGCCCACGGGTTTGGTGCGCACGAGCCGCGAGTACATCAGGTACGCGGAGTCTCCGGAGAACACGCGGCTCAGGAGAGACGCCATGGAGGTACGGGACTGGGTTTGAGATAGTTTTTCTTTCTTTTATGGAAGTGCACTTGGTTCTGGTTCAGTGAGTATCCTCCATTGTCAAAGCTAGTGTTGATTTCTTGGTTAGTTCTTCATTTATTTTCCTGAAGATGGACAAGAAATTGAATTAGAGCTACGGAGAAATATGGGATTTATGACTTATCAGATTTTTTTTAAAATTATTAGTTATTTATTTTGGGCAAGTAAGCAATTCACATTCTTTTACATACACATGTGACAAAAGTGCAATCAGAACAGAAATAACAACAACAAAAAACATTTGCCCAAAAAGGAGTGGCAAGAAGAAAACTTATTTAATCCCACTCCCTCTTCTAATTTAACATAATGAGCTTTTCTTTTGCATTTTTCAGACATTTTTACATTAGACCATATGAACTATTTACAAAGAGGACAAAGAGTCACTGTTATCGCTTGGTAACATCAAGAACTACCATCATATTGCAATAAAACAAAAGGAACCAACAATGGAAACAGACGCAGATTCAAGTGATGTAATGGACAGAACATACAGCAAAGGTGCGGAAACAACAAGCATAAACCTGCACTACAGAAGGCAGAATTGTTCTAATATTCAGACCCACTCTCTATATACCGTGACCAGAGCGTATGTTTATACAACAAGTTGAATTTACGAATATTTTGGCATTTCTTGAGACGTCACAGACATAGAATTAAACCAAATGCGGCCCTCGGACCATTTTTTCCTGATCCTCATTCTTCCAGGTGAATTGGCCTTTAAGCTGTACTTTTTACTGCCAATTTTTGAAATCTACCAACTATCGAATATTTACTGTGTCCTATTGAGGATCTAAGAAAGAATAAAGGTCCGGAGGCTCAAATTAACCTGTTATTAATGCACGTTTGAATTATTTTCTGTATTGAGCACCAGTCTATGACCCCCTCACCTGCAGTCGAATAAATACAACATAGATGAGTTTACGGCAAAACGCTCCTGGCAAAGCAAAAACAAGCAGGTGGTGGACCCCTTTCCAGTGCGTTGGCCAGCGTATTGTAAGTGTAAATCCAGTTGCTTACAAATATAACATAAACTACCATGTCTATTTTTCCGTTTAAACAGCAGTGGTGCCGGACTCGGTGGAGCGGGACGGCTCTGAAACATTGATGAACTCACAGGCTCCACTTTCACAACGGAAAGCTTCAACTATACACGGGAACTTTGGCCTCTGATGTCGCTATAAGCCAGAGCTAACTGAGCTGTTCACTGTTTTTTAAAGTCTGAAAGGATAAAATTTAATTCGTCTCATAAAAAATGGCATTAATCAAGTACAGGTACTGACTTCAGAGCGTGCGTTCTTACTGTGCCTTTCCACAGATCTGACCTGCTTGGCGGAGTCACCTGCTTGTCTCCATGAAGATGAATGGGTTTAATGTTGTCATGTGGAAAGCAACGCAAGAATCTCCATGGAGACAAGCAAATGTGGGCCCCAGAAAAGTTACATAGTGCACCTTAAAACTAAACGTACATATTAATTCAGTGCTGACAATGAAAGGAGCCTTTGAATTATTACTCAAGTACAAAGGAAGATTTATCAACATTCACAGAGAATTATGTCAATTATTTAAAGGTGCATTGTGCAACTTTTCTGGTGGAGAGTCTGCCACCTGCTTGTCTCCATGGAGATATTATTGCTTTGCTTAAAATGTTCCACGGTGTCACATTAAACATATCCATTTAGCATTTATTCATTCATTACTATTGCTCAAAATACAGTAATTCCTTCTGTGAATAGGGACGACTCTCCACAGATCTGACTTGTAATGTAGAGTAGTGCTGTAACCTGCTTGTCTCCCTCGTGATAGATACAGTAGGTTTAATTTATACTGCGGAACATTCTAGACAAAGCAATAACCTTTCCATGGAGACGAGCATGTGGCGGACGTTCCCCTAGAAATGTTACGCAGTGCGCCTTTAATGTGTTTTTTGTGCTTTGAATTTGCACAAAAGTTAATCTTACTAAATTAATTTCAGGTTATTTAGTTTCTTGAATGTGCCTCACCACTTTTTGATCATAATTTACTGTCAAAATGTGTGTTGTGATGTAGCTTTTCTTACCACACAAAATACAAAATAAAATACAGGATAAATATACAAAATAAACATACAATTCCATTATTACCACTGCATAAGAAGATTTTAGATTCATAAAAATGCAAATAAACATGTGACTTACCTGTAGATGTTTTAGTTGCTTGTATATTGTAAGTTGTGTTTTGTAGAGTCTGTGCAGAGCTGCGGCTGAGCTTTAATGATTCAAACCTGCAACTCGAGTCGCTTGTGTGGAACAGGATCAGGGCTGCACGGCATGATGGGAACTCTCCAGGTGTGCCATGGACAAGTCAAGCAAATAAAACCAGATTATTTATATATAAAACGTTTCAAATATATTGTCTCATAATTAACATACAATACAATTACAGTATTTTGTGTAAGTTTTCGTGAGGCGTAAATTACATAGTTGTAACGCTACTGGAGGAGCAGATGGGAGAAATTATAATGCAGATTTTGTGGAAAAATGGCTGCAAACTGGACTACTAAAAATAAACAATACACTCTATAAAGGTCATATATTACACAAAATTGTCTCTTGTGAGCTTTAAGTCATTTTATAAAACCGTTACCTCCTCAAAAACGTAAATAGTTTTTTGTTTCATTCACACACGTTTGAGTAATTCTTTATTATTAGTCTGTTTACGTGTCAAAAGCAGAAAATGCCCTGTTACACCTCGTGACGTCATTTAGTAGTGTTAAAGTATCAAAACAGGAGTGGCCCGTACGGGGATCGAACCCGCGACCTTGGCGTTATTAGCACCACGCTCTAACCAACTGAGCTAACCGGCCACGTGCGGCGGTACTGCGCGGTCAAATTCTATTGGCTCTGTGAAAATGGGCGGGGCGATCTATTTATTATGGTAATGAACAGTAGATGGCGCTACATAAACAGGTATGAAGATTTCTACAACCAAAACTAACTCGCATAAACTAAACTTTCACACAGAGATTTCCCCATTTCCCATTGATCACTAAATAAACAGATTAATAAATATATAAACGATTTTCTGTATTTTTGTATTTTTAAGCACAGCAGTCTTATCTGTTGTTCCTTACGAGTTATTCCCAGTATATATTAAATAAAGTGGTCCTACCTAAATGTGGGTTAAGTTTTAAAATGACATATATTTTGTATTTTGGCAGCCTTTAGCAGACAGCTCTGTGGTAACTTGTGATTGGTTGTGTAACTGTGTCTGGCTCAGAGTAACTTGACTCTGAAGGATCACATTTCTCCAGATTACAACTAAATACATGTCGACTCTGACTCAATGTGCATAGTAAAATGTTTGGGGTTAGCTGTGTATAAGCTCAAATTAGAGCATTATCAATTAAAATAAACAGAATTACAGATACATTACTACAATTCAGTTATTTTCAGAACTTAAAAATAGCCAGCATTTTAAGTCGACTAATCAAGTCAGCTTTCTTTGTTGTAAATTGAATCTTAAACTGCAGATTTAAGGTTTACTTTAGAGTGCGAGACAAAGCTTAGGAGATACTTAGGTCCATTTGCTGTTATATTAAATTGAGATGGACGGGGGCAGGTAAAAAAGAACTGTTATTGTTCTGCAGATTTTGTGATGAGGTTGGATAAATACAGCAAGATTATCTAATAAGGTTTAAGATTGTTGGACACTGACCAAATAATGTTGATTTATAAATACGAGAAGTGTATATTTGTTGTTATTATTGTGCACACTACTGTTTTGAATCACATTAGTCGTGTTTTCTCAGAGCGTCTCCTTTTTCTGCTGCTGAAGGTGCATTCCGGCGGTTCAGTTTTATCTGCTCCAGATGAACACATGGACCTCCTCCAGATCAGACCCCGGAGCTACAGACTGGGGCTTCTGTGGTTTTCATGGGGCTGTTTTCTCTATTTGTCCTTATCTACAGTCAATACATGTGTTCAATTTATTTCAATTGGACCAACACTATGGTTCAAATGCACCTGCAGCCTTATGTTTTGGTCTTTTGCAGCTCACATTAGTCACTTCAGAATTTTGTGCATTATTTATTCACTCCATACTGGGCCCCAGGGATTTGGGGGCCCAGAATTGAACCCTCTTACTATTAATTTATATTACAGGGGGGCCCGTGTGAGGCTCATTGTCCCAGGTCCCTACATTTCTGTCAACGGGCCTGGTTATGGCAAATTGCTATTGTAGCCACAGCAAAAGCAGAAGCAATACTGCCAGTCACTCGCATATCATTTTCAGAGTAAGCAATGTGGGTGTAGTGCTTTGCTAAAGGACACAACAACAAAAAATTTGCTTTAGAGCCACTGCTGCCTCACTGTGACACCTGGTGCAGAGTTGTAATATTTTTTGGCATTTCCATCAGTCTCCCCTCCATCTGGGTCCAAGTATGTCGACGTTATGAAGTTTACAACTACAAGAGCTACAACTAAAGGGTTATTGTGGGACATTTTACTTTCTCCACTATAATTTACTGTAGATCTTTTTGGCACATCTAAAAGCTACACCTCATTATTTTTGAAAGCCGATTTTTTTTATGGCATTTTGATTTAATTAAACAGGACTTTCACTTTAAAAGATTAAGCAAATAAAAGTCCATGTACTTCAGATCATTCTCTATAAAACCATCTTGAAAACACCTAAATTATAACAAGCACCATTCTGTCTTTCTGTGGACTATTTCAGCACCATTTTGTGTGTGTCTGGCTCCCCCTGCTGGCCTCCTGTGACACTAGTACAAACTGACATGACATAACTTGATTTTCTTGTTTTTTTTTATTGGTCGATTCAGTTTCACTCGTCAGCCTCAGACTCGTCGTCGTCTTGGCTGATCTGGAAGTATCGGAGCTCGTACGTCTCTTTATCTGAGGCCACCACACGCAGCCAGTCACGCAGGTTATTCTTCTTCAGGTACTTTTTAGTCAGATACTTCAGATACCTGCAGTAAAAACGAGAAAACACAATTAGACTTAAGGATCAGATCCATTAAATTTTATGTTCTGAATCAAATTTTATTAGCCAAGAATAGCAACAAATAATACCCAAAGTACCACATTTTGAAGACAAAAATGTGAGGTCAGTGTTTGAATCATTTTGGAAAATATGACTACCTGTGAAAACCAGTATTTAATCAACTTATTCTCTTAATTTCAAGGAAACAAGTTTGGTTTCAACCTTTTTTTTTTTTTCCATTTATCAATTATTGAGTTATTGGCGATTATCTATTTGCTGGACTTAAGTAAATTAATATAAAAGTTGCACTTTGTAACTTGACTAGTCCACCACCTGCTTGTCTGCATGATCTTGCTTTACCTGGAATGTTCCACAGTATGGCATTAAACTATAAAATCTCCATGGAACCTGTAACTAAAGCAGGTAACAGACCCTTAACCAGAAAAGTTGTAAAGTGCACCCTTACTTCTCCCAGTTTGTAATATTTGTCTATATTTGACACTATACTTGATATTTCACACAGTCCCTCTTGACTCTTCACCTTTTAGAGAACTGCTTCTCAGACGTGACGTTGATCTTGTTCTTCATGCGCCCGACCTGGACTACATTTCCCAGGTTCCCCGTCTTCCCGTTGACCTTGATCCTCTTTTTGAGGAAGGTTTCCTATTGGACAGAGCACAGTGACCACTAGGGAAGAGAACCCTAGTACAGGAGCTAGGGAAGGGCGCCCTAGTCCGACACAGAGTTAGACACATGCAGGAAAATCACTTCACATGTGCAGGTCTTTAATGCATTTAATAATCAGGGTTTGACAATACTTTATATCAATTATATAAAATATATGTAACCTAATTTACCTGTGTGGCCAAATATTTTTTTTCTTTTTACATAGGTAGAATTTGCTGTACAACAGACAGGCTGCAGAAATGTGTGTAAGCCCTCAAATTTAGGTCAAAGTACAAAATCTATAGCATCTAATTAATGTCAAGCCCTGATAAAGGTTTAAACAAATTACAATAATTTGAAAAACATTTTACAATATAAATACTTACAAAGTTGGAGGAGTCAAGGATGCCGTCTTCCACTGGATGCGTCAGGTCCAGGGTGAACTTCCACACGGCGCCCTTTTTGGACCTTTTGCCGGCGGCTGGCTTCTTTAGTGTCTTAATCTGAGAAAAAAATCAAAAAAATCAAAAAATCAGTTAATTTCCGACTTAATTCAGTGATTGACATTTCATAAAATTAAGTAATCTATATTCCAACAACTATGACGATCACTCTTTGTTTTATTATTATTATTAGCAAACCCTGCATACACTTTTTTTTTTTTTTTTAATCTGCCATTAATACATTTTATAAAGCCTAAATAAGTTTTGAATGAATGGGACACGTGTTACACAAGTGTCAAGATTTCATGCTAACGCTAACTAGGCTAACTTTCCGGTTTTCCTAGAACTCTAAACATTTATTCTCTTTATATCCACATCTAACCATTTGTAATTCGCCTTGCTATTTCAAACAACACCTAAAAGATATCATATTTGCAGTTTAAACAAAATTATTTGCAGATTTTATTAACGAGCGTAAAATCTTACCGGTGCCATCTTGCGCGCAGGAAAGAGAAAGAGGCCGACGGGAAGTGACGTAAGCGCGCAATCGGCACCGCCTTTTCCTTATTTGGTAACGTAAGGACAGAAATAGTTTCGACACTTTTATGACTATTAAAATATATATTATAGCGTGTGTACTTTAGCAGGACGATACACAACGCACTGCTTGAGTTTATTGCGTTTTTGCGCCAGTTTTAATGCGCGCACCTTTTACGCACTACCTGGGTTTAACGATGTGCGTCTTTTAACATCTGTCAATGGTTGTAATGAGTCCAAAGGGCAGCCAAAGACCAAACAACACCCTGATAATAAACTTGCTGATGCTGGTTAACCATTGACAAAGCGCATAAAAACAGAAATTGGCGCTTAAGCCTTGGTTTAGTCGCATTCCTCGGTGCGTCATCCCAACCCATTCACGACTCCCAGTTTCTTTCCATTGTGACTGCGGCCGGCGGGGGCTGTTCCTGCGCAGTTATGATTCATACTGGGGATCACCGGTACAAGTATTTGGCTTGGGTGTGTCCTTTAATGTTGCAAGTGAGATTTTCCGTAGAATTAGCAGGCAACCGCAAAAATCCGACTGTTTTTAAATATCAACTGTACAACTTAAGCATGATTTAACGCACCAGTAGCCTATGTGCAAGCTTGTAATTTTCAAATTTTAGAAAACCACAAATCTACTTTTTGCACAACTGTAGAATTCTGTACTTTGCAACAGACCAGGACAGTCTAATCCAATTACCCCAAAAATCAATTTTTTAAATTTGATTTTGGTCCCAGTTTGCATTTTTCAGTTACATACACAAACCCCATGCAACAGCTAAAGGCTTCTATTGCATTTACTAATACTTCAGATCTGGGTAAGTCACAATACACAAGGATTACAATTTTAATTTCCCATATAACCCTTATAGCATGAAATAACCAAGTATATTCATGTCACCTTAGACTGTACAATACTGAGAAACTTGTTAACAAAAGCCAGACCAGACATATTGTGCAGTTTTTGTCCATTTGTTTAACATTTTATTTTGCCATCTCCAGTCAGGTGACAAAGGCCTCGAGTGAACAAAAAGTTTGCAACTCTACCACCCTCCCGTCCCGATTGAGTCCCTTCAAAACATAAAAAGCAAAATTTTCATTACACACCTCACTGCAAACCACCCCCTACATTACAGGAGGCCCACGCCAATCCTCACTCACACCTCAAAAAAAAAAAAAAAAATAAAAAAAAAAAAATGCAACACCATTTTGTATTTTGTTTTGGGAATATCGTGATTTGAACCCAGTTATATAGACAAGAGATCGGCATCACCAAAGTAGTTTGTTCTATATTTTAAGGGTTAAGATTGATATATTTAGAGCTTTTAAACATGCTGGGGTGGGACCTCAAGTGCTCCAAGCCAATCTGCAATCTACGCCTTTGAGCTGGAAGCAAAAATGGCTGCTAATTTTACCTACCAGGAAGCAACTCTCCCTTAAATTGTTGCTTTTAAAACAACTCAAAATTCCCCTCCCCCTCCCCCAATCTAAAAGGCTGCTTTAGTCAGTCATCTAAAGAATATAAAAAATAATCATACAAAAGCTGAATCCCGGTGGTGGTTAACAATCAGGAATGTGAATGAGACACTTTTGAGATAGCAAAAAACAAAGCAGGAATGAGCGAAATGGGCATTTTTTTTGAAGTCGTTTTATATAAAGTTACCAACATAACCTTATAGTGATGGGTCAGAGGACTAACACAGCAAGCTGCAGTGGAAAACGAAATGAAAACAGGGAGAAAAAGAAAGCATTGATGAGCTGATAAACCACAGAACGTATTGAGGTTCCTTGAAGGCCGGCGCTTTGGTGACTGAACCAATGAGAATGCAGACTGGTCGTGGGTGGTGCTCGTTGCCACGGCAGCAGAAACACGTCTTCATACGAGCTGCCATTTTATTTGCCGCTAGCCATCACCTTTGTGGCGATAGCGCACTCCTCCCCCATGGCACAGATCACAGTGACCTACGAGAATAAAAAAACACCCAAAAAACACAGGTATTAATTTCGAATGAGCTAATGTGTCCACGTAATTTCCCTCATGGATCAAAAAAAAGATTGTCCAAGTCTAATAGGCACAGGTGAATACTGGTGATGGTTTCATATGTCAGTAAATTTTCCAAAACAAGTTAAATTGAGCATTTATACTGCGTTTTTTGTCGTCTAATGTTCTCTTTATACGTGCAGCACTTTGGAAACTTGTTTATAAAAACGTGCTACAGCAAGTGGATTTGGAATATACTGGGTCTGTATCTGTGAGGAGACTAATCATACAAAGAACAAAAATGGATTACAAGTTTATTTGAAAATTTAACTCCCATCTTCGCCATACATTTTCATATAGTTTTGGTTTGTTAAACAGGCAAACTCCAAATGTGCCAGCCACTTTAATGAAAGTGTGCGAGTGACGTTTTGTCGTAGAGTTTTAAAAAGGTGTTCAAAGTTGGGGTTTGGGGGTTGAGGTTTAAGGTCCTACACCAGATCTAATAATTCATACAAATATGGTGGTCAACTGGAGTGAAAGCAGCCAATCTCAAAAGTCTCAGGAAGTACATCACTACATTGTTAAGTACTAGTTTATATTAAAAAGAACACTGTGAGGAATGGAGCTCAAACAAATGCATTTTCTTCACCATTTGGAGATTTTACTTGCATTAGATTGGGTCACTTGTCAAACAATGGATGAAGCCAAGTAGCCCCTGAGACATTTACCCATTTCTATTCAAATTTAACCCAATTTAAGTTTCACATTGGGAACATAATGGCACTACACATTTATAGATTTTTTTTAAACGCATGCTGGGAATAATGTTGCATACAAATTATAGGTCTTGTATACTGTGACAAGACCTAACCGATTAAAAACGATGAAAATCTGTACTTCCCATAAATCAATTTTAGAAAATAGTTTTGTGCAACAGCTGATTTTATATTTACTTACTATTATACTTACTATTTTAATTTAGGCTTCAAATGAGTGCTGTACCAATTTAAATTATAGTGGATCCCCTTCCTAGACTACATTTTATTTATCCAGTCTTGGGACCAGCACCAGCACACGTTAGCGCATCCTGGTGGTTGTATAAGGTAAAGGCAGATTTGTGGATAATTACCATGAACTCCTCGCCGTTGGCAAACTTTGACTCGATTTCTTTTCCGATCTCGTTGTCAGGGACGCGCAGGTCCTCTCTGATGTCTCCGTTGTCATTCATCAGAGACATGTAGCCATCGTTGATGTTCACAACCTGGAAAACAAGGAAACCCCTCCATCAGAACATCCTAGAAGAATCCTGAAGTACCATTTGTAAAAGGTACTGAGCCTTACATGACAATCCCATACAAAACAGACTTTGGAATACTGAGAGTTAAGGCCCTGAAGGTTATTTTTATCATTTTAAAATGGTACTCATTTTGGATTTATCATTACAAGTTTATATTTTTGCCCTTTGTCATTATATTGCGCAACTGTGCCCAAGTAATTTCCCTTGTGGATTCAATAATGAAGTCTAAACAATTTGATATAATGAATGTACCAAAAACAAAAACTAATGCATGAAGCTTTAAATTCACTTACAAATCAAAGCTGCAAACTTTTAGGAAGATGTGTCTAGTTTAAAGGTAATTTGACAGCAGCACAAACTCAGGTGAAAAGTCTGGAGGATTAGTCAAGCCAGTGTGAAAGAAAGATCCATGTCTGTCTTTAATTAGGTTCCAGCACAAAGTATTTTACAGAATCATCCTTTGAGCTTAACCAATTTGCATCTTTTACAGCATGTTCACTGGATTTCCATCTTCAACTAAGGACGAGGGACCATAAAGCTCTGGCTCGAATATCAAAAACTTTTACTAAACACACGTCTAATCCCTTAGTTGTCCACGTAGTTTCAATAGAATAAAAGTTTAATTCTGTTTACTGAGAATTTTCTTGTTACTAATGCACATAGCAAGGCATTAGCCAAAATATAAAAAAAAACTAAAGCTCTAGCAGCAAAACTACTCAATAAATTGCTGGGGTCACTTGTTTAATACATGTAACACTATATTGACAATACTTCTGAATGAACGCCGTGCTAGTATTTATAATCTTAATATTTCCATTTTTTTAACATCAGACGAACTGAAAATTCATTGAGATGTTATGATATTATCCCAAACTCTGAGGAAACATTTGAACCATTTGATACTAGGTTTTAAGTACGCCTGAAATTCACTTTAAGATCTTTTGTTACTGAATATGAAATGGTACCTGGTAATCATTCCTCTTGATGTTGGGGACGTCCATGTTGTGGGTGGAGGGGCACATATCTTCATACTTCTTGTTGGTGAAGATGTCAATACCAACCAAGTTCACCTGAAGGAACGGCAAAACCACTTTAGTTTAATTATTAAGAAGTACAAAACCTCATATTCAAGTGTTTTAGTGTTTTCAGTGGGGTGCGAGCATAAGTTACAACTCAAAATGCTGAATTTTAACATGCATTTGGTACCATTTTGTTCCTGTGAGAACATAACAAATGACTTGCAATATTAAAATTCGAAACTGTTCATTGTGTTACTCTGAAAATTTGTAATACAGGAGTCTATTGCATGCATCTACTAAAAGCACTTCTGAACAGACTGTTTCAAATTAAAGCTTTCCCTCTTTACCAATAATGCATCACAGCAGGTCACTAAATAGACTTGGCGTAAAGTGCCCCAGTGGAAATCATTTGCAGTGCGCGTTCAGATTGTAAATGGGCCTCACAGTGGATCTGACTGAAGTTGCCAAACAATGGCTTTCTGCAGCAAAACAAAGTGTTCAAAGTACAGCACAGTGGCTCCTGATGCCAATAGATAAGGAGGGCTCTGATTTTTTAGCCTGAAATACTGTAATTAAATAGGTGCATTATGTAACTTTGCTAGAGGAGGGCCCACCACTCGATTTGTCTCCATAGAGATTTTATTTCTTTGCCTGGAATGCGTCACAGTGTGGCTTTAAATTAATCTTTTACCATTAACAACTTTTTTAAAATAAAAAAAAGAACGTAAGGTGGTGTGACTTTAAACTCCCAACTCCAGAGACAAGCAGGAGCCACCACCAGGCCAAGTTACAAGTCAGGTCTGTGGAGAAATGACCCTGCAGGTTTTAAAAAGGTAACTTTGAGCAATGAAACACCTAAAATTGAATACACACGTTAAAAATTTAATACAATGCAACGTGGAAAACTGCAGGCAAAGCTATAGCTCTATAGTAGCGCGCCCCCACTTTAAATGTTAGTGTGAAATGTTAGTGAAACTTTAGTGTTAACTGTACCTTAGCATGCCCGTGCTTGCCGGTCTTGGAGGTGGACATCTCCACAATTTTGCAGGGACGTCCCTTGAGCACCACGAAGCCGTTCTTGCGCAGAGCGGAGCATTGCATGGGGTAAGTGGCAGAGGCGCCGGACTCTCCAGTGGTGAAGTCAAGATCGGGATCTGCCATGGTGCGTTTGGTCTTAGGCGCTGAGACAGAGGAGGGGGCGCAAGAGGAAAGATTATAGGACATGTATTCTTAAAATCAAATTCAAGACATCCAGTGATTAAAAAGAAAAACACTGGACATCCATGCATTAAAATAAAATACAAGCAGCATAAACAAATCTACATAGTCTATTGAAACCAATCGGATAAGAAAAGTTCCGTTTTACCACTTTAAGGCAAGTGGCAGAAATGGTACATTGTCAAACCAAAAATGAAAACATGCTTTCATTGAAAAAAAACTAGTCTGTTGAAAATGTGAATAAGAAACCAAGTTCTAATATGATTTTTAATAGATGCAAGGCAATTTGTAGAAATTCTAGTATGAACCAAAAATAATGTCAGATCAAAGTACTTAAATGTTTTATTCATCACAGTAATAGATTTAAATTACAATGGTATATTTATACACAAGCAAATGTGGTTATTTCCATATTAACATGATAGCACTGTAGTCAAAAGGCACAGCGCGCACTGACATGGGTCATCTGGCTGTTGGCTACAGGAGCATGGCCAGAGGAGGTTGAGTACTAACTGTCCTAATGTGATTTTACCTGGGGCCGGTCCAAAACTAAATATATCGCGAGAATCGGGGGTTTATTGAGAAAATTCCCCATTTTAAACTTGAAATCTGTGAGCTAATTTAGTTAGTGTAATCCAATCTGTCAGCGTACACCATGACTACAGCGAAAACGTGGAAGTGAGGCGGCTATGGCTAAACACGAGGCTGCGCAAGGCTGCGATTCACGACAGTCTGTGCGTAAACCCAGACAACTTTAACAACTTCACGACGCGATTAAAGTGGGATTTCATTGAAGCATTAGTTAAAATGTCTGTACTAGAAACCGAAGACCGCTTCTGATGCAAATTTTAGCGCTCAAAAAGGCAGACAGCAGAGTCACCTGATAAGGGAGCGCTGAAAGGAGTTGGCCGAAATTTACGCAGCAAAGTGCCAAATAACGGGACATAGAGGCTAACAATAACCACACATGCTCAGCGGCTAACGCACAGACGAAGATCCGGGGGAATATCACTAAAAGAACAAGCGACTAAACATGTTTACACTTTATATATCGGAGAAGATCCACTGTCAATGAAAAGCAGCGTTTCTTTATCAAAAGGAATCGGGTTTGTGCGCTAATTTAGCTTGTGGCAGGTACCACACTGCGGCTCATTCACTTTGTCTGGCCTCATTGAATTAACAGGACTGTTTAGAAGTTATAATATTATAGGATTAGGAGGGGCAACGCTGAATAGGAGATATTACGGAGGGTATGAGCAGTGAAAGTGCAGCTTTTGTTAGAGCGAACTCAGTGACAAGCCGCTTCCCTGAGCGCGTCGCCAAAGGCCGCATGCCGCTTTCAATCCGCCTGACTCGGCACCACAGCTCCACACCCAGCCCCGCTATCTCCCCGGGCCGTAAACAGCGACCTACAGAGCCCCTCCACCCGCTACACAACCTATGTAGACGTCCCCGAACCGGTTTTAAAGTACCTAAATAGCTTTAAGAGAAGAGTTTTCCCCCCCGAGGCAGAAACACGCGCCATGCCACACTTACCTTCCAAGAAAAAGAGGACCGAGAGTGCGCATGTGCGGCCAACTTCACTGCAGCATCCGTTCAGGAAGCAGCGAGGGAGCTGGTTTATGTGCTTCCGGTGGGAGCTGGCAGAAAGGGATGCCAGGTCCTGGGCATACATGGCAACCCGCCTCACAAGCACTTTTCTATTTACTAAAAATAACCACCTAGACACGGGGTGAGGATATTCTAATGCACGGGGCACAACGGGCATTTATCAGGAGGTCAAAAATTTATGAATCGGCCAAAGTCACTATAAAAGAATAAAAAACGAGTGTGGGTGCGCCTCGTGCTGCGCTTCGATTCATTCGATTCATCCTTTTGGCTCCTCATCTTCTTGGTTCCTCAGTTTAACTTTTTGGTTCCTCAGTTTATATATATATATATATATATATATATATATATATATATATATATATATATATATATATATATATATATATATATATATATATATCCTTGATGTACAAAATCCATAAGCTCAGGGAATGTCTCAGACAGTCTCAGAGGAAGAGGTGCTGGAGGGACCATCATGGAAGGACAAGCCCCTACATGGGGCGTACCACCGAAACATAACTGAAGTGGCTGATATCAAGAAATCCTACCAATGGCTGGAGAGGGCTGGTCTGAAGGACAGCACAGAGGCCCTCATCCTGGCTGCACAGGAGCAGGCCTGGAGCACCCGAGCAATAGAGGCCCAGATCTACCACACCAGACAAGACCCAAGGTGTAGGTTGTGCAAAGACGCTCCTGAGACAGTCCAGCACATAACTGCAGGGTTTAAGATGCTGGCAGGGAAAGCATACATGGAGCGACACAACCAAGTGGCGGGCATAGTGTACAGAAACATCTGTGCAGAGTACGGGCTGGAGACCCCAAGGTCAAGGTGGGAAACACCAGGGACTTCCAGATACAGACTGACAGAATGGTGATGGCAAACCAACCAGACATAGTGGTGGTGGATAAGCAACAGAACAAAGCCGTGGTGGTGGACATTGCAATACCAAGCGATGGTAATATCAGGAAAAAGGAACACGAGAAACTAGAGAAATACCAGGGGCTCAAGGAAGAGCTGGAGAAGACCTGGAAGGTGAAGGCATCAGTGGTGCCCGTGGTGATCGGAGCACTCGGGGCTGTAACCCCCAAACTGGAGGAGTGGCTCAAGCAGATACCAGGAAAAACATCAGACATCTCAAGGAACACATTTTTTAAAAAATATATATTAAAATAACTAGATTTTAAAATAATAGTCCCCAAATTTCTTTGAAAGTGAAGCGTTAAACAGTTGAAGTTATAAAGGTTTAAAAGTTAAAAAAGAAAAGAAAAATTAGGTGTGAAATTGTGATCTGTGTCTAAAATAAAGGCACCCTGGTGAATTAGTAAATAATGTAATTTACACAATGCGCTTTAAAACTTAAATATAAAAATGTAGAAACTTAAACATATGAATTAAAGAAGACAGAGAGCGTTTTGTGCTGTACAAGGAGAGGACATTTATTGTTGAATTTCATCACATTTCCACAGATGTGCGTCGCCAAGTCGAGATCTGACCAGGCTCCAGTGATTTTTGGACAAAAGTGAAAACAGACACGCTCATGCACGCCACCCACACGTGCACAGCTCGACCGTCACGTGCACGCCCCCACCGTCACGTGCACGCGCCTGGTTTCTCACACACTCACTGAAACACGCACTCAACATACGTTCACAGTCTGGATACAAAAATTGAATTACAAATAATACCACGATAAAAACATTGTATTTTTTTGTTTTTTAAGAAATCTTTATAACTATTTTCTCTATTCTGTAGAAAGACGTCTAAGTTTCCTCGTAATAAGTAACATTATTTTTTTGTCTTTCGCTAAAATGATCAGAAGGATATCCTCAATAGTCTTACAGTATATACTATATATATCTTTTCATTCTATTCTCAGTCAGTCGGACGCTGCCTCCTCCGTAATTCAGTGTAAAAGGCTTCAAAGTGGCGCACGCACAGCAAAAAAACAATATCAAGCATGGGTAAAGCTGCATTATGTAACTTTTCTGGTGTAGGATCCGCCACCTGTTTATCTCCATGAAGATGTTATAGCTTAGCCTTGAATGTTCCACAATATAGCATTTAACTTTCTGTATCAAAGGAGAGTTGACACTGCTCACTTTAAGAATGCAGGTTTTTCAAGTTTGTTTTTTTTTAGCAATTACAAACCTGTGCTTTAATAAATGCAAACTATATAAGTTTAATGCCATACTGTGGAACATTACAGGCAAAACAAAGTCACATCAAGCAGGAGGCGGACTCTACGCCACAAAAACTACACAGTGCAGCTTTAACTGATCTTGATATTATTTTTTGGAATGCGTAATTAAGAATTCTGAACAAAAATGAAGCTTAACGTGAAGTAGAATCTCTCAAAGCAAAAACACAATAAAAAACATCAGTTATAAAGTTACTATATGAGACTGTAAATATCCAGAAGGTGCATTATGAAAACATTATATTCCAAATCGAATAAAAGGCGTTAAACCGAAGGAAATGTCCCACTTGTTTCACACATACTCAAAATAAAACTAACATCCATCATCAAATTTTGTGCAAGTTTCTATTTTAAAGCCATGTAACTTCTAGTTCAAGGTGCTCGTGTCCGTGGTGATGTTATTGCTTTGCCTGGAATGTTCCACAGTATGGCATTAAACTTCTAGACAAACAGCTCGGAGCAAGAATGGATGTTTTTTTGTTTTTTTCTCCAATACATTTTTGTTACGTTTAAGTACAAATTAAACATAGATATGTTTAATGTCACACTGTGGAACATTTCAGGTAATACAGTAATATCTCCATGGAGACAAAAAGGTGGCGGACCCCTACAAGAAAAGTTACATAGTGGATCTTTAAGAATATTAACTTAAAATTACCCAAAACTGTGTGAGGTCATCATTTATTTGAGTGTAGTTACATAAGATTTAAACGTGCACTGTGTAACTTTTCTGGTGGAGGGTCGGTTACCTCCTCGTCTCCATGGAGAAGTTGTTACTTTGTCCAGAATGCTCCATAGTAGGGCATTAAACATACAGTATGTATCTCCATGGAGACAGAAAAGTGACACCACCAAGCCAAGTTACATGTCAGTTCTGTGGCGAGACAACCCTACTCATGAGTTTAAGTTCAAATTTAATGCTATATTGTGGAACATTTCAGGCAAATAAATCTCCATGGGGAAAAAATCTGATTACTGACCCTCCACCAGAAAAGTTACTCATTGCGCCTTTAAATTGTTAAGCTCAACCCTCCAGTTCGGTTCGGTTGGTGCAGTAGTCCGTCCATATTCAAGTTTCTATAATTTCCACGGAAACAATCATTCCAGTTACACTATGCAACGTGCAATACCAACCAATTATCAAAAGGGGGCAGCAGTAATAAAATATGGAATATGTTTTGTTTTGTTGGTTCCCGAGTGACACAATTTTAAGATGTAAGCCGCCAATTAGAGCACCTGAAGAGTGCAGAAGGCCCGCCCCTTTTCAGTAAACAGTTGTGATTGGACAATTAAGTTTTTCTTCTGGAGTTGTGCTAAAACAGAGAAACAAATGCCCCAGCAGGGTTTGGCAATTCTTTAAAGAGGGAGTATTACACTTCTGTGGGGTATTAACAGCTAACACATACAGTAACATATTTACAGTAGATCACCTGTTATCTTTTATTGTTTTGAAGATGATATATTTGCCGAAAACTACGTACTAGCATGTTTCACTTTTGTTTTTGATGCTCTGTGGCCCCGCTCCCTTTGCTTTCCATGCTAAGTCACTCCCCCTTCAGAGCGCTATCACAACACAATCAGCATGCATCTACTGCACATTGCAACAGGTTTGTGAAGTTGTATTTATGTCATGTTTTTTTGTATATTTATAGAGAATTGTCGTGTAACCATAAGGGGGGGATCGAATAGGCCTCGGGAGAGATCGCTAAATCACTCAAACATGCATGGATGACATCTAAAACCTCTTCGGTCATGTTTTTGAAGAGGGAACAATGTTATAACGTGGTAGAAAGCTCCAAAAGTCGAGTTTGCATAATACCCCCTCTTTAATTTTAGTTTTATTTCCATTTTGTTGGGACTTTTTATCATTATTATATTTTTTGCCATGTACCAGCCCATGTAAATTTTACTGTAAACTATTTAAACTTTCCACACATTTATTTTCAGCCATTTCTTACTTTAACACAACCTAAAACATAAAAACATACCTGCATTACCCACCACTGATAATCCACTCTGTAACTGTCTGTAATAAAGGTGCACTGTGTAACTTTTCCGGTAGGGGGCCCGCCAGTTACTTGTCCCCGTGGAGATGTTATTGCTTTACCTCTAATATTTCAAAGTATGGCATTAAACTTTTCAATCCCCAGAGAAACAAGCAGGAGACGCCACCAGGCCAATTTACAGGCGAGATCTGCGAAGAGGCGACGCCACACACAGTCAGAATGCATTTTTTTAAAGCAATAAAAACACCCATAATCGCATCTTATATAAGTTTAATACCATATTTTGGAACTTTACAGGTAAAGCAAAACCATCTCCATGGTAGCGGGCCCCTAACCTGAAAAGTTACGCAGTGCACCTTTAAGTAACTGATCGCTAAAACGAACATATTTTATTGGGACAAGCATTGACAAGCAAACTACGTCCAGTCTAATTGAAAAACAAACATGGTGATCGCCTGAAAGCACAAAAAGATGCCAAAGAGAGACTCGAAAAAACTCAATATACAGTAACCCAGACCTGTTGACTCTTTTCTCTTATTATTGTAAATTCAATCTTTAACAGCAGTGAATATTTACATTTTTGCAGTGAATTTGAACCGAAAACTGTCGCGAAAGGAACAACCTCCGAAGTCAGAACCACCCTACGCCACGTCCTTTGTGGTGAAAATGCAGTTGTGCCGCTCTCGTAACCATGGTAACTATCTACAGCTGTCTGAAAACTCCAGCTAATGACGGTGAGAGTTTTTAAATTTCTGTTTCTTTAAAAAGTCAAGATGTAAAATTTTTGAGCAGCAGCACGTGATGGGTTGGGTTCACGCTGAGAGGAGTACGGGCTATAGCTACGAAATACAAGCGCAAAATCTGGAAACGAGTGCGTTTACGTGCGCTTGAGTATCCTGGTTATGATCGGGTTTTTTGAGTATCCTGGTTACGTGTATGTCCATGTAGACGTAGTATCTTGATTTCAGTATCCTGGATAAGCCAGTATTCCGGTTATGAGAAACCAGGAGACTCTCACTAGGTTTTTCTGAGAGTATTTGGGATACTGTGGCCTGTAGACGCAATGCGATCTAAAGTAACAGGAGCAGTTACTTTCTCAAAATGACTCAAACTCCTACCAGGACTTTTTAAGTAATAATATTTTATACTTATAAACAAAATAAAGCAGTCTACTGTTCAATACAGTCATCTTTTATCACCAGGCTCACCTCTGTGGCTGTTTGCGCTGCTCTTGAACTAAACTGACGCTGTGACACTGCGTTGTATTTTTCAGCTGTTAAAAACGTCTTTTACTGAAGCTGTGAAGGAGCTCCACAGTCTCATGTTCTTACTTTGAATGTATTTCTTCTTTTTGCTGTTAGAAACCTGTTAAAAAGCCTTAAGTTAGGCAAAGTTTCTACATGTTTAGCTCCTTGGCATATCTGTACCATAGTTACCATAGCAACCAGTCTAAATATCCAGGATACTCTGATTCCTCATGTGCACAGGAATATGAGTATCCTGGTTTCTCGGAGCGCATGTAAACACCACATCCAGAATACTGTCATAACCGGGATAAGGCTCATAACCAGGATTAGGCTCATAACCGGGATAAGACTCATAACCAGGATAAGACTCATAACCGGGATAAGACTCATAACCGGGATAAGACTCATAACCAGGATAAGACTCATAACCAGGATTAGGCTCATAACCGGGATAAGACTCATAACCGGGATAAGACTCATAACCGGGATAAGGCTCATAACCGGGATAAGACTCATAACCAGGATAAGACTCATAACCAGGATTAGGCTCATAACCGGGATAAGACTCATAACCGGGATAAGACTCATAACCGGGATAAGACTCATAACTGGGATAAGACTCATAACCAGGATAAGACTCATAACCAGGATTAGGCTCATAACTGGGATGAGGCTCATAACCAGGATAAGGCTCATAACCGGGATAAGACTCATAACCGGGATAAGACTCATAACCGGGATAAGACTCATAACCAGGATAAGACTCATAACCAGGATTAGGCTCATAACTGGGATGAGGCTCATAACCAGGATAAGGCTCATAACCGGGATAAGACTCATAACCGGGATAAGACTCATAACCAGGATTAGGCTCATAACTGGGATGAGGCTCATAACCAGGATTAGGCTCATAACCAGGATTAGGCTCATAACTGGGATGAGGCTCATAACCGGGATAAGACTCAGAACTGGGATAAGACTCATAACCGGGATGAGGCTCATAACCGGGATACTCGTGCGCATGTAAACGCACTCATTAATTAGTTTGGGCTATAGGGCTGAAGGTCTTTAGTCTTTTAGTCACTTAATCGGCTGAAATATGGATTAGTTGAATTCTCATTTGTATTTAGATTATAATGTAACATGTAAGTTTCTATTTCAAAGCTGCACTATGTAACTTTTCTGATTCAAGGTGTGCCGCCTGCTTGTCTCCATGGAGATGCTATTGCTTTCCCTGGAATATTCCACAGTATGGCGTTAAACTTCTACACAAACAGCTCACGGCAAGAATGGATGTTTTTTTTCTCCAGTGCAGTTTTGTTGGTGATAAAACACGTCTAAGTACATAAATGAAAGATAGAAAAGTTTAATGCCATACTGTGGGACATTCAGGCAGTACCGTAATATCTCCATGGAGACCAAAATATGTATTAGTTGAATTATCATTTTATTTAGATTATAAGGATTTATACAGTGGTGGAAAGTAAAGAAGTACGTAAGTAAAAGTACAAGGCAGTACAATTTTTAGGTATCTGTACTTTACTTAACACTTTTTACGTTTACTTCACTACTTTTGAAACATGTATCTGTACTTTCTACTCCACTACATTTTAGATTTGGACTGAAAAGTAAAAAGTACTTTTCTTTATGGTTTGAGACGTATTTTTAGCATATTTAATTTGAGTTAACATCCAAACTTTGAGCAAACCAAAAACAAAAAAACTTAAAACGGCGAGAAAAATTAACAAATCAACTGGATCACTTAAAATCCACTAAATTCCTTATCGAAATCACTACATTTCATCCTTTAATTGTTCTAAAACTCTCTGCAAAATACTTTTACTTTTTACTCTTTAAGTACATTTTTAAACAGGTACTTTAATACTTTTACTTAAGTAACATAATTGAGTACTTCTTCCACCACTGGATTTATATGGGACAATAGCCGAACAGCAGTTTTGATATTTAGGCCTGTATGTAAAAAGGCAGATTAATCTCACGATTCTCAAGTTTAATCTGTCTTTATATAAATACAGTGTCTAGCACTCTTTTTCTGCATAAATAGTTATTTTTGCATGAACTCCCCCTGCTGGTGAAGTCTTATGAGTGCAGTTTGGGCCAGATACATAGAGATACTTAATAGTTTTGAGAGCTTTTATCTTTTAATCACGTCTTCAGTCCACTAAACACTTCTTAAAGGCGCACTGTGTAACTTTTTGATTGGGGGTCCATCACCTGCTTGTTTCTACAAATACACTATGTCTCTGCCTGGAATGTTCCACAGTGTGATATTAAACAGCTCTTCTTTACATTTCTTCAGTTACAGGTGGTTTTATAGCTCAAAAATACCTAGAAAAACAGACATTCTGACTGTGAGCGGGGTCGCCTCTCCACAGATCTGACCTGTAACCTAGTCTGGTTTGGTCTTCATGATGATTGAAAGGTTTAATGCCACACAGTGAAACATTCCAGTCAAAGTAATAATATCTCTACGGAGAAAAGCATTTGACGACAGCTTTAGTTGACTACAGGTATAATAAATGATAATTGTTTTAAGTGTATTTTTGTGCAATTAAAAACATTTGAACTAAGGGAGGGACTTTAAATAATATCTGTGTTTGTACCTAATTTTCCAACATAAATGTATTGTTTAAAGCTGCACTATGTAACTTTTCAGATGGAGATTCTGCCATCTGCTTGTCTCCATGGAGATGTTATTGCTTTGCCTGGAGTGCTTCACGGTATGTCATTAAACTTGCCAGTCGCCATGGAGACAAATATGTAATACCCCTGGGTCAAGTTAGAGGTCAGATCTACGGAGAGGTGACCCTGCATGTTTTTCAAGGGAATTAAACTCTGTATTTGAAAAAATGCAAGATAGAAAAGTTTAAAACCATACTGCGGAACAATCCAGGCAAAGCAACAAATAACATCTCCATGGAGACAAGCAGGCAGCGTACCATCCAGAAGAAAAGTTACACAGTGTATCTTTAAGCATTATAATGATAAATATATTGTAATTTATGTCTGAAAATGATTTGTGCAACGTTTTAAAACTGTAAGTTAAAGGGACTGTACAAAAATAAAACATTGCTATTAAAATGCCACTGTAGCGAATTCCATTGGACTCGGACGCAGAGGTTCAGCGTTTTGATAGCTACGACCTTGACCTGTGACCTTATTACATCATCAAAAACGGCCGCCGCTCCTCTCAGCGTGAACGTTTAGTGGCTTTATGTTGAGCTACACAGAGAATTCTCCAAAGGCTAAAGAGGCAGTCCGCAGACTTTAAAGTTTCGCCTGCGATTTCGACTCTTCCTGTAGCAGCTTGTTGTTTTCCTCCATAAAAAATCACTCTCTTTTTTTTTCTTACACAGTCCCCAGTCCTCCCCGTGCGATCCGCCGTCGGCATTTTGTTTGTCAGTTTGTCAGAGCGTAGCCGTGTTACCAGTTCATCATAGAGCTCCTGTTCAGAGTCATGAAGAAGACTTGACTACTGCCTCCGGACCGCACAGACGCAAAGAAAACCTGCAAGAAAAATAGATCGGAGAACGTGAATTGCACATCAAATTGTATACTTGTGGTAAAAAAATAAATAAAAGTCAGTCTGGCACCTTTATTGCTTGTATGATTAATTTGTCCTTTGTCAAAGTTTGAACAAAGTCTATATATATAAAAATAAATATAGAAATGTACCAGGCGGCTTTTGTGTTGCTGGGTTGAGTTATTGACGGGAAGTCTTAGTTGAATTACTCACTTTGTCGTTCCTCTCTGACAGAAACTTGAGTCTCTGAGCTCTTTTGTGCATGAACACTCCGTCCAGGTGCCCTGTCTCCACAGATCTGATCTCTATGGCCTTCTCCCCCCATCCCATGATCTGGTTCGAGTGGATATAGGCTGAAACACAACACAAACACACACAAACACACATATATACCTCAGTTTATTTTTCATTTGTTCTAAATTTACCATTCTCTGTTGGAATTGAACTTTTGACAGTTTCATAAAATAAAATATAGTACTTAATATAAGCCTTAGTGTCATATGGTGCTTTCCCGAAGTTGCTTAACAATTTTGTGCATGATTCATTTGTTCCGAATTTGGTGGAGATAAAATACTACACAGCTGCACTGGGGCTAACCACCATCAGTTACTGTCACACAAGGTGTCTTGCTTAAAGACACAACTACAAAATGCACCGCACTAGAGCCACTGCTGCTCCACTGTGACTCCTGGTATTTCCTGTGGTCTCCCATCCGAATACGAGCTAATGCTGCTGAGCTTCTTGGTTTGAATTCAAATCTCACCTAATTCATACTAGGCAAAGTAGGCGAAGTGTCTTGCCTAAGGACACAACAACAGTAACAATAACTGCAACTTACACTATTGTGGTTCAAATAAATCTGAATGTCTTCCTATGTATTCCACTTGCACAGGTCTTACTGAGTAGCGATATAACCTCATTAGTGGAGTTTTGTGTTTGTAGCCGTACCGACAGAGGTGGGCATCTCTCCCCACTGCAGCACCACGTCTTTAGTGATCCTCCCGTAGGTGTTCACATAAACCCCCTCGTCCTCGTAACACAGCAGCATCTCCATCCCATCCGTCTTGGGCAGAATCACAATCGCATGAGGCGTCACCTGTCCCTGGATCTGCACAGTAACAGAAAAATGACCAAATAAACTACAGTGCAATGAGTGTTATCGTGACACTCATGTACTCGTGCTGATGTCAACCAAGATCTAAAACTATTGAACTTTTTTAATTTGTTCAATTTATGTTTATTTTCAGTACTGATACCTGTTCAGACGAATATCTAGTTTCCACACTAGTCTGAGATTAAAGTTTCTAGTTTCTAAAAAGTTTCTAAATAAAGTGGATTGTGTAGCTTTTCTGGTGGAGGGTCTGTCAAATACTTTTCTTCATGGAGATGTTATTGCTTTGTCTGGAATGTTTCACAGTATGGCATTAAACCTTTCTATCTTCATCAAGACCGAACCAGACCAAGTTACAGGTCAGATCTATGGAGAGGCAACCCCGCTCACAGTCAGAATGTCTGTTTTTTTAGGTATTTCTGAGCTATAAAACCACCTGTAATTGAATAAATGCTGAAAAAATGTTGGATAAATGTGTATAACTATCCACAGAAACAAGAAGGTGACGGACCCCCAACTGAAAAGTTACATAGTGCAGCTTTAAGTGAATGGTCTGAGCTCAGTAGCCTCAACAGTGACCATGTGATTTTAATGGATCCATGGTGAAGAGCTACATATAAAATCCCATATATTGACCGCGCTCTTACATGTGAGGGGATGTAGATGTCATAGGGGTTTCCAGAGTCCACGTCGATCACATGGAAACCAACAGTGGAGCCGTAAATGACCTTTAACCTCTGACCCTCCTCCACCGTGAGGTCGACCAGCAGGGGGCGGTGCTGCAGCTCGGTGAAGGACTGAAATCGCACAGAATTATAACATTAAGTACACTATGCCTTATTATTAATGCAGATATTTGTGTCCAGTGGTTCTTACCTTGAAGGCCATGAACTTGTGGTAAGGTTTTGGGGCCCAGGCGTAAATCTCCACTGCGTTTTTCAAAGCAATCACCAAGAATTTGATCCTCTCATATTTTACTGTTGAAAAGAGGGACATGCAAAGTTATGGGTGGACAAGATATGGATTAAAAATTCTACTGTGAATCTTGTTTTGAAGATAAAGCAAACAAAATTTGAGTCTAAGTATATAATTTAAAGGTTTGCATAGTCGAAACTGTAGCCTATTTTTGAATCAAAACTTCACGTTTCTGCTTTCTTCTTAAGAGTCAAGTTATATTATAAAAAATATAAAAATGTGAAAACAGTTTTTTTTTTTAAATAAAATTCTTGCAATTAAAGTTGATTAAAAATAAAAATGAAGAATATATATATGTGTGTGTGTGTGTGTGTGTTGCAAACAATATAAACACTAATATCTTTTCTAATTTGAGTAAAACTTTTGGAACCATTATTGACTGTAAATATAACAATGTAACTTTTCTGGTAGAGGGTCTGTCACCTGCTTGACTCAATGTAGATGTTGTTTTTTTCCTGTAAATGTTCTACAGTATGGCATTTAATTTACTTATCTCCATGGAGACAAGCAGGCCACATCACCAGGCCAAGTTTCAGGTCAGTTTCATGTTTTTGTTGTAGTCCTTTAATTGAATTAACATAAGATACATAAGATATAATTGTTTAATGCCATACTATGGAACATCCCGCTGGACCCTGCACCAGAAAAGTTACACAGAGTACCTAGTAAGTAAGTGCACGTACCGACTTTATAATGGACACAGCCCTCCAGCTCGCCCACAGTGATCCAGCCCTGCTTCTTCTCCACCTCGGGGTCGTTGTGGAGAATCCTGTTTCTGAGCCAGGACAGGTAGTACACACGCAGCTTGTTCTTCTTCCCTAAAATGTATGAAATGAAATGTTATGCTTCAATAACTGGTGGTCACAATAAGGTATGGCAATATCACTAAAATAGCAGATTGCAAACGGTAAAAATGTGAAATGGCCATGACCGCTCTGTGTCCCTGGATATGACATAAACATGTTCAAATCAAATTTTGCTTTTACTGAAAACAACTGTATTGCTGATTCTTAAATAAAAAAACACTGGACATGATGGTCAAGTTGAAATGTTACAATTTGTTGTTTTTGAGTCTCTTTCGGTTGCCAGTTTCAATGCTGAAATCCAGTTGGTTCAAACCTAAAACGCCTCTCTCTGATTTGAATGGTCACTACCTAAAGCCCAGCACCTACAGCCAATCACGAGTCAGTACTAGTGCAGCCTCTGCAGCTCAGGGAGTGAATTCTGGAGGTTCTGAGATTTTACATGAGGTCTGTCCATATACTGAGAATGAGAAAAACCTGTATGTGTTCTCTGCATGTTTAAGCTCTGGCAACACGGGTTCAGTAGTGATTGTAATAACATTTAAAACTGTAAGAGTGCATGCTACATACAGTTCCTTTAGAATCAGAATCAGAATGCCTTTATCGCCACTGCACAAGCTCCAGAACAAATTTTAAAAAGCGCTCCACAGCGGTTTTCAGTCAATAACACACACACAAGACATAATAAATCAGCGACACAGATAAACAGATCAGAAAATACAATAAAATATCTCGCATATCTTCAAATGTTATGAGTCAGCCTGTACCTGAGATGGTGACGAGGACATTGAGCCCCTCCAGGACGTCCATCTGCTGAAAGCGCCTCCTGTTGATGAGGTTATAGACTTTACCCTGTCCACTCCGGTCCAGCAGCATCAGCCCGTTCTCTGTGCCCACCAACAGATTCACACCTGGGGACCCACAAGGCAGTTTAAAGGTTATAATGTTGTTTCTTCATCACAAAAATACCTGGAGTTGTGTTTTGTTTCATTCATATATACAGTATGTTTAATACAGAAACCTGCATATTTAGGCTGAGTTCTTCTCTCAAATGGAAAATGTCATGTGGTAATATTGGAAGTGCTCCACTGTGTTTTTAAGCTCCATACACCCTCACTAGAATCAGCTCTGGAAAAGCCAATCTCTACTGAACAAAAGCTAAAAGGTAGTTGTTTGAAAACTACTGCTTCATTACATCACAAGGTGGAGCAGAGCGTTTCGATCTTTGACAGACAACTTTAGTTATGTTTTTATGAGGTGACACCTCTCACAAGAATCAATTTTGCATATTATAGGACCTTTAAGCTGTACTTTTTACTATACACATCAGTTTTCAAATTCCAGTCAGTCTACATAAGTGAAAATGATCCAGACTCTAATATAATACAGCTATTTAAAAGGCTTTCTACAAGTCAAGTACAATAAAGATTAAATACAAATTTTGAGTGCGCAATTTAAAATCGCTTTACTCTATTTTGCAGCCCAATAATAAAACTTAAAGTGCCGTGCAGTGTCCTGACCCCATAGCGCGGCGCAGAGGATCTCGGAGTTGAAGCGCTTCTTGTACTTTCTGATTTCCGGTGTGTCGCTATGGGGACGGATGTTTGTGGGGTTCACGTTCACCACGGAGATCTTTCTGGCTTCGTTCAGTCGCGCCTGCTCCAGCTCCGCCTTCAGGAGCTCGTCTGCAAACGCTGGACACGGAAATAGACAAATGTTTGATTATTTATTGTGTTTTAGAGAGATTAAAGGTGCATTGTGTAACTTTTCTGGTAGAGGGTCAGTCAAATGGTTTTCCCCATGGAGATGTTATTGCTTTGTCTGGAATGTTTCACAGTATGGCATTAAACCTTTCTACATTCCTGGAGACCAAATCAGACCAAGTTACAGGTCAGATCTGTGGAGAGGCGACCCCGCTCACAGTCAGAATGCCTGTTTTTCCAGGTATTTCTGAGCTATAAAACCACCTGTAATTGAGTAAATGTAAAGTAGAGCTGTTTAATGTCACACTGTGGAACATTCCAGGCAGAGCAATGACATATCCAAAGAAACAAGATGTTGAACTCCCTATAAATTTTTATTTTTTGTGGATAGGAGAATGATTGAGAAGCTACGTTATGCTTTTGTCTGGGGTGTACTCATATTTATAATCGGTGACACCTCCAGATCATTATTTTATAGTTTGGACATTTTAAATCACAATATTGACCTAAAACGACTAACCGCTGACTTCATCTTGAAAACGCTGGAGCTGATTTCCGCCTGTCCCTTTTCGGTGCATCAAACAAAGTCCAGATTTTTTAAATTCATGCCAAAATGGACATGCGATGCTACCGAATCCTACTCTTATCACCAGTTAAGAAAATAAAATAGGAGAACAAAGTAAATAAAGAGCAGTGGACGTATGGGGGTAGAGGCAAATTAAATATTTAAAGCAGTGCTGTCTTAACAGTAGAATAAACATGACTATAAAAATTCAATGATTCACTAAAAATAATAAATGAGAAGGGAAAACAATTGTAAAACGTTCTACAAAGTGCATAATGTCTCCTTGCCTGCAGCGGAGTTCTTCTCATCCTCCTCTGTCGGAGATGTCCCGTAAACTCTGGGATCCACAAAAGGAGTGAACGAAGCTTTGGACCCTCCACTGCTGCTCGTCCCAAACTGAACACAACAAAAAATATGTAACAGTTATTAAGTTATTCCTCTATAATCATCATCACGACAGATACTGACATGTAAGACAGATATGTAAATAGGGTTTAGAAGCAGGAAAAGAACCAAACGTGGAGCAGGAATAGGGCTGCAAGAATTTGGGAAAACGATCTGTGATTCTGTTCAGTTTTCATGCTTCAATTTATATAACCTGATTAGTCCTTTATAGAAATCAAAAGTGAAAGAAAGAAAGTGCCACAAGAATAGCATAAAAATGTTACTTCTATGCAAAAATTAAGAGTTTTATGGTGTGACTTGCTGCTCTTCCAGTCACTTTCACTTTTTTTGGGAAATAAACTATGGCAGCTTTTATCTATAATCTTAAGTTTCCTCATCTTCCACCACAATAAACAACTTGTCCCACTTTTACTGTACAACTATTTCAGATACATAAAATCCATTCTTCAGGGTCAGGAGGATGCAGGTAAAGAACCAAACGTGTGGAGCAGGGGGAGGGGATAATTTTACTACCAAAACAGGTAAAAATCAAGTCGGGCTTGGGGATTTTGGGGTATTTTTGAGGGTATTTTGGGGTTTAATTTGGGCACTGCTGCTCCACCTACTTGAGCCCCGGGTGCATCGCCGGGGGAGACCAGGGGGGAGGGGCCAGGCTGTACCAGGTCGGGGAGGGTACTGTTGCTGACGGCAGAGCTCCGCCTCCTCTGTCTGAGCCTCTGGAGAAACATAGAAGCTACTAGAGAAACGGCAGCGACGCAGATACACGTGTGTGAAGGGAGGAGAGACTGGCCACCATTTTGGAAAGGGCAGAGAGCAACTTATCGAAGACACAACCGCCATGTTGGACAGGGCAGTTCATTGGAGTTAACTTATAACTGTAACTAAAGATGACTGAAAAAAGATGAAAGAGATGTAGAAATGTAGTACTATTGCTATTAGGGTATGCTCTCAATTCAAAATAAATGAAAAGAAAAAAAAAATGGTGAGCTGCATTTGAGCTTTTTGTTTAATATTTGAAACATACAAAACAAACTGCTTTGTAATTTTGTTTATTATGCTGTAAACCCAGCATAAATGTCAAAACTGGGACCCTAATCCTGTTAAATCCTGTTATTGTTTCAGCTGCAGTAAAGAAAATGATATTGTATTATATTGCATTGGACATCCCTTTGTAGTTTTGTAATAACCTCTGTCTCACCTCTCTCATCATCAGTGTCGAATCCTGGGAGCTGTTTCCAAAAGAATCGCTGTGAGAATCGTTCTGACCTGAAGAGCCGCCCAGAGACTCGTTTGTGCCCTGACTCGCCGCCGGCCTGAAACATTTATTTAAAATGACTTTATCAAAATTCTGAATATTAAAATTATACCTGGCAGTAATATTACTACGGGATAAACATAGAATCAAAGTTGGAAAAAACATAAAAATATAAAAACAAACACAGACTTTTCCTCTTTGTTTTCAGCCCTTTAATGGTGCATTGTGTAACTTTTCTAGTGGAGGGTCTGCCGCCTCCTTGTCTCCATGGTGATCTTATCTTAATTTGATAAATGCAACATAGACTGCATTCAGTGACATGGGATTCAGAATGATATTGAATTAGAACTGTTGTCATAGCGATTACCAATTTAAAACTACATATTATATTGTTTGAATGTGAAAAAGGCCTCAGACTGTTTCATGTAACAGATTTTACAGGGCCTTTAGTTTCACAGAAGTAAATTATGAATATGTTTTGGTTTAGGCATAAAATACCACCGTCTGATCCTCACATGATTCGTGGGATGTCGCTCACGGCAACAGTCCCATCGTTGTTGCCCCCCTCCCCCTCCTCATCCTCGCTGCTGTGGGACTCCTCACTGGATGAAGAATAGTCCGTCACTTTCACCGGCGGCCGGCTGGTCTCCTCGCCCTGACGCAACTCACGGAGCTCCTTGGCCAAAGCGGTCAGGTCCTGCAAAGAAATGTAATACAAGATAATACAAGAAAATGAGATCAAGGGAATTAATTCAATGAATGAACAATTAACTCAATGTGAAGTAGGGATAGGCAATACCAACAAAACTGACAGTCTCTATATGAATTTTTTATGATTGTCCTGATAACAAACACATTTTGATTGGGCATGCTTTATATGGAGTGTGTTTAAGTGTAATATGTCTCCTTTAAAATAGACAGGACTTGACCAAAGAGAAAATAATAGTAGAAAAGTTTACAAAAGTGACAATTTATATGAATTTTTTAATTATCCTCATAACGTGTGTTTATAAATTAAAATGCCATAATCAGCATCATAGTGTACCTTCACATGCTGTGTTAACCACGGCTTAAAAAGGAGGCACTCTGATTAACAATTAAAAGTCCTTTATATATTTAAAAATTTGTTTGTAACTGTAACTTATAGAATGAAAAAATAAGTCAATGAGGGGGTCAAGTATAGCACATAGTATAGTAGTAGTATAGTATAGCAGGGGTGAGCATATTACCAAAAGTGACTCGATATATATGTTTTAACAACATGTTTTTCGGTTTGTTAAGATTCAGCCATTACATCAATTCAAGTCTGTAAAATAGGTTGTGTTTATATTTTAAAATAATTTGATAATTTCATATGGAGGGCCTGTGTGACTCTGTGGGATATGGGAGATTCACTGTTTTTGAACTAAAAATCCAAACATACGATCTGCAAATCTACATCTATAAAAGCTGAAACGTATCATTATTTTCGGGATTGGCTCCATAAACTTACCATATTGATCCTAAGTCCTTTTAACACATCTTTGGGGTTAAATCATGGCACCACTTTCTGAGGCTATTGTGAAGATATAATTTAACTTTTGCTTATTTGCTCTGACAGTGTTTGGTCTTCTGTTTTGGTCCTCCTGCGTCTTATAGCTCTAACCCATAAAAACATCACTATTGTGTAGCATATGTAGCCAAAATGCCCATGCAATAAAGATTACACGTGATTACATTGTCGAACAGGCCCATAGCACAAAATAAACAAAAACAAAAGACATCTTTGTGCACAGCTTTGGGTAGTTTTCAACGAGGACACACTCACTTGCATGCTTCAGTCAAATATTATTGTTAAAAATGTTAGGTTATGTTTGTTTAGGAAAAGAGCATTCACATAGAGAAAGCTGCAGGCTGTGTAATAATGTTGTTTTTTTTTTTGTTAATAGCTGTTAATCCTACAGCCAAACATTTATCAAAACAAATTACACTGAATAAGATAAAGAACATTGGTTATTTTCAGAATACAGAATGCAATTACATCCTTCTCCCAGATGGGGGCAGTAGTTAGTATTACTGTATCAATTTTGTGGTATTTTTAAAATCCACAAGTGTTGAATCTGGTAATTTATAATATTGACAGACTCCACTGGCAATATATTTATCAAACCACCTCACAAAATCAGCTTTTTACATTTTTACAATTTGACTTGTCCCCATTTCAATTAAACAGGCCTATGTAATATTGAGAAGGGAAAATAGCTGACATCTTTAATCTGTACATTACAATTTAAATATACAAAATAAGTACTGATTAAAAAATTACATTAAATTCTGCAGCTAAACTCTGATAATGCGGCTGAACTGTCTCTGTATCATATTGGCAGTGAGCAGTGCGTCATGCTGTTGTGTTGCGTTCAAGGACCACAGGTTAAAGAGGCATTCAGGGTTAGAGTTTGTGAAGGAGGAAAACATGAGACAGTGCAGTTTTTCTTACCAGATCCTCCTAAAGAGAGAGAAGAGGAGGAAAGAGTGGAGACAGAGATATGAATGAAATGTACTGAACTAAATCTGAAACTCAAAAATATTCAAAACTATTAGGGTCCTTTCTAGGCCAGTATTAAAGCTGCACTATGTAACTTTTCTGTCTGTTATTTCTTTGCCTGCAGTGTCCCATAGTATGGCATTAAACGTATGTATCTCCTTCAGTGACGACACAAGGCCAAGTTACAGGTCAGATCTGTGGAGAGGTGACCCCACTCACTATAAGAATGGATGTTTTTAAGGTAAATAATAAATGCCTGTAGTTGAATTAATGAAATTAGATGAGTTTAATGCCATACTGTGGAACTTTCCCAGGTAAAGGCATAACATCTTCTTCATAGAGACAAGCAGATACCAAAATCTCTTAGAAATTCCATAATGTGCCTTTAAAAATGTAACTTTAAGAGTGTAGATAAAATACAGTATATTAGTGTAATATTGTAAACTTCTTGCTGCAATATTTGTTATTGCGGTTTCAAAAGCTTAAAAATTAAAGTTTTAAATCAATTTCTCAAACAGTGGAGTGGCAGTGTTTTGAAGAACGGCTGTCAAAAGACTTCATCTTGTTTCATGGTTTTGTCAGATTGTCACAGCAGGTCAATTCAAAATCAATCCTTGTCCACGTCAGTCTAAAAGTTTTGTTATTTAATAGTTTTGCTACATCATGTTAGCAAAATACAGATACAATTATGCACAATGTTACGCAATTTGTGGATGCTTTAACTATTTATTAAAAGAAATCTGGCCATTGGAATTCAAACTTAATTTAAAGATGCACTAAGTAACTTTTTGGGTCACTATGGAAATGCTATTGCTTTGCCTGGAATATTCCACAATATGGCTTTAAACATATCCGACTTCATGAAAACAAGCAGGGGACATCGCCAGGCCAAGTTACAGGACAGATCTGTGAGAGACAAGATAAATGCAAGATAGACAGGTTTAATGCCGTACTGTGGAACCTTCCAGGCGAAGCAATAACATCTTAATGGAACCAAGCAAGTCCGAATCCTCCAGAAAAGTTACATAATGCAGCTTTACCTCAATCGTACAGAGACAGTGTGGATAGATTAGACATGTATTTGACTGACCTCGTCCACAGCTCTCTTATAGCTCTGAGAGATGGAGCAGAGATGCAAATGAATCAAACACATGAGCGGTTAGTTCAAGTGACAGTCAGGAGAGTCGTAAAAAGCAGCGTTTGTTCAGTGTTTAGTGTTGGACTCACAGCAGGTCGGCTGGGGCGGGTCACCTCTCTGTCCTCTTTAGAGCCGTGTGAGCGCGGGAGAGTGGAGACTTCATGTTTACCTGAAATACACACAGAAGAAGGTGAAGAATGGTTAATACCTCTTTTCAAATAATCTGACTCTATTTAAAGCCCTACCATGTAACTTTTTATCCAGAAAATAGAGTAAAAGAAAAGCATGCGTTATATTTTTATTGCACTGAAAAACCGTGTCCTGAGCGGGCTTGCATCTCCACAAACCTGACTCTTATTTTCGCCCGGAATGTTAATGTCTTTTGGTTATTGATACTTTGCAGTGACATCATTTGTTTTGCAGATCTGACATTTCATTCATCCACACTACACACAATAAACAAATGTAAAAACACAATTACAAATAAAGTGTTACAGTCCTCCAGTGCAGAATGGTTTTGTTCCATAAATAATTGATTCATTCATCACGCTCGGCTAAAAATCACAATAAATATTAAATATATAATAAAAAACAAGATTTTCCAAGTCAGGGTACTAAAATTGCTAAATAAATAGATTACAAGTTATTCATAAGTACGATAGCAGCCGGAACAAAGCTCCTTTTCGTATCTGTTTTAATATCTTTTAATATCTCTAGTGTCTCTATTGGTGGAATGTTCAGCAGTTGCCATGGCGATACAATGCACACATTAGCAAACACGGGCAAAAAGGTTTTCAGATTCACACCCCCAGGGAATGTTGACGATAACAGCTGCAAAGTATCAATAATATTCCGCAGTATGGCATAAAACGTATCTATCTCCATGGAGGGTTTTTTTCCACCTCTAGAAAGTTACACAGTGTTGCTTTAAAGGTTCACTATGTAACTTTTCCAGCAGAGGGTGCGCCGTCTGCTTGCCTCCATGGAGATCTTCATTTGTTTAGCCTGAAATGTTCCACAGTTTGGCGTTAAACTCATCTTTTTCCATAGAGACAAGCGGATGACGTGACTAGGGCAAGTTACAGGTCATATCTGTGGAGAGGCGGCCCCGCTCACAGTAAGAATGTATGTTTTTGTAATTGAATGAATGAAAGAAAGATACAGAACTAATGCCATTCTGTTTTTAATTCATGTTATAGCAAATATATATTTAAGCTTTTTGCACATTTTATCTTATGCAAAAAGCTTTATTAAAACTCTCAGTAATAGAATAATATCAGTGTTCAAGTTTGTAATCTGTTAAACTGTCCCCGCTCTCTCATTGTACTACATTATGCAATCAAGCTAGCATCCAAATGACGTTCTCGCCAAGGAGCCAAACTAAAATATATTCAGTAGTCTTGATTTTGTGATTGTAGAATTGTTTTGCATTGAGGGCCGTGGTCCTGATTTGAACTGAAACAGGTCTGGTCTCTGAGGGGCTGGATTAGGGGTCAGAGGAGGTATTATTTTTAATCTTTATTGTTATGAAGAGAACAGTTTCTAGACCAGTTTACATGGAACTGCATTGGGGCTGATTCCTGTTTTAAAGCTGCATTGCGCAGCTTTTCTGGTGCACCTTTTATTACAGATTTGGAATGTTTTTGGTCTGGTTAGGATTAAGTTTTAGTTTAATTGCATTTAAAAATAATAGATTATGTTCAAATCTGGTCATAGCGAAAAAGTCAAAATAATAATAATCAGATTTGTTTGAAATGAAAAAACAAAAAAACAAAACTCCAAACCACAAACTATTGGATCTCAGTTTGATTAAAATTTGATTAACTGCACAGTCCTAGCACCGCACCAAACATTTTTTTGGATTATTTTGTTTTTATTTACAAGCAACATAACATGACACTTATAATTTACGCATTCCTATTTCTGTTGTCCACACAGGGAAATCATATTTTCATCATATTTTTTGTTGCTTTTGTGTAATTTGCTGTATTTTTAAATATTTTGTCTATGTTGTCTATTTTTACTGCAGTGTTTATGCCTCAAATCTGGGACATTCAGCTTGATATCCTTCACATTTATTTTTATTTTTTATGATTTTTAGCATGTTTTGTATTTTTTGTGTTTGTATTTTACCTCTGGATGTAACACAAATAATTTCCCCTGGTAATAAATAATCCTGATTCATTTCCTGGTTTCGTATGAGCTAATCTCTCTTTGGCTGAACGCTGCTATTTTTAACCCTCCATAAAAGTTTCACCCTTGAGAATTTCTCTGTGTATTCATCTTCTTAATTTAGCTCACTCAGATTGTCTGTGGTGCTATAAATATCCCATAGTACAGATGTGTTACGTCTTTCACTGGATATTAACATTATTTTACCACTATTGCATTATCATTATTATAATTTATGACTTATAGTACATTTTGTATTTTGTATTTTCGATACTTTTAACCCTAGATCAGATTTCTCTTCCCCTCTCTATATCTTTGGCTGCTATTTTTAATTCTCTATAAAAAAAAAAAATCAACCTTGAGCATTGATTTAGCCCTCCCTGTCTGACTATGGTATTAAATATAACCCTGTGTACAGATGTTTTACCCCTCTCGTTGGAGCCGCCCTGGGAGCTCGGGGTGCTGGAGCTGGAGGAACTGCCACTGCTCGTCCTCTTCAGGGGCGTATCCATGGAAACGTCCGTCCTCCGCAGGTCCGGGTTGCTAGGGCGACGCACAAACACAGCATCAGGACCAAACAGCAGCGGTGACAAATAACAGCAGTGGAAACAGTGGGGTGCGTAAGTGGTAAAGGTTAAGCTTTAGAGGGATTTGAGACCTGGAAAATGTGTTCTTACAATTCATTGTGTGGATATAAAATTGTGAATATATAACTTGCAATACACAATACAAAAAAGTATTATTTTTGTATAGAGTATTGCTTTGTGGCATGGCACAGTCTTAAAGGTCCTATACTGCGCAAAATTGACTCTTGTGAGATTTAAGTCATGTTATAATGCTGTTACCTCCTCAAAACATACTTGAGTTGTGTTTTCTTTCATTCACACATGTCTGAGTATTTATTTATTATTAGTCTGTGCATGTCTCCAAAGCTCAAAATGTTCTGTTCCACCTTGTGATGTCATGAAGCAGTAGTTTTCAAGTTAACCTCTACTTTTTACCTTTTGTTTAGCAGAGATTGGAAATTCCAGGGCTGAAATTATCCAAATGATTCTAGTGTAAGTTTATGGCGTTTAAAAACCACTTCCTGTATTACCACATGACATCACAAGGTTGAGCTGAGTTTTTTGTGTTTGAGAGAAGAACTCTAAATAGCCTAAATATGCAGGGTTTGTGTGTTAAACATGTAAATGAAACAAAACAAAACTCTAGGTCTGTTTATGAAGAACATTATACCATAGATCAGACAATGGCGTAATATGGGCCCTTTAAACTACAGTATGTACCTGGCCCGTATAAGGTGAGCTCCGGCTCGAGGTCCCAGGCCCGGCCCATTTCCTGGAGAGTGTTTTCGGACCAGAGCCGGAGAGATGGAGGTCGTCCTCTGCGGAACCTGACACACAAGAAAACTGTCAACCAAGCTTCAAAATGTTAGCTGCATTGACAAATCTTACTCTGTTAGTAAGTAGGAGTTGGCAATGGCAAGCTTTTATTATAATTTTAGGGGTTTCAAATTGATCCAGAATTTTTGGTTCAAAGTTGTATTTGAATGAAAATGACTTATTAATAATCCTGTGCCAAACGTTTATTCTTCTATGTCCTTAAAAATATAAAGTGAATCTTAAGGATATCACATTTTTATGGTATTTTGTTCAGTAATAACAATATATAAGCAACTGCCAGGGGGGCCCTTTTTGTCCAATCACAGTACAGGTGGATGAGAACCACATGGAAACAACTGCCTTTGACTGTCCCTACTACCCAACTACTAAAACGTACCTGCAATAAGCTTAAAGGTGCACTGTGTAACTTTTCTGGTGGAAGGGCTGTCAAATTATTTTCTCTGTGAAGATGTCATTATATTATTATTATTATTATTATTATTATTATTATTATTATTATTATTATTATTGGCTGGAAAGTTCCACAATATGACATTAAGCCTTGCTATCTTCCTGGAGACCAAACCAGACAAAGTTATAGGTCAGGTCTGTGAAGAGGTGACCCCGCTCACATACAAAATGCCTGTTTTTCTAAGTATTTTTGAGCTACAAAACCACCTGTAATAATGTCATACTGTGGAACATTCCAGGCAAAGGAATCTCCATGGAAACAAGCAGGTGACGGACCCCCAACCAAAAAGCTATATAGTGCACCTTTAACTTAACACAATTTTATAATATATTTTTGATCAACTTGCACATTAAGACTATCGATGGGTTTCAGAAGGATGAAAAAGTTGGACTGTTGCCATAGCAATTAAAAAAAACAAACATCTCTGAATGGAAAAATGACGTCAAAATGCAACACACAAGCTGAAACCAATGAAAACAAGAATCTTGTTCACTCAGAGCAGCCATCTTGGACTCCCTCCCCAAGGCACATACCCCGGGTTCTTTAACATGCACAGACTCGTAAACAGTGGGAGCATGCAGAGACCTTGGGCGGCGTGTCTTCATCCTGCCTCAGCCAGTCGAGGGGCGGGGCCAGACGGGAGAGGGGCGGGGCTGGGGGCGTGTCTGAGGTGGGGTCCGAGTTCTGGCGGGGCATGGGGGGCCGCGAGGGGGACACGGAGGTCGAAGAGGAGGAGACTCCGTGAGGGTCATACAGCGACTGAGAGCCAGACAAACCATGGCTCTTCACTTGGACCAGGTGAGCCATCTGAACAGACATGAGGCAGGGGGCGGGGCAAGAAGGCGGGGCAGTGGGGTGGAGAGGGGTGAGGAGGTAGTGCACGGTTAGATTTGGGTTTATATAAATGCAGGACAACAATAGCAGGAATGTGATTTTGACAAAGGGGAGGAAGGATAAGGAAACTAAAGGCATGCTACTGGTGCATACTGGCGTCTTGGTTTGGTCGAGTCCTTGGTTCAGTATTTATTATTTTAACTATGGCAGAGGGAGACTTTGAACCGTCAACCCAATAAATTAAAATGTTTAGGTTTGTAATTTTGTGTTTTAATTTATTTATCTATACAAATTACTACTTTTACAAAAATAGTGCATGTGTTAAAAAGGGGGAAAAAGTTGACTATAGGAATTGTCTGTTCTAAGTTCTTTAAATACAAAGGATTTAGTTGACTACAGCCTTAGTCCTGGTTTAGTTTTCTTTCAGTCCTAGTGTAATCTTGGTTTAGTCTTGGTTTAGAATTGTATTAATCCAGGTTCACTTTGATTTAGTCCTATTTTAATCCTGCTTTAGCCCTGGCTTAGTACTGTTCGAGTCCTGTTTGAGTCTTGGTTTAATCCTGGTTAATGTTGTGTTTTATTCCTCTTTTAGTGCTATTTTAGCCCTGGTTTAGTTTTTGTTCAGTCCTGTTTTAATGCTGGTTTAGTCCTGTTTTAGTCCTTGTCTAGTCCTGTTTTAATCCTGGTTTAGTCCTGGTTCAGTCCTGGTTTAGTCCTTTTATAGTCCTGTTATAGTCCTGGTTTAGTTCCTCACCTGTGGCTCGACTGCTCGGTGCATTGGGGGGGTCCTGGCCTGTTGGATGCTGCTGCTGAAAGACTCTGAGCGCGGAGGCAGAGCTGGGTCCGAAATACGGTTTGAAACTTTGTGCTGAAACAATCAATAAATAATTAATAATCAATACACATTCATCAATTAGAATAGTTAATCAAGGGTTAGTATTAAAGGTGCATTGTGTAACTTTTCTGGTGGAGGGTCTTTGCTTTTCTCCAAGGAGATGTTATTGCTTTGTCTGGAATGTTTCACAGTATGGGATTAAACTTTTCTATCTTCATGGAGACCAAACTAGACCAAGTTACAGGTCAGATCTGCGGAGTGGCGACCCGCTCACAGTCAGAATGCCTGTTTTTGTAGGTATTTTTGAGTTACAAAACTACTTGTAATTGAATAAATGTAAGGTAGCTCTGTTTAATGTTTAATTAATACTGTGGAACATTCCAGGCAGAGCAATGACATATCCATGGAAACAAGCAGGTGACAGACCCCCAACCTAAAAGTTCCACAGTTCACCTTTAAGGGTTCAAATATGTTTAAGATAGTTGAAGCTGAAGAAAAAGAGGTTAATACAATATTAAGCAGGAGGCTAATTTGCAGAAGAAAGTCTATGTCCCGGATACATGAGAAATTATTACATGTTAGTGACCCAGTCTGGAAAAGATTAGATTAAAAACGTATTTAGGATCAGCACAGAATGTTCCCCTTGTTAGTACAGATAATATTACAGATAATTATTGTGGCTGTGAAGGTAAGAGAAGGTTAGCTGGTAGAAAAAACATGGGTTAAAAAGCAGAAATCTAACATAGTTAATTAAAGCAAGCTAGTAATAAAAAAAAGCCCATTGACGTTGATATCCCTACCTGATGTGGACAGTTTTTAAGTAACACTGATAATAATGTATTAGTTGTATATAGCGCTTTTCTAGATGCTTAAAGTAGCTTTCCAATTTTGTGCATTATTCATTCGTTCATACTCATTGCGGTAAACTGCTATTGTAGCCACAGCTGTCGGGGGCAGACTGAAGGAAGTGAGGCTGCCAATCTGCACCATCTGCCTCTCTATCAATTTCTCTCATAGACTGATAATAAATAATAATAATACATTGGTTTTATGTAGCGCTATTCACCTTAACTCAAAGACGCAGAGGCTAATACAGGGATTTGGATTTGCTTACATACTTAATCTGAATTTCTTTCAGGATCAATAAAGTATTTATCTTTCTACTGGATTTGGTAAAGTTGCTATGATAACACTATTTAAACATTTTTGTATACATTTTTTTAAATTGTTAATTACTTAAACCCTATGAAAACATGTTATAAATGTTAATAAACCTAACCTAACAGAGCAACGCAGGGTACACTCCAAGCTAACTGAGTTCAGATCAAAATTATTTTACTCTTCACTGTTAAAAGTATTAAAAATATCATTTATTTTTTCCTATCTATGAATAAACATACAGAGAGAATACAAAACATTTTTCAAAGAGTAAAACAGTCCAAATCAGGTAGGGATACAAATAGTTAGTCAGCAGTTTTAGTAGCTGGAAAAAGAAAAAGTGAATTAAGAGATTAGAGTTCGTTTGTTGTCGTGACGACTAACCCGACGATCTGGACTCCGCCCCCTTGAGTCTGGATTTAAGTCTTTCACATCTGGATTCCACCCCTTTTCCCTCGCACTTCCTCCTCTTGTCTCTGGACTCCGCCTCTTTAAAAATGGACTCCACCACTTTTCCTTTGCACTTCCTCCTCTTGACTCCGGACTCCGCCTCCTCAGATCTGGACTCCACCCCCTTTCCCTCGCACTTCCTCCTCTTGACTCCGGACTCCGCCTCCTCAGATCTGGACTCCACCCCCTTTCCCTCGCACTTCCTCCTCTTGACTCCGGACTCCGCCTCCTCAGTTCTGGACTCCACCCTCTTTCTCTCGCACTTCCTCCTCTTGACCCTGGACTCCGCCCCCTCAGAGCTGGACTCCACCCCCTTTCCATTTCACTTACTTCTTTTGCCCCATAGCTCCGCCTCTTTAAGTTTACAAGATCTGGACTTGGGGCTCTTTGTTCTGGTTCCCACCCTCTCACCTCTGCACTGCGTGGTCTCACCTCTTGACCAAACCCCTTTTCCTTATCACTTCCTGATTTAAACCCATTGCTCCGCCCCCTCAGGTTGACATCATCTTGGCTCCTCCCCCTTGGATCTGCATTCCAGCCGCTAACTTCTGCACTGCGCGGTCTAGCTTCAGGAACCCAGGATTTCTCCTTTTCCTCTCTAGAGCCAGGACTGCCCCCCCTAGTGGCCCCCTCTGGCATGCAGGTGATTCGGATGAGGGGCAGGTGGTGGTTGTCACGGGGTGGGCTGACGTGGACGGGGTAAGAAGGGGGGCGTGGGCGGGGCTTGTATCCAGGGAGACGTAGCAGGCTCTCCAGTTGTTGGGGGTCCCGAGGCTCCTTAAAAGAGTGGTACTTCTTTGGGGGAATCCGAGGAGAATTGCTCTGGGCGCGACGCATCACCTGTAGTTTGTCAGTTAGGTTTATTTAGGATAAAAACTTTAACTTTAAATATATAGGAAAAGATAAAAATGTGAGAAGTTGTTACGTTGCTAAATAAAAGTTAAAGCCCCACCATGTAACTTTTTTGCCAAAACACAGCCTAAAATGAAAGCATGCCTTTTTTTTATTTTATTTTGGATGTTCTTATTGCAATGAAAACATGCGTCCTTAATGTGAGAGGGCTTGCATCTCCACAAACCTGACTCTTATTAGGTCTGGATGCGAGCTTCCTTGGAAATGCTGTTCCTATGGCTATAATATTCCATGGTATGGCATAAATTCATCTATCTCCATGGAGAATGTTTTGGGTATGGTTTTAACATTCTATTTCCATGGAATCATGCAAGTGAAAGTTTCACAGTGTTGCTTTTGTAGTCACATGGGAGTTTGGTAGAAAATCTGTACTCAGATTTAATTATGATCTTGTTGGTGAAGCTGGAAGGAAGAAATATTGCACTGGAATCAAAAACAAAGAGACCAAAAAGAAACCAGTAGAAAATATCAATCCTCCTTCAATCTGGATCAGACCTGAAATCATCTGGTTTAGGTCATCAGTATTTACAGTAATTTACATTATACATTTTGTGTTTGGTCCATATCAGCATTAGGTAAAGGGCTGCAACATGTTGTTTTATTATTCACTCAGTCATTCTTTTATAGTCTAATCAAACCATTGTTTTTTTATTATACCTTTGATTTTTTTTTTAGTTTTTCAAAATGCAGATCAAGGTGAAACAAATGCTGAGGATCTCTAGACAGTGAAAATTTACAAAACAGAACATTTTGCATCAAAATTACAAAATAGTTCCATTTGCATCTAGTGTTAATTTGCAATTTTATTTCTCGTGTTAGAATTAATTATTTGTTAAAGAGAGGGTATTATGCAAAATCGAATTTTCTGACTTTTTCCTCATAAAAACATGCCTGAAGAGGTTTTAGATGTCATCCATGCATGTTTGAGTAATTTAGTGATCTCTCCTGGGCCCTATTCGAACTGTCCTTACGGTTAGCTGTAAGATTCTGCCCAATGCTCAGCTCCCAAGCCTACATCACTCACGCTCCCACAACCTGACAAACCCGACGAGATGTACAGTAGTTTCATTAGCGGGATGCACGCAGATTGTGTTATGATAGTGCTCTGAAGGGGGAGTGACTTAGCATGGAAAGCAAAGGGAGGGGAGACTCAAGAGTGTCAAAAACGAAAAGGGAAACTTATAAAACATGTTAATACGTTGTTTTTGGAGAATATAGCATTTTCAAAACAATAAAAGGTAACACGGCGATCTAAATGTTACATGTTAGCAGTTAATACCCAACAGAAGTAAAATACCCCCTCTTTAACTTGTTGATTAGTTCCAAAATCACTTATCAAATGGTGATTATTTTACCATTCATTTCTATTATCACATATATCAGACCACATTGAACAGTGTGGTACCTCTTTGGCCCAGGCTGGTTTGTCATTGTTGCTCCCGGGGGCCTGGTCTTTGTAGTGGTACAGTTGTTTTTTGTCCTGGGGTCTGGACTCCTGCTGCTGCTGAAGAGATACCAGGTACGCCCTCTCCTGCTGGAGCTGTCTCTGCAGCCGCTCCGCCTGCCTCTGCTCCTCGATCTGCTTCCTCTTGTACTCCTATGAGGCATAAAGGAAAAAAATATGATGGGAGTGGACTGGACACAGATAGAGTAATTGATATTTTGCAGTGACATCACGCTGGGGGTGTTCTACATGTATCTCTATTGGCGAAATGTTCATTAGTTCATTAGTTATGGTCTGAAAACTCAAGAAAAAATACAAAATGGATTTTAAATGTACATTTTCAGGAGCCTGTGAGCGTTCATGGTCCTCTTTAGGTGTTTGATTTTCAACAAGTGAGAGTTAGACTAGCTGAAAAACTGTTGGCTAATGCTAGCGAGCGTGTGACTGTAGCGGTATATGTGAGAGACTAGCAGTACAAATCAACTCACCTGTTGTAGTTTCACCTAAGTCAGTTCTTTCTAGTGAGATTGTGTTAAAATAAAGCTCACATTAAAGTCTAACAGAGCCTCAGATAGAGCAGTGCTTACAGTTAGCATCACACCCCCCGGGAATGTTATAGTATTAACAACAAAATACCACATTTTCTCCGTATAATTTACAGTAAAAAGTGGCAAAAGATTAGGAAAGCTCACATTAGAATGACAGGTGCGTAATTACCATGTTATATTAATTATCATAATCATTATTACCATGCTATTACTATATACTAGCCTATTTTAATGGAGAAATGCAACTTTTTCTGTTTGAAAATATATAGGAATGTATGGGTTTAAAAGAAAACAGCTTTTTAAAGGAAAGTATGTGCCTTCCTATAAATAGCTGATGCAACCCATTCCTTATTTTAATGATCAAATATAAACAAATACATCTTATAAATTGGGATAAGACTTTAGACGAGGTTCTGTGTGACGGTGTTGACAGAGTTGAGTTTGAAAGTGTCCAAACAGACTTTTAACAGCGTCCTGTCAGGGGCCCGAGGTCAGAGGTCACCGTTTATGAGAGGAACACGTGAAAATGAAGCAGAACAAGCCAAGAACCATGCTGTGGTCCAAAGCGGGGAGGATGACCTGACGAAGGCTTTTTGCCGAAACGTTATTTAAAAATAAAAAAGCGTTTGGACGTCGGCCATCTGAGCTGTCATATGTCATCGCAAAGAACTTTTCAGATACAAGAAGCAGCATCGTGTATAGGTTCCATGATATCATTACAGCGATATGATAATTGGGTCTTTAATTGGTTTTAGTAAGACTATAACTAACTGACGTATTCCCCAGCCTACGTCTCACTATGTATTCAGTTTTATTCATACACAGCTCTTCAGTAGACTTGCACAATTCAAAAACGACAAAAACACAACACAAAAAACAAAGTATCAATAGCTGTATCCGAACTCAAAAAAGCTGCATCTGTGCATTCCCATATATACAGTCCATGAGCACAATATTTTGTTCTCTAATCTAATCTAATTTCTTTATGTTACAATCACTTTATATATGTATCCTACTTTGAATATTGACAATAACATGCACAGTTACACACTTAAATTATAATCTTCACTGTTTTATGGTTTATTAAGAGAGCTAAAAGTAAAGTGTCCACTGTGAGAATAATAAAGTTGCTTCATCATTAAGCGTGGGCTACTTTAGGGTGAGACAGTGTGATGTTACCAGAAGCAGGGCCTGCTCCTGTAAAAGTTGCTGTTGCAGGATTTCCAGCTGCCTCTGCTCCTCCTCCAGCTGCCTACGGATGTACTCCTAACCAACCAGCACGCAGCACGCCCCAGACGCAGCCAATCAGAGAGAGGACAGCCACCGGGCCCAGCCAATCACAGCCCAGGCAACCAGTGACGTCATCGCAGTAGGAAGAAAACAGGCAGAAAACACCAAAAAGGGAAGAGGAAAGAGGAGGGAGAGAAGCAAGAGTGTTTATTGAAAAGATGTGAAGGAGATGTGATTAGTACAAGAAAAAGTCATGATTAAAATGTGACTGTTAGGAAATCAGCTCTGGAAAAAGATCAACTTCCTTTTTTTGGAATACATTTCAGAAAATAGAAGCAAACCCAGTGATAGACCCACAATTTTAGAAATAGCAGATAGTAAAGTGTTACACATTATAACATAAAAGCAGGGTGTATTTATGTTCATCATAGAAATAATCACAAATTCAGATATGTGCATTTGTTTTCAGTCAAACTACATTCAAGCAAAGGGGATGACGTGTCTTGCTCAAGGGCACAACAACAGTATGCTCAGATCTGTGCTGTTTTCAAACTACCAACCTACATACATAATAATACAGTTATAATGTATTGATTAATCTGATTCATGAGTACTGGGCTATGCAGAAATAGCCTAAAGCTGCATTGTGTAACTTTTCTGGTGGAGAGTCCGTCAAATGCTTTTGTCCATGGTGATGTTCTTCCTTTGTCTGAAATGTTTCACAGTGTGGCATTAAACCTTTCTATCTTCATGGAGACCAAACCAGACCAAGTTACAGGTCAGATCTGTGGAGAGGCGACCCCGCTCACAGTCAGAATGTCTGTTTTTCTAGGTATTTTTGAGCTGTAAAACCACCTGCAATTGAATAAAAGTAAGGTAGAGCTGTTTAATGTCATACTGTGGAATATTCCAGGCACAGCAATGACATCTCCATAGAAACAAAGAAATGACGGACCCCCCCAACCAAAAAGTTACATAGTACACCTTTAACACTTTTATTTAATTACAGTAACTAAGGCTTAATAACCAAATTAGACCCAACACTGTATCTGAATAAATTTCCTCAAACAATAAAATGTCTTTTTATAGTCCATGATCACATGCTTCTCATATGTTCACTGTTATAAGTTTTTCAACCTGAGGACATGGAGGAAAATCTCAAGATATATTTAACATTCACTGTACACTGTAAAATCTAACACTAGGGTTAACTTGGATTCAGCTAGTTTACTTTATTCACAGCTACTAATTTGTGGATCTTAATGATTGTCGTAAAGTAACAGTCACTTTCAGGGCGGAAAAATCATATATAACATTACATTACTCAATTAAACTAAGGTCAACTTGAATGAGACGAGTAACTCCAACAGTGACGTATTATTGCCAAGAGTCCAGCTCCATTTCTCAGTCTGTTCCGGTCCTCCCTGTTTTTTCCAACAGCTGCCACTCATTCCCTAATCATCCCAGGGCATTTCTATACACTCCCTCTGTTCATTCAGTCTTTGCCAGATTACACCTGTTTTGGTTCTTCCACCATTTTTTGAGCCCTAAGTGCGGGGCCTTGGTTGAGTTGACATGGAATGACCGAGCTGTATTATTTTATTGTTACACATGTTACGATGTGTTTTGAACTTCAGCTGAACAAAAGTGTTGCTATGTTTTTTTCAAAGACTAATAAACATTCAAATCCTTGTGTACTTGACGCAGATCGAAATGGCATTATTGTAGAATAGAACCTGTTTTTACTCTAACGTGTGTATATAAGCAACATTTACTTGCACAGTTCAAGGCAATCGGTTTCCGTAGTTTTACCAAGTGAGATTAACTTGCTCTTAAAGTAAAGGTTACTACATATTTCAGATTTGAGGAACTGACTGATTAGATGGCACAGCTTCACAACATGAGTTCTATGAATGAAAACTAAAGTAAATTTAACTTGCTGTGCCTAGTTAGATGAAAGAGGAATTTACTGCACACTACACTGAGGAATTACTTACTGTATAAGTTCAGTTTTAGATTCACAGACCACCAGATTTTTCAAGGCAATCTGTTTCCTAGATTTTTTCAAGTAAGGTCTACTTATTACATTTTACACTGTAATAAATGTGTTTTCTGTACACGTTTTTGTATCTGTGTATTGTGGGTGTTGTCAATACACCTTTTCCTTATTTCCTCTCAGCTTGTACCTGATTTTCTTTTTGAATGCCTCAGCAGGCCCTCCTCCTCCACTCATCCCCGCGTCTATATTGAATGTTTTGGTCTATTTTTTTTTTAAACCTGCTCTCTCTCTCTCTTTCTCTCTGTCTTTTTGCTGTCTTTCTCTCCTCTTTTACATTCTTATATATAGACTTTTTCTTCATCCTTTCCTCCTCTTTCTTACATGGTTCTTTACCTGTTCCCTCTGCATGTCATAGCACCTCCCCACTCTTTCTTCTCCTCCTCCCCTCATCACTTGTAATCTCTGCCTTCTCTCCTCCTCTCCCCGAATCTACTCCTTTTCTTGATACCTCCCACTCCCCTCTCTCTCCGGTTTTCCCTTCTTCCTCCCCTCTCTCCTCCTTCCTTCTCTCCGTATCTGCTCCATCTCCTCATACCCCTCATACCCCTCCTCCCAGCTCCTCCCTTCTCCCTTGTATCTATCTCTCTTTTACATGTTCCCTCTCAGAGTGCCTCCTCTCCTCCTCCCTCCGTATCTGCTCCATCTCTTCATACCTCCTCCTCTCCTCTCTCTCCTCCTCATCTCTTGCTCCTCTCCTCTCACTGTATATCTCTCTTTCACATGTGTCTTTACCTGTTCCCTCTAGGTGTGCCTCCTTTCCTCCTGCACCCTCCATATCTGCTCCATCTCTTTGTACCTCCTCCTCTCCTCTCCTCCTCCCCTATCTTTCCTCCCCTTCCCCTTATATCTCTCTTTTGACATGTTTTTCTTTACCTGTTCCCTCTCGGCGTGCCTCCTCTCCTCCTCCCTCCGTATCTGCTCCATCTCTTCGTACCTCCTCCTTTGCTCTCTCTCTTGTTGTTTTCTCATCTCTCGCTCGCGCCGTTGTTGCTGTGAAAAAACAGGAAACTCATTCACACTTTGTCCATCCAGGTGTGAAGCAGGTGCAACATGGTTTTGAATCTTTTTTTTTTTATTTCTTTATTGTTCAAAATTACATAATGTCACCTCAAATGACTGAGAAATTCGGTCTCTTTTGTCAATCTACCTACATCTGCTTTCTATTTGAGGTAATGTATAATGAATAAACACACATACCAGTACTGCATCCCCCGCTCAAAAGAGTGGTTTATGGTTTAAAACAACTTCAGCTTTAAACACTGACATTGTTTTGTAATAAATTATCTATATCTGATCTATAATGCTACTCTTGCTATTGGTGATATACTGTCCACACTACTGTATGTCTAGTTAATTGTTTCTCAAACTGTGGTTCATGTACCCTCTGCAGTTTGAGTATTTGGTCCGATAAGGTTCATTTGGTTTTCCGAGTTTATGTTATTAGGTTCTTTTAAACAAACATGCCCCTGGGACTATAAACTGGGACAAGGGGGCTTTTTTTATTTTCACACACTTGGGATACTGTCCTGAGGAAGTCATGGTCCGATGGCGCTGTCATCCTGCCTCCACAGATTGGAAGACAGCGCCAAAACCTGTATAAATCAGCTGACCAGACACGTCACAGCAACATCATGTGACCACTCTGAGGAAGACCGCCAGTGAGCAGTCGAAACTGTGAGGTATGAAAACAAACTTTTGGTCTGAAAAAAGAACCTAATAACATAGTTTGAGTATTTGTTTAATTTAGAGGCATATATATATTCATGTTTTTTTGTAGTCCTTTGGGTTCATCAATATTTAGAACTGCCTTAGTCATGGTTTAGTCACATTTCAGACCCTTAATTTAGGTTGAATCTAGACAAATCTACAATGCTGATAAAATTGCATTATATGAGTAGTATTTTGTGTTTTCCATTAATGAGTCTATTGTAAATTGTAAACTGCAGCTAATTTTTATTTCTCGTCAACCCAGAAGTAAGTGTCAAACGCAGTGATCTGATTGGCTGCACTCACGGAATCCAGTTTCACTGTTCTAAAGCTGTGCACAAGCCTGAAAATTACATCCATGTGGATATTAAGGGTTTGGGAGCTACAGACAAGTTAGACAGATTAAATACCCACTTCCTCCTCCAGCAATGTTAAGTACAATTTTGTCAGCAGTACATTTTTAGCCATGTAACTGTACTTTTATCTGAGTGCACATTTTCAGTTCTCTCTCCTGGTCCTGACCTCCTCGAGCCTCCTCCTCTGCTCCTTCTGCTCCTCTATTCGTTTCTGCCTCTCTGCCAGCAGCTGTCTCTTGTGCTCTTCGTTCTGTTGCTGCTCCAGCTGTTGTCTGCGGATCAGCTCAGACCGCTCTTTATTGGCCAACTGCAGACGCAGGAAGTCCCGCCTCAAAGTGGACTCCCCGGGGATGTTGATGATGGAGCTGAGAATGGATCACAACATATTTAGTAAACAATAACAGGGATAGTATTGAGATGGTAACGTGGTCTAGCAGTGTTTCTTATTTCTTTTGTGTTTTTGATGGTATGTCTCTTAGGTTATAGTAAAAGTAAGGTACACTTTATTTTATAGGGAAATTCACCCTTTGCATTTGACCCATCCTTCAGTATCACTGGGGCAATTAATCAGGAGCAGTGGGTGTGGGAACCATCTCCAGATCTTGAGCTAGTCTAGGACAAGAGTTAGGACTACCGTAGCTGGAGAATTTGACCCACTGTGCAGGTTTTGGGTTGATGGGGGAAACCAGAGTGCCTGATATAACTTCTCTGGTGAAGGGTACACCACGTGCTTGTCTCCATGGAGAAGTTATTGCTTTGCCTAGAATGTTCGACAGTATGGCATTAAACACACTGTATCTATCTACATGGAGACATCTGACCAAGTTACAAGACAAACAGATGATAGTTTTTCAAAGTATTTTTGTGTAATAACAAACACCTTTTATGAAAATAAAAATAAGTATACATAATGTCATACTGTGGAACATTACAGGCAAAGCATTAACATCTCCATGGAGACCAGCAGGTAGCAAAGATGTCTGTTTTTCAGTTTAAACTTACCTGGGTTCTCCGACATCTCTCTCTTCGTCCTCCTCTTCACTGCCGCTGTATTCATACTCTGTCTCATCTGGAAAAAAACAAAAACAAAAACATTTAAACCTCTTTTTAAAGGTGCATTGTGTAACTTTTCTGGTGGAAGGTCCATCAAATACTTTTCTGCATGGATAAGTTATAGCTTTGTCCAGAATGTTTCACCACAATTTTCCAAACTACTTACTTTTACTGACCTCTCAATTAAAAACTTGATTAAAAAGTCCCGAACTGTTTATGGATGATTTGAAATTCACTGGTTCTCAGTTTAATTAAAGTTAAATTATCAGGAGATTTATTTTTCTTCCTCACCCCTCTCTCCCCTCCTCTTCTTGGTGCGGTCGATGTGGTCTTTGAGTTGGATCCGGACTTGTCTCTCGTTGGGCAGGTCTCTGATAAACGGGTGCTTGAGGAGCTGCTCGGTGCTCGGCCTCTGACTGTGGCTCTTCATCAAACAGCTCTCAATGAAAGACTGGAACTTCTTAGACCTGAAATCACAAGTACATTTAAATCTTTAAGTAAGTAAGTCAAGGTACTACAATAATTTTAGGATAAGGAACTCGGCCCGAAGACTTTCTTTTACTTACTTTACTTCGTTATTTGGTTTAATTAGTTGTCAAAAAAGGGCTACAAGACATTTCTGAACTCTAGATAAATAAAGGTAAATACAGAGCAGTGGCCGGAGATGGGGGGTAGGTGAAAACAGAGATTTCCTCAACACTCATGTATCCAAAGCAAAACAGGTTAACTCAAACATGCATGAATCAATCAATCACAATACAAATATGAGCGATCTAAAGATGAGGGAAGACCACTGTAACAGGTTAAATGCTCATAAGTTTTTCATAGTATGTCCCCTTTAAAGGCGCACTGTAGTTATTCATTTATTTACTTAATTTATTTAACCAATAGAGTCGTACTGAGATTTGATCAATATGTACATGTTTTTTTTTTTGTTGTTGTATGGGAAATCAAAAGAAAATCAGTTAAAAAACAGTTCTTTCTCACCATTTTTTGGACTTGAGTCTGGGGGCGGGGTTTCTGGGGATGAGGAAGAGGGCTCTCATTGGATGCATGTCACACAGCGCTGAAAATGACCAGAGGAAATACACAGTTAATAACATGTTTTAGAACGGTCAAACTGAAGACTCGTACTATCACTGGACCTACTATGCAACGTGTACAATGCAAAAGATTCATTATTAGTCTGTCTACATCTCCAAACCCAAACAAAAGGCTGAGTTTGTGAGTTAAACATGTGTGAATGAAACAAAACAAAACACAACTCCAGATATGTTTGTGATGAGGAAACAACATTATAACATAGATCAGGAAATAGCGTAACATGGGCCCTTTAAGAATTACTCAGACTTTGTAACATAAGTTAGAGATAGGATTTTAAATAAGTAGTAACCAAACCTGTATCATTCTATTTGTTGTCTTGGTTCATGCTTTATTAAGGCCATTTAAGTGTAGTTATTATTATAAGTGTTACCCACATCCAGACTGAACACAAGCTGTACTGGCCTGTCTCATTATGTAATAACAGTCTCATTTACATCATAATACCTTTAACAGTTGTATAGTATTTTTGACTTACGTGGCGCTCCCTCTGCCATCTCTATCGCGGTGATGCCGAGGGACCACAAATCGCTCTGAGAAGAAAAACACAACAGTCAGATGAAGTGTGACATGGTCCGAGCGCGGCGCACATTCACACTTCTGAGGCAGGGTCCAGCGGTCACTGTTCCTGCGAGATGATAAAAATACTCCTCAACACCCATCTGTCCTGCTAACTCAGAGCTCCTATCCGATATAAGGGTTTAAAGGAACCACCGAAGATAGAACTACCCTGCAATGCCGTATTATACCGCTCAATCGAGCAGTGGTCTCCTGGTGAGGATTTTAAAGGTGATGCACTTGATTTTTGCGGTCTTAAAAATGCGACACAGCTAGTTTAAAAGGTTTGCAGTGATCCAAAGTTATTCCTCATTTACCTCATGCATTCATAGCATCCTAATTATTCACCAAGATGTGTTTATAAGCTCTTTTCACAACTTTCAGAGGCCACAGTGAGTTACGGTAATAACAACCGGCATTTCTAAGTAGTCACAGAAACTACACACTAGGCTTATTTTAACCGCAAGCTGCTTATATAATATTTCACTAGCAAGGACCACGCCAACAATGTAATGCAGTGAGATATTTATTAGAGGACGAATGACGGGTGTCTGAACGAAAGAGGTAGAGATGGCTGGGTTGAGACTCAGGGTGGGGGCTCCGTCTCAATCTTCAATTGGCCCAGCCGGAACGGGACCCCCTTTGTGGATGTCTTATAGCTGAAAGACAAACGAGATAGGGGGTGGGAGGGAAGGGTCGAGTTAGCTGAGACAAACTGGGATGATGGGATAGGCAGGAATAAATGGCTTCTGGGAAATTAGAGGTGTGGTTGCGGTGAGCTGTGGTTCGCTGGTGAGGAGGAGAGGGCGGTTGAGGCGTGGTCCTGCTCCTGAATCTCAGTTAATCATATTAACTCCACATCTGTACGCTCAAACATGGCCATCCAATCAAATTTCTTTATTTCTGTGACACGTGAAACGAAAGAGCTCATTGGTCACCTTTCATTTTGAACAGAATCAATTTCTTCACACCTCTGATTCTGTATTTTATCTTTACTTGTACACATTTATATAATACAGTCTCTTGCCATTTCTGCTACTTATTTTGAACTGATTATACCATTTCTCTTTGTTATTATAATACGCCGTGAGCTACTGTGTCCAAATAATTTCCCTTGTGGATCAATAAAGTTTGTCTAAGTCTACAGTAAGTCTAAGTCTAACAGAGTGTATTGCTTCGCTCACTGATTCTGCAGAAATCCGTGACGTTTTTCAATATCCTGTGATCATTTTGTCCTTTCTTTTTTCCTCATGAGCACCCATATTTGTCAATCACTCCCATTTGAACTCAGGAATATTCACCAGTGACCAGACTCACATCTTTAGTATAGTTTTCAGTAAAGTATGCGTTCAGGATCCTGCACAATCTTCAACTAGGATGTATTTTAGCCAACACAGAACTCCAATTTGAATTTACGTCTAATCCTTGAATATAACTTTTAATAAACAACATATTTATTGTCAGTAGTGACTCAGAACCCTTTTATGAATAGCTTTAAGATGTTTTTAGCATTCAAAACTTCACCTCGTCTGACACCACCTACGAAAAGCCCGTTGTCAAGAAAGGCCAAACACTGCTATTTGTCCCTCGGTGTGAATGACATTTTCAGCTGTTAAAAATACCCCTTACATTTTCAACCCACAGTGTAACCATTTGAACTCCTATCTGAGCATGGTGCCGGGTTTTTGCCTATTTAAAGCCTATTTAATCTCATAATGTGAAGATCTCTTGTCTCACTAAGCTCCAGAGACTTGCATTTAATAGAGTTTGAACACACAGGGAACCGGCCCCATTACGGCTCTTTCAGCTTTCTCCAAACCAGAGAGAAATCCAGTGAAAATGCAGTGAAATTAGTGATATTTGTAACCCCCAGGATGCGGGTAAAAGGTTTGTGCAATCATGTGGGAGAAAGGAGTGATTAATGTTGGAGGGAAGGTAGAAGAAAAAATATAACTCAAACATGGTATCACAAAGGTCACCAGCAAAACCAGGAAATATGAGAGTTTGGTGGATTTGAATGGTTATAACCTCAAAACCAAATGCAGAAAATAGTACCTCTTTTTCTACTGTTAGGCAGTTGCTTTGCCTAGAATGTTCCACAGTATATTCAACTATCGCCATGAAGACAGCAGGTAACACCATTAGGCCATGTTACAGATGCATGTTTTCTGAAGGGGTTGAGTAATAAAAACATCTATTATGAAAATAAATCTAGATAAGTGTAGGTAATGTCGTACTGTGGAACATTCTTGTCGATTAGCAAAGGTGGCTGTTGGTCATTTTAAACGGGATGCGTTGCTGGGTGTATGTTATTAAGCCTAACTATCTCCATGGAAACAAGCAGGAGATGCCACAAGACCAAGATACCGGTCAGATCTGTGCAGAGGAGGGCCCACTGACTGTAGGTGTGCATGTTACTTGAGCAATGAAAACGTCCATTATTGAATGAATGGTAGATTGACAAAGTTAATGCCACACTGTGAAACATTTCAGGCAAAGTGATACCATCTCCATGGAGACAGGCAGGTGAGGGACCTTCTACCCGAAAAGTTACACAATGCACCTTTAAACGGATAAAGAAACAGGAAAGAAAACTGCATTAATTAAAACAGACTGATCATATTCACCTTGAAGTCGTATGTAGCGTCTGGGTTCTCATCACACGCGATGACCTCCGGGGCCATCCAATATGGCGTCCCGATAAACGTGTTCCTGCGTCCAACTGTCCGGTCCAACTGAGCGCTCACACCAAAGTCCACTGGAGACGAGAAAGATGGAACATGTTAAAGAGACTGTAGTGGTAGGCCAGATTCAACATGGTTTAAAATAGTAAACAAACAGGGAAGATTCATGGATGTAGTCTGTGTAGTCATCCAGATAAGATCCATAGTAAAGGTCACCGGCACAAACAGGAAATATGAGATTTTGATGGATTTGAATGTTGCTGAATGATAACGATTCGCCTTAGTCCATGTCAAATTTTAAATAATTTTAATCATCATTTACACATCATTTACTGTGAGTAAGCATTAAGAAAAAGGCATTTCTGTGGCATGCTTGTAGGATAAAGAATTTTTAAAAAGTAGTCAAATCCAAGGCACTTGTTATATAACAATAAAAGTCCTTTAATAAGATAAGATAAGATAAGATAAGACTTTATTGATCTCACAGAGGAGAAATTCACTCGTACATAGTTACATTGGCTCGTCCCATGTAACTATTAAAGGGCTTTAATTATCCCGCTTTTTTTACTCTATCACAGTAAGTTTTTATACAAGTAAGGCCATCTTCACTGTTAGTTTTACTTTTAAGCCTTGTCCTTGAGAAGCACCTGTTCTGGATTTTTAACTAAGCAAAAATCCCCTGAAGCTCTCACACTTTCCATGTTTTAATGTTTTAAAATTGTCTTGGTTCAGTCTTGTTTTGTTCAAGGTTTATCTGAGGTTTATCTGATCTGAGCTGTTTTTGCCAACTAACATCACGCAAGGTAGTCAGCGCAGATATTGGAGTTGTAGTGGATTTAGCAAAAAGTTTTTCTATGGCTAATCTAAGAACTGAAAGCTCAAAATCACCTAAAAACTTAAAAACTAATAATATCTGCAGTTAATGCACGCTTACATTTGTTACATTAGAAACTAGAACCAATATGGCGACAGGCGGCTTGGTTAAAACCTGTTATAGTTTAATCATTGTTTAGTCTTGGCTTAATGCTGACTTTGTCCTAGTTTAGTTCTGGTTTTGCATTGGTTAATCATTTAATCCTGGTGTCCTTTATGCTAAGAGGAAAAGTAGGTAGAAAACAGATATTTAAATTAAGTCTCTCACCAAGTTTGACCTCTGCGTTTTCTGTCAACAGCACGTTTTGGCCCTTGATGTCTCTGTGGATCACTTTGTGCTGGTGCAGATGGGTCAGACCCTGAAAAACACAAAATATGCAACATATTTATACAAAAAAGTTTAACATTTTTGCCTATAAATTTCTTAATTCATTTGCTACATAGCAGAATACAATTTGGTTTATACAGCCTATCTGCAATTATTAGAATATCATGAAAAAGTACATATTTTTTGTCACTCATTTCAGAAAGTCAAATCTATATATTATACAGAGAGTCTAATAACTGGAGATAGACTGTAGGCAACATATTTTAATTTTTATTGGTTTAATTGTTAAAATTACAAGGCAAGGGTAGACATTATTGTTTATGGTGTTAATTTTGTCCTCTGCATTTGACCCATTTTTCAACCTGTCAGGAGCAGTGGACAAAGATCTTGGTCACTATTACCTATAGTTTAAGGATTACCCCTACTGCTATTTAACATGAGACGATTTTCTGAATGTCCTCCCTGCTCTTTACCCCCCTTTCACCTGTACTGCCCTGTCAAATAAAGCCTACCTGCTAAAAAACAAGAACAACCAAAAAAAAAAAAAAACACCAATGGACAAAGAGCTATTAATATTAGCCTATAATTCAGTATACATTTCGGTTAGTTTACATTAAGAAGCTAGCAAACATGTTTATTATAATTATCAGAGTCTTTTCTTACCCGTAGAATTTCTCTGCAGACGTAGGCGATCCACTCCTCCTTCAGAGAGTTTCCTTTGGTGTTTTTAATCAGATCTGTGATGGAGCCAGCTCCACAGAACTCCATCACCAGCTGTCAACACACCATTAGCGTTAGCAATATTAGCATAACATTAGCCTCATGTTAGCATCGTGAACGCTTGTGCAGCAAATTTGCATTTCTCAAGTTTTTCAGACCAAGTACTACTTAATTTAGATTTTCAAGTAGTTTACCATTTTGCGAAGGGTAAAATGGTTTTGGGAGTAAAATAAATAAAATCCCCAAACTGGACTAACCCGGACAAAACCTAGACTACACTAAAGGTGCACTGTGTAACTTTTCTGGTGGAGGGTCTGTCAAATACTTTTCTTCATGTTGATGTTGTTGCTTTGTCTGAAATGTTTCACACTATGATACTAAAGCTTTTTTTTATCTTCATGGAGACCAAACCAGACCGAGTTACAGGTCAGATCTGTGGAGAGGCGACCCCGCTCACAGTCAGAATGTGTTTTTCTAGGTATTTTTGAGCTATAAAACCAGCTGTAATTTAATAAATGTAAAGTAGAGCTGTTTAATGTCATAGTGTGGAACATTCCAGGCAGAGCAATGGCATATCCATAGAAATGAGCAGGTGACGGACCCTCCAACAGAAAAGTTTCACAATGCACCTTTAAACCAAGACATCAAGGAGAATTACTCAAGCCAGGACTAAACCAAGAGCTGAACAAACCTGAATCAAGCAGGATTTAAAGGCACTGTACCTGATTTTTACTCTTAAAAATGTGAAGAACAGAACTAGTTCAATTTAAACGGTTTTCAGTGGTCCAAAGTTATTCCTTCACAGTAAAAGTAACAACATCTAGTATGATAATGTGCACATTAAAAAGGCTTTATAGATGTAAAAGACCTCAAGACCTGCTTATACAATTTATCTGTACTTGAGCAAGTCAAATTTTGCTCAAATACACAGAATTAAATCAGGTACAGGGTATTTAAGTAGGATTCTACACGCAAAACTAGATGAATACATAATGTTTAATCTGTCTAAAACGCAGGGAGAAAATTGTCTTTCAGCATACATGTGTAACTGTGTCAAATTATTTCCACAATGGAGATGTTGTTGCTTTGTCTGGAATGTTTCACAGTATGGCATTAAACCTTTCTAACTTCATGGAGACCAAGTAACAGTCAGAATGCCTGTTTTTCTAGGTATTTTGAGCTATAGAACCACCTGTAATTGAATAAATGTAAAGTAGAGCTGTTTAATATCATACTGTGGAACATTCCAGGCAGAACAGTGACATATTCATAGAAAAAAGCAGGTGATGAACCCCCAACCCAAAAGTTACACAGTGCACCTTTAAAATAAAACAGAATCAAATTTGTCTTCCTTGAGTTACATAAAAATCCGACATCATGAGGCTGCAAAGTTTGGAGTTGGATAATAATAATAATAATAATAAAAAGAAACCATTTCCTAACAAAAAAGAAAAATGTCTTTCTTCAATCCTTCAATTTAAACTTGCATCTGCGGTGTGAAATCCAACACCAAAATCCACTTGTGAATTTCTGGCCTTTTTGTCACAGTGGGTAAATTTAGGAATCATTGTTCTCCAAAATGTCACACTTATTTAACCAGATTTGGTGTGATTTTTTTTTTAAAGGGAATTATGATATAACTTAGACTCTTTGGTGTTACTTACCCAGAGTTGATCGTCCATTCCTGGGGGGTTTTTCTTGATGAACGCTCCATAATACGTGGCTATATTTCTGTGGTGGCTGTACTTCTTTAGCATGTTGATCTCAGCTTTAATCTCCTCCTCCTCATCCTGGAAAACATTAGACATTAAACGCTATTTTCTGTTCTATTTTCTGTTCTATTTTCTCTGTTACAATGTTGTTTCGTCATCACAAACATACCTGGAGTTTTGTTTTGTTTCATTCACACAAACACTGCACATTTCGGCGTCATTCTTCTCTCAAACAGAAAACACTCTGTTCCACCTTGTGAGGTCATGTGGTAATACAGAAAGTGCTCCACTGTGTTTTTAAACTCCACACACCTTCACTAGAATCATCTGGATAATGGATAATTTCAGCCTTGTAAGTACCCGTCTTTACTAAACAAAAGGTAAACGGTAACTGCTGACTTGAAAACTACCGCTTCATGACATCACAAGGTGGAACGGAGCATGTTGAGCTTTGGAGATGTAGACAGACTAATAATAAAGGATTACTCTAATGTGTGAATGAAACAAAACACAACTCCAGGTCTGTTTTTGAAGAGGTAACAACATTATAACATGACTTAAAGCTCACAAGAGTCAGTTTTGTGCAGTACGGAACCTTTAATTTTATAATAGATTATAGAAGATTTCTAACTTTGCTATTAAAAACTGCAGAACTGAAAGACGCCTCCTCTTATTATTGGCCGCAGTGAGCTTTCAAATACTTTTAATGTTGAAAAATGGCTAAATTTTTGAACACTGCTTGTATGATCTAGAGTTAGAGTTATCTTGAGTAAGTGAGTAAATACAGAGAAGTGAGTGGAGATAAGGATTAAAGACTCAAATAAATGCAGGATAATGCTGGATTACTAAAACATGCATGAATAAATCCAACTTTGACTAAAATAATGGTGAGGGAACGCTGTTATAACATGAAAATCGATTTTACATAATGTGTCCCCTTTAGCGATGTGTTTTTGTAGTAACTATAAGGATTTCATCAGTTGCTTCTGTATTACACTTTATTACACCACTCTTAACTATTAGCTGTGTTTGCATAAAAGTATATTTACATTTTAATTATAGCCATTTCGGACACAAATTTACATAACTGCTTGTTATCTATGAGTGCTAAAAACTGAATAATTGCCATAGCTATACTGACAGTTCAAAACAACATAGTGTATCGTTTGAAAGTCCTCAAAATGGCGTTCATAACAGGAAACAGAAACACATAAATGTACATCAGAGCTTGCATACTGCTCACAAACTGAAGAAATTATATAGAAATGGTTATTTTGTTTATTATTATTAATAGTATAACTTGTTTTAATTGCCAAACCAACATACATGTGAAAGTTTTATTTATAATTATAACTAAATGCAGGTCAGGCCTATTATTTTCGTTTACAACACAACTAACTGTAAGCATCATTCAAAAGGTACAATACAAAATGACCACAATATGTAAATTAAATCTGTTTGTAAATACAATAATTATATAGAGTAAAATCATTTGAATGGTACTTACTCCAGTGACGTCCATGACCTTGATAGCCGCCAGCTGGCCTGTTTTAACATGGCGGCCCTGAGACAGAAGAGAGAGAGTCTGTGTGAGAATCAATGCGTTCAATAAACCTCTTAACCTGAAGTGTTTAATGGAAAGTACAGCCCTGGATCTGAGCCAGTCAATCATACAGGTCTAGACCCGCTTTGGACCTGGGGAAGTACTGGTTTAGTCCTGGTTAAGTCCTGATTTAATACTGGTGCAATATAGTTCTGGTTTAGCCTTGTTTTAGTCCTGTTTTAGTCCTGGTTAAGTCCTGGCTTAGCCCTGGATCAGCCCTGGTGTAGTCTTGGTTCAATTCAGGTTTAGTACTGGTTTAGTCCTGGTTTAATCCAGGTTTAGTCCTAGTCTTGGTTTAGTCCTAGTTTTCATGGAGTCATCCTGCAGGTTTAGTCCACTGATTTTACGGTTGGTGCTTTCAACCTCTTTACTAATCAATACTAAAACTAGAGTATTAACATAGTATTAACATCTAAGTATTAACACAGAAAATAAACCCTCAGCCCTGTTTTAGTCCTGGTTTAGTCTCAGTTCAGCCCTGTTTTAGTCCTGTTTTAGTCCTGGTTCAGTCTTGGTTCAGTCCTGTTTTAGCTCTGGTTCAGCCCTGTTTTAGTCCTGGTTTAGTCTCAGTTCAGCCCTGTTTTTGTCCTGTTTTAGTCCTGGTTCAGCCCTGTTTTAGTCCTGTTTCAGCTCTGGTTCAGCTCTGTTTTAGTCCTGGCTCAGTCCTGGTTCAGTCTCTGATTCACAGCTGTTGAAGTGAATGAACTGTAAACCGATGCATCGTCTCCATCACACTTCCTGCTCTGTATCCTAGCAACAGGCTGTGGAGGAAGGAAATGGAAGTACTAAAGGAGACAGAAAAACTTAATTGTAGCCTACTTATTTATCAGTAACGAGGCCCTATATATTTCAACATTATATATTATATCAAAAGCTGGTTAACAGTTATTTATATTTTAACATTTAACACATTTCACATAATTTAATGACTTAATTTCAGTTGTCCAGGTGGGTTTCATAGTGGTTCACTAGTCTATGTGCTCTTATAGTTGTTCTGATTCAGGAATGGCTCATTTCTGTGACTTTTTTAGTATCGATACCTGCTCAAATGAGTATCTAGTTTTGACACTAATTTTTGTATCAATTAGTATCAGATTTTCAATACTTTTGACAACCCTAAAACTCGGAAAGCCAAGTTTTATGAGGCAGATCTTCTTATTTATATCACATGCACATTGAATTAATATCATATTTAAGGAAGGATTAAAAGAAAAAAATTGATAAAATGCAGTCTTAAGTTTTTTTAAATGTGAAAAATTTTAAACAGTGGACTATAAATACATGTACCAGTTATGAATCATTAAACGTGACATAAACTCATTAGAACAGGGTCAAATGTTCACACAATGTCCAACGCTATAGTCTGACATGTAGTTACACAGTTGTCTGAATTACACAGCATTGCATCAGACATTGAATGCATCGCTCAGCTTCCCTCTTCTCAATCTCTTTTCCTATTGGCTGTGCTGTACCTTTATGTCCACATCCACCGACCAATCAGCATCCGAGAAAGGCTCTAAGTCATTCTATAGCCAGAGGTGCCATGTGAACACAGACTGTTCAGGCAAACGCAGCTGACGGCTTTCCCTTGTTTTAGTTTGTCTCACATTTGTTTCATGTTCAGCTTTGAGAAATGTGATGGGACTTTCGGCTCTTTTATGAGATCCGAATCTTTTCAGTCCATTCGTTTAGTTTAGTCCTGGTTTAAACTGGTTTCAGTTTAGTCCTGTTTCAGTCCTGTTTCAGTCCTGGTTCAGTCCTGATTCAGTCCTGATTAAGTCTTGGTTCAGTGCTGTATCAGTCCTGGTTTAATCTTGGCTTGTCCCTGGTTTAGTCCTGGTTTAGTCTTGGTTCAGTCCTGTATCAGTCCTGGTTTAGTCTTGGTTCAGTGTTCATTTAGTCCTGGTTTAGCCTTGGTTTAGTCCTGGTTTAGTCCTGTTACAGCCCTGGTTTAGTCCTGGTTTAGTCCTGGTTTAGTGCTGGTCCAGCCCTGGTTTAGTCCTGGTTTAGTCTTGGTTCAGTCCTGTATCAGTCCTGGTTTAATAGGTTCAGTCCTGGTTTAGACCTGATTTAGTCCTAGTTCAGTCCTGTATCAGTCCTGGTTTAGTCTTGATTCAGCCCTAATATCAGTCCTGATTTGGTCTTGGTTCAGCTCTGGTTTAGTCCTGGTTCAGTCTTGGTTCAGTCCTGGTTCAGTCCTGATTCAGTCCTGGTTCAGATCTAGTTAGAAGGTTGAAAAAGTCTAATTTACATGGATAATCCTGGTTAATAGTTATTGTGTAAGTGACATAAATTAGTTTCAATACTATAATTTATCGTTATGTTTATAATATACCGTTCTTCAAAATGTTTTTATTGTGACAGGCCATTGTGACAACTGTTGGACATTATTACATTGAAATGCCTGGGTATAACATTAACTAACTCTTGTCTTATCAGTTGTAAATTCAAACTATGAAAATAATGTATAGTTTGCATGATATTGTTGTGTGTTATATGTTATAGCCACATGCTAACTATGCTAACTGCTAATATTACCCTCTTTATTCATGGGTTTCAGCTTCTTGTTTATAGGCGACATTTTGAGGACTTTACACAATTTAAAAGAGGATATTTTGTTTTGAATAGTTAATTGCATAGTAAAAATTGCTTTATTTAACACTCTGAAGCCCACAGATAGACAAAGCATAATTTCAAAGCGATGCAATCAATTTGAAAAAGTAGGTGGCGATACCAGGCCAAGTTAAAGGGAAGATCTGTGGAGAGGCGAGTCCGCTCACAGAAAGAATGCATGCTTAGCAATACACGATGATGTTAATGCCATTCTGTGGAACATTCCAGACACTTAAAGGAGTGGAGACAAGTAGAAGCTCGTCTTATATGTCCAATATTACACAAAATGTACACTGTCAGAATGTTATAATGTTGTTATCTCCTAAAAAACATACCTGGAGTTGTTTTTTGTTTCATTCACACATATTTTAAGCTTTCAAGTAGTTCTCAAGCTGCCTTTAATCTTTAGTTCAGTAGAGATTGGTAATTCCAGGGCTGAAATTATCCAAATGATTCTAGTGAAGGTGTATGAAGTTTAAAAACACAGTGGAGCACTTCCTGTTTCACCACATGACATCACAAGGTGGAACAGAGTGTTTTCTGTTTGAGAGAAGAACTCAAAACACAAAACACAACTCCAGGTCTGTTTGTGATGAGGAAACATTATAACATAGATCAGAAATTGCGTAATATTGGCACTTTAAATATTTCACCTTAAGTTGAATAAATCCTGCCTTGGTACTGAATTCCAACGATGTTTAAAATTTCACAGGTTAAGAAATATCTTCTTCTCCACAAATGATTTCTTATTAGCCTCTTAGCGCCTCTCTGCTCCCTGCTCTGTGCTCACTTAGCCTTGGCATTCTTCCTTCATAAATAAACCAGCTTCTTTGACACATGTGTGAAAACTTTATTAAATCCTTAAAATGTTACAGGCCAGAGTCGAGTCTCTGGTCAAACGGACCAGTGACTTTAACAGCTACAAGGCTCTTTTCATCTCTACTCTGTAAATGAGAAAGAGATGGCTCCGTGCTTGAGGAAATCCTAATTTAGACCTGGTTTAGACCTGGTTTAGACCTGGTTTAGACTTGGTTTAATTCAGCTGATCTCTGGTTTGCTCCATAGTAAGTTCTACTCTGCATATGCTTGCTTGTTTAGTCCAGGTTTAGTCTAGGTTTAGTCCAGGTTTGGTGCTTGTTCATGTGTTTTTAGTGAATTTGCTGTGCTTGTGTGCTTGCCCAGTTTAGACTGCTTAGTCCTGATTTAGTCTTGGTTTAGTTCTGATTTGGTTCTCAGTCCGGAGCTGGTATATTTTACATCCTTGTTTTGTTGTAATTACCTGTTTTCAGACATGATTTAGACCTGGTTTAGTTCTGGTTTAGTCCTGATTTAGTCTTGTAAATGACTTACTTTAGTGATGTTTCAGTTCAGCTTCAATCCCAGTGGGAAATCCTGGTTTAGTCTTAATTCAGACCTAGTTTAGTCCTGTTTCTATTCTGAATTAGACCTGGTTAAGTCATGAATCAGTCCTGACTTAGACCCAGTGTAGTCCTGCTTCAAATGGTCCTGGTTCAGTCCTGGTAAATGTTTGGGTGAGTCCTGATTTAGACCTGCCGTGTGTCCTGGTTTAGTCCTGCTACGGTCCTGTTTGGTCCTAGTTCAGTCCTGGTTTGGTCCTGGTTCAGTCCTGGTTTGGTCCTGGTTCAGTCCTGGTTTAGTCTTGGTTTAGTCCTGTTTTCAGTCCTGTTTCAGTCCTGGTTCAGTCCTGGTTTAGTCTTGGTTTAGCCTTGGTTTAGTCCTGTTTTCAGTCCTGGTTCAGTCCTGGTTTAGTCTTGGTTTAGTCCTGGTTTAGTCTTGGTTTAGTCCTGTTTTCAGTCCTGTTTCAGTCCTGGTTCAGTCCTGGTTTAGTCTTGGTTTAGCCTTGGTTTAGTCCTGTTTTCAGTCCTGTTTCGGTCCTGCTTTTGTCCTGTTTCAGATCTAGTTTTGCTCTTGTCCTGAGGTTAACTGCTTCCTGTGTCCTCGGCGTGAGACCAGAGGAAATCTACAGCGTCAAACCAATAAAAGACTGAGAGATAAAACGGTGCAGATAAAGAGATGAGGAGATGAGAGGAACAGATAATGAGAAAGGGGGAGGACGAGGGGAGGAGGAGAGGAGGAGGAGAGGTGGAGGAGGAGGAGGAGGAGAGGTGGAGGAGGAGGAGGAGGAGAGGTGGAGATTGGAACAGTCTTATCAGTCTTCCTGTGATAGTCGTCTGTGTCTGTCAGGGCCACACACACACACACAGGGTTCAGTACAGATTATTTAAGATGAGACAATAGAGGCAGAAACAAGGTTATCGATAAACAAAACAGCAAAGAAATTCAAGATTTATTGGTTAATCGAGAACTGATTATTCAAGAACGAAAAATAAAAATCACTCTGACCATTTTAGAAGCAAAAGACTGTATTTTAGTTCTTGTTTAGTCCTGGTTTAGTCTTGGTTTAGTCCTTGTTTAGTCTTGGTTTAGTCCTGTTTCAATCTTAGTTTAGTCTTCACTTAGTCCTGGTTCAGTCTTGGTTTAGTCTTGGTTTAGTCTTGGTTCAGTCCTGGTTTTGTCATGGTTTATAGTGTTTGAATTTCTACTTATACAAAGATGTTCTGTAGCTACTTATGTGATAAATAAACACATTTGGATCCATTTTGTCTTATTCTATTTTCTTTGCATCTCAAGCTTTAAGTGGTTATTATTATTATTATTATTTTTTTTTTTTATGGTTTTTTTTTGCACTATGAAAACTATGGCACATTTTTGGATTCATGGTTCAAGATGTGGTGACAGGAATTTCCCCAGTGGCACCATTTGACAGTCAAATTAAAATGTAGGCGTGTTCCAGGTAATGGCAAGATTCAAGTTCATTCACAGATTTACTGGTTTGGTTACATGTTGTTCAATAAATTACACACACGCTGCACAATATTTCCATCTCAGAAATTAAAAATGCACAGTGTAACTTTTCCGGTGGAGGGTGCGTCACTTGCTTGTATCGTGGAGACGTTATTGCTTTGGTTTTTTCCACCGTTCTGATACTAGTTTGGCGTCTGATCAATTATTTGCAGAAAAAAGCTTAGTTGCGTGACCTTCTGTCTCCATGGAGATAAGGAAGTAAGCAATAACAGCTCAACAGAGACATGCAAGTGGCAGCCAGTCCACCGGAAAAGTTGCATAGTACATCTTTATCTACACTGACAGCCAAGAGCGTAAGTATAAAATGTATTTCACTTATACAGACAATAGAGGCAGAAATAAGGTTATAGATACACAAAGCAGCAAGAAATTCAAGATTTATTGGTTAATTGAGAATTGATTATTCAAGAACGAAAAATAAAAATCACTCTGACCATTTTAGTCCTGGTTTAGTCTTGGTTTAGTGTGTATATATATGTGTGTATATGTGTGTATATGTGTGTGTATTTGCCCAGGCCTGTGCAGCTCAGTGGAATGCAGGACTTGTCTGAACTGAGCTGTTTTTACGCCTCGGGTCAAAAGTAAAAAGTCTCTCCTCTGAATGTCTCCGTGACACTGCAGCCTCTGTTTGGTTTGTTTGTGCGTTTGTCTGTGAAGTCCACTCAAAACAACGACACACACACTGCAGGTAAAACAGCTGCGTTTCAGTTAGCGCCGCAACATTTAAAGGCCAATAACATTTAAAGGTTTTAAATTACGCAAAACTGACTCGTGTGAGCTTTAAAGGTGCATTGTGTAACTTTTCTGGTGGAAGGTCCGTCAAATGATTTTCTTCCTGGAGATGTTATTCCCTTGTCTGTAATGTTTCACAGTATGGCATTAAACCTTTCTAACTTCATGGAGTCCAATCCAGACCAAGTTACAGGTCAGATCTGTGGAAAGGCGACCCCGCTCACAGTCAGAATCCCTGTTTTTCTAGGTATTTTTGAGCTATAAAACGACCTGTAAATGAATAAATGTAAAGTAGAGCTGTTTAATGTCACACTGTGGAACATTCCAGACACAGCAATGACGTATCCATAGAAACAAGCAGGTGACAAACCCCCAACCATAAAGTCACATAGTGCACTTTTAAGACATGCGGTATTGTTACCTCATTTTGTTTCATTCACACGTTTGAGTAACTGTTTATTATTATTCTATCTACATCTCCAAAGCTCAAAATGCTCTGTTCCACCTTGTGATGTCATGAAGTGGTCGTTTTCAAGGTAACGGCTACTTTTTACCTTTAGCTCAGTAGAGACTGGCAATTTCAGATCTGAAATCATCCAAATGATTCTAGTGAAGGTGTGTGGAGTTTAAAGTCACAGTGGAGCACTTCCTGTATCACCACACGACATCACAAGTTGGAACAGAGTGTTTTCCGTTCAGCCTAAATAAATATGCAGGGTTTGTGTGAATGAAACAAAACACAACTCCAGGTACGTGTGTGATGAGGAAACAACATTATAACAGATCAGAAAACAGCGTAATATGAGCCCTTTAATACAGATGGAAATCGGCTAATCGGCTGATCAGGTTGAATATTTATGCATTTACATTTTAGATTTTTCATGATAAAGTGAACTCCATGGAGACGAGCAGGTCAGATCTGCGGAGAGGCGACCCCGCTCACAGTAAGAATCCAAGTTTTCCCGTGTATTACTTGCCATAAAAACACTTTTAAATGAACTCCTAGATGAACGAGTAAGTACACTTGACTTGTAATTGGACAAATGCAATGCGATGGGTAAGTTTAATGCCATACTTTGGAACATGCATTGAGATCTCCATGGAGACAAGCAAGTGGTGGACCATGAACAAGAAAACTGTCTGCATCTTTATGATAAAATCTTTAAATGGAAAAAGGTAACATATTTAAATTAAACAAGATAGTAGTAGTATTGGAAAGTTTAGATTTTGGTAGAAAAACAAATACAGTGTAATAAATAACGAATCCAAAGCAGTGGTGAATAATTAAGTAAAAAAGCAAAGATAAAGTGATTTTAATATGAGTAAATCAAAACAAATCAGCATTAATAATACAACGTTACTATAGAATATTTAACAAAACGTAGAAATTATAACAAAAATGAATGATTTTGATGATTTTGAGGAAATTAATAACTCAATCTGTGAAATATTATGCAAGTTTAGGACCAGGCAAAGAAAGTACATGTGTATATAGTGTATGTCTGGTGGTGTAGTGGTTAGGGCAATGCACATTTGTGGTGGTTATGGGTTCAACTCCCAGCTCCAACCACAACACATACCGTACCGCCTTCTCATATTACACTATACTCTTACTCCTGTCTAATAATGTTTACCGGTATAAGAATCAGAGCAAATAAATAAGCAAAAAATAATAATTTGAACTGTACTGTGTGTATAAAATAGTGTTGTCACGATACAAAAATGTTAAACTTGATGTTGATAAGGAATAAGGAATAGACTCGATACTCAATACTGATTCCAATACCAAAATGAAAATAAAAACACAATTTATTTAGACAATAGAATGTGATTTTCAACATTAAATCATAGTATTTTCTTTTATATTCTCTTGTGGTCTGTGTAATCCCTCCGTGGTCCTGTGAATGTGACTTATTTTAGTATCGATTCCTGCTCTCAAATGAGTATCTAGTTTCGACACTAGTTTTAGCGATTAGCGATTAGATTTTCTCTCAAATTTAAAGGTTATAATTATCATATAACGAGACACAACAGAATTAGCTGGTACATTGCACACCTTCAGTATTATGTAAGGTCTAATTTTCACAGTGAAATGCCAAAATTATCCATGAGTTAAATTCACACGAACAGAAAATCATTGAGGTGTTTCACATGTATTTGCCTAGAGCTGTTCCACTTGGACGTCTCTCAGATATAATGTAATATTATACAGTAATGAGCCTATATTTATTAACAGTATCATTTACTCCTGTTGTAATTTATATTCTTGCAAACGAGTTCATCAGGTAATTCAAAGCTGCAACTTTTCTATTGGAGAGTCCGTCACCTGCTTCTTTCTACGGAGATGTCATTGTCCTGCCTGGAATGTTCCACAGTATGACATTAAACTGCTCTACCTTACATTTATTAAATTACTGGTGGTTTTATTGTTCAAAAGTATCTAGAAAAACAGAGACCTAGAGAACAGATCTGACCTGTAACTTGGTCTGGTTTGGTCTTCATGAAGATAGAAAGGTTTAATGCCATACTGTGAAACATTCCAGACAAAGCAATAACATCTCCATGGAGAAAAGCAGTTGACGGACCCTCCACCAGAAAAGTTACACAATGCACCTTTAATGAAGCTGTGTTTTCATGTGTTCAAAAATGCATGAAACAAAACTGACTATAACCCGGACTATAGTTTGGTTTTATGCATGGTTTTGAGGTGTAAACATAAACTGTATGTATAAATGGACATAGCTAATCCGTTAGCCACTGCTTTCCAAATAGGAAGTGAGCATGGGCGCGCTTTCGGCTCCATCGACTCGGCTCCAATTCACTTTGTATTGAAAAAACGTTGTTCCTCTCTCTGTAACTGCTGCAGTGAGCCTTGTCATTTTGGTCTTAAAATGTTTGTATTAACTCGCTCTATATGATCCTGGTGTTTTTATTTAGCTCTTTTGTTCATAAATAAATGCCTATTCCTGATATGGAACTCGGCTTCAAATTCATTCCTAACTGCTAGCCTCAGTGAGCTTCATTTGACTGGAGCTGAATGCTATGGTGGCGTCACACAGTCCACTTCTTTATACAGTCTATGGGTGCAGACAATATTATAATTAAAGCAACAATATTATACACATGAAAGAATGTCCATGTATACATATAAAATTTTGTTTTTTTGTTTATGAAGAATTATAAGGGTAATGACAATATTATTATTGTTGTTATTTTTGCTATAATTATATTTTGTAATTTTTTGTATTTTTTTATTTATGTATTCTTATTCTTATTCTTATTTTATTTTATTGTGCATATACGGTTTATTTTGCAATTGGGAATTGCACAGAAAATGTTTCTTAAAGCTTAAAAAATAAAGTATAAAAAAAGAGTTGTCATGGAGACAGAAACATGGCTGCCAATCTGTACAATTACCCTACCTTACACATAGGCAAGGTGGGTGAAGTGTCTTGCCCAAGGACACAATGGAAGTATGCCTATGTATGCTGGTCAAAGCTGGAATAGAACCGCTAGCCTTCAAGTTTGTGGGTGAACATTCTTGAGCCAGAGGTACAATTTCACAAAATATAGGGCAATTTAAAGACACACTGTGTAACTTTTCTGGCGGAGGGTCCATGGAGGTGTTATTGCGTTGATTAGAATGTCCCGCAGTATGACATTAAACTAAACTAAATCGCCGTGGAGACCAGAAGATCACACCCAGTGGCGACCCGGCTCACAGTTAGAATGTAATTTTGAATTTAAGCATAAAAACATTTGTAACTGAATAAATGCAAGATATACAAGTTAAATGCCGTACTGTGGAACATTCAATGAGGAAAACAATAAGATCTCCATAGCAACAAGGAGATCCTCCACCAGAAAAGTTACACAGTGCAGCTTTCATGACTAAACCTGAACAAAACAAAACTAAATTCAAAACAAACCATGGCTATAATGGCATTAAAGCAGGATTAAACCAGGACTAGTGTTAAAGCCACAGATTAAGACGGAAAACAAAGGAATAATAAAGGATTATAAAAGAGTTTGTTCTTACCTTGTACACCTGTCCGTAGGTGCCATTCCCAACCAGTTCCACCAGCTCAAAGATCCCGGCTGGATCCTGAAACACAGAGAAACTGTTATTACGAGAGAACTGTAATTTTAACTGAAATAATGTAACCTAAAGAACACTTAAAGGGCCAATATTACACCACTTTCTGATCTGTTATTAGACTTAGACAAACTTTATTGATCCACAAGGGAAATTATTTGGATACAGTAGCTCAAACATCACAATATGATATAATAACAGAGAGTAACAAAATAGATGGTAGAGCAAAAAAGAGGTGTCAAATGAGACATAATTATAAAAATAAATGTATATGTACAAGTCAAAATAAAATAGAAAAATAAGTAATAAAATATAAAATAAACTATAAAATCACAGCTATAAACAAGAGACAAGAACGACAGTGCAGTGTTACGTGTTATAATGTTGTTTCCTCATCAACAGACCTGGTGTTGTGTTTTGTTTCATTCACACATGTTTAACACACAAATCCTGTTCTTCTCTCAAACTGAAAACACTCTGTTCCACCTTGTGATGTCATGTGGTGATACAGGAAGTGCTCCACTACACCTTCACTAGAATCACTTGGATAATTTCAGCCCCGGACTTGCCAATCTCTGCTGAACAAAAGGTAAAAGGAGCTGTTAACTTGAAAACTACCACTTCATGACATCACAAGGTGGAACAGAGCATTTTGAATTTACTCAGACATGTGTGAATGAAACAAACTCCAGGTATTTTTGAGGTTTTGATGAGGTCACAACATTATAACATGACTAAAAGCTCAGAAGAGTCCATTTTGCGCAATGCAGGACTTTTAACATTATCTGCAGACGCACCAATAAGGACGATTACAACTGAATTCTTTTAACAGAATGATTAAACAGATTCTGGCAAAAATTTACTCAATGTAACATGCAAATAGAAACTGTATAATGTTTACTAGGGTTAATGATAAATTATTACATTATTAACAAAAATTTGAGGTTGTATTTTCTTAGTCTAGTATCAAATTTAGGATGCGTTCACATTTGCTCACACACCACATCAAAATGCGAACTTAACCTGGAACTAAACCGGGACTAGATCAGGACTAAGCCAGTACTAGAACAGGACCAAACCAAGACTAAATCAGGACTAAACTGCAAAGGTTCAAACCAGGACAAGTGTGAACGTTCCCTTAATATTATAGATGTCAATATTTGATGAGAAATGTGATGGGCGGCTGGTGAGGTTGAAAATAGCTTTAGGGAAGACATTTCGTAATAACAAGACCTCGTAAAATGTTTATAGATCGTTGTTTCTGCCTGATTGAAAACAGACAGGAACTTTAAAGGTGCACTGTGTAACTTTTCTGGTGGAGGGTCTTCGTAGAGACCAAACCAGACCGAGTTACAGGTCAGATCTGTGGAGAAACAACCCCAGAATGCCTGTTTTTCTAGGTATTTTTGAGTCATAAAACCACCTGTAAATGGATAAATGTAAAGTAGAGCTGTTTAATGTCACACTGTGGAACATTCCAGGCAGAGCAATGACATATCCATAGAAACAAGCAGGTACACAGTGCACCTTTTAGAGTGAGTTCATCAAAACGGACACACAATCAAAATGAGCAAATCACAAACTCTACAATTTTTGAAGTACAAACATTTCCTGCTCAAACAACAAAATCTGTTCAGTTCATATTTCAGTCTTTTTGTCATTTCTTCAAGATGTGACAAAATGCTATAAATTAAATTAAATTAAATTAAATCACTTGTATATTGCTGAGATATTTTACAAATTTCTATATATATATATATATAGTTTTATATATACATTTATATAATTATGTCTTATTTATCGCCGTGTTTGTAGATACTTTCCCCCAAATGGTTCACCCCTAACTGAAAATGCATGTAACTGTAAACCAGCCGTGTACATAGTCTTGTAGATAGTCTCGTTGGTGTGTTCTTGGTATTTGACCCTGCTCTCTCCTGTTGCGTACCTGTCAAGTTTCACCTGCCTCTCAAAACCTCTCATTCTCTGTTTCTCACGGGCTCCGACTCTGCTTAAAAATGCCTCTTCAGGAAATGCAGTAAAACCTGAGGGCAAACTTGTAAAACTTTAAGCCTTTTAGTCGTCTCCAAATATTGTTAAAGGTCCTGTATTACATAAAATTAATTCTCGTGAGCTTTAAACCATGTTACCTCCTCAAAAACAGACCTGGAGCTGTGTTTTGTTTCAGTAATCCTTTATTATTAGTCTGTCTACATCTCCAAAGCTCAAAATGCTCTGTTCCATCTTGTGATGTCATGAAGTGGTAGTTTTCAGCCTAAATACGCAGGGTTTGTGTGTTAAACATGTGTGAATGAAACAAAACACAACTCCAGGTCTGTTTGTGATGAGGAAACAACATTATAACAGATCAGAGGGAAGGAAATTGTCCCAAATTGTTGCTTTTTCAGATGTTTGTTTTTGATTGAGGGTGTCCAAACTATGGTCCGGGGACCAAAAGCGGTCCACAGAGCATGTTTTGTAGTCCCTCTTCGTCCCTCCTGCTGAATTGGCCCAAATAGGTAGAATGTTTTTCTTTTAATTCACACAAATGTAAGTAATTTTACAACTAGATACTAACTGACATCGCGCTGCACTGTGACACAGATCTAAAATTAATGTTCCAAGTCTTATTAAAGGAACAGTGGCTCTGTCAAAGCTGCCGTGTTAAATACTGAATCTGAATGACTCATTATAATGATCACTGTCGGTGGTCCTCTGCTTCAAATGGGTTTAGACAAGTGTCTCTATGGTTTAGCCAGAAAATACAGTTAAAGCTGCACTGTGTAACTTTTCTGAGGGAGGGTGCACCACCTGCTTGTGCCTGGAATCTTTATAACAGCCATTCCCAAAGACTATGGTACCATGGCCCCCGTACGAAGATCACACAGGGCCCCTCTTCTAATATTTTACTTTATACATGTAAAACATTTGTGTGTTAAAACAAAACATGAGGGCTTAATACAAATGGAAATATAAACAAATATCTTAAGCAAACCTGATTTAAAACTCAATTTTCTTTTTTGTTATGTGGACAGCCTTTTTATAACATTAAACATGTCAGTTTCCTCAGAGACAGACAGGTATGTGACTAAGATGGATACGTCTAAACATTTTAAACACATGACAAAAAGACTAAATTATGAACGCAAACAAATACAAAAATCATGTTTCAGAGTCTGTTTGTACAGATCTAAACTACAGGGTTAGCAGTTTTTATGCAGAATAAGACAATAAGATATTTTATTGTTTGTGGAGGAAATTATTCTTCAAAAATAGCAGCCTTTGTGATCTGCCAATAGTGTCCACTTAAATTGTGATTTCAGTTCAGTTGCGATGAATCTTGCAGCCCTATAAGCCTGAATCTTAAGACTGTGTTAAGTCTCTCAATAAAAAGTTGAAATTTCATTAATTTTGAACTATCCTCTATATTAAACAAAATTTGAAACTGTGAACATAAGTAACAAAAACAATAAAATTGTCTGCCAGGGAGATTAGCTGAAAGTTGACGCCAGCAGGACTCTGATAAGTTTATCCCTTGAACATCCAAACACAGATTTACGCCTGGTGAGGACACAGATACAAGATTATTTTTAAAAATAGTTTCACTTTTCACTCAAGGTCAAACTGAAGCACATGTGATTTCTTTTTTTTAGTCAACATCAAACCTGATGATATTAAAAGCCAGTGTTTCTAATGTTATCTGTGTGGAGCTTTGAATAAAGATTATAACAACTCTCCAGTAAAAATATGAAGATGGTCCAACCTACAGATGAGAATATGAGAAGATAAAGGATCAGACAGAGGGTCAGTGCAGAAAACACAGGATCAAATAGGATTAAATATTGAGTTCATAATAACAGTCTATAGGCCGGTTTGCACCATTTATTTGAATAAATAAACCTGCATGAGTCCACAGCTCCAGAGTAAAAGCTCTAAGCCCTGTCCCTCAGAGACACGCGCACATCCGTGTCCTCTGTCTCGCGGGGACAGACACGTGACTGACCCTCTCAGTTCTGTTTGATTTACGTTTGTGTGAAGTAACTCGCTGCTCATATGGAGCTCGGCTCGTGTCCATCACGGGTCAATCTGTTCCTGTGTTTTGTCTCATCACATGGCACGCGCACATTCCTGCACTGTCTCCTCGCACACGCACACATGCGCGTGCGTGCTGCTGCTCGGTGCTGATGCTGCTGTCGCCACCATCACATCGCGAAATGGCGGAACGCGCTCCTGTAGCGGCTCCGCTCGGCGCGTGCGTGCGTATACCGGTGTGCCTCGTGCCTGCCGGTGAGCGTGCACGCGTGTGAAAGTGGGGACAGTGTGTCAAGCCGCGGCTGAGCCGAGCTTAACATCTGCCCCACATTCAGCAATGCACAGACACCGCGCGCGGCCCATTATCCGGCCTCACGCACGCGCACGTGGCTGCACGCGGTGAGCGGCAGCATCAGCTCACGTCACATCACGCGCCAGTTGTTGAGGAAAAAACAGCAACAACAAACAAGCCCTGATTACTTCAATCACTGCCTGCGCCAATATCAGCGCCACCTCCGCTGTTCCTCTGCACACTTTTGATGACAGGTCACACGCGCGCTTCTCCATTGTGCTCAGATGTTGCACTGGCGCTAAAGTGGCTCCTTTTGTCCACAACGCGCAGAGAAGCTTCACACACGCATCTCTTCAAACGAGGTTTAACACCGTTTCAATAGAAAGACGACCTCCTTAATGTGTTTATGAACTGCTTCTGCCAAGACCATATCCATAAATAGACTGAACAATTTAGACATCAATAGAAGCACAGCGCTCCAACAATCCACCACACCGCGTTTAAACCGAAGACTCAAGAATAAGAGCGCGTTTTACGCACAGAACCATCACAGTGGCGATCAGAGAATTGGGCTAATCTGACAGCGCCAATCAGCGCTAAACCAGGGCACAGAGGGGCTAAGTTAAACAGGTTTAAGTCTGTGCAAAAGTGTTCTGTGCTACAAAGCTGCAGGGACCCGGTCCAGGTGTGAAACTGGGGCAAAACAACGAGCCATCTCTAATCACAACCAAAGGTGCAACATGATTCACCTTCACAATTCAAATACTATATCAGGACTAAACCAGACCTAAACCAGGACTAAACCAGGACTAAACCAGAGCTAAACTATGCTATACCGGGACTAACCCCGGTCTAAAATGTAGGAAATTGAATCAGGACGATAAGAGCTATAATTAGGCCTAATAAATCATAAGGAATATGTCTAAACCAGAACCAAACCAGGGCTAATTCCAGACTCATCCAGGACTAAGAAAGGACTTTATGATCTAACTAGGAACGGACAAATCTAGGGCAATGCTAGGACGAAACCAAATCCAAATCAGCACTAAAAAGCATAAAAATGTAGCTAAAGCAAAGACTAACAAATACTAACCCAGGACTAACCCTGAGCCGATAAGGACTAAACCAGCTATAGGTTGGAAATAAGACTAAACTAAGGTGAAATAAAACAGCACTAAACCAAAATAGACCCAGCTCTGAAGCGCACTGAGCCGTAGTGTTTTAATGGACGAGGCTGCGTCCTGGAGGTGATCGTTGGGTCTAATTGGAAACCACTGCACATCGGTGAAGACATGCCCCTACTGTCTGCCCGCGTGCACTATTTTACACCCATTCCTTGTCGTGCACGCGCCCGCACACACACATACACAGGCAGTACGCGCACGCACGAGCCCAAGGATGTGAAGCGAGCGAGGAAGGACGGAGGCAGAGACGGGGAAGGGTGGGTAAACGGTTGGAGACGGGGACATTTGGTGTATCGGTGTTAGTGGTGTGCATACCCGGAGCGCAGATAGGTCGATTTCATCCAGACTCCTCGCGGGGGAGTCGCTCGCCATCGTGCTCTCTGCGGATCTCAAGATGGATGCAGGAAAAACCATCGAAAATTCCCCCCGAAATCTCCTGTCCCTCCTGTCCCCCCGCGCCTCTCCGCCGCCGTCAGCTCAGAACGGACCCCCCGCCTCCACCCCCCGACCGGCCCCGTGCGAGACCGCGTCCGTGCGCTTCTGCCGCCGCCGCCGCCGCTGCTGCCGCTTCTGCCGCCTTCACGGAAACGCGCCCAAATGTGCATCCAAAATCACGAAGAGGAAAGAGGGGGATAGTGATAGTCCGGGCCCGCTACATGACGCTCTCCTCCGCTGCTACATAGCCTGTCCTCCGTGAGAAGCAGCTCCAGCGCCCGTCGGTGTACGTCTCCGTGCGTGCGTCTCTCCTGTCCGTGCGTCTGTGTGCGCGCGGGAGTGGCTTGTGACGAGGCTGCGCGCTCCACAGAGACGCCCAATAAGCAAAAATAAAAACCAGAGGGACCGTCTACAGTGGCCCATAAGCAACATCCAGTTAAAGCAGACATTTTCTTACTGTAATAAGATAAGATAAGATAAGATATGCCTTTATTAGTCCCACAGTGGGGAAATTCCAGTGTTGCAACGCACAGTTCAAGAACAGCAGGAAAATGGAACATGCAATAAAACAAGATAATAGATAATGGCTAAAAAAAGAATAATTTAGAAATAGACTTAAAGATAGACTCTAATTTTGTTTTGTTTTGGTGGAGCAAAAATATAAAATACAAAATATAAAATACCAAAAAATACTATTATGTACAATAAAAGTAACAGTGCAGCATATGAACAGAGTAAATCTCAGTAAAGTGACTTCAGTATATTATGTTATTTACAGTAATGACTATGTTTATGTACAGACAGGATAAATATCAGTAAAGTGACATGAGTGAATTGTATCAGAGGTCTTCAGTATTGCACATAGATAGAGTTGAATGACACATGTTCAGTGTTAACAGTGTTCATTATACAGTCTGACAGCAGCAGGAAGGAAAGACCTGCGAAATCTCTCCTTCACACAGCGAGGGTGAATCAGTCTGTCACTGAAGCTGCTCTCCAGAGCAGACAGGGCGTCCTGCAGGGGGTGACACTCATGGTCCAGCATAGAGATGACCTTAGCCAGGACCCTCTTGTCCCCCACCTGCTGCACTGAGTCCAGAGGACAGCCCAAAGAAATCTCATGTAAACTAACAGGGAGCTGGACTTTAATTATCCATGGTGTCAGAGTGATGAAAATCTAGTACCGTTACCATAGCAATTAAAAACAAAATAGCCTCTTCTGTCTTTTGAATGGACATATATCTTCTAAAACCATGAATAACTTTGATAATTGAATGCACCTTTTCATATTTGTACTTAAAAATATATATATTAGGTAAGAAAATAGATTAATCATAAATGTAGACTGTATAAAAAAGTGGAGAAAGGGAGTGTGACGTCACCCATAGTGTTCAGCTCCAGTCAAATGAAGCTCACTGAGGCTAGTGGTTACAGGGGCAAATTTGGAGCCAGGTCCATATTAGGAATAGGAATTTATTAACGGACAAATAATAAATGGCGAAATAAAAACACTAGGATCATGTAGAGCAGGTTGATGCCAACATTTTAACATTTTAAGACCAAAATGACGAGACTCCCTGCAGCAGTTACGGAGAGAAGGGTGACTATTTCTCAATGTAAAGTCAATGGAGACGGAAGTGCCTCCATGAACACTTCCTATTAGGAAAGCGGCAGCTAGCAGGTTAGCTACGTCCATTTATATAAACAGTCTATGATCGTAATACTAACAATAGTGCAATGGATTTATGTAGCACCTTTCATGAACCCCGGATACAGAAGGGAGGCTGCCAACACCACATTCATACTGGGCAAGTAAGTAAATAATATAGTAATAAGTGAAATAAAATAATAATAACTAATTTTGTCCATATGGTGTAATGCTAACATAGCTTAATTCACAAATATAGGCTAGACCAATGTTTTTACAGTGAATATTCATTTTCAGAACTTGGAAGAATAAATGTACTAATAGATACAGGTAGAGTTCTCACAAATATAATATTATATTTGTGGGAACCATTTAATCAGTGCATTTAAGGCCGAGTTTTTGCATTATTATCCAAATGTCGCTGCTTTTACAAACACAAGATGGCCGCCGCTGTTGCCATGGTAACAGAACACGTGGCCTCTCTAGCCTTTCTTAGCCCTCACGTGGAGACGCCCCTCGAGCCGCACTCACACCTCATTATAACAGCAGCTTTGACACGGCGGAGGTGCGCGACACGGTACTGCAGGTCTCCCGACGCAAAGGTCACGTTGTCATAACCAATAACCACGTCTTAAACCGTTTGTACCGCACCGTTCCGGTATTTTGACAAATATAATTCATCAAACACAAATAAGCTTAAATATAGGTCGATATACGTGTAAAGTTATGTTCATTATTCCTTGTTTGGAGCCATTTAATAGGCGATGTTTACGCACCAAATATCTGATCTCTGTAGTTATCAGATTATTGAAATGTCAGGCATGAGCAGGTTTTTTAGGAGAATTACGCAAAAAGGGCAAACTAATGAAAGAGAAAATGTTTAAAATAAGGTCCTATATTACACAAAATTGTGAGCTTTAAGACGTGTTATAATGCTGTTACCTCACCAAAAACATACCCTGAGTTGTGTTTTGTTTCATTCTCACATGTTTGAGTAATTCTTTATTATTAGTCTATCTACATCTCCAAAGCTCAAGACGCTCTGTTCCACCTTGTGATGTCATGAAGTTTAGTTTTCAAGTTAACAGCTCCTTTTATTCAGTAGAGATTGGCAATGCAGGGCTGAAATGATGCAAATTAATGATTCTAGTGAAGGTGTATGGAATAAAAAACACAGTGGAGCACTGCGTACCACTTCCTTATGCTATGAATATGCAAATATGGTCAAAAATGTGTTGACAGCCAAGCATAATAAGACTTTACTTTGTGTATCTGTATAATTTTTGTATAGGATTTACCTCAGATGCCCTTAGTGATGTAATCCTCTCTTTTTACTGAATTCTTTTCACAAATTCTCTGTGTGCATGGCCTGATATTTGCCTTATTTTCATCAGTATCAGACAATATTACTGAGTTACAGGCACTTCTCAGCTGTTTTACACTATATTTTTTGATATTTTTGCATCTCTTTCCCCTATACTGAAGCCATTAAGATGCTACAACAGATATTAGAATACGTTCAGACCTGGTTTATTGCCATTTTAAACATTTCAGAGAGGTATGAGGAGGTTTCTGCTGTTATTGTTGCTTTTTAGATTAACACAAGCCTACATTTGTGTTTCTCTGTGTTCAGACCTGTGTAGCTCCTCCTCTTTGTGCCTCGTAGTGGATTCAAGTTTGGGCAGGTTTCCTCTTCACATACTCTCCCCATTTGCTCCTGTCTCTGCTCCTGTCACTGCTCCTGTCACTGCAGACACACCCAAGACTATAAACACAGACAAATACAAGGAAAAAGAAATGAAGGAGCTTAAATGGAGGGAAAATGTCTTGTTTAAAAATACTGCTATTGCTACTAATATCCTCCTGCTTATAATACGTCCATGGGTTTTAGAATCAAGAGAATTAGGACAGTTGCCATAGCAGTTTCCAATTAAAATATTACAAATCTTGGAATGGGAAAAAGTCCTAAAAATGCTGCATAATACCAGAAAGTTGAAAATCATGAGTACTACTGTCACTGTCACCATTGTGGGCCACTAGTACTACAAATACTTCACAGTTATATTGCAACTATGTACTATGACAGATACTATACAAGCCTATAGTTTCTACGGCTACCACATTAATTCATACTTTGCAGTTTCATCACGCTGGGGGTGTTCTACATGCTCCTCTATTGGCGGAATGTTCAGCAGTTACCATGGTGACACAAAGCACACATTAGCAAACAAACAAAAAAGGTTTAAATGTGCACTACGTAACTTTCTAGTGGAAGGTCGTCATGTAGATGTTATTGCTTTGTCTGGAATGTCCCACAGTATGGCATTAAATGTATTTATTTCCATCGAGTCCGCATTTCCTCCAGGCCCGGTTACTGTTCAGATCTGTGGAGAGGTGAGCTCACTGACTGTGGGATTGTATGTATTTTTGAACAGTAAAACACCTGTAATTGAACGAATGCAACATAGATGAGTTTAATGCCATACTGTGAAAACTTTTACGAAAAGCAATAATATCTCCATGGAAACAATCTTGTGGAGCATAAAAATTACACAGTGCACCTTTAAGATAGTCTGAAAACTCAAGAAAAAATACAAAATGGATTTAAACAGCACATTTTCACGAGTCTGTGATCAATACGAGCGTTCGTGGTTCTGTTTACGAGTTTGATTTTCAACAAAAAAGGCGAGAGAGACTAACAGAAAAACTGCCGGCTAATGCTAGCTAGCTTGTGACTGTAATTATATGTGTGAGAGAGACTTGTTAGACAGTAAGAATTATCTCGTTTGGTGTCAGTTCAGCCAAGTCGGTTCTTTCTGGTCAGATTGTGTTAAAATAAAACTCTGATTAAGTCTAACTTGAGTAACAGCGCTTCTAACAGAGCAGTGCTTTCTGTTAGCATCACACCCCTGGGGAATGTTGATACCGTCAGCTACTGGTTCTAGCTTTGCAAATAGCAAACTTTATTCATAGGACAACTTTTGCTACCACTAAAATTAAAATTACTACTGTTAGCCTGTTATTATCACTACAAATAAGTCTAATCTAGTGCCTTAAAGGTGCATTATGTAACTTTTCTGGTGGAGCGTCCGTCACCTGCTTGTTTCTATGGATACATCATTGCTCTGCCTGGAATATTTCACAGTATGACATTAAACAGCTCTACCTTACATTTATTCAATTACAGGTGGTTTTATAGCTCAAAAATACAAAATAAAATACAATTAAACAGACGTTCTGACTGTGAGCGGGGTCGTCTCTCCACAGACCTGACCTGTAACTTGGTCTGGTTTAGAATCCATGAAGAAAGAAAGGTTTAATGCCATACTGTGAAACATTCCAGACAAAGCAATAACATCTCCACGGAGAAAAGCATTTGATAGACCCTCCACCAGAAAAGTTACACAATGCAGCTTTAAATACAGTTTCTTTATATATTAAAAAAATCTACCTATAAGTGGGCAGAGAGAATTTATTTATATATACACATGAAGAGAGATAAACGCATTCTTCTTTTTTTTTTACATGTATTTATGGATTTACTACGTTACAGTCGCTTCATCTCTGGCTCCTCCTTGTGGACGAGTTGAGAACTGCAACACCGACAGCCGTTCAGTGAGTGACAGTTTCTCATTACTGTTTCTGTGATAAGAAAACACAGAAGGAAATTAGACTGGAAGATTACGAGAGAATGAAGATTAAAAGAATGTATTGTTTTTTTTGATGTGGGGAGACTAAGATTTATTACAGTAATACGAGTTTATATGGATCGCTGGAATATTTGTTTATATTTTGACAAAGGTTTGATTGAAAATTATGTATTGCTAGATATTTCTGGAATATCTGCTCTATATCAGGAAGCACAATGATTAGTCCCTAAAACTGAATAAATGTGGGAGGGCATCTGACATAAATACATAAATAAAATAATTTCCCTTGTGGATCAATAAAGTTTGTCTAAGTCTAAGTCTAAATTGTCCATATTAATAGGGAAGATTTCTTATCGACATGTTGATTAATGAGCATTGTCATAAATAAAACTCAAACTTTTTTACATAATAAAGGGAACGTCGTTTAAAGCAACAGTGCGTAACTTTCTGGAGGTGGCAAGTCAGCTGCTCGAGTCCATGGAAACAGAAAAATAAAACCATACTTCGGAACATTCTCTGTGGAGATAGATAGATAGAAGTTTTATGCCATACTGTGATAGATTATAGCCAAATGAACACAATTACCATGGAAACAAATAGAAGGCAGTCAAATATGAGTCAGGTTTGTGGAGATGCGAGCCGGCTCACAGCAAGAACACACGTTTGAGTTTTACATTTCGACTTTTTCAGTGCAATAAAACAACCAACACGAGAGAGTATTTGTCTGAAAGTGTAGAAACAGTGGCTTTAATGAGGACACATATAATGACGTTGTCTTATTAAAACTTGATTTATTGTTTTATTCTCGTTGTTTCACAAGAAGCAAGTCGTGACAAAGAAATGCAGGTTTGAAGAACAGTCTGAGCAAATAGTGCAATTTACAGAAAAATCACTGAGAGAAAGAGAAAGAGAGGAAAAGAGAAGAGAGAGAGCGAGACAGAAAAAGAAGGGGTGCTGGAGTGGAAGGGAAAGAGGGTTAGAGAGAAGGTTAAAATGAGGGATGGGGAGAGAGGAGAGAGAAGTAAGGAGTGATAAAGAAGAGAAAGAGAGAGGAGGTGTTGAAATGGACGTCAGCGAGAGGATGGAGAAAAAGGGAAAGAAAGAGTAAGAGAGAGAAAGAAGAGATAGAAGAGAGGGGGACTGAGAGGAACAGAAAGAAAGAGAGAAGAGCATAGACTGTATAAATGGAAAATGGACATACAGTAGCTAACCCGCTAGCCGCCTCGCTCCAAATAGGAAGTGAGCATGGGCACTCTTCCAGCTCCATTTCACATTTTACACATTTTATTGAAAAAACGTTGGCCCTCTCTCTGCAACTGCTGCTGTGAGCCTCATTTTTGGTCTTAAAATGTTCGTATTAACCCACTCGACTTGATCCTGCTGTTTTTTATTTTGCCATTTTTCCTGTAAATAAATTCCTATTCCAAATATGGAACTGCTGGCCTCGGTGAGCTTCGTTTGACTGGAGCCCCACACTCCTTCGTCCACTTCTTTATGCAGTCTATGGAGGGCAGTGGTGGAGAGAAGTAGAGATGAAGAGAAGAGAGGAGACAGGAAGGGAGAGAGAAAAAGTAAAAAGGAAGACGAGAGTTGAGAGAAGGGTTTTTCGAGGAGGATGGGGGGAGAGAAAGAGAGAGAAAGAGGGTGGAGAGAAAAAAAGAGTAGAACTGGAGGATAGAGAGAGGGGGAAAAGAGGGAGAACAGTACAGCCACAACACATCTGCAGTTTACTCATTGTCCATCATGCTTTATACAAAAGTAACGTTTAGGAATAGTGTCTTTTTTGTGTATAAAATTTAACACACTTTTTTCTTTTTTTTATTTTAACCAGATTTCACATTAAATTGTAGTTATGAGTAAATTCAGTTCACATGTTTTTGGTACTGCAAATTGCATAAAATAAGGTTTCAGTTTCAGTTTTGGCTTTTCGTGGCACCTAGTGGACAAGAAAATGCTTACATTTTTGTTAGTAACTTTTAATACCTGTGTTAAAGGTTCTATATTAGGGAAAATTGACTCTTGTGAGGTTTAAGCCATGTTATAATGTTATTACCTCAAACAAAACACAACTCCAGGTCTGTTTTTGATGAGGAAATGTTATATCACTGATAAAAAAAACTGTGTAATATGGGCTCTTTCTTACTGAAGCTATTTTGAACCTTTTAAGGCCACTGTATTTAGTTTTATTTTATATTTTTATCGACCAAAACAGGTTTGGTTTCTATTAATTCTAGTATTTATAATGCCCAGTACTGATAAGCCTATCTATAGTGTATAAATCCAGTCTTACAAAATGGAGAATTTCTGGTAAAAGGTCAAAGACACAGAGGTAGAACAACAGTCAACACCAAAAGGCAAGTTTGGAGCGAGATACAAGTTTCAGCCAATCGGATTCATGCTTTAAGGACAGTGGGCGGAACCATGCATTTAAATTATCACATAAAAAGACGCACATTAGCAAATATACAACCCCATGCAGACTATAGACAGTTTAAATGTACAGATTTGAGTGCTGAGTTGGGGTTTTTGTCATTTGGAAACAGGATTGCGTCGCATTTAAGATCACGACTGGAACTTATTTTAAAAAGTCGAATATAAAATCATTGCGAACTGTGATATTTCTAGCAGCTTTGTCTGGTTTGGTCAAGTCTAGTCTTATTATAGTCCAGATTGAGACCAGTTCCAGTTGTACTTTGAATCTGGTTTAGACCTGGTTTAGACCTGGCTTAGACCTGGCTTAGACCTGGTTTAGATCTGTTTTAGACCTGGTTTAGATCTGTTTTAGATATAGTTTAGTGCTGATATGGTTCTATGGTTCTTTATGCATACTATAATTGGAATAGTTCATTGCAAACACTTATTTTTTAGCATTTAGTGAATTTAAAATATGACCTATGTGACTTTTCAGGTAAAGGTTCACCCACATGCTTGTCTCCATGGAAACATCGTTATGTTGTTTGTCTGGAATGTTCCACAGTATGACATTAAACTTACCCCTATAGAGACTGAATGAAGGTGACGTAAACTGGTCAGATCTCCCCACGCACAGTAAGAACAACAACTTCTTTGCAATAAAAACATATACAAATGAATACGTTCACGAGTTTGATGACATACTGTGGAACATTTCAGACAGAGCAATAGCATCTCCATGGAAACTAGTAGGTGGTCGACTCTCCTTCAGAAAAGTTATGTAGTGCAACTTTAAGTGTGAATTTTATCGCAGCTAAAAACTACCTCAAAGGTGCACTACTGTATGTAACTTTTTGGTTGGGGGTCTATCACCTGCTTGTTTCTATGGATACGTCACTGCTCTGCCTGGAATGTTCCACAGTATGACTTTAAACAGCTCTACCTTACATTTATTTAATTACAGGTGGTTTTATAGCTCAAAATTACCTAGAAAAACAGGGATTCTGACTGTAAGCGGGGTCGCTTCTCCACAGATCTGACCTGTATCTTGGTCTGGTTTAATCTCCATGAAGAAATAAAGGCTTAATGCCATACTGTGAAACATTTCAGACAAAGCAATAACATCTCTATGGAGAAAAGCATTTGACAAACCACCAAAAAGTTACACAATGCACCTTTAATTACTCTAGTTACACAGACCTGAATCTACTTCCAGTTGTAATAAAAATTGTATGGAGTTATGAAGTCATGTTGGAGACACTATAACAGAAAATTTAACTAATTTAACTCAACAAAACAATTCAAAATATGCAAATAACGATGGAAAAATAACAAACATAAATAAAATCTGACACGAAATAAAAAATTACCCAAGATTTAATGACTATGGTCCTCAGCCTTCAGCAGATCATTCACTGTAAACAAACATGATTTCAAAACTCTTCACGTTATTTTAAGACAATGAAGCAGCTTGAAAAACAAATACAATATAAAGCAATGTAAACAGAAGTAAGCGTAGCATAAATAATGGTGCATTTAAGGGCAATAGGAATGGACATTTACCTATTTAACAGACAAAGGCATGTCAGTTAAAGGTGCTTTGTGTAACTTTTCTGGTGGACGGTCAGTCAAATGCTTTCCTTCATGGAGATTATTATTATTGCTTTGTCTGGAATGTTTCACAGTATGGCATTAAACCTTTCTATCTTCATGGAAACCAAACCAGACCAAGTTACAGGTCACATCTGTGGAGAGGCGACCCCGCTCACAGTCAGAATGCCTGTTTTTCTAGGTATTTTTGAGCTATTAAACTACCTTTAATTGCATAAATGTAAAGTAGAGCTGTTTAATGGCATACTGTGGAACATTCCAGGCAGAACAATAAGATACCCATAGAAACAAGCAGGTGACGGACCCCCAGCCAAAAAGTTACACAGTGCATCTTTAAAGACACAAGTAAAGTGATTAAGTCATAGAAAATACATGGTAGTAGGGATGGGAGATATTGACAAAAATGAATATATCAGTAAAGTTTTTGGATTTTTCCGATCAGATTTTCAGACGATATTTTGACAGTACTTCTGAAATATGCAAAAATGCGATTATAAACCATTATTTGAAAGATTACAATGCAAGTTTGTTTTATTTTTTATATATAGGAGCTATATATGTAGAGGTACTTCAATCACAACTGAACCTGGATTGCCAGTTTCTTAACCTGCATAGGATTTTGATCAGAGTTTTTTTTAGGTTTAAACCAACTGGATTTCAGCTTTGAAACTGGCAACCCAAATGAGAGACTTGTGCGAGGCTCATTCTGCTTTCTGACTGGATAATCGTCTTAAACCAAAACACCAAATTAACATAAACAACTTGAGGAGCACGTCCAGTGTTTCTGTAACAAAGAATAAATCAGCATTATAATTGTTACCAGTAAGATCTGAACTTGTCTATCTCGTATCTGGGGACACAGTTAAGCCATGTTTAGGATTTAAAGTCAAACATCAATCCTTTAATTAGCTATTTTTTGTCATTTTTTTAACTCTATACCTACATTTATATCTATAGCCTATCTCCAAAACTAGAATAATTGCGATATAATCTTTTTTGCCATACATCTCCCACCTCTACCGGAGTATCAGAGTTGGCGTGATCATGCGTCTCCTTTAATAGAGACTGTCCCACTTTGAGGGTTTCTTTAGGCAATTTTAAGACAATTGTTCTTTTTCATAATGACACTTAGTAATACAGTTGTAAAGGCGTTTTCTGTTAACGCCATAATGAAGTTTTAGTTGCAATTTGTGCAGTTTGTGAGTTCATATTTTTACAGTTTTTTGACTCAAGATCAAATTTTGTTTTTTGGAAGACATGACTTAAAACTTGCATTATGTAACCTTTTCGGACTGGCGGGCTGGCCACCTGTTTCTTTCCATGGAGATATTATTGCCTTTGCCTGGAATGTTCCACAGTATGCCTTTAAACCCATCTCCATAGAGACAAAACACGAGATGGCACTAGATCAAGGTATTTTGAAGAAATACAAAACTCTGTAATTGAATAAATGCATGTTGGATAAGTATGATATTAAACTGTGGAACATTCTGGGCAAAGCATTAACATCTCCATGGTAACAGCCACCCCAATGGTAAAGTTACATAGTGTAGCTTTAAGAAAAAAAAGCTGCTTTGCAATTTGTATAAGGCAATTTCCAATAAATCAATCAGTTTTATAATTTGCATAATTACGTGCTCAAAACATACAAAAGGACTTCCCAGAAACATAACAAAGGTTGCGTTCACACTCAATCCTGGTTTGGTCCTACTTTGGACCCGGTTTAGTCCTGATGTAGACTTGGTTGGGTTCTCTTTTAGTCCTGTTTTAGTCCTGGTTTAATCCTGGTCTAGTCCTGGTTGCATCCTAGTCTAGTGCTGGTTTAGTCTCGGCCTAGTCTTGATTTAGTTCTTGTCTAGTCTTGGTTAAGTCCTTGTCTAATCCTGGTCTAATCCTGGTCTAGTCCTGGTCTAGCCCTGGTCTAGCCCTGGTCTAGCCCTGGTCTAGTTCTAGTTGCGTCGTAGTCTAGTCCTGATTTTGTCCTGGTCTAGTCCTGGTTGCATCCTAGTCCAGTTCTGGTTTAGTCTTGGTCTAGTCCTAGTCTAATCCTAGTTTAGTCATGGTGTGCAGTAGTCCTGGTCTAGTCCTTGTCTAGTCCTGTTTTAGTCCTTGTCTAGTCCCAGGTTTAACCCCAATTTTGATGCGTCTATAAATATGAACGCACCCATTGAAAACAAACACTTAAATTAAGGAGTGCTGAATGAAGAATAGCTTAAATTTCCCACATTTGGTCCGTCCTTGAACGCAGCGCAGTGTAAACAGAAACTGGTTTGAAGTGAGTCTTAAACAGGCCACTTCAGGCTTAGATCCACAGTGACACGAAGCAGGAAAGTCTTTGGCACTTTGTCAAAACAAGGCTTCAAACGCACTTTAGTGTTTCTTAATGGGGCTGCGTTCACTGCACCCACGTTGCATAGTGTTTCCTTCGTTGTTTCTTAATGATATCCACTTAATCCGAGTCAACACGGCCCTCTAGAGTTGGACTTTTTCCTCTTCAGGCTTCTCAAGTGTTATTGGCTATAAAAACTCACATATGGGCCCATCGTAGAGGTCAAACAGAGGAAGTGCAGGTTCATGGCTGCGTCCCATTTCTGCTCACTTGTCTCCTTGATTCCTCAGCTGTCAATCACATCTGCTGAGAAGAGATCGAGAGAGCCGATTGGTCCCTTCTCCACAGTGGGCGGGGTTTATCAGCGAGGAAAGAAGGAGTCGAGGAGGCAAGTGAACAGAACTTGAACACGAGTTTGTGAATAGAACCGCTTTCTGAAGCTATTGTGAAGAATAATTTCAGAATCTTGTGTTGTCATATGAACGCAACCTATTCCCATAATATAACAGTAAAAACTAGATGCTCACTACTTAAATTTGGGGCTTATGGCGCAGACAGACAGCCTCTCATTCATCAGCGTGCCCCAGGGCAGCTGTGGCCACAACAGTACCTTACCACCGCAAAGTACAGTATGTAGTGAATGAATAATGCACGGAATTGTAAAGTGACTTTGAGCATCTGGAAAAGCACCTATTGATAATCTGCAGTGACATCACGCTGGGGGTGTTCTACATGCATCTCTATGGTGGAATGTTAGCCAGTTACCATGGAGACACAGTGTACACATTAGCAAAGACTGTCAAAAATGTTTTAAGACTGACTCAAGAATAAATACAAAATGGATTTAAAACACACATTTTCAGGATCAGTAGCGTTCATGGTCCAGTTTAGGTGTTTGATTTTTAACAAAAAGGGGAGAGCGACTCACTGAAAAACTATGATGTTATTTGAGAGGGACTTGTTTAACAGCACAAATCAGATCACCTGTTGTAGCTCCACCTTATAGTCAGATTATGTTAAAATAAAACTCAGATTAAAGACTAACTAGTGTAACAGAGCTTTAAGACAGAGCAGTGCCTACAGTTAGCATCACAACCCCGTGGGAATGTTGATGACATCAGCTGCAAAGTATCAATATAATACTAATGCATTATTATTATTATTCATTTGCCACTGACATGCACTTTCACCCTTCCTTCTCCAGATGGCGCCACATCGTCTGAATCTCATTTGTTTTCTCTTCTTCTTTTTTCTCTTCTTTTCTTGCTTTTTTATTTCTCCTCTCATGTCCAGACCTCCATCGGCACCATGGCCTCCTTGGACCCGATGGGAGGGAGGAGGTTCTGTTCAGCCAGAAACTGCAGTGGGAATTGAACCGCAAACCCTCTGATCTTCTTCAGCTCCTCGCGCGCTCGGGCCGGGTCCTCTTTCTCCAGACCGGGTTTGGACAGAAAACTCTCCAGCTCCAGGATGCTGCGGACATCACTGGACGGCAGGCAGCGGAAAACCTAAAAACGGGAAATATAAGATGATTATATTCATCCAACTCCATGGAAACAAGCAGGTGCAGAATGAGTTAGGGTCAGATCTGTGGAGCAGCGAGCCACCAGAAAAGTTAAATAATGCAGCTTCAATTAAACACAGCGCTGGTGTAACAGAAAGTGTGGAGTTTAATTGTGGCTAAATCAGACGGACAAGAACTCAAAAAACAGGACAAAATGTGAATAATTAATGCATGCTTTAAGGTAATGAAAACACAGCGGCACCTTCTGGTAGATGGTGGCGTTGCGAGCGCAGATGGACATCCAGACCTCTTTATAAAACGTGTCACTGATCGGGTCTGAGACGTCTATGGACGGGTCAGTGTTCGCTCCAAGAATCGTCCTGAAGAAAGAAAAACATAAAACCAGTGAGTAGAAAAGGTAAGATGTGATAATAATAATGCCCACTTGACAATTTGAATATAGTTTACAAATACGGCATACTTCTTTATTTATTTATACGTACACACACATTTAAAAAAGGTGTTCATTTATTTTAAGGAGAATTTTTTTTTTTTTTTTTTTAAGATTGCAATGTATACATTTTTTTTACCAGTGTATCAAAGGCGAAATGTCCCTCCTCTCTCTACAACATCATCAAATAAAGCCAATGGACCAAAAACATATGATTAAAAAAAACCACCGTACAATATATATATATATGGGCGCTATTCACATTTATGTCAAAAAACTGGAAGACTTTTGGAAACATGCGGATGACGACTTCCTCTGGGCTCTGTTGGCGATAGAAACTCGACAAAAACTGAGAAAACTGAGAAAAAGGCCCGGTTTTCTTCATCTAGATGTCACTGTATTCTGTCTTTTTTCTTTTATAAATTGCCTATTAATTTACGTATTATAATTTGTCTAACTTAATAGAAAATAAATAAAAAAAGTAACTGTAGCGTTCCGCCCAGTGTCGGGAACTACACCTACATAAAAATAAAAATAAAAAAAATAAAAATAACTTATATATCGCTTTTCTGTATAAAAACTGCTAATCCAAACATGTTCTGAACTGTGATTCTCGTTTTAGTCTGTCAGTTCATGTTAGTCTAGTCTTTTTTATCAATTCTTCTCAATCATTTTAAAATATGAACTTTGAACAGAAAACTATTATTAAAACATGAATCACAAATCATTTTATGGCACTTTACTGCTAATAATGATGAACAGTCTAAAGTAAAGTAAAGTAAAGTAAAGTAAAGTAAAGTAAAGTAAAGTAAACTTCTAATCACAATGCTTATAATATTGTCCTCTGTACCTGAAGCACTCCAGTCTGAGGGCCAGGGCGTACTTCCCGGCCTGATACGGCGCTCCGTCCATCACAGAATCCGTCGTCTCCGAATCCTCCACGATCACCGCCACCTCACTGTCCCGTTTACCCAGCATGCTCCTGTCATTTATGTTTGCCGAGCCTGGAAACAATGGGGAAATATTCCAGTTCAGACATGGATTCAGCGTTTTAAAATGACCATTATTATTTCTTGAAAGTTTCTTTATCATAATTCTCGGACTATGAAAACTACAAACCACTGAACCAGCAGGGGGCAGCACAACATCAATTTAAAAATAATGTCCTTTCACTACAGTCCCTGACAAAAGTCTTGTCGCTTATCCATTTTGTAGAAACAAAAGCTTATAACCTGACTTTAAATTAATCGATTGGTTTTAGAAATGTCTCATATGAAAGCTAAAACCCTCCCAAATTATGCTCAATATACTAAAATAAATTTGCTTCACTGAAGAAAGATTGATCATTTAATGAACACAGAAAGGTCAGATTTTGGCAAGACAAAAGTCTTGTCGCCTACAGAAAATTGAACAAATAATTTACTTCAAATACAAAAATATGTTGCATAACGTCAGTGAATTAAGTAGTGGTGCTGTGAGATCCATATTTAATATCTTGTATGACTTCCATGAGCTTGAAGGACTGCATCCATGCGGTTCGACAATGATTCATACAATTTGTTGATGAAGTCATCAGGAATAGCAAAGAAAGCAGTCTTACATGCCTCCCAGAGTTCATCAAGATTCTTTGGTTTTGCCTTCCATGCTTCCTCTTTCATTCTACCCCAGACATGCTCAATGATGTTCATGTCTGGTGACTGGGCTGGCCAGTCCTGGAGCACCTTGATCTTCTTCGCCTTGAGGAACTTTGATGTAGAGATAGAAGTATGCGATGGAGCACCATCCTGCTGCAAAATTTGACCCCTTTTATGGTTGGGAATGTAAGAGGTAGCTAATACTTCTTGATATTTTAGGCTATTGATATTGCCTTCCACCCTGCAAATGTCTCGCACACCCCCATACTGGATGTAACCCCAGACCATGATTTTTCCGCCACCAAACTTAACTGTTTTCTGGGTGAATCTTGGATCCATGCGGGCTCCAGTAGGTCTCCTGCAATATTTGCGGCGGCTGTGATGTAATTCAACCGAGGATTCATCTGAGAAATCCACCTTCTGCCACTTTTCCAGTGTCCATCCTTTTAGCAGGCTGTGGGCCTTGGCAAATGCTTTAGCTTTATAAAGACTCTTAAAATCCCAATTATGCATTTCTTGAACTGCAGTTTTTTATAATATCTCAGTATTCCATTAAATAAAGTGAAATAAAACATGAAAATTCTGAATTTCTTTGTTTCTTAACTGTGTATATGGTCTTTTAATAGCATTGTATTCTGTTCCTAGTCATTTTAGGCAATTTTAGTACAAACTAAGTAGATTTGTATCGTATGTGCTGCCTCCAGTGGCCACTGTAATTTCAAGTACTACGTGACATCACACAAGACTGCCCTGATTACAGCCAGGTGTTTCTGAAACAAACAGCTGACTGCAGGGGCGGAGTTTGGATACCTGTTTGACCAATCACATCCCGCCCCTCCTCCTCTCTCACTGGAGTTTAGGCGTTTAATCCAAAAATAAAGCTTTTTCTCTCACCGATGATCACCGTGTTGTCGTCGGCGATGAGCATTTTGCTGTGAACATAAATGAGCTCCGTCACCAGTTTCCCCTCGAGGTCGGCGTGAGTCCTGAGCCCCGCGATCGAAATGTAGTGCATCCAGTTGTCTCCCACTGAAACCAGACAAATAAAGCTTTAATAAAGACTATACACACTTATAACTAGAAATTAATCAAGTTTTCATCAAATCGTCAGTGATCGTCTTGGGTTTTCAAAGGACCTTTATTACTCTATTTTCTGATCTATGTTATAATACCTGGAGTTTTGTTTTGTTTCATTCACACATGTTAAAACCCTGCATATTTAAAGCTCACAAGAGTCAATGTTACGTAATAAAGGACTTTAAAAATGCACTATGTAACTTTTCTGATGGGAGAAGACTGAAATATGAACTGCCAAACTTATATAAGAGTCCCATGCATTTCAGAACACATTTGTAGAGCTCTAAACTACAGGGTTGCCAGGTTTTATACATACTATTTCTAACAAGCCAATAAAGTGATTGAATATAAGTCTAAGAAAACCTACATAAACTCCTTCTTACAGATTAAAGATAATTACCACTAACCCATGAATCCAGATGCCCCGCAGCTGTTTGATACGTTTGGGTGAAACTCAAGATTATTGGTCATATATTTTCTTTTAAGTTTTAAAAATAGTCTTGGGGTTTTACCAATATTACAAGATGCACACACAGGCCCCATGTGCACAAAATGATCAGATCTGAGGTCTGTGGTAGTAAGTTTTTAGTTCACTGCAAGTTCGTCTGAAGCTAGCTGCAGGTGTGGCTAGGTTTGGTACTGCGATTTTAGAAGTACTGTACAAACATATGGCATATATTGGTTCCGCAATATGGCATTACACTGATATTGCATTTACTCAATTACAGGGGTTTAATCGCTCAAAAATGCCTCAGCATGTATTCTTACTATGAGCGAGGTTGCCTCTTCGCAGATCTGACCTGTAACTTGTCTCAGTGGGGTCACCTACGTTCTAGGGCTGAACAATTTTGGGAAATGATCTAATTGCAATTTTTTGACAAGGATTGCAATTGTGATTTATGTTTTAATAAAATATTCTGTTGAAAGTTCACATTTTAGTTGTATTTTTGTAAGACATGGACTGATTGTGACTGTAACTGTGACATATTGAAATGTTAATATTAGGGACGTAACGAGATCTTGTGCCACAAAATCACGCGAGACAAAACTGCCACAAGACTGCGCTTTTTTTCCTCATATTTTTACATTTGCCTTGGATAAAAAGGGGGTTAACTTTGCAGAGTAAGTCCTCTTGAGAAGCTGTAATCCCAAAAAGCAGTGCTACAATCACAGCAAAACTATAAATTAAATAAACCAAAAATTGTGAAGCCAAAATCTCGTGTCATGTCTCGTCCCATCTCTCGTTAATGTATTTTATAAGATGAAGCTAATGTTTTTGTAAATAACTAACGCTTTGTTGAGATGTGTGTGATTGAATTGTACATGTGTGACGTTGTGTGTGTGTGTGTGTGTGTGTGTGTGGGTCAGAACAGTAATGGCATCGTATAATTTATTCTGTAAATCAGGGACTGCAAATGGAAAGTCTCTGTGCATTGTCCCTTCAAATATAAACGAAACTTAACCCACTAAACGTGTCCAAAAGAATTGAAAAAAGGCTGAAATATGAATTGACAAACTAATACAAGAATCACATTTCAGAACATTTTTAAACAGAATAAGACGGGATATTAATTTATTTGTGGAAGAAATTATAGTACTTCAAAAACTGCATCTATTCATATATATACTAATAAGTTCAATGCCACACTGCGGAATATTCCAGGCTAAGCAATAACTTCTCCATGGACACAAGAAGGTGATGAAAAACTACATAGTGTATTTTTAATTTCTATTGCTTAAATATTTAGTTCAAGCCATAATTGCTTTAGAGAACTGGCTTAAAAAAGAAAAGACAATATGAAACAAGATACAAACCACTACACAAAGCCTTCGAAGAATATGGGAAGTATTAGAGAATAAAATATGAAAAGATCTGAATTTGTGGTTTCCTGTTTGGGACTTACTCTCTCTCTTCAGCTGTGAAATGATAGAGTGGTCTCCTCTGTTCATCGTTCTAAAGGAAAGGAAAAAAAAAAGGTGGAAATGACTTGTGATCACATATTTTTACACTGTACATGTGTGTGGAGTGTTTGCAGAGGGTTGGTCCCCTGTTTACAAAGGGAACGCATGTTATCAGAGCCAGAGAAGAGGGAGGAGAAGAGGAGAGAGGGAGAGAGAGAGGGGTAAGGGAGCTAGGGATAAGCAGAGAGAGAGGACGTAGAAAGAGTGCGTGATAGAGAAAAAGAGAGAAGAGGGAATGAAGGATAGATGAGAGAAGTCTGGGTGTGTGTGAGTGAGAGAGAGACAGAGAGACAGAGAGGGTGAAGTGAAAGAGTAACAGGGGGATAGAAGAGAGAAAGGGAGATAGGCAGAAAGAGACAGAGAGAAAGAAAGAGAAGGAAGGACGAGGAAGACCGGGAGAGGGAGGGTAAAAAGGAAGAGACAGGTGAGAGTAGGTAGAGAAAGAAGGAATGGAGAGAGAAAAATTAAAAATGAGGGAAAGAGAGAGAGATGTGTGTGAAAACAGGAGCGAGAGAAAGAGTGAAGTGAGAGAAGGAGGGAAAAAGGGAGAGAGAGATAGAAAAAGAGAGAGAGAGACAGAAAAAGAGAGAGGCATTTCTGCAATTTAAACAGAGATAAAATGGATTTAAACAAGATAAGTGTAGTGCAGAGTGTTCTCCATAAAAATGAAGTACTTCCTGTATCAATATTAGTCAAACAGGAGTTCACGTCAAAAGTGTAAATACATGATTATGACTTTAGATTAAAATTATTACAGGCCGGACTCGAAAACCAAACATTCAGCACTGACGGAGTTTAAAGAACTATTTTGCAAAGGTAATTTTCTGTCTTCACCTAGAATAAATGCAGTTATGTTGCGTGTTTCTTTCAAATAAAAAGTAAATATTTTTTTAAGTAACAAAGTGGAATTTTTACTGTATTGAAATAACATTTTGTCGCTGTTTTCTGGTGGTAAAATACATGTTCACATTTTGTTCAAAACCCATCTATTTAGAACTGCTTTTAATGTCTAATCTGCTTTTTTTTAAATTATATATCTTAATCTTTTTTTGCACGCTCTTACTTTATTTTTAAATAGTGATACTTTATTATTATTATTATTTTTTTTAAAATAGTGATATCTCTACTTTATATTATTATTATTATTATTCTTCAGTGTTCTATGTTGCACCTCATCACCAAAGCAAGTTTCTAGTTTGTGAATTGTGTTCACTGACAATGGCAATAAAAGCTTTTCTGATTCTGATTTTAAATCATGCCTATATTTTGTCTGATTACCTTGTTTTTTATATGCATTTTTTGTTTTTTGTTTTTTGTACAGAGTCTGAGTGTTTAGGAAAGCGCTATATAAATAAAATGTATTATTATTATTATTATTATTATTATTATTATTATTATTATTATTATTATTTTAGACACAGACCTGTAGTTGAAGTGCATGATGGCCTGGATGGCACTTCCTCCTCCGGTGTTGATGTCACCCTCAAATCCAGGAAGTAGAGGAGTCACGATGTAAACGCGGTATTTCTTCTTTTCTCTGCAGTCAGACAATCATTTATATTTGGTTTAATGCACGTGAACTGCAGACCAAAATAGATGAATAACCTTTCTACAATATTGTAACCATGTTTCCATAGAGATAAGTGTAACGTCATACTGTGGAACATGTAAAATCTTCATGGAGACAAGCCTGAAGACCCACTTTTTATTGTCTGGCTTTTAACGCCTTGTGAGCTGTGTGGCCCTCGGTTTCTTTTATTTATTTTTATGGTTTTACCTTTTTATTCATTGGTATTTTTAGTCTCATTTGATTTTACTAGTTTTATTGTCTTAACGAGGACTAGTGGAGTTTAATAGAACTTTATTTTATATTCCCACAGTATTTTTTCTTTATATGTATTGTGCAGCACTTTGGAAAATGTTTTGTTTATGAAATATGTTATATAAATAAATTGGATTGGAATGAAGCAGGTATGGAACCTCCATCAGAAAAGTTACATAGTGCACCTTTAAGTTACACTGTATAAAAAAATACCAAATAACCAGAATAAAACATAAACAACTACTGTGATGATAACACTTCTTGTGTTGTTTTGTCTTTGTGTGAAACAGACAGTGACATCAGTTTGTGTACATTTGTGATTAGCTTGAAGTACAGGCTCATGAGTCATTGTTTAGATTCAGTTATTTCAATATTTGCTGTTCATTATAAAGAAAAATAAACACTTACACATAGACTGTCTGTGATATGTTGACTTAGGACCTGTTACCTGTGGTATCTATGGTTACCTGTGATATCCACGGTTACCTGTGATCTTTAAGGTTACCTGTGATATTATGGTTACCTGTGATATCCATGGTTACCTGTGATATTATGGTTACCTGTGATATCCACGGTTACCTGTGATCTCCATGGTTACCTGTGATCTTTAAGGTTACCTGTGATCTCCATGGTTACCTGTAAGCTTGGATGATGCGCTCGGCGATGGCGTCTCCGATTTTGTTGAACACGTGTCTGTTGTCTGCACAGCTGATGAAGAACTGGTTCTAAAAATGAATCAAAGAAGAGAAGGTGGACCAAAGTAAATGAGGAGTTTGGCAAAAAAAAAACATCAATAATTTTTGGATTACAAAACATAAAATTACATAAAATTATTATAATTCATTATATAATATATATTTATTATATTTCCACAAACCAATAAAAACAGTGTCTGATCCTTACCTCGATGTAGATGAAGTGCTGGCTGTTCTTGATGGTGTGGACATAGGCGTTATGGATCGACTCTTCGTGATATTTGATTCCAGCCGACCAGTCTGCAGCCGACCGCAGGATCTGAGACAAAATACATACGTTTAGTCTTATTCATGTAAATTTTATATTCTTTAACACGCTAGAATATAACACGTCAAAACTGGGACTAAACCTTGATCTAAACATGGATAGACCTAGAACTAAACCAGGACTAGAACAGGGCCAAACCAAGTCTAGACTTTTAAACCAAACCAGGACAAATGAAAACGCATCTTTACTTTAATAAAGTTAGTCCACAATATTATTTAGTTATAGGTGACATTGTGAGGACTCCGTCTTCATTTAAAAGGTTTAATATAGAAAATCACATAATCATGTTTCTTGTGATATGTTTTCCCCACAGTAATTATAAAAATAACATTACTAAATGACCCCTGTATGTTCTGACCTGTACTTTAGCGTTCACACAGTTGGGGACCTGGTAGCGCAGCTCTCCCGCCGTCTTATGGGACTTTGGGAGCAAACACGGATACGACTGGGAACGGTACTTAGGCTTCACCAACTGAAAAACAAAAAAATACAGTTACATGTGTCATTTTTTAAAATACTTACTCTGCCTAAACCACACGACAGTTATGATTAGACTAATGAAATAAATGATATGAACCGTCTCTTGTGCATAAATAAACCCTGCATTTTGGATGGAATTTTTTGTGTTGATGACAAAAAAGGTAAAAACTCAGTGCTACTTCATTTTTATTTGTACTTTTCAACCTGTTCTTCACAAACTTCCACTTAACTGATGTAAAACTATGACACATATTGACCACAGGTACAATTCCACCAAACCAAGTCATAATAAAAAGATGAAAGCCTCATGAGCGTTGACCTCTGACCTTGGTGAAGTTCCAGCGTTGGATAAAATGGCGGGCCACGTCTCGCGCCGCTTTCCCGTGAACCACAGACGCGATGTCGTGCCACGGCATTCTGGGAGTCGCGTGTCTGTCAATGAAGTCTGCATGTAACCATGGAAACACAAATTAACCTGCCATTCTTCATACAAACACAGCGTAACTCAATGCAAGAATGTTGCTAATAATTTGCGGTATTTTTATGAGCTACCGCCAGAAATAAAATGAGTAATTTGATAAAACAAGGTCTAAAAAGAGATTAAACCACAGCTAAAATAGTAATAAATGAGAACTAACACTAAGAGACCTTATAGCTGCTCTGGTGTCTGGTCAGAAAGTTGTGAAAAGCGTACAGAGCTTATAAACTATATATTTCCCAGTGTCCTTGAATGTTACCGTCAAAGGGCTTGTCCAGTTGGATCCAGTCTTTGTAGACGAAGTTGCAGTAATCTTTTCCGTGCCAAAATCTGGTATTTCCAAACAGCTCTCCAACTCCTGTCTGAAGACTCCGTACCGAGTTACTCCCTAAAATACACAAAATCAAAATCCATGTCAACTTTTATCATCCAGGCATTGACATGATACGCAAAACAAACAATTTCTCATTAGAATTTATACACCAACAAGAATTATTTTGAGCAAGAGAAACTAGTTAAACTGATTTAACTCCACTCCACTCAAAAGAGTTGTACTAAATCAGGTCTAAACCAGGTTTAAACCAGGTCTAAAGTAGGTCGAACCCAGAACTAACACAAGACTAACCCAGGACTTAACCAGGTCTAAACCAGGTCTAAACTAGAGCAAAACCAGGACTGTCCAGGACTTTGGTTTAGTCCTGGACAGTCCTGGTTTTTACTAAACAAGGACTAAACTAGGAATGGCTAGCCCAGTACTAAAAGAGAACTAAGCCAGGACTAACCGAGGACTAATCCTAGACTAAACCAGAACTAAACCAGGAATAACACAAAATATTCCAGAACTAAACCAGAGCTAAACTAGGACTCACCAGGATTAAACCAAGACTAAACCAGGACTAAACCAGGACTAAACCAGGACAAAACCAGGACTAAACCAGGACTAAACCAGGTCTCAAGTGTTTGTTGAACTCACTCTCTGGCTCTGTGTCTGAGTCCGTGTCACTGTCACTGTTTCTGTGGGTGAATCCGTGTTTCTGCAGATGTTTCCTGATGCTGAAGCGGGTCCTTCGGTGTCTCCCCTGTCCCTTCAGTTTGGGCTGGTCCGCCGAGTCCACTGTGAAGATCCCTCTACCGTTAGTCTGAGCTGCAGCGTCCCCTGTGGACGAAAGAGCACTCGCCGCAGCAACCTGGAGGAAGACGCAGAGCAAGAACAGACTTAATACAACATAGTGATAACAGGTTTAAGCCAGATGCCCTTCCATTACATTTATCTAGCTTGTGAACCACTGTAAACCTATTTACATTCCATGATGATCTGGTTTGTGGATACGCTATTGTTTTGAAATGTTCCACAGTATGGCATTAAACTTATTAAGTGACACCACAAGGCCACGTTACAGGTCATATCTAAGTAACATTGCATGCCCCCTGCAGGATTCCATGGAAGCAGAAGTTAAAACCATACTTCGGAACATTCTTCATGGAGATAGAAGAGATTCCATGGTGACAAGCAGGAGGACACCTTTCTCCAAGCCAAATACTAGTCAGGTTTGTGGAGATGCTAGCCCACTCTGAGTACGGATGCATGCTTTTCTACATTTTTCAGTGCAATAAAAACATTCAAACTTTTATTTTATTGCTGTTTTTTACTAAAAACCTTTAACCAATAAAAACACTTATAACTGAATAAATAATAAGCTCTAGACAAAGCAATGCGATTTCCACAGAGAACAGCAGGTAGCAGACGCCTCACGTTAACATAAATATAAAATCTTGAGCTCTAACCCAGGACTAAACCAGGATCACGTTCTTACAGCACTGACCTTGTCTATGTGTGAGAGGGTGACGCTGCCCACATCAGTGAGTCTGTGCTCAGTGTCATCCCAGCGCCCGTACGCCAAATCTATGCCCCCCACGAAGGCCACAGACTGGTCTATCACGATGATCTTCTCATGGTGGGCCCAGAGGTACACAGCCGAGGAGACGTGGTCGGGGTGTCTGATCACCTGGAAGTGAACAAACAATGCAAGTATGAGTCTTGATCAAGGATGAGACACGGCTCTGCTCTTGTGAGATTTTTTTCCCCTTTGTTTACGTTTGGCTTGAACAAAAAAGACTGGTGAGTTAAAAGACCCATTTTACTCTATTTTCTGATCTGTTATAATGTTGTTTCCTCTTCACAAACAGAACTGGAGTTGTGTTTTGTTTCATTCACACATGTTTAACCCTAAACTCTGTTCCATCTTGTGATATCATGTGGTAATACAGGAAGTGCTCCACTGTTTTGTTTGTTTGTTTGTTTGTTTGTTTGTTTGTTTGTTTTTGTGATCAGATTTTTATTAACGTTTTTCTTTTCCTTTCTTTTCATACATGGGGGAGAGCGGAAACATCTGACAGAAATAAATATAAGGGGTAAAATAGCAAATCAACAGTGAGCTTAACGAAAATATTGTGTTTTTAAATTCCACACATCTTCATTCGCATCATTTGGATAATTTCAGCCCTGGAATTGCCGATCTCTACTGAACTAAAGGTAAAAGGAGCTGTTAACTTAAAAACTACCACTACATGACATCACAAGGTGGAACAGAGCATTTTGAGCTCTAAAAATGTGCAGTAGACAGACTAATAATAAAGGATTACTTTATAAACATGTGTGAATTAAACAAAACAGAATTCCAGGTATGTTGTTGAAGCACGTCCCCTGAAAATAACTTATTTGGCAATATATTTTAATAGTTTACAAAGTTTCAGAGACAGATTTTAAATAAAATTCTAGTTCTTGTGGTGTTTAGTTACCGCATAGCTGATCAGCCCTGCTTTAATTTATTTATTTTTCTGAAAGCCTCTGGGAAAAAATAATGGGAAGTTTACTTTAGGAACAGAGCGGTGGCCGGTCACTGTTTGCTCCATTTAACGGGACATAAAAGGAAACTGCCTGGAGTCTGTGTGCACTGGTGTGAATCACAGACTGTATAAAGAAGTGAACTAAGGGAATGTGACGTCACCTACAGTGTTTGGCTCCAGTCCAATGAAGCCAATCGAGGCCAGCAGTTATAACGGCTAATTTGAAGCCAAGTACCATATTTGGAAATCTGACCACGAGTGTCATAGCAACCAAAGAGCCATCAAGAGCAAGCCCATATTACGCTATTTTCTGATTTATATTCTAATGTTGTTTCCACATCAAAAACATACCTGGAGTTGTGTTTTGTTCATTCACACAAACACATATTTAGGCTGAGCTCTTCTCTAAAAAGACTCTGTCCCACCAGATATAGTGGTGCTCCACTGTGTTTTTAAAGTCCATACATCTTCACTAGAATCAGTTGGATAATTTCAGCCCTGAAATTTCCAATCTTTACTGAACTAAAGGTAAAAGGTAGCTGTCAACTTAAACTACCGCTTCATGACATCACAAGGTGGAACAGAGCATTTTGAGCTATGGAGATGTAGACAGACAATAATAAAAATACTCAAACGTGTGAATGAAACAAAACACAACTCCAGATATGTTTTTGAGGAGGTAACAACAGTAGAACATGGCTAAAAGCTCACAATAGTGAATTTTGCATAATATAGGACCTTTAAATTAAGCGATATGATTTTTTTTTCTTTATATTTCTCCTCTACTGAAAAGACCTGTGTAAGACCGTAGACACACAGGTACAGACTCACCTTGATGTTTGGATGGAGCCTCACCAGAGTCCTCTTACTGTACTCGGAGTTTATGCCCAGAGCCAACTCCACCTCTTTGTACAACATCACGAAGATCTTCACTCCTTGTTGCTATAGAGACATACAAAACATATATTTATCTATCAGAATATTTACAACTCTAAATTGCTATTAATTGAACACATATTGTGCTTTTGTCCGCTATATACTTCATCTATGACACTATGTTCTATTTTAGACATTTTAAATATTTTTTTTCCATTGTAATTGAAAACGGTGGTGCCGATTTCAGTCAGATCATCACAACAAAATGCAGAACACAACTGGAATTTTCTGAGCAATAGTATGAAGGATAAAGATTACTCAAAAATGCATAAAACACTCTAAATACACCAAGACATTTGTTTTGGAACAATATGAAACTCACGGCTTTCCGTTTGAGGATACAGTCCAGGCGCCAGCGGTTGCCCTCGACGACGGGCCTTTTCAGGAAAATCTCCGGACTCAACCTGTGAAAAAGAGAAATTCAAATGACTTTATTATTTCATCTTATTACAATCAGTGTATTTAATGTCTCTTAATCCACGAATGGTGTTTTAAAAATATGGTACATTTGAATATTGGGTATATCATTTATAATTATAATTTGCCAAAAGAGCTAAATAAAAATAAAGACGGTACAAACTTATGTTGTAATCGTATAATATATAAAGGAATATTTGTGGGTAATTTTACAGTCCTTACAAATTTTAAACCCCAACAAATATATTTAAACATATTTTTTAGCACATTTCTGCTGGATTGACAAATATCTTAGGATTGCTGTGTGGTAAAATGGAGGAAAAAGCAGGTGTAGTTTTGGTTTTGCTTGATTTACTTTGATATTTTTGTTAACATTGCCTTGCCTCTGTCAATCTCTACCCCAGGGCAGTTGTGGCTACAGAACTACCTCACCACAAACAGATGTGGAGTGACGGAATAATGCAATGTAAAGAGAAAACATCTCCACCTTAAATCATTCACACGGGAAGAGTGAGTGAAAGGTATTGCCCAAGGACACCTCACCAGCATGCAAATGAGCCACCGACACCTCCAGGTCTGATTGTAAACGTGCCCAAACATCTGATCGAGATACAACAGACCTGGATCCCATTACTGGTATAAACTCAGTGACTCCTGCTCGTCTCGTCTCTGATTCTAAAAGTGTCCCAGTCGCCACCAACCACTGAACCAACGCTCAGAGTCAGAGTAGTGTATATTTAGAATACTTCGAGTTGTATTTATTTATTTATACTGTAAAAACACGACATGCACTCACTACAAGCAGTGTTTTCTATTTTTCTAATACTGTATTCTCAGTACATGTATTCAGTTACTTCCCATCATGCTTAGCTTCCAAGATCAGATGAGCTCGGGCATTCTCAAAGTGGTATAATCCTACTTTTTCTTGCATGACTGAATAGCAGTGGTGGATGAAGTACTCAGTTTTCTTACTTAAGTAAAAGTACAGATACAGGGACAAACGGTTACTCAAGTAAAAGTAAAAGTATCACATGAAAAAAATCTACTTAAGTAAAACTACTGAAGTACTTTAAGATTAAAAAGTATTTTGCAGAGATTTTTAGAACAATTAAAGCACAAAATGTAGTAATTTTAATTTTGTCTGGCGGAGTCTTTGGTGGAGTCTCTGGTGGAGTCTTTGGCGGAGTGTCTGGTGTAGTCTTTGGTGGAGTCTTTGGCGGAGTGTCTGGTGTAGTCTTTGGTGGAGTGTCTGGCGGAGTCTTTGGTGGAGTCTTTGGTGGAGTGTCTGGCGGAGTGTCTGGTGTAGTCTTTGGTGGAGTGTCTGGCGGAGTCTTTGGTCGAGTCTTTCATCGGTGGAGTCTCTGGCGGAGTGTCTGGCGGAGTGTCTGGTGGAGACTCTGGCGGAGACTCTGGTGGAGTGTCTGGTGGAGACTCTGGTGGAGTGTCTGGCGGAGTCTCTGGCGGAGTGTCTGGCGGAGTGTCTGGCGGAGTCTTTGGCGGAGTCTTTGGCGGAGTCTCTGGCGGAGTGTCTGGTGGAGTCTCTGGTGGAGTGTCTGGTGGAGTCTCTGGTGGAGTCTCTGGTGGAGTCTCTGGTGGAGTCTCTGGTGGAGTCTTTGGTGGAGTGTCTGGTAGAGTCTTTGGTGGAGTCTTTGGTAGAATGTCTGGTAGAGTGTCTGGTAGAGTGTCTGGTGGAGTCTCTGGTGGAGTCTTTGGTGGAGTCTCTGGTGGAGTGTCTGGCGGAGCCTCTGGTGGAGTCTCTGGTGGAGTCTTTGGTGGAGTCTCTGTGGACACCCTGCCTCTTGTACTACACCTATATCTACCCTGGTGTAACAGTAGTTTGAGCCCAAGTCTGTAACTGATCCATTTGACCAGAAAACTCCCCTTGAACTCACCACAGTCTGTCTGCCCTCACTCACTCACAGAGACATAGAGTGATGTACCCACTGTAATATAAACAGTGTCTGACGTCCAGCCCCGGCGGCCATGTCGGGACTGTATAGGGTCTACATATGAACACATGTAAACTAATATGAAACTAGCCATATTCCTTTATTTATCAGAAGTCATTTACATCTTGGTTTTGGTTCCAGTGTTTGCATTTTAAACTGTCACAGCCTATAGTGCCATTTTGAAAACACTAAGGTCTAAATACATTTCATTTTATTATACATTAACATTTAACTTTTTGCTGTACTTAACAATTCTGCATGCATCAGTCATTTCTTCCACACATTTGTTCATTTATTAACTGCTACTACTATCAAAAGATGGCCGCCACATGAGCAGCTTCTACTAGTTTGTCCCATCTAGAGTTCTATTGTCACAAATATGAACTCACCACCAGTCTGTGATGAAGATCTCCTCTTTGGCCTCCTCCATGGCATCTGCGACATCCTCCATGTACGATTTACCGTTCACGTACCTGCACAGACGAGATAATAATACTTTATGTATGGAAAAATATGCAATTGAAAATATTGGCAATAATAATCAATTTACTCAATAAGATATAAAAAAAAGAATGTGAAAATGAAATGGGCCCAGGTGTTACTTCCTGGATTTTTGTCCTTTTCTTTCAAGTTTTTTTCTTCCACAAACTACCACTTAACTAATGTAAAATTGTGATAAATATTTAGGTATTATTATTATTATTTTTATTTTTTTTTTAGGTAACAGGTATTATCCCACTAAACCAAATAATAAATAGAAAAAAAACATAATCATAATGTACTTTAAAGGTAAACTTTTGTTTGAGGGTATGTCACCAGTTTCTCTCCATGGACATGTTGCCTAGAATGTTCCACAGTATGTCATTATACTTATTTATCTCTACAGAGACGGCAGGTGACGCCACAAGGCCAAGTTACATGTCAAATCTATGGAGCGGCGAACCCACTCACAGTAAGAATGCAAGTTTTTAAGTCAGTAAAAACCCAAGTTATTAAGAAAATGCAAGATGGATACGTTTAATGCCACGTAGGGACATTCCAGACAAGGCAACAACATCTCCATGGAGACAAGCCAACAGCGGACCCTCCAGCAGAAAAGTCACACAGTGCGCCTTTATTTAAGTGTGAACCAGGTTGCATAATGAGTCTCCAGTGATGTCCCACACATACAGAATACAGTAGTGTCCATGTGGCTGGTCCATTGTAGATTCACAGTCGGACACCCCCAGCGTCTGTGGGTCTGGGGTCAGGTTTCGGAGCAGGTGAGGAGCAGAGCGGCTTCACTTTCACTCAGTTTGTGTCAAATTACTCCAGCGAGACACCGAGGTACTGCCCCAGACTCAGACACAGGGGACCAGGGGACAATTACTACTGTTTATCGGGCTTTTAAAGACAATTCAAACAGATCCAGAAATGACAGCCCACCTACATCATGATAATAAGAAACAAAAATGTAGATATGGGCCTATATTTATCAAACAACAATCAATACAACTAAACTATTTTATGACGCACTATGTAACTTTTTAGCTGGAGAGTCTGGCAACTACCACACTGAGATGTTTTAGCTTTGGCTGGAATGTTTCACAGACAATTTAAGGCACTGAAGAAGGAGGTGGGGCCATCAGGTCGTTAAAGCTCAGATCTGTGGAGAGGTGATCCTGCTCACAGTAACAATGCATGTTTTTCTACGAATTTGATTTATATTTTGCAATAAAAACACCTGTAATTCAATAAACACACTATAAGTTAAACGCAATACTGTGAAACATTCCTGGCAAAACAATAATATCTCTATGAAGACAAGAAGGTGGCAGAATCCTTACCAGAAAAGTTCCATTGTGCACCTTTAAACACTACAGGAGTATTGACTGTGGTGATTTTAATGTTTACTGTACACAAATTAAGCGTTTTAAGAGATGTTGCAGAGATAGTCACCATTTGGCTGGGATCTGCTCCTCTTGTCTGGCGAATGAGCCGAACCTGTGATCTGTGAGAAAAGCAGCTCCGTGTTTTTTGACGAATCCTTCGATGGACTGACCCCACCAGCGAGCGTGACGGTAACTATTGCACTTCAACACCAGGCTCCTACAACAGACAATACAACACACACAGGAAGATCAGGGAAATAGTCTGATATTATTAATACTAACGCAAATATGGTAGACCGGACATTCCCAAGAGCTAGAGTTCTATGGCTTTCCACAGCACAATACTTAGGCTGTGTCCCATTCCTCTGTCTTATCCCTTCGTCTTACCCCTACCCCTTGGTTTTGTACGTTCATGTGAGGCCAAGGGGTGTCTCGATTCTAATTTTGATCAAGGGCTAGGGCCACGACCTCGGGCTACATACCCGTTGAAACGAAGTAAGATCAGGATGGAGCGTCACATCGACCAGCCAAGGAGTCTCATAAATGTAAGTATTTTCAGCAGTTGTAAATATCAATAAACAGTTTAGCAGGTTTACAATTATGACGCTTATGTTCTACGTTACGTTTTTACGTTACGTTACGTTTTTAGTGAACTGTTGTTGCGGTTTTAATTGTAGTAATGTCTGTTTAGCCGACGTTATCGTTTTCATCGACAAGCTCGTTTTTTGTCGAGCTGAGGTACCCGATAATCCTTGACGTGGCACTTTTTAGGTGAAATCAGTGTGAAGTCAATTTGCTGAACAGAAGCAAACGTTAATCGAGTGGAGTTCCATTTCTTAAGGGAACATTCGTACCACGAGCCCTCACAGCTCGGTATCAAGGGGCAAGACAAAGACGTAGATAAAGGGGAAGGGGTAATGGGACGCAGCCTTGTACGGGGAGATCAGGAGGGGAAGTAGACTGATATAGGGTTGGGCGTTATGGTCATAGAAAAAGAGACAAAACTGCATTTAATAAAGTGATGTTTCAATCTGCGAATCTTCCTCAGGTGATGTTTTTTCTTTCTAAAACTTGAGTTATAATTGACATGTGCCTAATGTTGCTTAACAGTGGCTTTATAATACATTTATACCATTCTCCACTGTTAAAAAAAACAAAAAAACTCTCCCTTATGTAACAGATAACCCCCATGTCATATCAAATCACCATTTCATCTGTGCGCTGTATCTCCTTACCCCACCTGATCCTCTATACAGCCTATATATAGTTTACATTAGCTATTTTATTGAATTTGCACATACAAATCTTTAATCTGTGAAGTTTGTGCCTTATTTGAGACACTCAATTTACCACAAGTATTACAATTTTATGACTTATGCATAAAATGTATGATTCTGAGCATTAAAATTTGGGCAAAAACTGGAATATGAGCTCCTAAATTAATCATTTTTAGATATTTATAGCGGTCTAAAATCTACAGGGATCGCAGTTTGGTTTTAATAACAGGATATTTTGTTGTTTACAGTCAGTGCACAGTGTATTATCTAAAAAATGTCTTTGTAATTTGAATGAAAAAGAAAAGGCAAAACAAAGTCCTAACTGAGGTGCAAATACAAGGAGCAGATGGCTGATGTCCAAAACTTATTTTTATTTTTAGGTAACGTTTTGTCAAAAAAACTTCATCAGATCATTTCTTTTCGTTGCTTTGGACCACAGTACTGATCTGATTAAGGCTTTTTGCGATTTGATAATAGCATTTTCTCAGATTGTGTTTTCGGTTTGCAGCCAAAATCACGACATATCACCAGTAAAATGTAATGACCCAGCCGTCCTGAAGAGAAAGTCCAACTATAATAAACATCTCAGACCTGGAGAGGCTGTCTATCCGGATCCCGTGTCTCGTCTCTGTGTCTTTGGAGTCCATTTTGATGTTGAACTCTTTGTCCACGAGCATCACAAACGAGATGGCCCCAGAGTCCGGCTTCATGTAGAGAAGGAACGAGTCTTTCACCACCAACCACCTGATACACAATAAACACAGAATTAAAGCTACACCGCGTAACTTTTCTCATAGAAGGTCGTCAGCTCGTCTCCATGAAGATGCTATTGTTGCCACCTCCTCACACCTCTGCCTCAGCCCCCCAGCCCCCGAATCCACATCAAGAACTCAGCCAGACCACCAGCACACACCCCTGCTCTTTGTCTGTCACAACAGCTCAGGTTAGGAGAGAACTGAGCCGGATAAGGAGTAGGAAAGCTGCTGGACCAGACGGGATCAGCCCCAGGCTCCTTAAGTCCTGTGCAGATGAGCTGTGTGGAGTTATGGAGCATGTCTTCAACCTGAGCCTGAAGCTGAAGGTGGTGCCACAGCTCTGGAAGACCTCCTGTGTGGTACCTGTGCCCAAGACACCGCACGCCAAGGATCTCAACAGCTTCAGGCCAGTGGCTCTCACGTCTCATCTGATGAAGACTCTGGAGAGGCTCGTCCTGGGTCACCTCCGCTCTACGGTGAGCTCAGCGATGGACCCGCTGCAGTTCGCGTATCGGCCTGGCATCGGAGTGGAGGACGCCATCATCTCTCTGATGCACCGCTCACTGTCCCACCTGGAGAGGCCCGGCAGCACTGTGAGAATCTTGTTCTTTGACTTCTCCAGTGCTTTCAACACCATCCAGCCGCTGCTCCTGAGGGACAAGCTGGAGTGGGCAGGAGTGGACTGTGACCTGGCTGAGTGGATCCTGGACTACCTCACAAACCGGCCCCAGTTTGTGAGAGCCCGGGACTGTGTGTCTGACCTCATGACCTGCAGTGTGGGGGCGCCCCAGGGCACGGTCCTCGCGCCCTTCCTCTTCACACTCTATACTGCAGACTTCAGACACAATACGGACAGCTGCGTCCTGCAGAAGTTCTTCGATGACTCCGCCATCATCGGTCTCGTCACGGACGATGACGATGTGGAGTACAGAGGAGTAACGCAGGACTTTGTGGACTGGTGTCACCGGAACCACCTTCTCATCAACGCGGGGAAGACCAAGGAGATGGTGGTGGACTTCCGCAGACGCCACTCTACTGCCCCCCCACCAGTGAACATCCAGGGAAGAGACATTGAGAGAGTGGACTCTTACAAGTACCTGGGTGTGCATCTGAACAATAAACTGGACTGGACTCATAACACAGATGCACTGTACAGGAAGGGCCAGAGTCGGCTCTATCTCCTGAGGAGACTGCGGTCCTTTGGAGTGAGAGGGCCACTCCTGAGGACCTTCTATGACTCTGTGGTGGCATCAGCCATCCTGTACGGTGTGGTCTGCTGGAGCAGCAGCGTCACAGAGAGGGAGAAGGAGAAACTGGACAAGATCATCAAGAAGTCCAGCTCCACCCTGGGCTGTCCTCTGGACTCGGTGCAGCAGGTGGGGGACAAGAGGGTCCTGGCTAAACTCATGTCTATGCTGGACCATGAGGGTCACCCCCTGCAGGATGCCCTGTCTGCTCTGGAGAGCAGCATCAGTGACAGACTGATTCACCCTCGCTGTGTTAAGGAGAGATTTCGCAGGTCTTTCCTTCCTGCTGCTGTCAGACTGTATAATGAACAATGCTAGTCATGTGTCATCCCCATAGCAACCATGTGTCATCTCCATAGTAATAATAACAATGTGCAATATTATTTAAAGTCACTACCTGCTATTATTTATTTACCCACCACTGTCCATCACTGCACTGTTCACAATCATCTCAGAATCAAAAACACTTATTGTGCAACGTTCCTGTGCCTTTTAGCTTAGCTTACAGTGTTGTGTTTTTTAGTTGATTGTAAATACTTATTATTATTTATCTTGATTTGATGCTCTTATTTTCCTACTGTTTCTGTAACTTGCGTTGTGACACTGCAATTTCCCCATTGTGGGACAAATAAAGGATTATCTTATCTTATCTTATCTTGAAATGCCCCACAGTGTGACATTAATAATAATAATAATCAGACTTTTATAGTGCTTTTTTGGACACTCCATTATGGTAAACATTTATCTCCATGGAGTCAAGCAGGTAACACTGCTGGGCCAAGTTACAGGTCAGATCTGTGGATAAGTGACACTGCTCTCCTAAGAATGCATGTTTTTAATCCCCTGTTATTAAATAAATGCATGTTATACAAGTTTAATGCAATACTGTGGAGCATTTCTAGCAAAGCAACAACTTTTCCATGGATACAAGCGAGTGACAGACCCTCTCCCCAAAAAAGTTACACAGTGCACCTTTAACTATGGGATTTGATAACTGTTTTAAAGGGGCACTATGTAACTTTTCTGGTGGAGGATCCTCTACCTGTTTGTCTCCAGGTAGAGGTTATCGTTTTGTTTGAAATGTTTCACAGTATAGCATTAAATTAATATATTTTGCAGACAAGCCAGGAATGCTACCAGGCCAAGTTACAGGTCAGATCTGTGGAGAGGCAGGGTTTTCAAGGTATTGTTGAGGAATAATAATAAAAAAAAAGAATAAATACAAAATAGATCAATTTAATGCTGCACTGCGGAACATTTCAGGCAAAGCAGTAACATCTCCATGGACAAGCAGGTGGTGTACCCTCCATCAGAAAAGTTATGTAGTACTTAGGTCCATCAGGTCTCTGGTTTAGACCTGGTTTAGACCTAGTTTAGTACTGGTTTGTTTTTTTTCTCTTTGGTCCTTGTTTGTCCTGGTTTAGTACCAGTTATTAAGTCCTCGTCTCTTCTTTAGGCCTGGTTTAGTCCTGGTTTAGTCCTGGGTTAGTCCTGGTTTAGTTCTGGTTTAGTCCTGGTTTAGTCCTGGTTTAGTCCTGGTTTAGTCCTGGGTTAGTCCTGGTTCAGTCTTGGTTTAGTCCTGGGTTAGTGCTGGTTCATTCCTGGTTCATTCTTGGTTCAGTCCTGGTTTAGTCCTGGTTTAGTACTGGTTTAGTCCTGGTTTAGTTTTGGTAAATTAGTTATTGTCTCTTCTTTAGCCTGGGTTTCGTCCTTGTTCATTCCTGGTTTAGTCCTGGGTTAGTCCTGGTTCATTCCTGGTATAATCCTGGTATAGTCTTGGTATAGTCCTGGTTTAGTCCTTGTAAATTAGTCCTTGTCTCTTCTTTACTACTGGTTTAGTCCTGGTTCATTCCTGGTTTAGTCCTGGTACATTAGTCTTCTTTAGTCATGGTTTAGTCCTGGTTTAGACTTGGTTTAGTCCTGGTTTAGTCTTTACAGTGTGACATATTAGATAGACACTGACCGTTTGGACCAGTGGTAGCAGATTTTACTCCGTCCACAGCAGTTCAGTCCTGGGACCCTGTGTCCTCCAGACCTCTTCAGCACCATGCCTTCACTAAACCAGAAAACTGTCATTAATCTATGTATCTGTATTATATTTGCAATTATATGTTATAGTTTTCTTACAGGCCTTTGGGTCCAAGGTCGTGGATGAATGAGAGCTGGCTCACTTCAATAAACTCCATCTGAAAAAAAACACAGAAAAATTTAGAGTCCTAGTAAACAAAAAAAAAACCAAAAACTTGTTATAGAAATTTCAAAATTATAAAGATTTATTATGAATTACTGATTACTGCTGTATTATTATTATTATTATTATTATTATTATTATTATTATTATTATTATTATTATTATTATCTAAAAAAAAAAAACTGGTTGATCAGCTAAAGGCCAACAGAATTAGAAATTAGAAAAAATTAGAATTAGAAAAATGTGATCCACATTCATCTAATTTGAGATAACAAATGCCAAAAATAATATAATAGTTGAGTATATATTTAGGACGGTTCTTACTGTGGCGTGGTAGTTTCTGTACATGGACATCTTCAGCAGTTTGTTCAAGTAATCCTCCAGTTGTTTCTGAAAACGTAGAGTATTAGAATGATTACTGTGTTAATATTTTCAGAGTGGTTTGATTTTGGTCATCTTTGTTTGTGTTTTGTTGTGTTCAGTTTTTACCCTTCGGCTGGAGACCTGCCCCTCTCTCTCCAGCTCCTCTCCACCCCGGGGCAGCTCTGGCATCTGTCTCACCTCATTTCGAGTCGTAGGAGTCCTCACTGTGTGACTGAAAATAACAAAAAAACATACAAATTGATATTCCCCAAAAACTATTCTAAATGTCATCAACTCTCTACAGCTCACATCTAATCACACAGAAAAACAATTAGTAAAAAGAGTCCATCTAACATATATTGAACGGCCATTATAGTAATTACTGAGCAAGCTCTTGATGATTAGAGCCTGGCTGACCAGACTGTTAGCTCTACTACAGTCAGTCTGAGTCTGAAGCCCACCTCCGGGGCAGTGGGATCCTCATGAAGGTCTTGTAGGTGCGCAGCTCTCGGTGCAGGTCGATAAAGTGCTTCTCTTTCTTTTTGATGGTCCAGGTGAACTCTCCATGTTTCAGCTCGATCTTATACACGGCCGGCATCGACTGAACAACAGAAAGATTGAGCGTTAGAAAGAAGGTCTGGGACGAGTCTAGCCACAGAGTCAAACTGTGGAAGTATTACGATAAATATAATCAGTAACGGTCTGAGGGAGGCTGAAGAGGCAGACTGCCCCAGGACAGAAGTGACAGTACCAGTTGTAGCACCATTACAGTAATAAGAGCAGTGGTACTGGTGTTATAATAATACTGCATTGGATTTATATAGTGCCAAAGTACTTTACATTTACTCCACTACTACTACTACTGTAGCCACATCTGCCCTGGAGCAGACTGACATAAGTGAGGCTGCCAATATGGCACCTGGTATTCCCAGCAGTCTCCCTTTCAAGTACTAAACAGGCCAGGCCCTGCTCAGCTTAGTAGTAGCAGTAGCAGTAGTAGTAGTAGTATTAGTAGTAGTAGCAGTAGTAGTAGCAGTAGTAGTATTAGCAGTAACAGTAGTAGTCCTGTACCTTACTGACGCTCCTCTGTGCGGTCACGTTGAAACGGTCTTGAGCCGAGGTGAATCGCTCCACGTCCAGGATCTTGGCGGTGATGGGCGGAGTCAGGAACACTTTGGCCTCTGGCTCCTTGAAGCCCACAGTGTGATACACGGCAGTGAACGGGAGACGGTCCGCTACAGACCGGGAACGACAACATTTAAGTTCAGGAATCACCAGTAACTCCATGTGAGGGCTCAGGTACAATATCTACTGTTAAAGCATTACTTTTTCTGGTGTAAAAGATCTAAACATTGTCACAAGAATGTTTAGATCTGTGGAGAGGCGACCCTGCTCACGGTAAGAACGCACAAAAAGTTCTATCTTTATATTTTGGTCTGTTGCATTTCACACCTGCGTCCGTGGAGTCGTACTCTCCATCTCCCAGGTCGAGGTCCCGTGTGTCCAGTCTCTCCATGATGCCCGTCATGTCATTGGCCACCAGCTGCAGGGTGCTGGAGCCCTCAGTCTGATGCAACATGGCTGCAGCTAGCGCCCCCCGCTGGGCTCAACTGGAACAACAAAAACAGAACATGGACAACGTTAAAGACAAGGCATATATGATCCTCTTAGGCACGCTCCAACTGGTTTTTATTATATCTTTATTTTTAGCTGATACCGATGTCTAATATTTTTGTTTCGCTCTTAACTGTTATCTGCAAATTTTAAAGGAGTTGGACCAGATTTTTTCATGCAATAAAGTAAAAGTAGTTTTGCTCCAGTACAGATAAATTGTAAAAGCAGCTCTTAAGACCCTGTGTGCTGTTTGCATTTAACCATGAAACACCCTAGTCTGTCTGTGTGCTGTTAGCATGCTAGTTGTTGTTAACAGTGGTGCAACAGCAGAACTCCACTGTGGCCTCTGATACCTGTGTATACTTGAGTAAAAATTCTACTTAATCTAGCCATGTTTTGATTTTGGTTTAGTCAATGTGAAGTTTATTTTGACATAATTAAACTTGTAAATTAATGTAAATGAACTTATTGTGTCAAAAAGTGTCAAGAGGCTCTGGCTGCAGACGTACGGGGCGAGTGGAGCTCCACTCTAGACCAGAAACACGTGACCTCCACTTTTATAAATGAGGAAGTACCATGTCTCAAATGGACAAATGTTGTTTTATTTGTTTGTTTTTTTTAAGATAAAACTAATAATAATTAAAGTTTTCATGTCAATTTTGTTATTGTTTGGTTTTGGCTTTAAGTTATTAAAATAATAAAAAAAAGGAGCAAGTGGAGCTCCACTCTAGAACGGAGAATATTAATTAAATAAGATTGTGTGCAGTGTAGTTTATAAAATGTTTTTACGTTCTGGAATTTGTTCACACATATTTAAGGTGCGATTTGTAGACGGGAGATTTCCCCCTTCTGGTTTTGATATCTCCACCTCTGTTAAATTATTTTAATATCTGGTGAGGACAAGGACCTCATAGAGATTAATGCAAATCCACTGATTTTGCTTAAAATCTTATAAAATATCCCCCCTCTTTAACACCCTGTAGCCTGTATAATAGGCCGTGGGTGACCAATAATTTGTTAGAAAATAATTCACTTTCTGGTCAAGTAAACTTTGTTTTTTCCATGTTTATTCTCCCAATGATTACGTCATTTTACACGTGAATAGTCCCACTAAGATTAATAAATCCCCCTTTTACAAGTGGGATCCATGGATCTTTTCAAATAGATAGAATATAATAGGTGGGATCTCGCTGGCCAAGACGGCAGCATCCGTTCGAGACATTAATTTTAATTTTGCAGATTTTCAGAAACAAACAAAAACAGCACCTTATAAAAGTAAGCAGTTCACATAAAAATAAAATAAATGCATAAAAAACACAACAGTGAATAAAAACATATTCACATATAAAAGGGGCAATTTCAGCGCTCTAATTTAAAGGAATAAATTAAAGGACATAAAAAACCTGCCTTTTTTCTCTCAATTAGGCCCAACGAGCTAGCAAAAAGTTTCAGGTCATTCTTCAAGTGTGTTATCTTTGGTTTAATCTTTAGAAAACGGCATTTGTCCGTTCGAGACATACAGTATGTACTTCCTCATGTATAAAAGTGGAGGTCACGTGTTTCCGGTCTAGAGTGGAGCTCCACTTTCCCCATACGTCTGCAGCCAGAGCCTCTCAAAAGTGTCTTATAATACTGCATTAAAAGTTACCAAATATAGCGTCTCTTTCTCATACCGTACAGTCTTAATCAGCTGGATGTGGTCTCTGTAGGTCTTGGTCATGGTACAGAAAAGACACTCTATCTGTCTCTGTACAGTGAGGCGTAATTAGGCTAATAGTGATACAAGTAGGAAGTCTATACACTGGAGTTTAACCTGATAATGCATGAGAGGCCCGGGCTGTTTGTAAGACATGTCGCTTCACATGTTTTGAGTGGAAAAAGTCTGCGATATATTTTAAGTAAAGCCATATTCTCTCTTCAGTATTTGTTAAACGTAACTTTAAATTATGCAACTTTACTGGTCTGCCATTGGTTTGTCTCCATGGAAACGCTATTGCTCCACATTATGGCAATAAACTTATCTAGATCTTCATGGAGACAAGTGATTTTATCGACACTCACAGTAAGAATGCACGTTTTTCAAGATGTTTAGCAATAAAAACTGCAGAAATTGGATAAATGCAATATTTTTAGATAGACATAATCATGGAGATGAGCAGGAACCTGTCAGAAAAGTTACGTGCTGCAGCTTTAAAGAAACAGCTCATTCTTTTTCCATTCATAAAAACACATCTCGTATTGCCTCCCCTTGGACTGTGCGGGATTAAGCGAGCCAGGAAGCAGAGGTTTTCCTGCACTAAACAGAAGCAGGTCACATGTTTTTAATGAAAGGAGGGATTTGACTTTCACACGATCTGCGCCACAAACAGCGACGTGATAAAAGAGAGAGAAGACAGGATCAGACAGATGCACTAAAGGAGGGGAGGAGAGCGGAGAAGAAAAGGTCATATTTCACTGTATATTACCAACATACAGAGAAGATTTTGTTTAGACATAGTTTAGCTTTATATCACGCCACGCACACCCATGCCAAATCCCCAAATGTCACGATATTATTTGGGGTGTCAATATTTATAGTGTGTACAGTTTCTTTGCACTACTAGGAGAGGTTTTGTTATTTTTTATTATATAATAAGATTTAAGCCATAAGAGGTTAAATTATTTCTAAAAAAACCCTATTTATTTACTGCAGCTCATGTTTTGTTTTGGGTTTTTTTTGCGTTCAATTTTTTATTTGTAAAAAAAAAACAAAAAAAAAAAAAAAAAACGAGCTCATGCGACCACCCTGGGCTAAACATGATTTTTTTTTTCTCTTTTCCCTTTCTCCTGCTCATGTTTTTTTTAACAATATTGTAGATTTAGATCAGTTTTTGTGGTTTAAATCTACACTTGGGTTTATGTGACTTCAAAATGTGTTATTGTGATAGGTGTACCTGATTTTTACCGTCTTAAAAACGCTTTTCCTCACTTAACAAATGCATTCGGAGCATGTTAGTTATTCACAGTAATGATTTAAACGCGCTCTTAGGGACCAGACTACTTTCACGCTCTGTGCACAACGGCGCCTGGCAGGACCGATGTTAACCTCACTACTTCCTGTCCAGTGACATCCCTATAGGGTTTTCTGAGTCACGCTAAAATAAAAAAATAAAAACTAAAAAGATCACGCAATGGAGAGCAGGTTGTCACACTAAAGGATTTTTAAGTGTGATATATTCCTGATGTGTAATATTCCTCCACATTTTTATACAGCGCTTTTCCACCTTCAAGACACTCAAAGCGCTTTACATCAAGGAACCACTCACACACTCATACACCAGTTTACGCAGAAACTGGGGGTGAGGTGGGTTAAGTGTCTTGCCCAAGGACACAACGACAGCGTTCGTCTGTGGGAGCTGGAATCGCACCAGCCAACCAATGATGTTTATGTCGAAAGTGGAATACTGAAACTAATTTTTGTTACGATAACAATAATAAGAGCAGATTTACACCACAAAAACTATTCTGAATGTAAAATATTGTTAAAAATCATGAGATGCAATCAAAAAATAGCAAAATGAAACACTTTAGTAGTCAGTTGCATCTGTAAAAGAAGCAGAATAGAAGTTATTAATTCAACATTTTACAGCTTAAAGGTCCTATATTACACAAAATTGACTCTTATTAACTTTAAGCCATGGCATAATGTTGTTTCCCCATCAAAAACAGACCTGGAGTTGTGTTTTGTTTCATTCACACATTATTTGTCTACATCTCCAAAGCTCAAAATGCTCTGTTCCACCTTGTGATGTCATGAAGTGGGAGTTTTCAAGTTAACAGCTCCTTTTACCTTTAGTTCAGTGGAGATCGGCAATTCCAGAGCTGAAATTAGCCAAATGATTCTAGTGAAGATGTGTGGAGTTTACAAACACAGTGGAGCACTTCCTGTATCACCACATGACATCACAAGGTGGAACAGAGTGTTTCCTGTATAAGAACTGCAGAGTTTGTGTGTTAAAAAGGTGTGAATGAAACTAAACAAAACTACGGGTATGTTTTAGATGAGGAAACGACATTATAACAGAGAACAGAAAATAGCGTAATACAGGCCCTTTAAATCTTCGCGTATAGATAAAAAATAATAAAAAAATCTCTCAGTTTTGCAAAGAAAAAATACCACGATAAATACTGACCCCAAAAAATATTGTTCCAGCTTTCATATATTGAACAATAAGTCGTTATAGAAATTATCGTAAAAGGCCTAACTTACAACTAACTGTTTATATAAAGATCTAAAGTCAATCCTCTGTCAATAAAAGCATGTGGTCTGGTTTCACTACTGTCTTTATTAAAAATTATTCAGAACTATTCATAGAAAATAAAGAGTCTGGTCCATCTCCTTTCACTTCCTCCTGACCACAACTGACCAATCACAGGCCACGAAAAGAAACAGCCAAAACCACGATGACCAAAGTCTAACCTGTAGCTTTAATATCAGTCCGTCACATTCAAATTCATGCAAACCACATGCAAATAGAGTACACAAAATAATCAAATTTAAGGCCAAATGTGATCTTTAAAAGTACAAACTAAGCTGGACAGATTTACAGAATTATGAAAAAACAAAAATGCCAAATGTGAAATAGAAGAGGTTCTGTGTTAAATGCCATTTTTTAATAGTCTTGCCCCGTGATTTGGCTAGTTTAAAGGTGCACTGTGTAACTTTTCTGCTGGGGGTCTGTCACTTACTTGTTTCTATGGATACGTCACTGCTCTGCCTGGAATATTCCACAGTGTGACATTAAACAGCTCTACCTTACATTTATTCAATTACAGGTGTTTTTTTTTAGCTCAAAAATACCTAGAAAAACAGGCGTTCTGACTGTGAGCGGCGTCGCCTCTCCACAGATCTGACCTTTAACTTGGTCTGGTTTGGTCATGAAGATAGAAAGGTTTAATGCCATACTGTGAAATATTCTAGATAAAGCAATAACATCTCCATGGAGAAAAGCTTTTGACGAACCCTCCACCAGAAAAGTTACACAATGCACCTTTAAACTGGAAACTTCATAGCCGTGTTGGTAAGTACTAGCCAAAGTGAAATAAAATGTGTATCAGAGTACACTGCAGTAAACAAAGCTCATTGGTTAAATTTGTCTTTTGATCTTTTGATTATGAGACATTTCAGTTGTGAGAATATTCACTTTGTGCTCTTAAAGGCACTGGCCCTGTACCTGTTTGAGTTCAGAAACGAGGGGCGTGTCTGCGGATGTTTAACTAAAGCCTGAGCTGAAACCGGTGACACATGAATATGAACTTTAACACACTAAAAACATGTGAACAAGAGACACACACACACACACACACACACACACACACACACACACACACACACACCTCTGATCTAATGCTACAACCTCCTCATGAGAAAACAGTGGAGTCAAGTGTTTGTACTGCAAAAGGAGGTACTGTATTTCTCAATATATGTAAAAGTGTAACTTTTCTGGTGGGGGAGGGGGGGTCTGGTCTCCATAGCGATGTTAATACTTTACCTGAAATGTTCCACAGTATTGCACTAAACTTGTCTGTTACAGGTGTATTACAGGTATTGTTAACATAAATCATGCCTTCATCTTACTAGCGGGGTTGTCTCTCCATAGATCTGATCTGTAACATGGCCTGGGAGTGCCACACACATAGATAGATAGATGTGCTTAATGCCGTACTATGGAACATTTCAGACACAATGGAAACAACGTGCAATGTTTTAATGTAAAACTAAAGTTAAGTCTCAGGAGGTGGAGCATTTGCCCTCAACTCAAAGGGGGAGACTGTTTGATCCCTGCTGGACCACATCATATGGTTGTTGTGTCCTTGGGCAAGGCACCTCCACCTGGCTTAATGCCTGTATCAGTTCAGTTTCAGTTTATTTGCCACTTGCAGCATGAAAACGTCATTGGAAAAAGTGCGAGAAAATTCATTCATTCATTTAAAGTGGACACGAAACACAAACAGCCTAATATGACTGAGAGCAAAAGATAAAACACGATAAATACCAGAAAAGTTACATAGTACACCTTTAACCAATAGAGCACATAATACAAATTTATGTAAACGATAATCATTCATAAAACTAAAACTAGACAACAGCAACAACAGCTGAATTACAATCCCGACAGAATCAAATGAACCGACTCTTAACTTTGTAGACGCAAGAAAACTAAAACATATTATTTTTCACTAAAACAGATTAAACAATTAAAATGCCAGTTACAGAGGGATGATTATGAATGAATACGTGAGTGAGATGGGGCAGTTTTAGATCCTCATTTACCTCAGGGCATCTGTGGTTAAAAAGCAGCACCATTTCAGAGTGTGGAGAGAAGGAATAATGACAACTCTGAGAGGCTACAATAGTGTGATACAAATATATACAAAATACGTAATGCATTTGTAAATCTCACATAAATTACAGGTGCACTGAGGAGTTAAGCAAATTGTACCATTGACTAGTCTGGAGTCTCTTGAATTTCAGGTTGAAACTCCGCCCTTTAAAGCAGGACTTATCTTGTCAAGTACATTATAAATTCTACTTTCGCAGGCCAGTACCATGGGAATGAAAATGACTTCTGAATCGGAGTTGAAATGGAGTTGATTTCAAAAACAAAAAAAGTACAAAACACAACTCCAGGCGTGTTTTTGACGAGGAACAAATCATTATAGCGCTTTTTAAAGGTCCGATATTACACGAAATTGACTCTTGTGCAGCTTTAAGACGTGTTATAATGTGTTACCTCATCAAAAACAGACCTGGAGTTGGGTTTTGTTTCATTCACACGTGTTTGAGGAATCCTGGTTTATTAGTCTGTCTACATCTCAAGCTCAAAACGCTCTGTTCCATCTTGTGATGTCATGAAGTGATAGCAAAAGGAGAAATTTAATTTGTCAGCTGGACAGAGTTTATTTGGTTGAATACGTTTCGCAGCTCATCCGAGCTGCTTCTTCAGTTCTGGTCAGATGCTGGTGGACACTGCCTTATATCTGCTTGAAGGGAGGAGTTAACTACAATGAAAATTACTCTGAGACACACATATTTATTTACAGTTTCTGTTAGTCAGGTGAGTCTATTCAATATGGAGTTGTTTACAGTTTCTGTTAGTCAGGTGAGTCTATTCAATATGGAGTTGTTTACAGTTTCTGTTAGTCATGTGAGTCTATTCAATATGGAGTGGGAGTGGGGGAGTAGTTAGCATATCCATTCAGGGCCATGATGGGTGTTTTCACACCTCTGGACCTGACCTGGCTAGTCCCATTGTTTTCCCAGTTTGTTTTGATTTAGGTTTGAGGATAGAGTTATAGATGGGAGACAAATGATGTCTGAGACCCCCATTTCTGTTCAAGGAAGGATTCTCTTTCTTGACAAAAAAAAGCCTCTTTAACTCCCCTCTCAAACCAGTTCTTTTCTCTGGCCAAGATCTGGACCTCGCTGTCCTCAAAGGAGTGGCCCGTGGCTTTTAGGTGGAGATGTACGGCAGATTGCGGTCCACCCTGGTTTTCCCGTCTGTGTTGATACATCCTTTTGTGAAGTGTCTGTTTTGTTTCTCCAGTGTAGCGCCCCCTGCAGTCTTCACTACACTGAATGGAGTAGACCACATTGCTTTGTTTGTGGCTCGGTGTTTTGTCCTTAGGATGGACCAGTTTTTGTCTTAAAGTGTTTGTGGGTTTGAAATAGACTGGGATTTCATGTTGTCTGAAGATCCTCTGTAGTTTTTCGGAAACGCCAGCCAGGTAAGGAATAGTTACACCCCTTCTCCTGGGCTCTGGTTCTCTGTTGTCCTGTTTCTTTGCTTTGATATGGTAACTACTCCCCCACTCCCACTCCATATTGAATAGACTCACCTGACTAACTGAAACTGTAAATAAATATGTGTGTCTCAGAGTAATTTCATTGTAATTAAGCTCCTCCCTTCAAGCAGATATAAGGCAGTGTCCACCAGCATCTGACCAGAACTGAAGAAGCAGGGATTCTACACTCATGAAGTGATAGTTTTCAAGTTAACAGCTACATTTTCCCTTTTGCTCAGTACAAATTGGCAATTCCAGGTGTGAAATTACCCAAATGATTCTAGTGAGGGTGTACAGAGCACTTCCTGTATTACCACATGACATCACAAGGTGGAACAGAGTGTTTTCTGTTAGAGAGAAGTACAAGAGGAGGATTTGTGCGTATGTTGAATGAAACAAAACACAACTCCAGCTATGTTTACATTATACATTAACATTATACCATAGATAAAAAAAATAGCGTAAAATGGGCGTTTTAAGCTCTAAAAAAGTTATTTCCACAAAATATAAGACTTTAAAATGAACAGAATAGGATGGTGCAGAAGGTTCACAGCTGGAGGTCTTATGTTGTGGGCAGATCCAGACTTCAGAGCTCATCTTCCTGGATTAAATTTCACTTCGAATGCACAAGAAAGTAACTGGTGTTTTGTTACACTTACACTGTCATATCTCATTTTGTACAATACACTCAAGACGCTTGTAGCTTCACTCAGGTAAGACTGAACAATAAGTCTAGACTTTGATACAAAAACGTGTCTTTCTTCTCTTCAAAAGCAACAATTTACAGAGGATTTGTAGGGTTTTAACTTGGATATGAACTAAAATGCTTCAGAAGTTTGCAATAAAAAAGGTCAAATGTAAAATGTATACATACAGTATACAGGCACAAAAGAGAAACCCGTAAAGACGCAATAATGTGTAACTTTTCTTGTCTGGCTAGCCGCTTGTCTCCGTGAAGATGTTATTGGTTTGCCCACAGAATGCACTAAGCTTATCTATATCCATGGAGACAAGCAGGAGACGCCAGCAGGTCAAGTTACAGGTCAGATCTGTGGATAAAAGAGGCTGCTCCCAGTAAGAATGTGTGTTTATCGAGGCATTTTTAATCAATAAAAACATCTAGTTGCAAGATTGATACGATTTTGTTCAAGAAGTAACGGCATCGCCATGAAGACAAGCAGGTGGCAGAACGCTCTCCGTCAAAAAAGTTACACAGTGCGCCTTTAACCAAAACCACAAAATAAACCAAATACAACAAATTCATGCAACTAGAAACTAAACCTGCCGAGAAGAACTTTTAACCAGGCCAAATTATCATACAGATTAAATCAAAATGACCAATTCTTAACTAAAACTTATAATATTTGATAAAAACAACATATTTATATCAACTTACATGTCAAAACCTGTTCTTGTTTCCATTTTACTCACACTCAGCAGCGAGTTATTTCAAAGTTTTCCAAGTTTATCATTGAGTTACAAAAGTTAAATTGTATTCACCTGCAGGATCATAGAGACATCTGATTCCAATAACGTCTGGCAATTTTAGTATAATACAGTTAACATCTTGGCGTGTGCATCCAAAAAGCACTTTGTAAAATTAGAAACTGTGTAAAATATGCGGAAATGAACAAGTGGGGTTAAAAATATTCCGTAGATGTGGATTCTGTTTGGATAAATTACACTGGGATCGGACTTTTGCCAGGCACTAAAAGCATCCGTTCATTTTGGTGAGAGGTCATCAGAGGTCACTGTCTGAAGTGCACTGTGTAACCTTTCTGGTATGCTGCTTGTCTCCATGGAGATATCATTGTTCTGCCTGGAATAATCCACAGTATGGCATTAAAAGTACATATCAAGTCCCTGTGTAATCCCTCAGTCGTCCAGGTCTGATCCATCGCAAAAGAAAAATTTAATTCTGTCAACTGGACGGGGTCAGATCTGTGGAGAGGCGAGTCTGCTTACAGTAATAATGTATGTTTTTCAGCAATAAACACACCTGTAATTCAGTAAGTTTAATGCCAGACATTGGAACATTACAGGCAAAGCAACAAAGTAATAACATCTCCATGGAGACAAGCAGGTGTTGGATCTTCTACCAGAAAAGTTACACTGTGCACCTTCAACTCTAAAATATAGATGTTGCCTCCAAAACTTTGCGTAAAGGGGCATTGCACAACAACACTGGCTACATTACAGGTCAGATCTGTGGAGAGGCGACCCTATTCACAGAGAGAATTATTGTATTTCTGAGCAATAGAAACACCCGTAATGAATAAATGCCAGATAGATGTTTTTAATGTCATACCATGGAACATTCCAGGCAAAGCAATAACATCTCCATGGAGACAAGCAGGTGACTGACCCTCCACCAGAAAAGCAGCGCAATGCACCTTTACGTACTTTTTTTTTTTTTTTCAGTAATCTGTATCTGTTCATACAGTCCGAGTTGTACATAGAGAGGCTTCTGCTGCATTTACAGTTTAATTTTTTTTTTATATTACACATTCTATTTACTACTTTTATTTGTTTACTTTGAAATACAAAACAAAGAGTTAATAATATTCAGTACTGTATTATACGGTATCATAATAATTACACCCTAATTAGCCTTAATAGACTTAATTCACAATGAGCAAAGCGTTTATAAATAGAGCGTTTCTGGCTACGTAATTAGGAGGTTAAGGTTAGAAAAGCCTGAATAATTCAAGTGATTTAACGTTATGATTTAAGTCTTTGTTCATGTTTTATTAAGACTAATTAAAGTAGTTGTATTTTTGGATATTTTTGCTTATACAGTGATTTTTAAATAAGCATTTAAATTGAGAAAATACACAGAAAAACTTCACTGTTTAACGCCATCTCTATGTTTGAATTGCATTGTATTCCCTATGTACACAATTCCTCCTACACAGTTACTATTTCAGATAAAACGGAAAAAAGAAAAGGTGCATTATGTAACTTTTCGGCTGCTTGTTTCTATGGATACGTCATTGCTCTGCCTGGAATGTTCCACAGTATGACATTAAACAGCTCTGCCTTAACTTTATTCAGTTACAGGTGGTGTTAAAGCTCAAAAATACCTAGAAAAACAGGCATTCTGACTGAGCGGGGTCGCCTCTGCACAGATCTGACCTGTAACTTCGGTGTCCATGAAGATAGAAAGGTTTAATGCCATACTGTGAAACATTCCAGACGAACCAGAAAAGCCGCACAATGAAACTTTAACGTGAACAAACCTGAGCCCAGAGACGCGCAGGAACAGCCATCCTCAGTACACTTTAAACATCCACAAATGTTATTCCAATGCAAAAAAAAACAAAAAAACAAAAAAAAACCACGCACACGCACGTTCCTGCACTTTTCCACGTGCACTTTCCTGACGTGCACACTCTCTCTTCACGTGCACACCGCTGTTGTCGGGACAGAGGCTCAGAGTCGAGTGAAGTCTGAAGGCGGGTCGCTCTCCAACAGCGGAGTGCAGGAGGCGGGACTAAAGCACAAACAGCCAATCAGAGACCAGGATATAGGGTTTCCAGTCTGAGGGACCTACATAGAGACTGGTGAGGGGAAAAGACTGTTTTAAATGTTCAATTTGCTGCACAATGTTAACTTAAGATTCTAATACTGCTGTGTTTGCCAGAAAGGACCATTTAAAAACTTAATCCAGCAAAAAAAGATGACAAAATTAATAAAATATGTATAAAATTACAGCCTCTGTCCTGAAAACAGCAGTGGGCGCGTGAGGAGTTTAATATATTACTTTATTTTCTGATCTATGTTATAATGTTGTTTCCTCATCACAAACACACCTGGAGTTGTGTTTTGTTTCATTCACACACGTTTAACACACAAACCCTGCAGATTTAGGCTGGACGGGAAGTGCTCCACTGTGTTTTTAAACTCCTTCACCTTGTTGCATATAGAAAAAAACAAAGAAACACAGCAGAACACAAACAAAACAGAGCATCTAGACAGAGCAAGTACCAAAACGATATACAGAATAGATATATACATACACATATACATACCAACGCATATATACAAGTACCTCATTTCTTAATAGAACAAACCCAATATTTTCCCCCAATGTCTTTTACATTTTTCACTAGAATCATTTGGATGATTTCAGACCTGGAATTGCCGATCTCTACTGAACTAAAGGCAAAAGGGGCTCTTAACTTGAAAACTACAGCTACTCAAACGTGTGAATGAAACAAAACACAACTCAAGGTAAGTTTTGAACATTATAACACGGCTTAAAGGTCACAAGAGTCAATTCTGAGTAATACAGAACCTTTAAGCAAACAAACGTGTCCATTATGACCCGTGTGTATGTAAACAGTGTACGGATGTGGTGACTGATACTGAACTGACCCTCTACCTGTAAAGTTCCATATTTAAACCCTGACCTCACAGTGGCTTCTCTCTTTCTCTGTCACAGACACACCTGAGGGCACAAACAGACAGGACCAGCAGCATTTTACTGTGACTCATTTTTTACATGTCACATCCATCATCGATAAACCAAACCCCAAAGACACCCACATGCGGACGGAGAGACAGCAGAGTTATAGGAAAAACACAGACCAACACAATAGACCTTTAGCAACTCATCACCAACCCATCACCCAGCCTCAAGACATACCCAAGTACATTTTTGTGCTAAAAATACCTTGAAAAACATGCATTGTTCATCTATAACTTGGACTGGTGGCGTCTCCTGTCTCCATAGAGACAGATAATGGAGATAGTTTGTGTTATAATGTTGTTATCTCCTCAAAAACACACCTGAATTTGTGTTTTGTTTCATTTACACGTGTTTAACTACAGATCTGTTTGTGATGAGGAAACAACATTATAACACAGATCAGAAAATAGCATAATATAATACGTTTGTTACTTAGGGCTGTAAATTATAGGCGAACAAAAACAAAATGAGCCAAAGCAATAGTTTCCTGTTTAACCCCATGGATATAGTCCCCGAATAAATAAATAAATACAGCTTCTCCAGTTAATCCAACTCATTTTAAACTACCAAAAAAAAAAAAACAACTTTTACAATTTATCTAGTGATACTTTGCAGCTGGTGAACATTCCCTGAGGGTGTAATGCTAACTGTTGGCACTGCTCTGTGTTGTTAAACAAGTCCCTCTTATATAACATTACCGTCACAATCTCGCGAGCATTAGATGTGCAGCGCTATTCCTTCTGGTCAAACTAACCATGAACACTCATATTGATCCCAGGCTCCTGAAAATGTGCTGTTTAAATAAATTTTGCATATTTTCAGATTATTTTTAAAACGTTTTTGGCCGTGTTTGCTAATGTGTGCAGTGTGTCACCATGATGTTGCTGCAAAATGTAATTAGAGATAATACGACGCTACGCCCAGTCAGATGAATCAGCGGAATAAGCGCACATCACTCAGAACAAAAGGTGTTTTTTTTTACAACATTTTTATATTGAACTGCACGGCCCTATTTCAGTTTTATCATTTTGTATAAATACCTCCCACATCATTAATAAGAACAGAAAAGAGATTTTTTCATGGCCAATACCAATTTTTTAAAATACGTCAGCCACTGTCCTATAACCTCTGCGGATATTTTTAGGTCGATATGTAGGGGCGATTTTGATTATTTTCGTCATTATCCCATTTAAACTAACTATAATAAAACAGCTAAATAACTCTACAAATTTGTTTTAAATATTGTATAACCAAATCCATATATTTGATGGCATGATACACTGAATAAGAATAAGTGCAAACTTTTGACTGACCTTCTCATTCAATGGTTTTTTTCCCCTTTTTCTTACTACTTTCTACATTTTGTTTACACACGGAAGACAATAAATATAAGAAGTAAGATATATGGAACTATGTAGTAAAGAAAAAAAGTTAAATAAAAAAAATTCAACAAAGCAAAAAGTGGGTAATTTGAGGATCTGGTTTTACTTTTCTGGTGGAGGGTCTGTCAAATGTTTATTCTCCATGGAGATGTTTTTGCTTTGTCTGGAATGTTTCACAGTATGGCATTAAACCTTTCTATCTTCATGGAGACCAAACCGGACCAAGTTACAGGTCAGATCTGTAGAGAGGCAACCCCGCTCACAGTCAGAATGTCTGTTTTTCTAGGTATTTTTGAGCTATAAAACCACCTGTAATTGAATAAATGTAAAGTAGAGCTGTTTAATGTCACACTGTGGAACATTCCAGGCAGAGGAGTGACATACCCATAGAAACAAGCAGGTGACAGACCCCTAACCAAAAAGTTACACAATGAACCTACATACAGGCTAGAAAAAAGACTGAGTGAGAGGGTGAGTCCAAACTTTTGACTGGTCGTGTATCTCTATAACAGACTGGTGACATAATGGGACTAAACTAGAGACTAACCAGGACTCAACTGAGATCAGAGGAGTCCACAGGGGCTGAGTCTCATTTCTCTTTCCTCCTTTCCTTCTCCTTGATTCCGCTCCTCGATCCTCCATTTTTCAGTTGTCAATCAAATGTGTCATATTAAGTGGTGTCCCAAAGAAAACCACGAAAGGAAGGAGTAAACCTGATCGAGGCTTCAGATAAAAGAATCAAACTTTATTTGTCTCAGTGAGGAGTTTATATCTTCTCTCCTCGCTGCGTCTCCTCTGTGGACTTCCTCACCCATTTCCTACAGAACCGAGGAGAGGAATCAAGGAGAAGGAAGCGAGGAAAGAGAAACGAGACGCGGCCAGGGTCAGAGAAAAGACTCACAGCTCCATGGGAAATAGTTTTGAGTTTGTGGAAAACACGTGGGCAGATACGAACTCTACACCAAACACTGTGAACACACTGAAGAAAACACTGATTTAAAGGTGCATTGTGTAACTTTTCTGGTGGAGGGTCCATCACCTGCTTGTTTATATGGATATGTCACTGCCTGGAATGTTCCACAGTATGACATTAAACAGTTCTACTTTACGTTTATCAAATTCCAGGCGGTTTTATAGCTCAAAAATACCTAGAAAAACAGACATTCTGACTGTGACTTGGTCTGGTTTGGTCTCCATGAACACAGAAGAAGTTTAATGCCATACTGTGAAACTTTTGAGACAAAGCAATAACATCTCCGTGGAGAAAAGCATTTGAAGGACCCTCCACCAGAAAAGTTACACAGTGCACCTTTTACACCACTTTTTTTAATCAATACCAGTTTTGTTTTTTTGCATCTTCTTGTTTGTTAAAGTAAAGTTATGGGAAAAAAATGTTATAATGTTGTTTCCTCACCACAAACACACCAGGAGCAGTGTTTTGTTTCATTCACACATGTTTAACACACAAACCCTGCATATTTAGGCTGAGTTTTTCTCTCAAACTGAAAACTCTCTGACTTCATGCTTGCAAAATACAACCTTAGACAAACAATGCACAGAAAGTCCTTTATAAATACTAACAAAGCTGTAATCAAGCACTTATTATTCATTTTTCTATTAGTATGTGGTCCCTAAACTAAAAATGTTACTGTATTTTCATATTTCTGACACTTGTATGATCTGTGTACTGCAGCAGTGGTGAAGTGCTGCCCTCTACTGGAAACATCTTTACATTACAACAACATTTAATTAGTAAGTAAAGGATTTTCTGCTTTATAAAAACATTCATGATACTTTGTACAATTATAAAGATGTAAAATGGCCACAATCCAGTGTAGTTTTTTAAATGAAGAGAAACTTAGCCTGTTTTCATCAATATGGAGAAGGTCTGCACAAGCCAAGTCGTAATAAAATACACTACCAGTAAAAGCGTGGACTAACCCTCTCATTCAATGTTTTTTTAAGACAATAAATATATGAAGAAAGATGTGTTGAATTATGTAGCAAAAAAAAAGTATTTTATTAACAAATCCTCAAATTACCCACCTTTTGTATTTATTTAGCAGTCATTATTTCACTTTTTCTTCTTTGTTACTTCCATACATTTTATTTCATATATCTGATGTCTTCTGTGTGTATGTCAAATGTAGAAAGTAGTAAACAGATTAAAAAAACACTGAATGAGAGGGCGAGTCCAAACCTTTGACTGGTAGTGTAAAATAACAAAAGCACGAGTCAGGAACATGTTTTGGGGTGAACTTTTAGCCCTGCCCACTTGCTCCTTTCTGTCGCTGTGTCATTACATCATGACACAGAAACAAGTGTCTGGGTTTGTTCCAGGCAGTTGATTTCCCCTAATTCTTAACAGCAATGAGCTTGGTTTGAGGAAAAAGATGACTCTGACAGTAGATATTGGGTGTAACTCAACTGTCTTTCCTCGCTTCTTTCTCTTTGATTCCTCTCCATAAAGTCCCACCCACAGATGAGACACAGGGAGGAGAAAGGAAATAAACTCCTCACTGAGACCAATAAAATGTGATACTTTTATTTGACGTCTGCCTCCTGAAGCCTCCCTCATGTTTACTCCTTTTTTCCGTGGTTTTCTTTGGGGCAACACTTGATTGACGTGAAAAATGGAGGATCGAGGAGAGGAAGCGAGGAAAGAGAAATGAGACCCGGCCTGGGATAGTGTCAGTGGTTCTTAGTAACAATGAGCATGACTGGATGAAAAGAGTAACCCTGATTGCAGATTGTAGTTATTGTTATGCAAAACTAACAGATTATACTCTATAGTCTCAGTTATTTCTTATTTATCAGCTTTCAACATGGAATGCACGATGTAAGTAGCATTCTTGACTAGAATACATGAAAATCAGGTAAAGGCTCTTTAAACCCGAATGATAAAAGCAGTAAATAAAATGTTGTTAATGAGGTTATCAAAACAATCAGTGCCCAGATACTAACTGATAAAGGAGTACTAAATTTGGTGATATAATATTGTTATCGAGTATTTTTTTTTTTTTTTTTGTATTTTTTAGCATTTTTTTTCAGACGATACTACAATATTCACTGTTTTGATGAGTAAAATAGATGTATTTCATATTAATTTTGCACAAGTAGTGGTTTAACAAAGAAATACTGTTGTTAAAGCTGCACTATGTAACTTTCTGGTTGGGCGTCCGTCATCTGCTTGTTTCTATAGAGATGTCACTGTTCCATTAAACAGCTCTACTTTACATTTATTCAATTACAGGTGGTTTTATTGCTCAAAAATACCTAGAAAAACAACATTCTGACTGTGAGCGGGATCGCCATTCGACAGATCTGACCTGTAACTTGGTCTGGTTTGGTCTCCATGAAGCTAGAAAGGTTTAATGCCATACTGTGAAACATTTCCGACAAAGCAAAAACATCTCCATGGAGAAAAGCAACTGAGGGACCAGAAAAGTTACACAATGCACCTTTAAAATGAGTTGATTCTTTAAAAAAAACAGCAACATACTGTATATCGTGATGAAATCGTATCGTGAGCCATTTATCGGGTATTATATCAAATCATGACGGGCCCTACTAATTGATTAAGGGCCAAAATCAGATATTAATTAAAAAAAAGCATTAATATTGAAAGAAATCGCATAAAAAGGGACAAAACCGGACCTATTTGAGAATATTTAATACGACCACATGGTTAGAAGATACAAGTGCCGGATCAATAGGAGCATTAGACCATCACCTGACAGGAGTTTGTCCTGTTTGCGAAGGTGAAGCTGAGGATCACTTTGCATTCTACAGAAGGAAATCAATACGTTCTTATGGGAAGTGCGGTGTCATTATAAACATACATTGGAAAACAGTTAAATAAAGGTCATTTAAATATATCAGAACTGTTGTTATGCAGATTTCAATGTTATATGTGTTTCCAAGCGTTCAAGCTCTAAATGTTCCTCTGGCCACAAATATTTACGTTTTCATTTATACAGATTAAGAACTGAATCCGGTTTCTGTTTATTGACGGTGAATGGAGCAGGTTTTAAAGGGCCCATGTTATAATGTTGTTTCCTCATCAAAAACACACCTGGAGTTGTGTTTTGTTTCATTCACACATGTTTAACACACAAATCCTGCAGATTTATTTAGACTGAGTTCTTTTCTCAAACAGAAAACACTCTGTTCCACCTTGTGACATCATGTGGTAATACAGGAAGCGCTCCACTGCGTTTTTAAACTCCTTCACTTCACCTTCACTAGAATCGTTTGGATAATTTCAGCCCTGGAAAAGCTGAACTCTTTTCTGGACTAAAAGTGGAACATAGTTGTTAACTTGGAAACTACCGCTGCATGACATCACAAGGTGGAACAGAGCGTTTTAAACTTGGGAGATGTGGACAAACTAATAGTGTAAGGTTACTAAAACGTGTGGATGAAAGAAAGCACAACTCGAGGTATGTTTCTGATCATAACATGGCTTAAAATTCACCTTATTCAGTGTAATATAGGACCTTTAAATAAATCTCTCTGCAAAGATTGAATTAAAGCTGCACTATGTAACTTTTCTGGTGGAGGGTGTGCTGCCTGCCTGTCTCCATGGAGATGTTGTTGCTTTGCTTGGCATTTCCCACAGTGTGACCTTAAACGCATCTCTCTCTCTCTCCGCAGAGAAAAGTAAGAGACAAGTTACAGGTCAGATCTGTGGAGAGGCGACCCTTCTCCCTAATGTTCCACAGTATGGCATTAATCTTGTCAAGCATGTACTAATCACTCCACAAATTTATCTTGTAACTCGGCATTCCACCTGAGATAAATAAGTTAAAGTCATACTGTGGAACTTTCCAGGCAAAGCAATAAAAATCTACATGGACACATCAAAAAAGTTAATATAGTTTTAAATAACTTCAGCTTTTGTGCCTGATTTTCCCATGTGTTTGAGCAAAATGTGTCCAATTAGATTAGCATTTTAATCAGGAAGTACATCTTAGCATGCTAGTTGTTGTTAGCTTTAAGTGAGGAATAACTTTGGACCACTGCAAGCCGTTTAAAATGAACTAGTTCTGTTTTTCAGGTTTTTAAGACAGTAAAATTCAGGTAAAGCATTTTAAAACACATTCAGATTCAGAATTGTGTCTTTTCTCCTCTCTGTGCACCGCTAATGAAAAGACAAGCTCGTAAAGTTATTGACGAGCCCAGATCAAACCTGACCTTTTCTGATCCTGCGCCTGGAGTCACTGTCAGATTGAGTTTTATCGACAAAGTGACATACAGGAAGTTCAATCAATGTTTTAATCAGCAGCAGTTTCCACGACTACAACAAAATCTCCCCATGATACGGCTTTAACGGCGTTGGGTTTGTAGCCGTGGTATAAGCACATGAAACAACTTGGAGCCGTGCGTTCTGCAGTTTTAACGCACTTCGCGGAGGAAAACCGCTTCTATGACTCTGCGGCGTGCGTTAAAACTGCAGAACGCACCGCTCCAAGTTGTTTAATGCTTAAATAATCTATGACATCTGTGGATCTTTATGTTATAATTTGCATAAAAAACTGTAGAGGCATCGCCGTAAATATGGAGGTAGGTTTAGTGTCGTTATTATCAAACAAATATTACGCCATTCACAAATAAATTCACAAATATAATTCATGACTTACAAATAAATTTAACAAAATCCACAAAAGCATTTCTCGACTCAAACGAAAATGATACGCGATATCTCCGTACGTAAATATCGTCACAACAGAGAGGCTCGTGTGGATAGCTGCAGATGACACTAGCGAGCAGCAGATTTTGTTTTTTTCATTTGTACCAAAATGACTAACACTACTTCATTGATTAAGAAAATAAATTTGTAGAATGAAGTAAGTACAGAGCAGTTTGTTCATGCTGGTGGCGGTGAAAACATGAGCTGATCGGCTGATATGGCGTCATGAAAAGAGATTAAAGATTACTCCAACATGCAGGAATCACTCCAAATAAAACTTCGAGAGGGGAAATGAGAAGGGGAAGCATGGGTAAAAGCTCTGAAAAGTTGATTTTGCAGAATAGATCTGCTTTAAGATTTTCATTTACTCTAAAATAAGAAAACTGCTGCAAAAAGCCATTACAAAACAGTTAATAAAAAAAAAAAAGCTGATTTTTTTTTTTTTTTTTAAATAATAAAATGAAGGTTAAGGGAATTGTGTTTAAGATGAAGTCACATTCACATTTTAGTTTTTGCAGTTGCTATGGCAGATTCACAATTTTACATCAGATGCCCTCCCTGACACTAATCTCTTTGTATCATCAGCAATTCAGCTTTTTTTTTTTTTTCCTGCAAGAGGAAATTACTAAACGTAACCTCTAACTGAGAACAATAAAACAGCTGCACATTGTCGAAGTAAAGAGTCTGTTTAAAGATAAAAACTATTACAACTTCACTTCAAACAGTAGAAACGCAATTAGTTATCAGTATCTGTCAAATTATCTGTAAAATAGTCTTTTTATCACAGACTCAACCTTTGTCTTATTGGAAATATAGACTTGAAAATGCAGGTTAACTTAGCAAGAACTGATTTAAATGGTCAGTATAATTCTGTAAAGGAAATGGCTAAAACATATTTGAAGAAAAATGGGTAGGATCAACATAAGAATTACTTTTTTAATATTTTATCTTGTTTTAACTTTTCGAAGAATACATTTCAGACCTGATTCAAACTACTACAACTACTACTACTACTACTTCAGGCTGTGATGCTTTTATTTCTGACCCAAATATTTTCGTTCCCAAAAGTAGAGCAGCCCTTCAGTCTGTACTGTAGAGCGATCCACAATCTGAACTTATCAGAAGTTTAACAAACTTCCTATAGAATACATGACCCATATTTCAAACACGTGACCTAATTCTCTGTTTAACTTTGGACACTTTTCATTTGGGAATTCACAGATAAAAAAAACTCTTTAACTATTTAGGCTAATAAGTGTGCAGTTTCACATTTAAAGATTTAATCATTTCTTTCATTTAAAGTGATCAACAACAACATGCTGATTCCTAGATTAAGGTTAATTTAAGGTTAACTTAAGGAATGAAAATGATTGGAATGAGAAAAACCTGACCTGACTGTCAGATCTGTGTCGCCCTCAGAGTTGAGTTCTACACATGATCAGTGTGAAATGGGTCTGACTGAGAGTGACGGGGACCTGTCAGGACATTAAATCAAACAATCTGATCTGACTGGTGAAAGAGTATCAACAGTGGAGATCCACGTGAGAGAAAAGCATTCGTCCATAAATGCACAAAGCGCTCCCTTTCTCCAAAAAAAACAAAAAAACAATGCGTATTTTCACTACAGGCTGAAGTCTGTCAGTCGGCATCGATCTTCTGCACAAGGAGAGAAAAAAACTGCAATAAAATCTGATATTGAAATATTGAATATTTTACAATACTGGTTAGTTCACTTCTCACTAAAATAAAACTGTTACTTGCAAATTGAAGCTGTGTCAGAAACAAAAGGAGACCAAGTCTAAACTGTGTCAAGTTTTGCAAAGTAAACTGAACATATGTGTTGTGATATGTGCAAATCTTGCATCATTGTGCAGCCCTGTGTTTAAAATGGACACACACCTTCCCAATACTAATTCCAAAACAGTTTAATCACTGCTACAATAAAAAACATTTCCTAATCCATACAAAGGGCCAATCCTTATTTTACAGCCAGGCCTGAGCCAACAGTTTCTTTAAATATGTACATTAGACTGAACCAACACAAAAACACTGGAGGTGATCAGGAGTCCAGCCCTGCCTAATCCAGCTCCTGTGAGTGGAAGAGCAGGTCCACCCACAACGAGCACAATCTCAGGATGAACCAGGCCTGGACCGGGACTAAACGAGGACTCAAAACTAAACCAGCAGGTCAAAACATTGGATAACTAAACAAAGATGTTATAGGACTAAAACACAATAAAGAATAATAAATTAAATAATAAATTAAATAAAACCAGTTTAAAAAGGTCTAGATCAAGACTAACCAAGACTAAAGTAGGACAAAGCAACAAATCCACTGATTTGTAAGAATCTGCTGAGAGGCAAATTAGAAAAAAAAAAAAAAAAAGAAAACTGCCTGAGAATGTCTTTATGGAGCAAATTTACAGACAATTTTTTTCAATTCAAATTTTTCAAAATACTAAATAAAAGGACAATGACTAAAACCAGTGCTAAACCAGGATTTGACCAAAACTCCAAGATAAGATCAGGACTTAAGACCAAACTGGAATAACTGAACAAAACCAGACCAAGATTACAGGTGTAGGTCATGAGTAACCTTTGACTAAACCAGAACTCAACCAGAACTAAGACTAAACCAGGACTTTACAAGATACCAAACCTGGTTACATCTTTCCAAAACTAAATGTACACAAAACCAGGTTCTAAACAAATCTAAATATGGAGAATCTTCCTCAAAATCCAGCAGAGATCAGCCAATACCAAATGACAAAACATAAGAAAGAAGAGAAAAGGAACAGCCAAAAGTAAAGCAACAGAAACAAAATCGAACCTTGATAAAAGTGAAATTCCTTCCTCTTTTCAGTGTATTTCCTGTATTTGAGACAGTTCCTCTGGCTTCAGTTTAGAGCAGGTTACTTCACTGAAGTCTGAGCACTAAGCACCAGCTGGGATTTCCAAACACGCTCTTCTGTTTAATCTATTCTCAAAACCTGTTCCTGTCAGAATGGGACACGCCCACTTCTACTGCTGTAAAAGTAGAAACTACAGGCTAAACAAATAAACAATAGATTTTTCAATGTTTTTGTCAGTATACGAGTATAAATATTATGTAAGTAAACAACTGAAGTATATCTTTTTTTTCTCTAATCACTTGCAGCGTCTCAACTTAAAGGGCTCATATTACGTTATTTTCTGATCTGTTATAATGTTGTTTCTTCATCACAAATTTGGATTATTTCATTTGGATTATTTCAGCCCTGGAATTGCCAATCTCTACTGAACTAAAGGTAAAAGGTCTAGCTTTTAACTTGAAAACTACCACTTCATGACATCACAAGGTGGAACAGAGCATTTTGAGCTTTGAAGATGTAGACAGACCAACAAACCAGAATTACTCAAACATACGTGAAGGAAAAATATTTTTTCTTCATTCTATAAAAAAATAAAAATAATAAATAAATAGGACTAAACCTGTACAACCAGCTCTAAATCAGGATTAACCAAGACTAAAGGGACTAGGACTAAAACCAGGTCTAGACCAAGACTAAAATAGGACTAAAAACAGGTCTAGACAAAGACTAAACCCAGACTAAAGTAACACTAAAACCAGGTCTAAACCAAGAATAAAATAGGACTAAAGCCAGGTGTAGATCAAGACTAAACCCAGACTAAAGTAGGACTGAAACCAGGTCTAAACCAAGACTAAAGTAGGACTAAAACCAGGTCCAGACCAAGACTGAAGTAGGACTAAAACCAGGTCTAGGCCAAGAGTAAACCCAGACTAAAGTAGCACTAAAACCAGGTCTAAACCAAGACTAAAGTAGGACTAAAACCAGGTGTAGACCAAGACTAAACCCAGACTAAAGTAGGACTAAAACCAGGTGTAGATCAAGACTAAACTCAGATTAACGTAGGACTAAAACCAGGTCTAAACCAAGAATAAAATAGGACTAAAGCCAGGTGTACACCAAGACTAAACCCAGACTAAAGTAGAACTAAAACCAGGTCTAGACCAAGACTAAAATAGGACTAAAACCAGGTCTAGACAAAGACTAAACCCAGACTAAAGTAGGACTGAAACCAGGTCTAAACCAAGACTAAAGTAGGACTAAAGCCAGGTGTAGATCAAGACTAAACCCAGACTAAAGTAGGACTAAAACCAGCTCTAGACCAAGACTAAACTGGGACTAAAATCAGGGCCACAACAAACGATTATCCACTAATTTGTAAGATTGTCGTGGCATCAGAATAAACGCTTAAAACTAAATGAACCTGAATTACACGAAAACTGCATGAGAATCTTTTTACGGAGCAAATACTCAGATAAATGTGGATCCAGGTGTAAACACACATTTTCAGTATTTTGCTTGAAAGCTGAACATATTATCACATTATATTCCATGTTTTTTTTGTTTTTTTCCCAGTGAACGGTCACGGTCTTATCTCTGGGTCTATTTGCTCTCCCTGCCTCTGTCCTCTCCTGTGTGAGTCATCCACAAAATCCTGTTACATTAATAATTAATGGTTTTAATGTAGAGCAGATTCAGTCAAACACAACTGAGGAATGTGGCTATGGAGAACAATAATTATAATGTTAGTATGTCATTATCATCCATATAATAGCCAAAAGTGTAAAGGTGTAATACGTTTTCAGTGTTTTTTTTAAGTTATTCTTATTGAGTGAAGTAAATTAACCTGATTTTTATTGTAAATTATTAAATGTGAAAGGTTAAAGGTCCTATATTACGCAAAATCTAACTGAAAATTGTAATTGAGAAATAGGAGAAAAAATAAAGACTGACATATATTTTTATCATATTGTCCAATACTAGCGAGCATTCTTAACTAAATGTATTATTCTCAAGATAAAACAATTAAGGGCCACACTCAGAAAGTACTGTGTGAATAACGCAGTAAAAGTACCATGAGTATATGTCATATTATTCATATTATGGTAGAGGAAACCAGCTGACAAACCCCCAAAACCTATACAATAATACACCAGTGTGTCCAGAACCAGAGGCAAAGTGGACGAAGTGTCTTGCTCAAGTACACAATGGCAAAATGAACGAGTGACAAGGTAAAACATAACACCATTATGAGGGATTAAAAAGTCCTATATTACATAATGCTGCTATCTCAACAAAAACACACCTGGAGTTGTGTTTTGTCTCATTCACACATGTCTGACTATTGTTTTTATTCGTCTGTTTGCATCTCCAAAGCTCAAAATGCTCTGTTCAACCTTGTGATGTCATGAAGTGGTAGTTTTCAAGTGAACAGTTTGACCTGGACCTTAACCTTTAGTTCGGTAGAGATTAGCAACTCCAGGGCTGTAATTATCCAAATGAGTCTAGTGAAGGTGTACAGAGTTTACAGCACTTCCTGTATTACCACGTGACATCACAAGGTGGAGTGTTTTAATCTGAGAGAAGAACTCAGTCTAAATCTGCAGGATTTGTGTGTTAAACCTGTGTGAATGAAGCAAAACACAACTCCAGGTGTGTTTGTGATGAGGAAACGACATTATTATAACACAGATCAGAAAATAACGTCACATGGGCCCTTTAATTAACAGCAGATCAAAACTCGTGACAGCATCAGTCAATATTTACACAGTAATTGCAGTAAAGCTCGTTAACATGCAGCAATACAAAGGCTGGGCATAACATTACACAATAAGACAATTCATTTATCCTAATGTAAGACAGACTTTTGAACTATACTGACCTGTCAAAGCCTGATCTCAAAAGTGCATATGGTTATTTTTACAGATGCATTATGTAATTTTTTGGTTGGGCGTCCGTCACCTGCTTATTTCTATGAATACGTCATTGCTCTGCCTGGAATGTTCCACAGTATGACATTAAACAGCACCACTTTACATTTATTCAATTACAGGTGGTTTTATCGCTCAAAAATACCTTGAAAAACAGGTACTCTGACTGAGCGGGGTCGCCTCTCCACAGATCTGACCTGTAACTTGGTCTGGTTCGGTCTCCATGAAGATAGAAATGTTTAATGCCATACTGTGAAACATTCCAGACAAAGTAATAACATCTCCATGAAGAAAAGCATTGACGGACCCTCCACCAAAAAAGTTACACAATGCATCTTTAAGATTTTACAAGATTTTTAACATTTTTCCCAGTTTAGACAAACTTTAATGCTCCACAAGGGAAATTATTTGGACACAGTAGCTCACACATCACAATATATTATAATAACAACAAGCTACAATATAAACGGTAATAATAAATTCAAAATAAGCAGCAAAAATAACAAGAAACTGGAGTCAAATAAGGCATAACTATATAAACGTATATGTGCAACTAAAAATAGAATATAGAAATGGTGGGTAAGGAGGTGGGTAAAGAAAGACGAAATAGTGATTGACATGTTTTCAGTATTTTAGGTTTTAATTATTACTTCCTGGTCACGTTAGGGAATTTCATCACTGTTACCTAGCAACAATGCTGTACACTGGGCCAAAACTCCGCTAATTTACAGAGAAATCATGATCTGACAAATAAAATTATACGAAAACACCTTTATTCTGATGAAATATCTGAGAAATTAGTTTTTTTTCCCCCGTGCGTGTGTGTAAATTGTGTCAAACCTTCGGACAGAATTCTCCCTATAGTATGATATCATCAATAAAGAAGTCTCTAAAATAGAACTCTCTACTTCCTTTTACTACGATCTACGTCCTTTTTATATTTACAGCAGGTATTAACTCACCAAATGAAGTCGAAATTAGAGAATCGTCAAATCATCTGCACTTTAAGGAGAGTTGGGCCTGGTTAGTACTTGGGTGGGTGCTTTGGGAATGTCACAGTGGGGCAGCAGTGTCAAAAACTGTTGCTGTGTCCTTTGGCAAGACACTTCACACACCTTGCCTAGTATCACAGTATCAGTGCGGTGCTGATGGCGCAGATCGGTAGCCTCGCTTCTGTCAGTCTTTTTTTGAGTATGAATGGAAAAGCTCAATATGAATCTACTGCTTTATTATTGTTATTAGACCAGGGTTAAACCAGGACTAGACCAGAACTTAAACCTGAACTAGCTCCGGACTAAATGAACAAGGACTAACAGGACCAAACCAAGCCTACACCAGAATTAAGAGGAGCCATTTAGGAACAAGTGTGAACGCACCTACAGCTGCAAATCCCAGACTAAATAAACCAGGACTAAACCAGGACTATAAACAGGACCAACCAGGGTCTATACCGAGACTGAACTGGGCTCAAACCAGGACAAAGCTCTAAGTGAACCCTGACTATATCTACACATTATGTAACGGGGCCACACTCATGAGCTCCTTTTACGACACACATTTTCATGACTCAAACTAAACAAACACGGAGCCCGAGAGTAAAACAATGCGAGCGCGCGCGTGGGGTTTAAAGTTTACTGATGGCGCGGGCGCGGGCGCGGGCACGGGCACGGATGGACTGATGAGAGGAAGAGGGATGAGTTGAGAAATGGAAGAGGGGCTGGTCCGAATCATTTCAGAAACACATGGTAAAAGCGTTCACCCGTGCGCGCGTGGGTCTGTGGTCTCTGCAGTCCCACGCGCGCACCGGAGAGCCGCAGTGGACGGATGCCTTCAGATGGCAAAAAGCGCTCTGGAGACACACGCTGCATTAATAAATTATCATGTTACGCGCTTACGTTGTTGCGCTCTGGTGCTGCGTGTGTAAAGTTTAAAAACGAAATAAAAGCGTCACGCACACGCACCGGGAGCTCGCGGTGTGGCGCGGGGAGAGACGCACTTACCTCCAGATGAAAGAAGAGAGGACAGCTGCTGGGCTGCTGGGCTGTTGGGCTGTCGGGCTGTTGGGCTGTTGGCAGCGGAGACACGCGCAGCTGCAGCTCGCGATCAAGCACCTGGCACGGGCAACACCTGCACTTCCGCTCGGGCCAGGCATCCTTCAAAATAAAACACTCATGTGAATAATTAGAGTTACTGCATATTCCAGGTCTCAGGTGCAGTTTTAAGCCACACAGTGCAGTAGGTATAGTGCTGAATATTCAGAAAGACAATTGGAACTATAGTTAACAGTCAGCCTGTTGCGATTACATTTTTGAGAGTATATTTTTCGTCTTTGGAGAGGACATTCCATTATCTACAGAAGTGATTTTGTGATTTTCCATCAAATTGTGATTTCGATTCATTTGTATTATATTGTACAGCCCTGATTAGCAGACATAAGATGAAGGTTATTACCTCCGCCAAGGAGGTTATGTTTTCGCCTGAGTCTGTTTGTTTGTTTGTTTGTTTGTTTGTTAGCAAGATAACTCAAAAAGTTATGGACGGATCTTGATGAAATTTTCAGGAAATGTTCCTAATAGTAAATCCAACAGATGATTAAATTTTGGTGATGATCCAGAAGAAATCCTGGATTCTGGATCACTTTGAAAATTTCGTTAGCATTGCGTTAAATGGGGCTTGGCGGAGGTCTGCGCTCTCTGAGTGCTTTTCTAGTTTGTATACTTTTCTTTAATTTATTATTACTATTATTATTATTATTATTATTATTATTATTATTATTATTATTATTATTATATAGTATTTATTTAATATACTGTTATTTTGTAATTACAGATATTTGGGGATCATGCAGCTTCATAAGACCCAGCCTAATAGTGTATCCTATAGCTTAGGTTTAAGATAAACTGGCTACAGCTGCTGATCTTACATCAATATTTTGGTTATAACACCATATGTATAAGAGCTACATTCTCTACTAATATTATTTACATCTCAAATCTCTAATAGATGAGTATGGATCATGCAATTCCATGGTCCAGATGTTTGAGTGGTTTTATTTTGCTGCGCCTCACTTCCGGCTGTCACGGTTCATTCTGTGCGCTTTGACACGTGCTCCTTAACCCCGCCTCCAGAAAACCGTAACCGGTGAACCTGCGGCAATTATGCAACATCAGTAACACTCAGCGCTCTTAGATTTCAGCTGCAGACCCGCACACACGACAGGCCCGCTCTGACCAGCCCGCAGACATGTCATTACTGTTACAGAGGCTTTATAATGTGAACAATAGGGCGCTATAAGAGCCATAATAACGAACGGGAGCGGTGTAATTACCGTGTCACGTGGGCTGCACAGAAAGTAGGTGCATTGTTGAAGACGTCTGCGTGTTCTGTTGAATTGGGTTAGATAAATATGTGGTGGAAAGCTCAGGAGGAAACTTAAACCACAAAATGCTGTCGTGGTGAAAATAGGAAGTAACTTTGCAGAAGCATAAGGTTAATGGCAATTAATGGCACCAAATTGTGAGGTTACAAGTTCAAAAAGGCCAATTATGTGCAATATCTACAAAGGTGATTAGTTAATGCTTTTATTTTGGGGATATTGTTGACGAAAGAAATGCTTGGTCCACTAAAGACAAACCTTAACTCAATTAAAGGGCCCGTATTATGTTATTTCTGATCTATGTTATAATGTTTCCCCATCACAAACCTGGAGTTATGTTTTGTTTCATTCACACGTGTTTAATGAACAAACACACCTGCATATTTAGGCAGAGTTCCTCTCTCAAACTGAAAACACTCTGTTCCACCTTGTGATGTCATGTGGTAATACAGGAAGTGCTCCACTGTGTTTTTAAACTCCATACACCTTCACTAGAATCGTTTAAATAACATAATTTCAGCCCTGGCATTTCCAATTTTTATTAAACTGAAGGTAAAAGGGTAGCTGTTAACTTCAAAACTACCACTACATGACATCACAAGGTGGAACGGAGCATTTTGAGCTTTGGACATGTAGACAGACTAATAATAAAGGGTGTGAAACATGTGAATGAAACAAAACACAACTCCGGGTGTGTTTTTGAGAAAGTAACAACACAAGAATTAGGACCTTTAAGTATCGGACCACATATGACACAAAACCCTGAAGCACACGTGGTTTCACATATAAAATCACCATTTATACAGAAAAGTAGAGGTAAACTTAGTATTTACATGTACTAAAGGCAGAATAAACTCACGATTCAGTCCCAAATTCTAATAATCCCAGTAAAATAATGAATTTCCTAATAACATTAATAGACTGATTAATGGATTAAATGAACAAAGATCTACAGGAGACAAAAGCATGAAGTCTATCCAGTCTTGGTTTAATATTGTGGAGTGTAAATGTATTATTTTGGGTCCATTTCTGTATTCCTCTTTAAGTTTTAGTCACAGTCATAGTCATAATAACCCCCTGGTCAACAGTATAGCGTATATAGTATTTTTAAAGCCAAATATTGTGTCAAACGTTTCGGCTACAAAGAAAAAACATCTTTATGTAAATCAGGGAACAGCCAAAGATCTTTACTGTGGCTGCGGTTCAGAGAAGAGCTGTTGGATATTTGTATTATCAGTGAATGAAAATGGAAATGTGAAGTCAAAGAGGGGTGTAAAAGTAGTTAGATGGAAATTAAGCCTATAACAGTTGTCAAGTAATAGAGACTAATAAGGCTGTGACCACAATCGTCCTGGTTTAGTCCTGATATAGACCTGGTTTGGTCCAGTCCCTGATCCAGGTTTAGTATAAAGGTCCTATTTCACACAAAACTGATTCTTATGAGTTTTAAACCATGTTATAATGTTTCCTCCTCAAAAACAGACCTGGAGTTGTATTTTGTGTCATTCACCATTTTGAGTAACCCTTTATTATTAGTCTGTCTACACCTCCAAAGCTCAAAATACTCTGTTCCACCTTGTGATGTCATGAAATGGTAGTTTTCAAGTTAACCGCTGCTTTTTACCTTTTGTTCAGTAGAGATTGTCAAGTCCAGTGCTAAAATGAACTAGCTTGTGACTGTTATTTTAATCATCTCACCTGCTGTAGTTCCCGCTAACTCAGTTCTTTCTGGTCAGATTGTGTTCAAATAAAGCACGTATTAAAGTCTAACAAAGCTTCAGACAGAGCAGAGCCTTCAGTTAGCATCACACCCCCAGGGAATGTTGATGGCATCAGCTGCAAAATAGTTTTTATTGGTCAAAGGTTATCTGGAGTATCAGGACTAACTATAGAAAGTGTACTGAAAGTGTATTTGTTTTGAACCACATCTCCTGACCTGAATAAAGAACGGTGCTTTCCCATTGGTGGTTCAGACGTCACGGTTTAGATTCCAGAAGAAGAAGAAGAAGAAGAGGATCTACCTGAAGAACCAGCTCGGAGCCCGTGTAGTGATCAGGGAGAGTGAATAAAATGTATAGTAAATATTTCAGATAGCTTACATGCAGAGCGGGCCTGTGAAAGTGGGTGAAAGGTAAATCATGCAGAATTTCAGTAGTTCAGAGTTTGTTTTGGACAGGGGCGGCGCCAGGGGCGGTGCCAGGGGGGGCACCGGCCATAGCTCCCCCAGAGATTTTTTGCCCCACTCTCATAACACATCCAGGCTCGACTAAAAATGTTCAAATGACAACCACAGAATGAGAAAACAAAAAATAAATGAATAAATAAATAAAATAAAATAAAATAAAATAAAATAAAATAAAATAAAATAAAATAAAATAAAATAATAATATCAGTGTTTATAAATCACTACATGCTAACTACATTTAAAGGGCCCATATTACACTATTTTCTGATCTATGTTATAATGTTGTTTCCTCACCACAAACAGACCTGTTTCATTCACACATGTTCCAACACAAATCCTGCAGATTTAGGCTCAGTTCTTCTCTCAAACTGAAAACACTCTGTTCCACCTTGTGACGTCATGCGGTAACACAGGAAGTGTTCCATTGTGCTTCTAAACTCCACACACCTTCACTAGAATCATTTACATAGTTTCAGCACTGGAATTGCCCATACTGAACAAAAGGTAAACGGTAGCTGTTAACTACCACTACATGAGGTTTGGAGATGTACACAGACTAATAATAAAGATTTGAATTAAACCAAACACAATGAGAGCCAGTGTCGCATATTATAGGACCTTCAAACTAGTTTTAAGTGACTCAAACATGGTACGGTTTTTAAAAGACTCAAAATTAACATGTTACTTTAGCACCTACATTGAAAACCTTAGCATCCACTCATCTTCTCCAACCAAAAATGTCTGGCACTGCCCATCGTTTCAGTGTTATCAAAATATTGCTCAGTTTGCGTGCAATGGAGGAGTCGATTTAGACATGTCACAAATAGAGTTGTCAAAAGTGTCAAAAATCAGATACTAATCTATACTAAAACAAGTATCTAAACTAGATACTCATTTGAGCAGGTATCAATACTAAAAAAAGTCACATTCTCAGGACAGGCCTGAAGCTTTAGGATGATCTTGAGCTGAATCAGAACAAGTATAAGAGCACAGAGACTAGTATACGCCCATGAACCACTGTGGAACCTACCTGGACCACTGAGGGATTACACATGGTAATATAAGTAAAGTACTATGATTTAATGTATAATAATAGTTTCTCTAATATTACCATGTGGTTTTAGTTCTAATAAAACTAACACTATAGGGCCAACTGCACGCCTATGTCTTATTTTTCTAATCTTCAATTCAATTCAATTCAATTTCTCTTTATTGTCACAGATGAAATTGCTGTCCTCTCCCACCTCAGTGCAAACATTTAAATGTGCCAAACCAAAATGTACAAAAAAAAGTGCAAACAAGTAAACAAAATGTGCAAACAAGTAAACATTCAACAATCTGTTCAATAATTCCTGGTCGCTAATAAAACTTTCGGTAAAAGTTTGATTAGCGACCAGAATCAAACAAAACTACATTCAATAGATAGACTAACAAAACACAGTTGATCTTGGATATCCTGGCCAAAATAAAAGGAAAGAGTGACTACTTCCCTGGCCATGCTGCTCAAAATAAATTGTAATTGCAGGCTACATTGACCGAGTATGTAGTCTATTGTTTTGGCCTGGGTTCACTGGGAGACTTGAGTGGCTTAAACACAGAGGTAATGAGTGAAGAGGTGATGGGATCCAAGTGGTATGTGCCAAGACAAAGGACGACAGAAAAGTCATCTGATCGTGACTCAGATAAACAGAGCAGTTTCCAGACTGAGTAAGACACATATTGCTAGTGTTTGTCTTTTGTATGTAGCTGTGATTTTATATTTTTAATTACTTATTTTTCTATTTTACTTTGGCTTGTACATATACACTTATATAATTATGCCTTATTTGACACCTGTCTCTTGCTATCCTTTTTGCTACTTATTTAAAATGTATTATTACCATTTATTTTTTACTCTTTCTTATTATATTATATTGTGAGCTACTGAGTCCAAATAATTTCCCTTGTGGATCAATAAAGTTTTTCTAAGTCTAAGTCTAAAAGGATCGGTGACAAAAAAAAAAATAAAAAAATAAAAAAATAAATTTAAAGGAAAGGATCAGTGACAGTGCAATTTCAGAGCACAGTATTTATGTCTTGCCATAAAAAGCAAGAATTTGATATGAATTATGGCATTTATTTGTTTAGATGGATCTACAAGAGTTAATCATTAACATATGGCTTGTATTTCATCAGTAATCAGTACACTGTATCTTTAAAATTACATAGTGTAGGGATGAACCTTATACTATATATAAAACAGCTCTGAGTAAAAGTAGTACACTGTTGCCACCTGTTGGACTATTATTATATTTTCTCCCCCATTCAAATTACAGAGAGATACTTTATCATTCTGGATTTCCTGGCAACCATTCAAATATTTTTCAACTAACACTTAAGCAATTTTTGTGGAGAAATACATTTCATTCAATTGAGAGACGATGCAATTTTTTTTGTTTTTTGTTTTGTTTTGAGAAAACATTTCATACTTGACTAGATAAACTAGTTTGGCATGCAGACCACATTGTTAGCAAGTTAGCAGCTAACTTCGAAAACAGTGCGTACAGTGCGTAGTGGCGTTGGCAAAATGTATAAATCTCTAATTATTTTTTAGAACTTTTCATAATGCGTCTTGGAATTGTGTAAATGTGTTGAAAACTGAAGGAAAGTGAGTGAATTTTTTTGTCAAATGCTAATAATTTACTCACTTATCTTGATGCACTCCACCTCTTTGATCAACAACGAATCCTCGCGAGAATTTACGAAATCTCGGAGTAATGGCTGGAGATCTCGGATATTAGAAGGTACTTTTGTGCTTTTATTTACTTTGCCATTTGGTCAAAATAGACTGATTTAAAGCGCGTTTTTCTTACAATTCTCGACATGTGTGTGTGAGTAGATTATGATCCGTTCTCGAATAGAAATCTGTGGTTATTTACATCCCCGGCGCCGGTGCAAAACATGAAACTTTCGAAATAAGAGCACAACGTTTTCCGCGCTTTTTACCATTGCGAAAACAGCTAGCGTAATCCGGACATAATGAATAAATATGTAGCAAACTGCGCCAATTTAACAGCTTATTGTGCAAAGAAGTAGGGTTATAATCAATACAAAAGGGCGCCTTTTATCAGGCGCAGTCGTAAAAAGCGAGTTTATGTGAACTAATCCATATTGCTAGCATTAGCATCTGTGCAAGGCCTCAGTCAGGAAACAGCAGCGAGCTTTTATTTTCAAAACTGCGATCATCTCACCTGTCAGACTCCAAATACAGAATGCACTTTCAAATTAATACTTCCATTGAATGTTTATAACATGAAATAACTGTGTGTACTTACTATTTTGTTGTTTTTGTTTTTGTTGTTCTTCTTGCTAGGTGGAAAAGCAGCAAAACCGAACACTAAATCTACTTTATGAGTAAGTCTGATGTATATGGATTAAATATTCAGTTATCTTTGATTCGTTTACTATATTGTTATTAATAAAGTTGTAAATATACGAGTTTTTATTGGATTTACTATGCATTTTTATATGCTATATTTATATTTTTTTATTTATTTACATAGCTCGTTTGTGATGAGGATGGAGTAACCTTTTTAATACATACTTCCTTTCTTGCATTAATAAAATGTTCACGAAGTTTCTGTTTATAATTTGTGTAAGCAGTCATGATATAGGGAGCATTACTTTTATAAGGCCATACAGGAGAAAATAAAATACAGGAAGTAAACATTTGTGGTTCCACTGCCTGTGTTGCTTTTAGATGTTGTGGCTCTGGGTGCAAAAGAACAGCATCCAGCAATTCTAAAACATTTGTAGAAATGAGCTAAATGCATATTTTCAATTGTGATAATATATGTAGTGTGATATGATAATAGGTCTGTAAAACAGCAGTTCATTAATTGAAAATGTTATCCCCTATAATATTTTATAATTGTCTGTCTTCTCTGCAGCAGCCATGGCTCAGGTGGCATCCCACGGAAAGCTGCTCCTTCAGCGTTTGCACCAGCAGCGAGAGATGGACCTGCTGTGTGACATCACCATTAAAGTCAAAGACGCTGAGTTCAGGGCCCATAGGAACATTCTGGCCTGTTTCAGTAAATACTTCAACTCTTTAGCCACAAAAGGTCAAGATGTGGCCTCCCTCGACTCTGAGAAGGTCAGCCGCTACGCTCTGGAGAAGCTCCTGGAGTTTGTCTACACTGGACAGATGAACCTCAGCAGGTAAAGCAGGGAAGATTTGGCTTTTGTGTCTATTATTCTGATGAAAAATCAATAATAATTGTGCTTTTGCTGTAAATTAATCCCTTATAAGCAACATTCGTAACCTTCCCTATACTGCAACGTTTTCATTAGAAATATGCAACACTGACCTGTTGCAGAATTATTTGTATAGAAATAGACAAACAAACTATTGACTAAGCCCATGTATTGTCCATAAGTATTTATTTTACTTCAGCCTTGTCTTGTACCCATTAAAATTTGTAGTATTCTAAAACTTACTTCTAATATGTGTCGGTAATGATCGCGTTAAGTCTTGTTGCATAATAGTTTGGAATCTGAAAGCTGGATAGTAGCAATTCTTAATACTGGTTTGTCTGTCTTGTTTAGTAAGTTTAGAGTACTTGATAAACTGCAACAGGTAGAAAAATACAGGTATTGGTACAAAAATACGCAGAAAATGCATATAGAAAAAGACCTTTATCTAGGCCTGTCACGATAATTACAATATCATCGTATCGTGTGTACAGTTTCTTTGCATTTTGGGGGATATTTTGACATTTTTTCCTGCACTGCAATAAGGTTTGAGCTGTGGAGGGTTTATTAAATGACTTCTATGACTACTTTAAGATACAAACTAATACGTAAGTGTTATTCTGCTGTTTATCTATTGAACAATATTGTACATTTACAGTAGTTTTTTGGGGGGGATAATCAATTAGTTTCAGTATTACTGTCTATATTTTCTTCAGCCATATATTGTACTTCAAAATTTGTTATTGTGACAGGCCTACCTTTATCTTCGAGCTTGACTGAATGTAAAAAAAATCTTAAATATTGTAATCGCATGTTTCTAATGCTGGATCTCTTGTTCCAGCACTCGTCACAGTGCTGTCCGTCGCGCTGCCGTGTTTTTGGGAATGCCTGATGCCATTAAAAACTTCCCAGATGCTCCTGAATCTTCCGAACAGGCTGAATCCTCACAGTCCGACGCAGATAAAGAACCGGACACAGCTTCTCCAAAGAGCCCCAACCAACAGCAGTCAGAGGATATCCCTAACTCTCCTCTTTCTCTGTCCATCTCATCGGTGACTGGTAATTGGGCGATGGACGAAGAGGGGGCGGAGCCTGAAGAGGGCGAGGAAGACTTGGGGAAGCTCATAGACGATGACGCTGACTATACACCGGGAAGAAAGCGAGCTAGAAAACCCAAGACCTTTTTTGGTTGTGAAGATGGCGAAACTGGCGACGCGAGTGAGGAAGCCGCTACCGCTACCACTGCGGCGCGCGGAAAGGGGCGTCGAAGGGGGCGTGGCCGACCTCCCATCGTCAAATCAGAAGAAGCGTTCGCAGATGACGCTGATAAAGACTCTCAAGACATCTGGGACACGTCAGCCGATTGGAGCCCATCCCAGGACGATTTTGACGAAGCTCCGCCCAAAAGAGCCAAATATGGTGGGAGGAGGGGGCGGGGCAGAAGGGGGCGTGGCCGGGGGGGAGGAGGAAGGAAGAGGAGATTTGACGTGTTATTGGAGGAAGATGGAGAGGAGGGAGGAGAGATAGGAGAAGACGGGAGGGAGTACGGAGAGCAGGATCCGTCAGAGGCGAATGAGCAGTCTTTGTCGTGCACTGAGTGTAATAAAGTTTTTAAAGATCAGAGCAGTTTGAGACGACACGAGAAAATCCACAAAGGACTGAAGCCGTTTGCCTGTATCTTCTGCTCAAAGACGTTCAGACAAGCAACACAGCTCAAGACGCATCTACGCATTCACACAGGTACTAAACTTAATATTCAAAATGATAAAACAACAGATGGCTCTTACTGTCTTGTTTGTGTGAGTTGATTCAAGATCCAAAGCATTCTGAGAGACTGATTATTATTCAAAATTAATGAAAATGTTCAGTGTTCACCCCCTTTTTTCCCATAGACTTTTCAAAGAACCCAAATGGAGCCTAGAATGTTCCACAGTAGGGCATTAAGCATATAGCTACAAAGGCAGGTCAGCTAAATTCCATGACGACATGCCAGAAAAGTCATGTACTTTATAAATTTATTTTTTAAATTTTAAATACAGAGAGTGTAAAGGTAGCTCAAAACAAGCTAATCAGCTGTAGGAAACTCACAACACAAACATAAATTAAACTAAAGAGAATTTTCAATATGCATTTTTAATTAGAATTATATACCGTATTTTCCGGACTATTAAGCGCACCTGAATATAAGCCGCATCACCTAAATTTTCAAAGAATTTTATTTTTCTACATATATAGGCCGCACCTGTCTATAAGCCGCAGGTGTCCACGTCTTCAAGAAGTTTTCAAGTTCGGAGCATCTGCTTGTATTGCCTCTGAAAGCTTTTGTCGTCTTTTTACATTGAGTCAGTTCGTCGCTGCCGTCGCCAACGTCTCACCATCGACTCATCGATGCCGCGCTCACGTACAGCAGCTCTGTTTCCTTCTTTGACAGTCAGATCAATTGTCTTTAACTTCAAAGCTGCATCATATGCATTTCTTCGTATGTTTTCCATAAGGAGGGTGTGTGCATGAAGCACAAAATAACTGTTCAAAACAAAATCAAATGAGCATCTTCCTCAGCACATCATCTCTTCACCTGTCTGTCTCGCTCTTGCGCCCCGTCACTTGGCGCTCTACAGCGCATGTCTCGAGCAGAAAGAGCCGCTGTCCTGTCTGGGATCATGTCAGTGTCTTGTATCATGTCAGTGTCTTGTAGGATTTCAACAGGATTTCAGGCTCTCCCGGGGGTCGGGGTTAGTTGTATCGATCATGTATGAGTGGATGTCCAGCTACTGAAGTTTGAGACGTTTCGTCTCGTCATTTACGCCTCACCTGCATTTAACACATACGGGTCATTAAGACGTATCCCACTCACTAATGTTCATTTAGCAACAGAACTTATTTTATCACGCAGCGATAAACTGTTTTAGTGCTGACAACAGCGCTAGCGAGTGTTCTAACTAACCCTAACCCATGTTCACCGCACAGACAGCGGCGCTTTCTGCACTCAAGCTGCGCGCGCATGCGCTGTGTTCATAGAAGAATAATATATTAGCCGCATCGGTGTATAAGCCGCAGGGTCCAAAGTGTGAGAAAAAAGTAGCGGCTTATAGTCCGGAAAATACGGTAATCAAGTCTATGAAGAATATTTCATACATAGAAAGAATTTTAACAGTGAAAAATTGGCATAGGTCGCTTTTAAGGTTTCAAAAGTCCAGTAAATTAGGTGTCACAGGTTATCCTACACTTTTATCAGATTAATTTAACTCTAAATGTTGTGTTCAGGGGAGAAGCCGTTCGCCTGCTCCAGCTGCGATAAGTGCTTTGCACAGAAGTGTCAGCTCGTGGCCCATCGGAGAATGCACCACGGAGAAGAGAAGCCGTACACCTGTGAGCGCTGTGGCTTCAAGTTCGCCACCTCCTCCAACTACAAAATTCACATCAGGTAAAATATGAAAGGGGCCTGAGTACAAAGCATCTCACTGTATTAGATCTGTTATGTTGGTCTATAGGTTTTTGGAGGCTTCCACAGTAAATCTTTGATGGAATTCTGGGTAATATTACCAGTGCAAAACTCATAATAATAATCATAATAATACTTGTATAGCGCTTTTCATGACACTCAAAGATGCTTAATTTTGACAGACAGACACAAACACAAATGAAATGAACAGATAAACAGGAGATGCAGTTATTTCAAGACTTGTAGCACATTGGATTTGGACTAGTAATCCTTATAAAAGTGTTTTTTTGTTGTATTTTTGCTACAAAACTCAGTACAATTTACTGAAGTAGTGGGTGCTGTGTAATCGTTTTATAGACACAAAATCAGACAAATTGTTCCTCCTAATTAAAATACTTACATTAAACAGCGTAAGAAAGCTGTAATTATGAATCATAATTAAATGGAACTAATGTTTTTACTGAAAATAATGAAATGTATTATGAAGTTTCTAAAAGTTTGAAATTGTATTCCTGGTGGTTACTAGAAAGATTTAATAGCAATTCTCAATTTGTTTGTCCGTCTCGTCCAGTAATTTAGAATGCTTAATAAACAGTAACAGGTACAAAAAATAGTTATGTGAAAAATGCATATGAATTTAAATCTTAAGTCTTGTGGATCCAACATTGTCTTGGGATTTCTGTCTTGTCCCTCAACACAATGCCTAAGAAATGTATTATGACAATAAATAGACAAAACCAGACAAAGCTATATGAAAAATGCATATGAATTTAAATCTTAAGCCTTGTGTCTCTCTTGGGATTTCTGTCTCGTCCCTCACGCACATTGGTGTTGTTGTTATTGTTGTGTTCCAGGCTGCACACAGGAGAGAAGCCGTACGTGTGCGATATCTGTGGACAGGCGTTCGCTCAGAGCAGCACTCTGACGTATCACAAACGGCGCCACACGGGGGAGAAACCGTATCAGTGCGACTTGTGCGGCATGTCCTTCTCTGTGTCCTCCTCGCTCATCGCACACGCCAGGAAACACACAGGTCAGGGCTATAACATACACTGTACTGTTACCACGGTGAACGCGCTTGTTTTTAGCATCACTGGCCTCTGAAAGTTGAGAAAAGCACTTATAATTGGGATGTTTGGACTGCTGCAGACAATTTAAGATGAATTACTTTGTTTTCACGTTTTTTAAGACAAAGACCACTTTAAATGTACACAATATGCAGTCACCTACTTTCATGCATATAAATGGGCATTGCTTTACCTTGAATGTTCCCCCTGTTAATCTTTCATTTATTTTGTTTACATAATTTTAGAATTTTCTTATTGCTTAAAATACAGAGGTGTCAGACAAGACCCTCTGCCAGAAAATACACACTTTTTTAAGTGACCGATTAAGCTGAGCAAAACTTAACTCCTGTTTCTATAATGCGTTCTTATTTTTGTCTTTTCAGGTGAGACTCCGTACAAATGCGCTCAGCCTCAGTGTGAGTCAAAGTTTGTCACGTCGTCAGAGCTGAAGAAACACATGAGGAGGCTTCATCCAGGTCTGTGTACTATAACTTTAAAGCTTCATTATGTAACTTTTCTGGTGAGTGGTCTGCCAAGGTGTTATCGGTAGTGAACACTCCACCAGGAAAGTTACATACATTATTAAATTAATGTCAGTTGTTTTGTCTATGAACTTATGTATATGATGTTGGTTTTTCCTGTTTCAGATGGGAACAATGGCGTCCAGTGTCTGTTGTGTGGAAACAGATTTGCCAGTGTCAAAAACATGATCAAACATCAAGAGAAAGCTCACGCCGACGAAGTGAGACAGCATAAGGAGAGGGCCCGAGCAGGTAACGCAACACAACAGTGTACTCAAACTTAAACTCACTGAACAAAGAACAACACATGATGTCTGTGTGATCCCTCAGTCGTCCACATGATCATCGTTCCTTTAGACGAGTTCCATCATATTTTAATCAGATCAGTGAAAACGTAGGTCAGTTTAGGCCTCTTGAAACTGAATAGTATAAAATCTATGACACATGACATCTATTACAGCCTTTGTATAAAATTATTATATCAGTCATGTGTCACAGTTAGTAAAATACTGTGGACTCGCTCTCCTTTGTGCTTCGTACAGTGGGATACAGTCTTCAGTACGCCATTCAGCAGGAAGCATTTCACTTTCTTAAAGCAGTTTCCCGGTGGATATTAAGAAAAACTAATTGAAGTTGAGTCCTAATTGAGCATTCGGAGATGTGACCACTGAGAAGTAAACAGATTGTTCTTTTGATGTTAAAATGGCTCTAGCATAACCATAGCCTATAGCCCACAGCTACCAAAAGCACTGTTGGGTATTTATACTAATTTAGGCTTTTGGATCACTAATCTGCATTTTGTACAATATATATTCTAGATGTTTGTTCTGGTAGTTGTTGAACAGTGGGTGATAGAGCAGATCTTCTACATTAAATTGAATGTTTTTCCTAGGGATGCACCCGATACGATACTTAAACATTTACTGGATCGGGTATCGGTTCCATGATATCACTTCAGCCGATATCCTGGTTGGGCCTTTAATAAGTTTATTTACAGGCTGATTTTGAACAAAGCTGTTCAAGGTGTTGAAGGATAAATAACAGTTGCCCCCCCCAAAGCTTTCCAAGTAGAAACGCCTCCTCCCGCCTACTCCTTACACAAGAAATCATGTTTGTTTATAGCCGGTGCGCGTTCAGAATTGCTGTTCCTGCTGTAACTATACTGTATGTTTTCAAATGATAAGCAGACGTTTCCTGTCCAGGAGTAATTTAGCGACCAATGCGTCAGTCTTTAAACCCTCTGCTTCAGTGCATGCCATCGCTGGATGGAATCTCCAAGAATCACCTTAGTTTAGCTTCGTTCCTTTTCCCCTTCTCTTCTTCTTTCAGCGACCTCAAAAACGGACTTTCTTTTGCGGCTAACTGGTAGTGGATTCTTGTTTGCCATCGCAACAAACTTTGTGATAACTACGAGGAAGCTACAGTTGGAAAAAGCCGCAAAGAACTGCTGCGTTGGTTGAGTAAACAGCGTCTTGAGTCTGTGGAATGTGTGAGAGGCGAACATAAACCACGTAATCCCAGCGCGTCGGCGAGTCAGTTATGCTACAAACGTAGGGAGTTTGATTGGCAAGCTAACAGCCAATAGATAACGAGGCTACCTCGGGTAGTATCATTTATCGGCAGATACTTAAAGTCATAGTATCTGTATCGGAACGGAAAAAGATTGGTCCAGCTCTATTTTTTCCCCATCCTTCTTTTAGTGGGCATTCCCTCATAATCCGACTGTATCTATAGAATTATTTAGTCCCGACTTCTACTTCATCTCGACCTTTTCATCTTTTATTTCCAGTCGTCCTGTTGTCCTCCAGTCACCCGGTCGCCTTCGTTCAGAGCAAACTGTCCCAGGACCAGAAGAGCCTCGTTTTCACCGAACCCCCAAACCCCGAACCCGCCACGCCCGGCCCCAAAACCGACATCGCCATGGAGTCCGACGACGCCACCGCCACACACATCGCCATGGTGACCGACACCTCCACCCACATCGCCATGGTCACCAACTCCACCACCACTCACACGGCCTCTGGCATCGCCATGGACGCGGGTGCGGGGACCGTCACCATGGATACGAGCACGGCCGCAGCCCTCTTGCAGGATTTCAAAGCGGAGCCCACTCACGCCCCCATCAGTTCGGAGGAGGGAGCGCAGGAGGTGAGTTTTGAAGCGGGAGCGGAGCAGACCATCACGTCTGATACTCTGCACGCTTTGGTGGAGCAGCTTCGGCCAACCTCCCCTGCCTCAAACCTGGAACAAATCGTTATAATTCAGACTGTGGACAACGCGGAGCAAGGCCAGACGCCAAGGAGCACGTAGAGTTCAGGGAAATACTCAAATACAAAATTATCCAGAGATGTAACTATATTGGCCTAATCGAAAATGTTGTAATATCTGCGCGGAGTTGTACAGTGTTGAATGGTAAAAACTGGATTTGTAAAGTAGAGGTGAGCAATATGTAGAGCTGCAATCATTTAAATCAGAATAATCGAGACTAGGACTGTCAAAAATATTGAAAATCTGATTCTAATTGTTACTAAAACTGAAACTGCAAAAAGCAACATTAACAAGACCAAATCTAAGAGTTCCTGCACAATTTAATATGATTTTGAGATCTCATAGTAACATAAAGAATGTACAATTATTTTGTACATGAAAACTACATTCTTTTACTAAAAAGGAGCATTTTTTATCTTCATTATGGTCATAATTGGTATCGAGTGAATTCCTTGGTATCGAAATGGTGTGAAATTTTTGTATCGTGACACAAATTGTAACTAGTTTTACTCATAAATCATCTGGACTATGCAGACTCTAAGAACATGCCAAAATACCTTTTTATTATAAAGACAAAATTTGATCAATTTCTGGTTTTCCTCTATAATACACTTTTTTTTGTAAATATGCTATATCTAGAAGCCTTCAGTCACCATATTTCAACCTTTATTTGGTTAAAAATGTAATTAAAAACTGTAGAAATAAGTGAAAAAATGAGTGGTTATGGTAGTCAGCAACAGTTCTCTTACTGATCTGCCTCGTCAACCAAAGTTAACCAAGTAAAGTGAAGCGAAGTAGAACTCTCAGAAGATTGTTTTATAACATGAAAATATATAGCTACTAAAACTGAACTCGGCTTTAAGAAAACTGTCTTATGTTTTTGCCATACTGACCACCCTACTATAACGCCATGACAATACTAGAGGTTTGAATACTGCATTTCCTGCTGTTGTAACACCTTCTGTACAGTGTTGTGATGTTTTCTATAGGCTCCTATAAGAACTAGTTGCTCTCAGTTGTATAACATTTGATTACGATTTGTTGCTTTCTGTGTCTTTACCTGAATTACATGGACCTAAATCAGGATCTATACCAGGACTACACCAGAGAAACAAAAACTGGACTAAAAATAACAAATCAAGAATGAATATTTGGGAGATGTAATACCCGTATATTTGTATGAACTTGGTCATAAAGCCACTAATTTGTCCCTGTTTAATTTGCAGTTGTATTTCATTATAATTATCAATAGTCCATAAATTAACATTTTATTTCTTGAACATTACAGTGAGATAATTTAAGGGTTTATGGAGCTCAACAGTGACCGCCCGCCCACTGGTTCTGGAAGGAAATTTCTCATAAATTTTTTAATAAAAAAAAAATAAAAATAAAATCAGTGTGTGGTAACTGCTATGTCTTAACTAATGACAAGAAGACCTATTTTTTAATTTAAAATCTGTTTCTGATACTTTACATTAAACATTTCACTGAATTTTGTGATTTAAAGATGCACTGCGTAACTTTTCGGTTGGGGGTCCGTCACCTTCTTGTTTCTATGGCTATGTCATTGCTCTGCTTAGAATGTTCCGCAGTATGACTTTAAACAGCACCACCTTAGATTTGTTTAATTACAGGTGGTTTTACAGCTTAAAAATACCTAGAAAAACAGACATTGTGACTGAGCAGGGTCGCCTCTCTGCAGATCTGACCTGTGACTTGGTCTGGTTTGGTCTCCATGAAGATAGAAAGGTTTAATGCCATATTGTGAAACATTACAGACAAAGTAAAAACATCTCTATGGAGAAAAGCATTTGACGAACTCTCCGCCAGAAAAGTTGCACCTTTTAATTGTTCTTTTTGCATTTAAACAATCACATTTTGGATGTTAATTAGCATGCAGCTCGTGGAACTCTTAATATTTAATTTTTTTGAAAAGTCTATGGGAAAAATTAATGGAAAATTTACTTTTGGAACCAGCCTGGATTTTGAAGTGGGCGGGACTGTTGCGCTCCACAGACTGTAGTGATTTCTCATACCTATAGTTTAAATTAAAAACTGGATGTATAGTCTTTTCTTTTTATTAAAAACATTTCTTTGTAACCTTTGGTAGATTATTATGAAACCCTTTTTTTTAAAATACAAAATCATTATTCTTCTACTTGACCAGTAACAAGCAACTCTTCAATTCGTTTTAATTTGGTCTAAAAATGCTAAAATGCTTTTGTGTTTTTTACTGCTTTTTTATTTTATTTTATCAAACCTTTATTGATGGTTGATCACTACAGATTTTTCTCCTTGTAGCTGAAATAATTGTGTTTTTGTTTTATTATTTTTCTACAGTGTTTCAGCTTAATAGCTGTATTAGTTTAATTTTAATTAGGTCTTGGAACAATAACATGTAAACAAATGTGACTGGCTTATAACTACTACGCAACGTAAAATAAAAGCCAAAACGACCAATGTGTAGAGTTTGTGTGTAAAAATGAAGGGGCACCATTTGGTAATGATTTTATATTTGAATTTTCAGTAGTTAACAATTAAAAAGCATAAATAAAACAACACTGGCAGAGTTCAGAGGTTAAACGTAGAAATAAAACAACACGGTTAACTTGGATCAATCACTGTATCACAAACTACAGCTTCAAAATGATATGTTTTTCTATTGAATTCATATGGTTTGTAAGTGCTTTTAAGAAAAACTAAATAAAGTGTAAATATGTGAATTAATGGCAGGTTAGAAAAGCACTGATGTCAGTGACTTCCGGACATTGGCCATCTCCTGCTGTTGCTGGAAAAAAAAAGCACGAAAAAACATGACAATTAGAACTTTCATAGATACAGTAAAAAGTCACAGCTTCAAATAAGGATTACCAGGGCGACCATACACAAAACAACAAAAAATATATTAAAATGTATTGAATGGGAAAGAGAGACTTGACTAAAGTTAGAAAATCAGTTTATAGATACAGTAAAACGTCACAGCTCAGGTTGAATGTAATGAAGATAATGAAGTGGGCAGGTACAGAGGAGGGAGAGTGAATATATGGGTAGAAGCAGTGGCTCCCAATAATACAGGAGACTACAGTGCCCCCCCATGGTCTAAAAGAAACTGGACTGTGCATTGGCATAACAAAATTAGACTTGGATGCTTATTGTATTATCATAAAATTATAAAAGAGACTGCACTGGGCAAAAATCACTGCTTAAAAATGAAATATAGGGCGTAAGTGACATTTATAATCCACAAAAGTGTAAAATCTGAGTTTAGAGCTGCCTGGAAACTGCAGGTTTAGAGCAGTGGTCCCCAAAATGGCGGACAGGTGCTGAGCTGGGGGTCAGGAGATGATTTCAGGATGTGATGTTACAATTATGACACTGTATCTAATAAATTTATTGAAAACTGAAAGTTTTAGTGAAATTAGGTCAAAAAACAGTAAAATTACGCAAATAAACACAATTAAAAACTTATTTTCAATGTTTTGCAACTTGTAATAACTACAAATGTCTATTTCTGACTGTTTTGAGGCGTCCCAGTCTGAAGAGGTTGGGAGCCCCTGGCCTATAGAAACAGGAAGACCAAAGGGGAGATTTATGAAAGCAGTGAAAGGAGATATTAAAGGTGCATTGTGTAATTTTTCTGGTGGAGGGTCCGTCAAATGCTTTTCTCCATGGAGATGTTATTGCTTTGTCTGGAATGTTTCACAGGGTTTTCAGAAGGTATTAAACCTTTCTATCTTCATGGAGACCAAACCAGACACACAGTCAGAATACCTGTTTCTACTGGTATTGGTACTGGCATTTTTGAGCTATAAAACCACCTGTAATTTAATACATGTTAAGCAGAGCTGTTTCATGTCATACTGTGGGATATTCCAGGCCAAGCAATGACATATCCATAGAAACAAGCAGGTGACGAACCCTCCACCAGAGAAGTAACACAATGCTCCTTTCAGTTAGTTGGAGAGAAGATGATCCAGAGAAGGTTTGGTAGAGGTGAGTGGCAGTTATTGACTAGTTATTAAGTTATAGTATTATATATAAGTTATACATTCCTGCGCTTACAGTATCCATGAGTATCTTCTTCTGCAGCGTGCTCATCTCTTTGCGCAGCTCCTCTGTCGCCCCCTGGAGGAAGGTGTCATGGCTCTTCTGCATCTCCTCCACATTCTTCACAAACAGTTCGTACAGCTCGCGCACAGCCTTTAGCTTCTGGCTCTGAGTGGCTCTGGCCTGCTGTAGCACCTTGATCTGCTGTTTAAACAGATTATTCATGTGCTCTTCCTGCTCCTCCCCCCTCTGCGCCTCCACCTCCCACTGCTGCAGCGCTGTGGTCACTTGCTGAGAATACTGTTGGGTTAATTTTTGGCGCTGGTTTTGGTGCGTGCTCCACAGTTGCTCGAGTTTGTGCTGACTGCCCTTCATATAGTTATTGGTCAAGGTTTCCAGGCGTTTCTTTTTGGCCTGTGTTTAGAAATATCAAAAAATCAAGCAAACCAAGCAAAGTCCATGGGTGCATTCACACTTGTAATTGTTTGGTCCTGTTTGAACCCAGTCTTCATGTAGACTTGGTTTGGTTCTGTTCTGGTCCTGGTTTAGTCCTAGTCTAGTCAAAGTAGTCTAGTTCCAGATGTAGTCCCAGTTTAGAACCGATTTAAATGTGGTGGTGATAGTGTAAGTGTGAAGCCAATCTAACGATCTCCCCTAAAAATACATGAACAAATAATTAGTAAAGAAAATAATATAATGAGATGTAATGACATATGCTAAATATCTGGTTCAAAAGACTGGTTAAAGAATCGAAACAGACAGTAAGTGAGATTTATAGGACAATATGCATCAGATATTCACATAAGGATTACCAGGGCCAACATAGTTAAAACAAAATATATGAATATATTAAATGGGAAAGAAACAGCATCAATAAATAAAAAAACATAATCATCATGGGGGGAATACATTTCGTGAGCACAGTACCTGCACTGCTTTGTTGATGTCCGACCCAAACTGCTCCAACATGGACTGGAACCCGGTGCCCACAGGAATTACAGCGGCATCAGTGTCATCATCATCAAAGTCTGAGGAGGAGTGCTTCTTTGAGATCTTTTCAACTAGTGCAATATCTGGAAAAATAGGTACAAATCTGTAATATGACCTTGTGATTATAACTCATTTCAGCTTGAAGTGCTTTGAATGAGCCACTGACAACACATCACTGTATAGACCAGACCTGGGCATTGTTCAGCTCCGGCCCTTTGGTTGACTCTGACTGGCCCCTTTAAACTCATTTGGAATTACAAAATAAACATATTTTATAATTTTACCTCATGCATGGACTAAAGCTGCATTGCTTTTATTTTAGAGGTGTTTTTTTTTTGTAAGGCAACCTCACTTTTTCATTGCTTAGTCATAACATAGACTCTTCCCAGTCTTACCAGCGTGTTAAAACAATACTATTTACTGCTTTTTATTAAGAAATACAATTAATATTATGCAGAACTGAGTTAAGCATTTTGGCCCGGCCCTCCATAATATTTTCTGTTTCTCATGTGGCCCCATGGAAAAAGTAATTGCCCACCCCTGGTATAGACATAAATATATCTGGGATTTGATTTTTTTTTTTTAACTTGATGGTGAATTATCAAACCATAGAAAACATAACAAATGTGTATATATGCATTTGATGAAATCCAAGCGTGAACATATTGTTGTTTAAATATAGAATTGAGGTGTAAATATTTAGGCAAAAGGGCTATTTTAACAAAACATTCATAATGCTATGTTGAAGACAGATTGATTTCAGAATCTAAAAGTAAATATAGACGTTAATTGATCAGCTAAAATGTAATAAATAGTTATCCATACTTTCTTTCTCCTCTGCATCTCTCAGGTCTTTGCTCTTCATGTCTTGGAATGTTTTCCTGTCAGTTTTGCCGGACGGCTTCATCTTCTTCATTTGTCTTTTCGCGGACATTTGTTTTTGAACAGCTAAATTGATAATCTAAAGTGATCTGTAATCTAAAGTTAAATTAAAATTCAAGTAAAGCTCCGACTGTAGCTCTATGTTAAAAGCAAATAATTACAAAAATATTTATGTTTGGGTACCGCTAATTTTGGTCTATAAATCTCCCGCCACTCGCACCCTACGTAGTACGCACTTTTACGTTTGACACGTACACGTCGTCATAGCAACCAAATTTTTTTTTTTTTTTTTTAAATATAGCTTTATTTAACAAGATAGAGATAAGTGTGAAAAAGTAGATAGAGATAGACGTAATTAAGAATGGAATAAGATACATAAACTGTTTTGTTTTTAACCCCGCACTGCAACGTCTTCCACATATGGTCTTCTAACGCGTCGCCATGGCAACACAAACTTTTCGCTAGGACAGTGAGTTAGCAAGATGCTATCTAAATTATATCACTCCTTTTGTGCAGAAAAAGAAATTATACCCAATGCCCACGTTTCGGCCGTTTTGGAGGAAACGCCAAAGACAGAGTAAGCAACTTTATCAGCAGTTAACAGCACTTTTATTCAGTACATCCACCATAATAACGCTATGCTTCGATTTTGTGTTATCACCGCCGCGTTGTTGTTGTTGTTGTTGTAACTTAGTTAGTTAGGCTGCCCACATTGAGCTAGCCAGTTGTACCCACAGATTATACCTATGTCACCTGAACTTATTGCATTTTTTTTTTTTTTAATTATTATTATTTTATTATTTCTTATTACAGGAAATATGTTTTGAAACTTGCAGGAGACAGTAGACTAAAAACTGCTGAAAGACTTCATGACCAAGATGCTCTAGCGCTCTCAAAATGCCTGCTAAACACCAAAAATGTGACAGGTGGTGTAAAATATGAGGAGAATCAACATTTTATTAAGTAATATGGTTAAAATATTTGTAACTTCTTCCTCAGGTCTAGATCTGAGCTACAACTTTATTACAGACGACGGCATAAAACACTTGACTGAGCTCCTTCAGGTAATGTAGCAATAAGCGTTCCATACATTATTGAATTTAAATTATAATCCTCAAGTGTAGATATATATTTCAGTTACATTTTTAGTTTTGTTTGACATGTTATCTGTTTATAGTTAGTTTATTTTTGTCCACTCTACAGGAGGAAAGCTCATCACTGCTTTCTCTGGATCTCACTTTCAATGACTTTGGGTATGAGGGGGCAGAAATCCTCTCCCATGGCCTGCAGGTACATATTTTTACAGACAATATTGACAAAACATTTTGCTGCAAAATGTATATTAAAGCATATATCCACATTTCAGTCAAATACAACATTACTGTCCCTCACTCTATCTGAGAATAAAGTTAAAAATACAGGAGCAATGAGTTTGGCCAGTCTCCTGCAGGTCAACAACACTCTGCAAGTACTGCGCCTGGCCAACTGTGACATGGTAAATATGAGTGTGTAGAGTACATAATAGTTTGTAAATGTTCATATATGTACAACTATTAGTCTTCATAATTGGTCATGTCTATAGCAAATATCACAACAGCAGTGGAGTTCATCTGAATAATGTGTGAATTATAATCAGGAGTGTTGTGGTTTCTTCCTTCTTCAGAAAACTGAGAGTGTCATTGCTTTTGCCATCGCTTTGACAACCAACCAGACACTGCGTTGTTTTGATATCAGTCGCTCTTTGACATTTGGACCTGAGGTAACAAACCTAATTTAATCTATTTAAGTTTACCTGTTGGGTAACTCTATAATAACTACATGAAGCATGAATGAACACTTAATTCATAATGAACGCATCATTTATTAAGAATAATTCAGGGTTAGCAACTTCTTAATTAATACAGTAACTCTAACTCCTAACCTTAACCCCTTCATTAAGCAGTTGCTAAGCCTGTATCATTCTTAATTAATTATTGTTCATTATAAATTAAGTCTTTTTTATACTTACTACCTTTATCTAGTCTTATTCTGCTCTGATGTATGTATAACCCAATGTATTTTTTTATTTAACTCATCTCAGGAGGAATGGCACTGGGCAGTGCACTATGCTCATATGCTCGCTTTGAACCAGAGCCTTCTGGAGCTGCATTTAGGGACCATGGGAATAATGACGTATGGAATAGAGAGACTGAGCAAAGGACTTTTCTTCAACTACACCTTAAAATACCTCGATCTGCACAGGTCTGAAGTACATTTTATACCTTAGTTATTGCCCCTGGATGAAGTAATTCTACTGAACAAAAATTATAATTTTTCATTGAAAAAAAACTTTTCCATGTTTTGGTTTCATTTTTACATCTTATAATCCCTCCTCCTCTTCTGTCCATAGTAACCAGATCACTCGGGACGACGTGCAGCCATTGGTCAATGTTTTGATGAAGGAGAATTCCGTTCTGGAGGTGCTCGACCTCTCGTACAATCATATCCAAGACGAGGGCGCTGTGCTTTTGAGTCAGGCTTTAACTTCTCCAAACTGTTCCCTCAGAGAGTAAGTTTATCTAAATTATGGTACTGCTGCAGTATATTAAAGTAGAATTAAACTGTTTTCCCATTTGAAATAAACATTATAGCAAGTTTTAAGAAGGCTTCCTCTTTGGGTTGTGTGTATGATTATTGTTGCAGGCCAAACAACAGGCCTATTGCTGCAGTATAGTGTAGCTTGTTTATGCATTAAAAACTGTATTAAAAGTTTAGTCACGTACAGGTTTGTTCCAATTTAAATTTAAATCTTGATAATTAATTTGCCCCAAACAGCTTTTCACATTATTTAGTTATCGGAAATCTGGGATTGAAGTTGGTTTGAAAAGATACCCATTGATCACATCTATTGAACGTTTAGTGCCCATATTACTTACATTACCTTTGTGTCTTCTGTGTTTCAGGCTGTCTCTTTGCAGTAACAGCATCAATTGTGAAGGTTTGCTCGCTTTGGCCAAAGCTCTGGATCTGAACTCCACTTTAACTCACTTTTACATCTGGGGCAACCACTTTAAGGAGGTTGTCTGCATGGTAATACACACGTCTACATTATCCTCCAAACCGGTGATTCTTAACCTTATACAGTATGTGACCCTGAGTTACTTTATACTTTAAAAGAACGGTATACAATATTTCATAAACTTGACCTATCAGTGTCCCTATATGAGGTACACATCTTCAAATCAAATACAGCTTTTTCTGATAACAATTGTAATGCTGATTAATTCTTAATTACAAAAGCATTGGGCACCAAAGAGACATGTCCATATACTGAGAATGAGAAAAACTTGTATGTGTCTTATACCCAGGTTTAGTTGTGATTCTAGTACTCTTTTACGGTAAGAGCACAGGCTACTGTCCCATGGGTCAATGCTGACTTTTTACCTTCATTTTGTTGTCTGTAGTGAACACATAATCTTCAATATTTTTAATTAAAAGTGCATTGTGTAACTTTTCTGGTGAAGGGCCATCAACTGCTTTTCTTCATGGAGATGTTATTGCTTTGTCTGGAATGTTTCACAGTATGGCATTAAATCTTATTTCTACCTTCATGGAGACCAAACCAGACCAAGTTACAGGTCAAATCTGTGGAGAGGCGACCCCGCTCACAGTCAGAATGCCTGTTTTCGTAGAGCAGTAAAACCACCTGTAATTGAATAAATGTAAGGTAGAGCTGTTTAATGTCATACTGTGGAACATTCCAAGCAGAGCAGTGACGCATCCATAGAAACAAGCAGGTGACAGACCCCCAACCAAAAGTTACATAGTGGACCTTTAAATATATTCCTTTTCCAGGCTTTCAGAGACCTGCTGGACAGCGGCCGTCTGGACCCGGACCACACAGATGTCAGAGCTTATGAAGTGGATGGTCATGTTTATCTCTCTCAGGTTTTTCAGACTTTGAGAAAACAATTTTATGAACCTGAAAACTTGAGCGTTGAAACATGGGCCACGCAAGAGCAGTCCACAAACAAAATCACTTCAAAAGGAATGAGATTCTATGTGTAAAGATTTCCTCTTATCCTACATATTTTAACACAATAAAACTAGCTCCTATGCAAGATTGTGTTTATGACAAGTCTGATTTTGTCCTGAACTTTTTATATGATGTACGTTTAAAATGTAAAAAGATTAATCATGGTAAGTAATATTCCTCATTTTCTGTTTTGACACTAGCAGCATCTAGTGGTGACAACTCAGATTGCAGTTTCTCACTCAACTCATTTACACAGTTCATTTTTTTTCCTCAATGTCTTTTTTCAATGAAGAACAAACAGACAAAAATTTATCTTATATTTTCTTAACACCAATGTGCAATTAATAGTTTCTTTTCAACATAGTGCTTAGAAAACATGTAAACAGTCAACATTCAAACAGTTCAAATTTGTAAGTGCATATTTAGTCACAGTACAACAATATTACAGTATCTGATTGAGGCATGAAGTTTAAAGCAACACTGTGCAACTTTCTGGAGGTAACCATGGAAACAGAAAGTTAAACCCATATATAGCAACATTCTCCATGGAGATAGATAATATTTATGTCATACAATAGAACTTTATAGCCAACATTATAGCTCCTCCAGGTCAAATAAGTCAGGTTTGTGGAGCTGCAAGCCCCCTCACAGTAAGGATGCATGTTTGTTTTTCAGAGCAATGAAAACATCCAAACTGAAATGCTTTTGTAGTCTATTTTTTGGGTAAAAAGTTACACAGTGGTGCTTTAATTCATAATAGTCTTGCTTTATACTTGACTCTGCATTAGGTTTTTACTCCTCAGGTTGAATCTCTTTGTCCTGACTGGTCTCCTCTGTGTCCATCTCTAACATGACATTTCTCTTCTTCAAACTATGATCCAGTTGTAGTTTTTCTTGGCCTTCGATCATCCATCTTTGTAGTCCCAGTCTTTTCAGAGCCGTCAGGCGAGGAAGAGCACGGAGCAGAGCGGGCAGCCAATCAGAGCAGGGGGCAGAGGTGAAAGGTCGCAGGCTCAGGTCGAGTTCTTCTAGTGAACCCAGTCCTCCAGAGGTGAGTAAACTGGACCAGCCATTAGACCCAACAGAACCATTGTAGGAGAGATCCAAAACTCTGAGAGAGGAGAGAAAGCCCCTGTGACACGCTGAGGCTAAGGGCAACAGAGAATAGAAAATAAATAAAGAAATGGAAGGTTAAAATTGTGCAACAAAAAAAATGCAAAATATATTAAAATTGTGCAACCATTTCCTAAATTAAAGAGGAGTAAAAAAAATAGTTCAAAAGTACATTTTCATCAGTAGTTTGGCTTTGAGGTTATTACTTTTTTTGTAATCTGTCATACTGTGAAATGCACAGAAGTTACTGTATTGAAACTGGACATTCATTATAAAAATTACTTTATATTAAAATGCATAATAATCACTGCACACTACTGAACTATTGGAAACATCAAGTGATTAAAAAAAAGAAGAAATTTGCTGGGTTTCAGGTGACATCACAACATTAGGAATATAATATTTAATAGAGATGATGGTTTGCAGTTCCAGGGCCTTGGCACTACCAGAAATCAGGATTTTCTTTTAAGATATATGTATTATGTAAAAAGTGTGTAATAAATACAGAGAACTGGTTATTGAGATTAACTTCATCACCACCAATAGAAGAGAAAATAAAGTTTTGTATTCACGAGTATCAGCTGTGACATTTTGATGCCTTTTTACCATTCAAAAGATATATCGTTTTGAATTGTTAATTGTTAATGGCTGCGACAACAGTCCTAATTATTCATCACTCTAAAAACCATGGACAGTCTAAGTTTTAGTGTGTAAAACTGCTTTTGCGTTTTGTTACCCAGATGTTGGATGTCCTGTGTGGTGAGTTCACAGCTGCTCAGTCTCAGCTCCTGGATCACTGACGGCTGAAGAGCTTCAAGAAGCAATGACAATCTGCCCCCGACCACTTTACACCAAGAGACGTCCACACAGCGAAGGTACGGCACGGCCTGAACTAAAAGAAAATAATCAATATATACATCAATAACACAGAGCTAGTTTTAAACATCTCTCTCTCTTAACTATTCTAAACTCCTTCACGCTCCTCTGCATCTTCTTTCATAATTTCCTCTTTGGTCTTCCTGTTTTTTGGCAGTTTTGGACACAATTTGAGGAGTAAAATTTTCACATTGCCTTGATTTAACCAGGTATTTTTGATCAGTATAGTGACTTATATGATAAAACAAGTTAAAAGTTAAACCGAGCATACCCAGAGCGGTGTAGGATTCGTGGGTTAGGTCACAGTTGTTCAGGGGGAGTCTCTTCATGTGGGTGAGGGGGAGAGCAGGGATCAGTGCATGCACCGTGTCTCCTGTCTCCTGATTGGACGAAAAATTCAGGTCTGTTAAAGAAATCAGAGAGGGCAGCACCTGGCCTGGAGACAAGAAACAACAACTGTAGTCTAGTTTTAAAACAAAATCTCTGAAAACTCAAAATGTAAAATCGTACCCAGAGCTTGTATGTCGGAGCGCGTCAGTCTGCTTAGATGGAGGTCGAGAGTCTCCAGCAGAGACAGGTGCGACAGGTGAGGGGAAAGGAGCGACAGATGTCCAGACAGACCTTTGTTACAGGACAAGTCCAAGAGACGCAGCGAGGGCACAAACTGGAGAGATTCACCTGTTCAGCAACAACAGGGAGATTTTTACCAATATATATATATATTTTTTAAATTGAAATCCAAATTAGGTACAGTGCACCTGCACATAAAAAGAAGATCCAAAATAACCCTAACCTTAAAGGAGCGTATAGAGAATTTAGAGTTCAAATTTCATAAGCATGATGAACTTGAGTTCACAGATTGCTTTAATTGATGATTTATTCTTAATTTTTTTTTTAATAGAATAACATGAAGGTCATGTTTATGCAGTTTGGTGTTTTGGTTCTGTCCAATCAGTTCCTACAATTAAAATCAGTTGGAAATGAAGCTCAGAATTCTGGAACTTCTGAGCTTTTACATGAAGGATGGCCTGTCCATATATGTCCCCTTAGGTTCAACAATAGTGACAAGATATCCAGTAGTATATACTAGTATTTCCATGTTATGGAAATACTAGTATAGTGTGTTAGAAAGTGTACCCAGAGCTTGTAGGCTGAGAGGGGCCAGTCCCACTCCCTGAAGTCTGAGTGTTCTGAGTGAAGTGGTTTTGGACAGAGCGGAGCACAGATCTTTGACTCCATCAGTGAAGTTTGGATTACAGGAGAGGTCCAGTACAGACAGGCAGGACATGGAGGACAGTATCTCTCCTAATATAAGCAGACAGATGGTGTAATAAGACAAAACCTTGTAAAACAATGGTACCTAAAAATATATATTTCCCAAAACATATGTAGAAATGAAACAATATGGAATTTAAAGACAGCTACTAGTTATTTAGTTACAAACATTATATTTGAGCATTATAAAATTTTATTTTGCATTTTTATCTGATTTAGCAGTTTTTTAATCCAAGTAACATCTTATATAAATATATCATAGTATTTGATAACAGTCAATCCTATAATAAGGTGTGAATAAAACATCCAGAACTTACTGGAACAAACGCAGGCCTAAACAAGGATAACTCTAAATCTGAAAGTACTTTTTGTATTATAACAACGTACTTCATTAAAGGCTCAATTTAAAAAAAATTTGATCCATGAGGGAAATTATATGATGTATAATCAAAACATAATTAACTCTTTTGTATTTAATATGAATTTTATCTCCATAGGTTCAAGAGACTGAAGTGGATGGGGTGAAGTCATACCCAGTGAGGTGCCATCTGCTGCAGTGAGTTCACAAGCCACCAGGTGAAGCTCTGTTAGAGAGGGATGCAGTTTACCCACAAGGCCTTGCAACCCACCACTGCTGAGCGCTCCATTCCAAGACAAATCCAGGACCTCAACTGAAGGCAAGCAGCTCAGAGCATCTCCTACAAACCACAGACAAACATTTAAACTCTTAAAACAGATTTGTAGAAATATTGTTTCAAAGTGCTCAAAAGGTTCACCAAGAAACTACCCAGATTTCACTATATGTAATATACAGAAGTCTTCAAACAAACCTAAAGTTACTAGCAATTTCAGACCCCTCTTTTTACAACTACAATATACAATTTATAGTAAGATATAATAATAATTTTCTTGGGAGCTTAGTAACCAACAAAAAGAATCCAAAATCTAGATAAATAATCCCACTCTCCAGTAATGATGAATAGATGGATTGCAGCAGGATAGCATATGACTAAACCAGGTCTAAACTCAACCGGTATTTAGTAACCAGTACCAGTAATAAAATCTAAAGGACTAAAACAGGACTACAAGGACAAAACAAGATCAATATGCAATGCTATGTATGCTGAGAACCTGATCATTTCCTATAGCTATATGGTAAAGGAAAATCGTACCTAGAGCACTGATGTCTTGGTGGTTGAGTCTGCAGCCGCTAAGTCTCAGAGCGAACAGACAGTTCATGTGGTTTAAGTGGGAGGAGAGAGCGTGGAGACTTCCACCAATCAGATCGTTCCAGGACAAATCCAAGTCCTCCAACAGTGGGACATAGGGCAGCAGGGTGCCTGTGTGTACAGAAACATCACCTGTTCAGTGAACTCAGTGAGCTCAGTGGGCTTGTGGAGCTGCAATCCCAACAGTGTTGTCTTAGAATGTTTCTAAGTATAAATTTTCTATTTCCATGGAATCATGCAAGTGACATCTACAGAAAGTTACATACTGTACCTTTAACTTCCAAAGTATTACAGAGTATTGTAAATATAAAGGCTAAATAAATCTATACATTTTACCGAGTTCAAGGAGGTCTGTGGCGGTCAGGTCACAGTGGGACAGGTTAATCCTCCCTTTTTCTGTCTCTGAGCCAAATCTGTGAAGAAAAGCACGAACTCGCCCCCATCCCATGCCCTGCTCCTCATCAGACTCTGGAACAGCTGAGGGTTTAAAGGAAAGACAGAAATATACTGTACAGTCAACAAAAGATATATAATATGTTTAGTGAAAATACCTATGTAACATCTGATTAATATTATTTTAGTATAGAACTATGTTCATATTAGCATAGCTATAATAGGCAGATTCAACACATTTTTTGTTCTAAATGAATAAATAAATAAATAAACAAATAAATAAATAAATAAATAAATAAATGATAATGAAAAACACAAAACACAACAGAAGTGAAAGTATGGATAATGAATGGGTCGGGCCAGATTACTACTGGTATGAGCGACTGTTGGGAATCCCAAGTGTTGCAGTGGGGCACCAGTGGCTCTCTAGTGCATATTGTTGTTGTGTCCTTAAGCAAGACACACAAACACTTGCCTAGAGTGAATTTGGTGTGTGTGAGTGTTTGTAGTGGTTGGAGGGGCCTATGGGGCAAATTGGCAGCCTTGCTTTCCTCAAGTCTACCCCAGGACACCTGTGACTACAGCAGTATCTTACCACCAGCATGTAATGACTGAGTGATGTACATAAGTGTCTCAAATGCATTATTATTCATATTATTATCATGACAGCCTTGTGATCTGACCTGGGCTCTGGACCCTTGTGTTGGTTTCGTCCTCTCGGATCACGGTCCGGTCTGAGGCCCAGGACAGGAGCCTCCCCAGGGGCCTGCGGTCTGAGCGCTTCCTCCGGATCTGGTTCATGATGAGGTCCAGAGGAGAGCGCCTCACACTGGCCCCTGTCCCAAAAAGACAACAATGGACACAAAGAGGATGCTGATTTAATATTTAAGTACCTTAGCACTGGTAAAATGCCAACACAAGGCTCTGGTAGGCTATTAAAAGCAATGTAAGGGTCATATATTAGTGTTGTTACCAGTCAGGGGCGGTGCCAGACAATTTTGGATGGAGAAGCTATGGAGGTGCGAAGTTCTTCAGTGGGGGTGCTCACTTAACATGTCAATTTAGAGCCTTTCATGGATGTGCGTGCACCCTCACCCCCTACCATGTTTGCTTTACTGTTTTAAACAAGCTGAAGTGATTTATGAAACCTTATATGGAATTATTGTTTTATTGCAGTCTCATGCTTTGTTTGGCCTGATGCAACCGGATTTCATTTCAAATGCATTACATTTTAGTATTTAAAACAGCTAGAAAATGACCTCTGTGATTGCAGTTCTTTTAGCACGACTCAAAACTCTTGGCCCGTACGGGGATCGAACCCGCGACCTTGGCGTTATTAGCACCACGCTCTAACCAACTGAGCTAACCGGCCATACAACAATACCCCCTTTCACATTTAGAATTCCGCCCGGTTTGTCAGTCTGGCGTGATTAAAAACTCTTAAAATGTCCTTGATCATTTTGGCAAAAACACAGGGGAAGAGCGTTATAGGCTGACAATGCGCTGGACTGGAACGAGCGTCACTCACCCGTGGCTCCGGTGGACTCCATCTGCATAGACCGTATGATCTGCACGAGGACAACCGGAGAGGAAATATTAAAGGAAGACTTGTTCAGAAATCAACATTAAACCGATTGCAGAACGTTTGGTGAACTGCTCAATCTGCGCTGTGATGCCTTTAGTTGAAGCCGGCTCTTAAGTTCAAATCACGGCATAACCCGTCTTCCCGTGTCTCCGGTGTACTGCTGTGTGTGCTGTGATCCATGCGTTTGCAGTGACCGGGTCCAAAACAAGCGCAGGTCGGACTCTGCTCCTGCACCTGTCCCGTGCGCGTCAGGTGGATCATCCCGGAAGAGAAGGCACGCCCACAAAACATTTATAACAAAGGAATGCTACGTTTATGAACGTGTGTGTTTACAGTCTCTAATAAAATGCTGCATAATGAGCTACTGGCACAAAGCTAAAGTAAGCCCACATAGCACTGGGGCTTACAGCGTCTGAAACAATGCTATTTATTTAGCCTATTTCCTTATCTCAGTTTGTTTTGTACAGTGGATTGTATGAATACAATGAAAAGTATAAAATTATATAACCAGTTGCATTATTAAGTTTAGTAGTTGTACACTCACTACCTCACACCAACGGGCAAATAGTATTAAATAAGTTACCTAAAACGTTAAAAACTAAAATACAAACATTTGTTTGTGTTGTTGTAGGCTTATATTTTATATTGGCTTGCCATGTCCAGAATATTATTATTTATTAGACCTACTATAAACTTCAGCATCAACATTTATATAGCTTGTATTTTCAGTGACCAGTGTCCAAGGCTAAACTAGGCCCCGCCCTTTCCCTCCATCCACACAGGTCTAAACTAGGCTCCGCCCTTTCCCTCCATCCACACAGGTCTAAGCTAGGCTCCGCCCTTTCACAGGTCTAAACTAGGCTCCGCTCTTTCCCTCCATCCACACAGGTCTAAGCTAGGCTCCGCCCTTTCACAGGTCTAAACTAGGCTCCGCCCTTTCCCTCCTTCCACACAGGTCTAAACTAGGCTCCGCCCTTTCCCTCTATCCACACAGGTCTAAACTAGGCTCCGCCCTTTCCCTCCTTCCACACAGATCTAATCACTGTCACCTGTTGAGCTGCACACCTGTGAGTGTGATTGCCTGAGGCCTGGTCAGTGTAAAAAGCTCGGACTCTGCACATCTCTCTCTATCTGTTTTTAATGTAGTTCTTTGACAGAAGTGGCCTAGTTTGACGCTTGGACTTTACACAATGGAGCTTTTGATAAGGTAAGATCAATTTGGTCACTGGTGAATCTTACAAATAATTCTACTCAAAATTGTATTTTAGTACAGGAAAAGTATATTTGGAGGAGGTGCATGTGTAATGAAAAGTAATCTTAGTTGTAGTTTTAGTGTGACTTTGAAAATAGTAGGTCTAGTTATTATGTTATGTATCTGACATTTCTTAAGTTGTAAATTAATCTGAACTCCTTTTTACTTAGATGGGTGTTCTCTTTGGTTGTAGTCGCAGCACACTGGGCAAGTGGTAAGTAGGCTGCTTTTTAAAAAAGCCAGTGATCTATCAGTTTAAGATGTAACTTTACTTGACAGTTGATTTTGTAACATGAGCAGGAAATGTAGGATTTGAAGACCCACTTAGGCCTTGGCCTCAAGGACTAGCGGCAAACCAGGCAAGTACACCAAAGCACGCGATAGAAATAAAGGTGGCATTACGATTCACCTTTATAAAAGGTGCACTATATAACTTCTGGTGAACGGTCAACCATCTGCTTGTCTCCATAGAGATTATCGTGTTGTCTGGAATGTTCCACAATGACAAACTATGTAGCTATTTTTATTGATCAAAAACCCCTTGAAAAATGAATGCCTGCCTAATCGATGCAGGAATGGAGCTCAGAGTAATACTGACCATGTTGAGTGACCCCCAACAAATGTTAAATTGGCCACAATAACTTGATCATAACATGTGAAACTTTTTTTTTTTTTTATTTCCTCCAGAAGTGTCTATACCAACATACTTTTGTAGTTTGTTTCATAAATTCTACTTTTTTACATGTCACAACTTGTTTAATTGCAGGTTAACAATGCATTTACAATATTTCTGCCCAATCACATTCTAGACTTTGGTAAAAACTTGAATGCAGAATGAGAACTGACCCAGATTTTTGTCTTTAATAGCCGCAGGTGAGACCACCAGGCCCAGTATTCGTGCCTCAGCCAACTTTCGGTACCCCAAGACCACCGATGTTTGTCATCATGAAGCCCCAGAAACTCCCCACTGACTACTACCCGGTCCGCCCCACTGACTACCCCCCTGCCCGCACCCCTGGTTATCCCATGTACAAGCCGTGGAGGGTGCCTACAAACACCCAAATGCAGTCGGGGCAATCCCAAAACCTGCCCCAAACACAGCCGACCCAACTGCCCCAACCAAATCCATCCCAACTTCCTTCAAAGGCTCCTGGACAATTCGCTGCTTACTGGGTCCAAGTACCGAGCTACTATTTAAACTTGGGTCAACCAAAGCGCCCTGTATTTGGACCTACTGTAGCTGCTCCAGCAACAAACCTGCCAAACTACCCATTTCTACAGGTTCCTGGTAATTCGTTTCAGAGTCAAGCCATGCGTTTATTGTCCAACCCTAATGTGTTGCCGAGCAACGTGGTAAAGCCAAGAAAGGATGTTCCAGGCAGCTCCTCTCAGCTACCAGCTAAAGTGTATCTGGGGCAACCAGTGAATCCACCATCTAAAAAGCAAGTGGGAGATGGATTTGTCAACTATGGGAAACCACACGTCCCAAAATCGCCTCAAGATGTAAAGGGACCACCGATGGTTAACCAAGATGAAACTGTAAAGATGTCAGACTATCCAAATTATCCAAATTATCCACACTATCCTCCGTATAATCTAATTCCGCATATAAGATATCTCTATTCTTGGTACCCTCACGCTTACCCTCCACCCCCGGCATCCCCAGCATCCCCAGCAGAGAAACCAGCATATTCAGTGAAGGGACCTCCCGTGTTACAGAAGCAACAGCAGCCTGTCTTTGAATGGTCCCATGAAGAAGGACAGTGGATTCCAGTTTTTTCAAGTCAATAATCCATAAAAAGTTTAAATCGGTTTATAATTTAGGTTTCACAATATTGCATCTGGCAGGTCCAAGTGTCAATGTACCTGTCTCTTTGGCCACATGTCAAGCCATCGTGCCAATCAGCAAGCTGGCTTTTAAGGTAAAATTCAAAACTATATGGACAAAATGTTTTAAAAAATGGTTTGCTAAATGTATATTCTTTTTCAGGAACTACAGTTTGTGCCTCTTCACACATCAATTTTACAAAATAAAAAAAAAGCATTTTACTAAACTTGTGTGTTTTGTAATATACTAATGAAGGTACAATGTTAATACCCCATCCACTTAAAAGAAACATACCTTCACATATTGTAAGATAATCCTTTATTTGTCCCACAATGGGAAAATTGCAGTAAAAACAGTTTGTAGCCAACCTCTGCAAACTGTAGCAACACAGTGTTTGACTAGTAATAAGTTGCCTTATTAGTAATAATATGGCAACTTTCAAGACACTTTATAGTGCATTATTCATGGCAAGCTATCGTAGACTGACTGGCGTGAGTTGCCAATTTGTGCCATTGGCCCCTCTGCCCAACTACAAGACTTTGCAGAGTTTGACAGTGGTCTATAATGATTTTGAGAATATTAAAGTGCTGAGGTTTTGCAGTGCCAGTGGAAATGTTTGTAAACTGGTGAGATATTGACTTTGAACAATCAGATCAATCTAATGTCCTGTGAGGAGCTCTGCCAGATTCACCTTTGAAGATGTGAAGACACTGGTGGTCTTGTCTGTATACATTATAGCATTTTATTTACTTGCTATGAACCAGATGTGTTTTTAATAAAGATTGAATTCAAATTGACCTCACACTCAGATTCATACCAGGCAATGTGAGTGAAGTCTTGCCTCTAGCGCCCCCCTGTGGCACGTAATTTTCCCGGTGGTCTCCCATCCAAGTACTAACCAGGCAAACCTTGCTTAAACTTGCCTGTGCTTTTAAATATCTTTGCGTATACTGTACATGCCCTTATCCTTGTATTGTGACACTAGCATTTCAACCTTGATGCTAAGAAACAAAATACTCTTCCGATTTCAATGATAAAACACTGTACAACAATGTAATTTTCACTGGCGGTTTCTTTGATTTTAGCGTGATCTTAATACTTGATTTTTCAGCATATATTTTCACTATAAATATATGCTCGAATAAGTCTATTTGCAATGTTTTTTTGTTCACACCCTGTAAACTGGACTGCGACTGACAATGGACTTCTATGCCTGAATTCAAATCAGGTTTTGTAACATATTTGTGAACTTGCTTCAGCTGAATTCCCAAGTGCTTAAGATCCTATTTAAGCTATTGCAAATGGAACACGCTTACTGGTTTGTTCTGTGGCAAAAAGGGTAACATTTATTCAGCACTCTCATGATAAAACTAGCTTAAATTAAAAGACAGTTGGTCCCTTTAGACAACAAGAGATATTATAGTCTTCTACTTGCTTCATAATAAAAGTTGACATTAAAAGTAGTATTTTTGTTCAAACGCACTCTTGTCCCCAGTGTAGGTGGGACTGTGATGATAGATTAATAACTTTCTTGCTGCTTCTTCGCTTTCAAACGAGTGCAAGCTTTTCCTGGCTGCAAAGAAAAAGAAAACTGTTAATTTAAAGGTGCATTATGTAACTTTTCTGGTGGAGAGTCCGTCAAACGCGTTTCTTCATAGATGTTTTTGCTTTGTCTGGAATGTTTCACAGTATGATCTTAAACATTTTTATCTTCATGGAGACCAAATCAGACCAAGTTACAGGTCAGATCTGTGGAGAGGCGACCCCGCTCGCAGTCAGAATGCCTGTTTTTCTTAGTATTTTTGAGCTGTAATGTAAAGTAGAGCTGTTTAATGTCACACTGTGGAACATTCCAGGCAGAGCAATGACATATCTTTAAGCTGGTTGCAAATTAACTGAATGTATATAGATTTGTTATATTGTACCTTCACTGACAAAGAAGTAAGCAAAGTAAAACATGGCTTTGACTGCGTTGGAGGTGTGGACATAATACGGTTTGGTCCATTCAAACGGGTTCTTCTCTGGATGCCACTGGATGCCATAAATTGGATAATTATATGCTGAAAAAAAAAAAAATTGTCACCTTCAAAATTGTTGATACCCAGATATTAATTGATATAAAACCTACTCAAAAGTGGATGCTTATTTGAGCAGGTTACAGATCAAACGTATACTTTGCAGTGGCATGACGCTGGGCAGGGGCGCCTGTAGGATTTTTGGGAAGGTATGCAGTGTCAAGTAGATGACAGACCCTTCACTCACTTACACCTGGCGCACCTGATGCTCTCATGTGCGATGATTACTACTACATGTGTTGGGCGCTATATTGTTGTGCGCAATGTTACACGCTGCTATAATATAGTAAAGGTGGAGCCTCCTGTCACTCCTGCAAGTCAGAGCGGCAATGCGGCTACCAGCTAAAGTGAAACATGTCTCCTGGCTCGTGTGTCTTACTAACTTGGTGAGCTATCAGTAGTTATTCTGCAAAGATATTTACACAAGCAGAGGGCGCCTAGAGAGCCCTGGTACGCTGGGTACCAGAGCGACCTGCTGCAGAAGACGCAACACTTAGTTCAGTCTTACTCAGTTTTTGTCATCTTCTCATGTTGTTTAGGATTTCCCACTCTGAACAGTGAATTAAAACATTTGCTTATGCAGGCGGGTACGCGTCCTGACAGCCCTGAACACACTGACTGAGATGAGCGACGGATAAAGATAAAGTGATGGAGAAAGAGCGTGAGAGACATAGACTGTTAATTGGATGTGCGCACTTGTTTTATAGAGTTATTAAGGCCGCGCCCTCAGGACTGGGGTTTGGGTGACACTGGGAGAAGAGGTGCTCCGTGCTTTATAAGTCTCACTGTATACGCACATATAAAACAAATCTGCAGGGGGCGCTGTCTTGTGCATGCTGGGATAGGAGGGAGAAAGGGAAACTTAGTGCCCGTCTAGGTCCAGTGTGTGCCGAGGGTCAGAAAGAGCAGGTTGTAATAGTTTTAGTTAGTTTAGAAGTGAACAGTTTGGTCAATAATCACGCGCTCCTCCATGTTTAACTTGGGACAGACATTTGGATTCAATGGGGACATTCAAGGTGTACAGGGGTACCTCTATAGACGCCACTGACGCTGGGGGTGTTCTACATGTATCTCTAATGATGGAATGTTTAGGGGTTACTTGGAAAAAAAAGGCCAAAAATGTTTAAAGATTATCTAAAAACTCAAATTGATTTAAACACATTTTTAGGCGTTTTATTTTCAATAAAAATGGTGAGTAACTGAATCTGGCTAACTAGCTAATTTTATGTGCGAGAGACTTGTTTAACAGCACAAATGAGCTCACCTGTTGGCTGTTTATGGTCAGACTGTGTTCAAATAAAGCTCAGATTAAAGTTTAATAAAGCCTCAGACAGAGCAGTGCCTACATTTAGTTACAGTTTCCCCAGGGAATGTTCATGACATCAGCTGCAAAGTATCAATAGTTGGGCCTTTCCTGAATAGTTTTAGAACTGTCTTAATCTATGTCAGACCTCCTATAATACCACATGATACTTTTAACATTTTGCCTTGAAATGAAAATTACATTCTATTTAATAGTATTTAATATCAACAAGCTTATTTTGAAAATTCAGTTTAGCACAAAGAAATTTTATTAGAAAAGGAAAACCCCAATAGTGCAGTACATCATTTTAAGCTATATCTCTAAATGTGAATGTTAAATTAGTCAAGATAATTATTTTTTATGATGTATTAATTCAAAGACATTTATTTTACCTTCCCATGTGGAAATGAACTCTGTTTTTCCATCTGTGTTTGTGGAGAGAACTTTGTAAAACTTCCTCAGGTCGTCATTGGTGTTGTAAGTCTGTACAAAAACAGTTTGAATTACAAGAAAGTATAGAGACAGCCTTTTTTACTTAGCTTGAGATTTGCAGTAAGACGTATCACTGTATTTGCGATGACAATAGTGTTTACCTCCACTGATACACTCCACATGTGTGAGTTTTCCGTCAGGGCCTCTGTCGCCAGCATCTGCATCACTTCAGCTGGAAAATCCTTAAACATGCGGCTCCCATTGGCTTCTGCAAAAGAAAGAATCAAAACCAAATATCAGTATTGTATGGGTATAACATATATCTCACTTGCCATTTTTGTAGGTTGAATGTTGTTTCAAAAATAACTGACATTGGACATATAATAATTTACTATTTGTTGCATTACTAAAAAGATTGTGTTTGTAGTTTGCACTTTTAGACTTTTAAGACCAAGACTGAAAACTGAGCTGTTAAAATAATACAATAATCACATGTAGAACAGGTTTTCCAGTCCAAACAACAGGGTTAGCAGGTTCCTAATAAGACAAGAATGGAGTATTTTGTTTGTTCGAGTACACTGAATTACCAACATAACCTTTTTAAACTGCAGTTTTGATTAAAGGGCCCATTTCACACTGTTTTCTGATCTGTTATAATGTTGTTTCCTCATCAAAAACATACCTGGAGTTGTGTTTTGTTTCATTCATACTTGTTTAACACACAAACCCTGAATATTTAGGCTGAGTTCTTCTCTCAAACTGAAAACACTCTGTACCACCTTGTGATGTCATGTGGTAAGACAGGAACTGCGTTTTTAAACTCCACATTTTCACTAGAATCATTTGGATAATTTCAACCCTAGAATTTCCAGTTTTTCCTCTACTGAACTAAAGGTAAAAGGAGCTGTTGACTTGAAAACTACCACTTCATGACATCACAAGGTGGAACTGAGCATTTTAAGCTTTGGAGATGTAAACAGACTAATAATAAAAGGTTACTCTAACGTGTGAATGAAACAAAACACAACTCCAGGTTTGTTTTTGACGAGGAAACAACATTATAACAGTTTTGCGTAATATAGGACCTTTAAATACAGTGTTTTTGGGGTTAGCTATAAAGACAAGTAGAAAAACCAAACACAGGAAAAGAGTGGGGGGAGTTGGGGGTTTTTGCATGTATGCCTATGGGAGAATGTGCAGGCGTTATCATGGTAACGTGGTGAGAATGTAAAGTAACAGCTCTTAACAAAAAAGTGAATTGGACAGTAATGGTTCCCCTCATTACCATTAGTGAAGTTTAGTGGGAGAGACACATTGGTCGTCTCCGTGTTCACCAGAATAGGTTTCTGAGCGGTCAGATAGGCCAGCTGCTCAAAGCCAAGACAAGTGCCCCAGATCGGGAAGTAGTCTCCTCTCTGATAGGCCTGGAGTAACACAATACAGCAAGTTTAAAACAAAGCTGTATTGACAAACCATAAAGAAAACAACAAAGAAAACAGGAAACATGTCTTTACCTCAATAGCCAAGTTGTAAAATATCTTAGCAGCTCTGGCATAACCTGAGGAGACGATGCTAACACCTCCTCCTGGCAAAAGAAGCCTAGAAAAGTAAATTAATAGAATTTTATCACACTTCTATGGGGGTATAAATTGCTAACACACAACATATTTTATATTCTTTAACTATTTTAAAATCTCAGCCCTTTTTGCTATATTTTGCATATTTATTCTAACTGATATGCCCAATATTCAAAACACAATCACAATATTTTGATATGGTGTGCTAAATTTGCTATAAAGCTGGAAAATTTGATTGCTTGTTCCGCACTTATGCAACTTTACGGGTGGATGGTACGTCTCCGTGGAGATGTTATTGCTTTGCCTATAATTTTCCCACAGTATGGCATTAAACTTAATTATTTCCATGGAGACAGTCAGGGGATCCCACCAAGCCATGTTAAAGATCTGTGAATAACTAACCAGAGTAAGAAAGCATTTTTCAGTTTGTAATTTTTCTCAGTTGGTGATAATATCTTATCCTTGGACGTCTCAAGATTTGTTTCAATCATCAATATCCCTGTAACTGAATAAATGCAAGCTACGTACGTTTAATGCCATAACGTGTAACATTCCAGTCAATGCAATAACGTCAACGGATACTGAAAAGGTACAAAAAGTAGGAGGATACCCGATGAGACTGCCTACATATAAAATCTAAAGTGTAGTTGATTCTTAAAGCATTGTGTAACTTTTCTGGTGGAGGGTCTGTCAAATACTTTTCTTTATAAAGATGTTCTTGCTTTGTCTAAAATGTTTCACGGTATGATATTAAACCTTTCTATCTTAATGGAAACCAAACCAGACCAATTTAAGGATCAGATCTGTGAAGAGGCGACCCCGTTCATAGTCAGAATGCCTCTTTTTCTAGGTATTTTTGAGCTATAAAACCACCTTTAATTGAATAAATGTAAAGTAGATCTGTTTAATGTCATACTGTGGAACAAACAGGTGATGGACCCTCAACCAAAAAGTTACACAATGCACCTTTACGCTCTTCATTTACCCATTGATAGAGTTGAACAGTTCTTTGTATTCCTCTTCGGTTTGGTTGATCCTGAGAAATACAGTGTACAGAAGAGTTACACATTTACACAGTAACATATGGAGGGGGTGATAAAGTTAAAATCCATTCTCACATGACGGGAATGACCCTTGCTCCGGCCGACTCCACAAATTTGACATACGAAGCTGCGATGTAGGACTCAGCGTTGGGCTTGGCGTCATGGCTACTGACCTCTTGGGAAAGGATGCCTGTAAAACACAAGTCAAGATAATGCTATGTACTTAAAGGTGCGCGGTGTAACTTTTCGGCTGGGGGTCCGTCACTGTCATTGCTCTGCTTAGAATGTTCCACAGTATGACATTAAACAGCTCTACTTTACATTTATTCAATTAAAGGTGGTTTTATAGCTCAAAAATACCTACAAAAACAGGCATTCTGACTGTGAGCGGGGTCGCCTCTCCACAGATCTGACCTGTAACTTGGTCTGATTTGGTCTCCATGAAGATAGAAAACGCATTTGACAGACCCTCTGCCAGAAAAGTACACAATGCACCTTTAAGGACTGTTTAAATGTGAGGCTGGAATATGTTACATCATTTCATATAAAACCTACAAACATTTAAATTTTGATTCAGAGTCAGGGTCCCGTATCTTTCTTTTTTTCTCACTGATTATGTGCAGTTTAAATCCAGAATTGTGTGTTCAAGTACCAACATATAATCCTTAGATTTTAGAAAAGTAACTGAATAACTGAATAGTGCCAAATGAAAAATTAACTGTACCAGAATACAGTTTTTCAAAATGAGTATTCAGAATACATATTCACAGTACATGTATTCAGTTGCTTCCAGCGGCGGAAGGTAACAAAGTACAAAAGTAAAAGTACAGTACTTAAGTACAATTTTTAGGTATCTATACTTTACTTTTCTTTACGGTATGAGACCTGCTGAAATGGCTGAGAGTTTATTATTATTATTTTTTTAACACATTTAATTTAACATCCCAACTTTGAGCAAACCAACAACACAAAAAACTGCTATAAAAATTAAGAAATCAATTGAATCACGTAAAATCAGCCAAATTCTTTATCAAAATCACTACATTTCATCCTTAAATTGTCCTAAAAGTACTTTTACTTTTTCTTTTAAAGTACATTTTTAAACAGGTACTTTAATACCTTTACTGAAGTCGATTTTTTCATGTGATACTTTTACATTTACTTGAGTAACTTGTTGCCTCTGTACCTGTACTTTTACTCAAGTAAAGTCAGTTTGCACTGTTGTTCTGATGCTTCTGTATATATTAGACTATTTTAATTTTTTTAAATATAAATCTTAATCTTTTTAAATATAAATCTTAATCTTCTTATCTTAATCTTTTTTTGCATGCTCTTACTTTATTTTTAAATAGTGATACTTTATTATTATTATTGTCTTTTTTTAATAGTGATATCTCTACTTTATATTATTATTATTATTATTATTATTATTATTATTCAGTGTTCTATGTTGCACCTCATCACCAAAGCAAGTTCCTAGTTTGTGAATTGTGTTCACTGACAATGGCAATAAAGCTTTTCTGATTCTGATTCTGTAACAAAACTGAGTACTTTATCCACCACTAGTGCTTCCCAAAACTGCCTGTAACTAAATACATTTTCAAAGCATTCTTCCCATCACTGCAGCTCACACATACTGCAGTACTAGTACAGTTCTAGTATAGTTGTATTTAAGTTCTTCAAAAGGAAAGAGGTTGGAAAATGAAAGGTGTCGTGCAGTAGGTTACATATCAGTTCTGGTATTTGTTCTGATCCAACTCGTAAACAATGGAGCAGTTTGACAAACAGTAAGCAGCCTCACAGCCTAATCACCATGACTCGGGATTTCTTCGAGAACAAGGCAAGTGTTTTTCAGAAAACGTAAACATGAGCTGGATTTTGTAGCTTAAAAAAAAATGAATCTACCAAATATCTTACCGATGATTGGCCTGGCGCTGCCGCTGGTCGTGGAGAGGTTTGGTAAAGTGAAAAGTGTGAGCAGAGCGCAGCAGAGGAGCGGAGCGCGCATGTTGTCGCGTTACTGTGAAGTACTTTACTCTGTCCACGAGGGCCCCTGTGTCACGTGACCCAGGGCAGGCCTTATCTCTGACCCCGCCTGGTTTAACTCTGCTTCAGTAACACGAGGTTTCTGTTCACAGTCAACACGCTTCTGGTGCTCACGTTCTGTTCTTCTGTTTCATTATTTTAGTATTAAAGATCCTCTGTTACACAAAATAGATTCTTGTGAGTTTTAAACCATGTTAAAATGTTGTTACCTCCTCAAAAACAGGACCCATTTTACATTTCACTGTTATCTGATCTACGTTATAATGTTATTTCCTTATCACAAACATATCCGGAGTTGTGTTTTGTTTCAGTAATCCTTTATTATTAGTCTGTCTACATCTCCAAAGCTCAAAATGCTCCGTTCCACCTTGTGATAACAGATAATGTTGTGATTCAAGTTAACAGCTACCTTTTCCCTCTGGTTCAGTAAAAAAAAAGGCAATTCCTGGGCTGAAATAATCCAAATGATTCTAGTGAAGGTGAGTGGAGTTTAAAAACACAGCGGAGCACTTCCTGTATTACCACATGACATCACAAGGTGTAACAGTGTTTTCAGTTTGAGAAAAGAAAGCCTAAATATGCAGAGTTTGTGTGTTAAACATGTGTGAATGAAACAAAACACAACTCTGGATATGTTTGTGATGAGGAAACAACATTATAACAGTGTCATATGGGTATTTTAAGTATTTTAACTAAAACATATTACAAAACTATTACAAAAAACGCATTTAAAGGTGCACTGCGCAACTTTTCTGGTGGAGGTTCTGCCACCTGCTTGTCTCCAAGGAGATGTTATTGCTGGAATGTTCCATGGTATGACATTAAACATTATCTATCTACCGGGTGTTTCTATTGCTCAAAAATACAGTAATTCTTTCTGTGAATAGGGGCGACTCTCCACAGATCTGAATTGTAATGTAGCGTAGTGCTGTGACCGGTTTGTCTCCCTCGTGATAAATAAGTTTAATCTACAGTGTGGAACATTCTAGACCAAGTAATAACATTTCCACAGAGACAAGCAGGTGGCAGACTCTCCGCTAGAAATGTTACACAGTGTACCTTTAAGATATGATTTGGTTTTTATTAGTTTGTGGTGCGCAGTTTTATCTTTCCAGTTTTATTAGAATGTAACCTATGCATTATTTTATTTTATTTTATTTTTATTTTTTTTATTTTCCTGTGATACAACCATAATAAACGCAAATAAAAAAAAACAATGATATTCAATAAAAAAATTAGAACCAAAGATTAAACCATATTGACAAAAATAAAACAAAATATAACAAAAAACAAGACAAACAGGTAATCCATAAAAAGACAAAACAGACAAAAACACACAGACGGGACAGACAAAACGGACAGGACACGTGTCACAAACAAGACACACAAAAATAGACCGGACACAACACAACAAGACAAACTGGACAAGACGAGACCTGCACCTGAAGCCCCCGTCCCAACCACAGGTCCCACACCTGAAGCTCAAAGCCACAGCACCACAACTTCCTGATGTGGACAAACATGTGTCTAAATATACAATAAGTTATAATGTTTCTAGAATTCATAACCACAATTTCAGTCCCATTTTAATAGTTTCCATTTTTTTTTAGAATGTAAAAGCAACCTACTATTATTTGTAGCTATATTTTTTTCAGTTATGAATTGTAGATTTAATTTATTTTTAAAGTGTGCCAAACATAGGTCCACCTTATTAACAGCTTTGAAGATCATTATTAAGTTTTTTTTTTTTTTTTAACTATAAAAATGCATTTAAGTCACATTCCTTTTCCAATAGTATGTCCCTTCCTGCACAGTGACCCTGGTTGGTAAGAACTTCTCACTTTAGAGAAGTGTGATAAACTCGTAGCCACGTTTTTCACCAGCAGAGGGCAGTAAAGAGCTGTAAGAGAACAACGCGAGATCTTTGCGGTGCCTTTTTCTGTTATTTTGAAAAGTTACACAATGCACCTTTAAGAAAGAGAAAGACTTGAGGTGGCTGCTGAAGTAGACACAGGGGGCAGTATATATAAGCTAAAACCAGACTGTATCTATATCTTTATACAGTCTATGATTAAAACTATGATTATGTTTTTATTTGCACAGATTACACAGAAACAACGCCTAAAAACACAGTATAATATAATGAATAACACAGAAGCTTTTCATAATTCACAAATGATCCACCACAGTTTGGAGCAGTGCATGATTCAAGTCAGATTAGACATTTGGTAGTTTTGTTCCAGACACCAGGGCCAAGGTGGAGGAAGTGTCTTGCTCAAGGACACAAAATCAGTATATGCACTGGTGGAAGCAGAGATTGATCTGTCTGGCTTTTTTTTTTTTTGTCAATTTGCTGAAATTGGTTTTAGAGACAAAATCTGTGGTATCATACAATAACAATTACAGAAGAAAGAACACAGGTTACACAAGTAATTCATGTGTTTAACAATCGACATTTTAAGGATTTTTGACCACTGAAAAGATGGATCATTTTGCTTTCAGTTATTAAATACAGTTGTTATCACTTTTGTATGGATTTAGCAGGTTTGTATATTCTTAATATTTGAATGGCCAAAAGTCCTCAAAATGGCGTCCATACCAAAAACATTACAAGTTACATATTGAAAAAAGTAATGAAGAGTTGACACGAAGACATGACACAATATTCTAAAGTCCATATATAGATTATAATTGAGATGGAGGACAGGTTTTTAATTAGAATTAGAAAGAAATGTTTTGACCTGTTTTACAATGAATATCTCTGGAATTAATGGGCCACACTTGCAAACTTGATTATATGCAGACAATCAAAGACACAAGATTGATATTTGATTACATTTTTGAATCAAATATTGTGGATTATAACTACAGATATTTAATTAAAGTGGGAGTATCATGCAAAATTGACTTTCTGGAGCTTTTGACCATGCTATAATGTTATTCCCTCATCAAAAACATGCATGAAGAGGTTTTAGATGTCATCCATGTGTGTTTCAGTAATTTAGCGATCTCTCCTGGGCCCCATTCAAAGCCTCCTTACAAGCCTACATCACCCATGTTCCCACGCGACAATTCTCCATAAATACACAAAAACATGATACCAAACTGCACTACAACTTCATAAACCTGATGCGATGTGCTGTAGTTTCATTAGCGAAATGCACACGTATTATGTTGTGATGGCCCTCTGAAGGGGGAATTACTTAGCATGGAGAGCAAAGGGAGGGGTGGAATGTCAAAAACCAAACTGAAACTGAAACTGAACATGTTAATCAGTTGTTTTCGGCGAATATAGCATTTTCAAAAAGACAAAAGTTGACATGGTGATCTAAATATGTTACGTGTTGACATTTAATACCCCATAGAAGTCGAATAATCTTAAAATTTTAGATGGAGAACAAGGGGCTAATGAAAGTCCATAGTAGAGATAAAAGTTCAAGAGGGGGGATTAATTTCTAGAACCTGAATCTAACTTACTACATAACCACATTTTTACCATATTTCACCATTTAAAATCACAGAAAAGAAGACAGCAGTTATGAAGCCTATGTTGACATGAGCCAGGGTTTGAGCAGCGCCCCCAGTGGCTTCAAACACTGACTGAGGGAAACTAATGTCGGCATCAGACCCATCAGACCCATCAAACCCATCAAACACTTCAGACACATCAGACACTTCCAGCTCGCGGGGATAAAAAAAAATTTTCTGCTCAAATACGCTGGTAGTTTCGCCGGTGTAGATGGGGTTATGGTGGTAGATCAGCAAATTTCGAATCCACTGTTCACTTTCATAGGTGTGTTTGCTTTTCCTGGCTGTAAAGGAAAGACACAGCATATTTTAGTTTGCTTAAAGCTGCACTATGTAACTTTTCGGTTAGGGCTTTTGGATATCACGTAGTTAAAAGTGCACGGTGTGACTTGTCCGCTGGAGGGTCCGTCACCTGCTTGTGTCCATGGAGTTGTGCCTAGAAAGTTCCACACAGTATGGCCATGAACTAATGAATCTCCACGGAGACTTAAAAAAACAAATTACTGGTTAGGTTTGTGGAGAGGCGACCCCACTCACAGTAAGAATGGATGTATTTTAAGATATTTTTGAGCAATAAATAACAGCTGTAGTTGAATAAATGCAGGGCAGATTGGTTTAATGCCATACTGTGGACAATTTAAACCAAAGCATTAACATCTCCATGGAGACAAACAGAAAAGTTACATAAGGCGCCTTTAATAACATACCAGATTATGTAGTGTTCACATTTCCAGAATATATTTTATTTTACATACCTTCATTGACAAAAAACTCGGCGAAGCAGAAAGTCATTCGGACTGAGTTCGGTGTGTGAACATAAAAGTCTCTGGTCCATTCATACGGGTTCTTCTCTGGGTGCCACTGTACGCCGTAAAAGGGGTAATCGTAGGCTAAAAAGGAGAAAAAATATTGGAATATTTTAGGACAAGTTTGTCAGATAAGTATGCATCTTCTACAGTAGTGATTCTTAAACAAGGACTCAAGAAAATACTGGCAGATCCCATCAAATAGTCCATACCAAAAATATCTATAAACTTTAAACGTCCTATATTACACAAAATGGATGCTTGTGAGCTTTAAAGATGTACTGCGTAACTTTTCTGACAGAGGATTTGCAGATTTTATTGCTCTGCCTGGAATGTTCCACAGTATAGCATCAAAAATATATAGCTTTTACATTCATTTAATTTTTGATTAGGGTCTAAACTGCTCAAAATTACCTTGAAAAACAAGCATTTTTACTGTGCTTGGGCTTGCCTTTCTATAGATCTGACCTGTAAATTAGCCTGGTTGTGCCATCTTCTCAACCAGTTTGCTCAAGATTAATATATTGTGGAATATTCTAGGCTATTCTAGGTAATGCTATCTCCATGGTGACAAGCAGGTGACTTACCCTCCGCCAGAGAAGTTACACAGTGCACCTTTAAGCCATGTTATAATGTTGTTTCCTCATCAAAAACAGACCTGGAGTTGTGTTTTGTTTCATTCACATGTTTCAGTAACCCCTTATTATTAGTCTGTCTGCATCTTCAAAGCTCAAAATGCTCTGTTCCACCTTGTGATGTCATGAAGCGGGAGTTTTCAAGTTAACAGCTTGACCTTTTATGTTTCTTTAGTAGAAATTAGCAATTCCAGGGATGAAATTATCCAAATGATGATGATTCTGAGAGAAGAACTCAGCCTAAATATGCAGGATTTGTGAGTTAAACATGTGTGAATGAAACAAAACACAACTCCAGGTCTGTTTGTGATGAGGAAACAACATTATAACATAGATTAGAAAAAAGTTACATAGTGCTTTAATGTGATTTCTTCAGTTATAAAGGCCCCTGTGCGCCATCTAAAATTATTTCACAGATACACAGAGACACATTTACCCTCAAATGTGGAAATAAACTCTATTTTTCCATCTGTGTTTGTGGACAGCACTTTGTAAAACTTGTTCAGGTCTTCATTCTCATGGTATGTCTGTAAAACACATCAACAATATTTCATTTCAGTTTATTTTATTATTTATGTGAGGGCTGATTGTCCGTTTGAAATTGGACTTATATTCACCTCCATTGATACGCTCCACTTGTGTGCGTTTATGGTCATGGCCTCAGTGGCCAGAGCGTTCATCATTTCAGGAGAGAAATCCTTAAACAGCCGGCTCCCGCTAGCCTCTGGAAATCAACACAGCAAAACCACAGAGAAAAATGTGTCAAGTTAGATTAAAGGTGCATTGTGTAACTTTTCTGGTGGAGGGTCTGTCAAATGCTTTTCTCGATGGTGATGTGTTTACTTTGCCTGGAATGTTTCACAGTACGGCATTAAACCTTTCTATCTTCATGGAGACCAAACCAGACCAAGTTACAGGTCAGATCTGTGGAGAGGCGACCCCGCTCACAGTCAGAATGCCTGTTTTTCTGGCTATTTTTGAGCTGTAAAACCACCTGTAACTGAATAAATGTAAAGTAGAGCTGTTTAATGTTCCAGGCAGAGCAATGGCATCTCCACAGAAACAAGCAGGTGAAGGACCCCCACCCAAAAAGTTACACAGTGCACCTTTAACTTTTTTCTTTACTACATAATTCCATGCATCTTGCTTCAAACAAGGAAAAAACACTGAAAGAGAGAATGTGTCCAAACTTTTGACTGATAAAAAGTTTCATACCAGCTGTAAAGTTCAGAGGCAGAGACACTGCGGTGGTATTTGTCCTCACTAAAATGCGTTTCTTAGCTGTGATTACGGCGAGCTGTTCAAACCCAAGACACGTGCCCCAAATCGGAAAGTAGTCTCCTTTTTTATTTGCCTGTAAGAGACAAAGGGGAGAAGATTAGACCTACAGCATGTACAGAGGTCAGAATTTTCAGGAAAATATTAATCGCAATTGCAGTTTGAATGGACGCAATTAGCACACCCCAAACACTGCAATTTTTGAAGTAGCACAAGTTCCGTGTTCTGAAATGTAATTCTTGTATTTGTCAGTTCAGATTTCACTCTCTTTGTAAATTCTTCTGGATGTGTTTAATTCTATTCAATTCAATTCTGATCCCAAATCCCAAATTGTTCAGCCATACAAAATACAAAAACACAAAAATAAACTGCCTATGTCAAAAATAAACAAAATGCAGCTTATCGAGCCCATATTACTCTATTTTCTGATGTTATAATGTTTCCTCATCACAAACATACCTGGAGTTGTGTTTTGTTTCATTCACACGTTTAACACACAAACCCTGTTCTTCTCTTGGAAAACACCTTCACTAGAATCAATAATAAAGAATTACTCAGAAACAAAACACAACTCCAGGTATGTTTTTGTGGAGATAACATTATAACATGACTTAAAGCTCACAAGAGTCAGTTTTGCGTAATATAGGACCTTTAAATACTACACGCATGTACCTCAATGGCTAGATCATAGAAAATCTTTGCAGCTGTGGCATAACCGGAGTCCATGATGTTGGCGGCTCCTCCGGGTAGAAAGAATCTGGTAAAATAAAGACACATGCTCAGACTCCAGACAGAATACACAGACCATTGTGTTAATGTGACACTTAGAATAAATATGAACTCATTCATAATATAACATTTACCCATTAATGGCGTTGAATAATGTCTTGTACTCCTCCTCAGTTTGGTCAATCCTTAAAAAGATGATTCATTAATTAAAAGTGGCTTATATTCCAGTGTCTATCTGCTGTGCTTTAATACTGCATAATGCACAAGTAGTTCCGGCTACAGCCAAATCACTGTTCTGTATCACTGCTCTGCGATTGCGAGCAAATCTGCAATTCACAGATTTCAGATTGTTTAATGCTTACATATATATTGTATAAGCACAAGTAATAACGGTCTTCCCTCATAATTAGCCTACTCAGAGTTGTATTTCAATTAATTCATGTATGTATTAGTATATATGAAACTTTGAGTAGACCTGTGCACAAAAAAATCCGTTTTCACACAGATCTTTACTTACTTATGATTGTACATGTCAGGTTCATGAAGGTTACAGCAACTTATAACACAAATCAAGCACTGACACAGGCCTGCTTTTCCCAGAGAAATGAACATGACATAACTGTAGATGTACAAAAGTGAAGCTTACATGATTGGAACGACCCTGGCCCCAGCCGATTCTAGGGTTTTGACGTAAGATGCAGCGATGTAGCTATTTTCGTTTGCATACGGCTCTCTAACATCCTGTGCCATGAGCCCTGCACACACGAGACAAAATATGTAATTCTCACGGGATATTTAAAGGTGCATTATGTAACTTTTTTCTGGTGGAGGGTCCGTCAAATGCTTTTCTCTGTGGAGATGTTATCGCTTTGTCTGGAATGTTTCACAGTATGGTATTAAACCGTTCTATCGTCATGGAGACCAAACGGGGGAACTTACTGGTCAGATCTGTGGAAAGGCAACCTCGCTCACAGTCAGAATGTCTGTTTTTCTTTGTATTTTGAGCTATAAAACCATCTGTAATTTGATACATGTAAGCTAAATCTGTTTAATGTCATACTGTGGAATATTCGAAGCAAAGCAATGACATATCGATAGAAACAAGAAGGTGACGGACCCCCAACCGAAAAGTTACACAGTGCACCTTTAAAACAGTAAAAAGAAAAAAAGTTAAAAATAGTTAAAGCCCAGAAAATATTTGAGTGTTATCCTATTCCATTGTATCAAGATATACAGTGCATCCGGAAAGTATTCACAGCGCTTCCTTTTTCCCACATTTTGTCATGTTACATCCTCATTCCAAATTGTATTAAATTCATCTCTTACCTCAAAATTCTACACACAATACCCCATTATGACAATGTGAAAAAAGTTTTTTTTGACATTTTTTGAATTTATTAAAAATAGAAAACTAAGAAATCACATTTACATAAGTATTCACAGCCTTTGCTTAATACTTTGTTGATCCACCTTTGGCAGCAATTACAGCCTCAAGTCTTTTTGAATATGATGCCACAAGCTTAGCACACCAATCTTTAGGCAGTTTTGCCCATTCTTCTTTGCAGTAATTCTCAAGCTCCATCAGGTTGGATGGGAGACGTCTGTGCACAGCCATTTTCAGGTCTCTCCAGAGATGTTCAATCGGATTCAAGTCTGGACTCTGGCTGGGCCACTCCAGGACATTCACAGAGTGGTTCTGAAGCCAATCCTTTGAGCTCTTGGCTGTGTGTTTCGGGTCGTTGTCCTGCTGAAAAATGAACCTTCGCCCCAGTCTGAGGTCAGCAGCGCTCTGGAGCAGGTTTTCATCCAGGATATCTCTGTATATTGCTGCATTCATTTTTCCTTCTATCCTGACTAGTCTGCCAGTTCCTGCTGCTGAAAAACATGCCCATAGCATGATGCTGCCACCACCATGCTTCACTGTAGGGATGGTATTGGCCTGGTGATGAGCAGTGCCTGGTTTCCTCCAAACATGATGCCTGACATTCACACCAAAGAGTTCAATCTTTGTCTCATCAGACCAGAGAATTTTGTTTCTCATGGTCTGAGAGTCATTCAGGTGCCTTTTGGCAAATTCCAGACGGGCTGCCATGTTCCTTTTACGAAGGAGTGGCTTTCATCTGGCCACTCTACCATACAGGCCTGATTGGTGGATTGCTGCAGAGATGGTTGTCCTTCTGGAAAGCTCTCCTCTCTCCACAGAGGAACGCTGGAGCTCTGACAGAGTGACCATCGGGTTCTTGGTCACCTCCCTGACTAAGGCCCTTCTCCCCCGATCGCTCAGTTTGGACGGCCGGCCAGCTCTAGGAAGAGTCCTGGTGGTTCCAAACGTCTTCCATTTACGAATAATGGAGGCCACTGTGCTCATTGGGACCTTCAAAGCAGCAGAAATTTTTCTGTATCCTTCCCCAGATTTGTGCCTCAAGACAATCCTGTCTACAGGTCTACAGACAATTCCTTTGACTTCATGCTTGGTGTTTGTGCTCTGACATGCACGGTCAACTGTGGGACCTTATATAGACAGGTGTGTGCCTTTCCAAATCATGTCCAGTCAACTGAATTCAATTTTGAGCTTCATGGCAAAGGCTGTGAATACTTATGTAAATGTGATTTCTTAGTTTTCTATTTTTAATAAATTCAAAAACTGTCAAAAAACTTTTTTCACATTGTAATAATGGGGTATTGTGTGTAGAATTTTGAGGTAAGAGAAGAATTTAATACAATTTGGAATGAGGCTGTAACATGACAAAATGTGGAAAAAATGAAGCGCTGTAAATACTTTCCGGATGCACTGTACATAGATTTTACACTGTTTTATTGTGCGTGACACTCCAAAAATATGAGAATATGAGAATAAATAAGATCGTGGGGCATCACAATATATAGAATTTCAAGTCTTTTTGGTTAAATTGATAGTTATGATGCAGCAATCGCTAAAAAAAACAGAGGGAACTACATAGACCATGATCCTTTGCTCCATCTCAGTGCCGAAACAAAGGACTGTCAAGGCATTTTAAAAGAGAAAAGTAGCATATTCACAATTTGGTTAGCCTCCACAAAATATTGCATTAAAAATCGTACCGTGAGATGCATATCGTGAAAATATTGTATCGGGATAACTGGATAATGTTACATCCCGTATACTGTAGTTGAGCTGAATACTAAAGAGATATTTATGGATATTGTGGGAGAGTACTAGGGTTAGGTGACATGGGGGAGTATAGAGAGGATGGTTTCAGTGTTGTGTTTTGTTTTTCGTCATGGCTTTCCTCTCCAGGGTACTGAGAAATCTAAGAGGGAACATATGCAGAATCTGAACCGTAACATCCACTTTTAGATCTGCAAAATGAAGACGCATATACCAGCCATTTACAGTAACGCTTACTGTGCTTCTAGATCTGTTTTTCTTATGGTTTTTCTTACTAAAATTATATTCACAGTAAATATCACCAGAGGAATTAAAAATAAAAAACTTTGCAACATGAAGTTATATTCTTCTGTGTTGTTGTTTTTTTTTTTTCTGAATGACAATTAAGAAATCTTTCATCTTTGGAGCTCCTTTTGCTCCCAAATGAAGTGAGGATTCAACTGGACACTAGAGGGAGCTATTGCATTTGTTTTCCATTAAAAAAAAGTCGAATAATTAAATAATCATCAGAAAAGACGTTTTGCAGGCATTGTTTTTATTATTATATTCAAACAGTATCACTAAAAATATTTGAATATTATTAGAGATGTGAAAAGACAGTGTATCTTTTTTTAAATTCAGCAATATGATGACTAGGTTTATTTATTTATTTATTTATTATTTATTTTTACATTTATGGGACATATTTTTTGGATATACTTTCATTCTGACCATAAACTATATACAGTCTATAGTTTTAACACATAAAGACTGGTTAAGATAAGATAAGATAAGATAAGATAAGATAAGATATGCCTTTATTAGTCCCACAGTGGGGAAATTCCAGTAAAAATAAACAAAATACAGCATCACATGAGGACGGGGGGGAGGAGAAAAAAACAAAAGTGAATCAACCCCAGACCATGCTCCTGACAGGGGCATCATATGGAATGAATGCACAAAATAAAAACACCTCCGAGCATCAGCAACATAGTCAAAAAACAGTACAAACATTTCACAGGACTAGCAACAGGGGAGGGGAGAGGAGTAAGAAAGTCCAACTCAGGCAAGACAGCATCCGGATCCTGCAGCCACTGACGGCGCTTATACAACGGACCCGCCCACCCGGTCGGGGGTACAAAGCTGCGAGGGGGTTAGGGAGGGGCCAGGCTCCCTCCGCTGTAATCTCAGGGCGATTTGACACCAGCCCGGCCTTGGTCATGACCAGTGCTGGCTTGGGGAGGCCAAAAGATAAGATTGCGTTATTATAGTTTTAGAGCAAGCAGCTGCACCAATTCTTTAAACACTGCTCTTGTTTGTCCAATTGGTCTCAAGGTCATCTCTCTATGCAGAGCAGCCAAAATTCTCCTAGATGTTATCTCTGTTGCGAATTAGAGCCAAAGTTCCATCCAGTCTGCGATCCATAGTCGCTAACCTCTCCGAGATGTTTTCCAAAGTCTTTTCTAAAGTGCGGTGCGAGACCACCAAACTTTCCAAGATACGGCTCAAAGTCACAGTCTGAGTATCGGCAGCTTTGCCCATCGTTCCGATCAATCCGGGCAGCCAAGCGGGGCTTTGAACAGCTGCCTCGGTGCTCTGATTTTTCTTGAAAGACAGGGCCACGCCTAATCCAATCAGCAAAAGTCCTGTAATCATGGTTATAAATCTTCTATATCCTCAACGGAAAGCGCAGCCAGACACACAACACGCCACGCCACGTTCTGGACCAAAAGAACTGAACACTCAAGTAAAAGTAACTTTTCAAGTATCACATGAAAAAAAAAATCAAGTTAAATAAAAGTATTAAAGTAGGCTACCCATTTTAAAATGTACTTAAAGAGTAAAAAGTAAAAGTATTTAACGCAGATTCTGAGGTCTTGCCAAGGCTTTAAATGTGGCCATGTTGATAAAGATTTAGGCAGAATTTTGTCCAATAGAAACACCTGAATCAATCATTTTAACTAGTCTTAGCTGTTTATTTGTATGTTTTTGTTTGCTCAGATTATGAACGTGTTAAAAATAAACCCTCAGCCTTTTCAGCAGGTCTCAAACAATAATAAAAAATAAGATACTTTTACTCTTTAATCCTGTTCAAAAATGTAGTGGAGTAGAAAGTACACATGCTCTCAAATGTAGTGAAGTAAAAGTAAAAAGTACAGTATAACATGTTCACTGTGGGTTAGGCGTATGGGCTGTTGAACGGACTGATTTATGACCCCAACTTTAACCTTACGTCCGCCGCAGAAATGCATTAGATGCTCAGACGCAGGGATCTGATTGGTCAAATTTGTCTAATGGACTTATAATGGAGCCTATGGACTGTTTTCAGATGGCTCCAAGCAGCTCAGTTGCATATCGAAAGCCAGACAATAAAGAACAAATAAATTCATGTTGTTTCTAGTTTCTAATGTATTATTTAAACACTAACACAGCCGGACCAACTCAAATTTGCCCCACCACCCATTACGCAGCAGCCCCACTGCGACTCTCTACGATGGTGAGCCATGAACCCTGAACATTGTTGGTGTTTTCTGGTGATTAAAATTGAGATAATGAGCAGAATTCAGAGAAATTAAAATGAGCTTACCAATAACTGGCCCGAAGTTTCTGACGAGTGTGGAAAAACATGGTGAAAACAGAGAAGTGAAGCAGAGGAGCAGAATCATCTTGTGTGTGGAAAGGAGTGGAGAGAAGTGACTTTTGGCTCAGACTGTGGCTGCTTTGTGGTACATACAAAACTCCCCCCACTCCCCCCGGTGTTAAGTTGACGTTATTGTATTCTCCGCAGGGACAATGTTCATACTATAGAGATTTACTTAACAAGAAAAACAATATATAGCCCACAGCAATAAGCACTCAGCAGTGAAGTCAGCGAAAATTTGTTTAAAATGCCCCTGCCAGCTTGGGCTTTTGACAAAACACAGCTAAAGGTGCATTACTTGTCTTCATGGATATGTTATTTCTTTACCCGGAATGTTCCACAGTAGGGTATTAAATATATCTCCTTTGCATTTGTTAAATTACAGGTGTTTTACAGCTAAAAAAATACCTTAAAACTTAAATTCTTATCATGTGCAGGCTTGCTTCTCCATAGATCTGACCATTAAACTGTCTCCGTTGTGATTACCAAGTATTTTTCTCTAATGTGGAACATTTCGTCATGGAGAAAAACAGACGGCAGGCCCTCCACCAGAAAAGTTACACAGTGCACCTTCAAGATCACTGTATTTGAGAATTTACAAAATCAACAACAACAACAAAAATCCAGCAGTTTTTTAGGTTTTAAATTTTACTACCTATAGTTGGAAATTATGACATCACACTATAGGGAATAGCAACCATTCTGTACAGTAGGCTATGGGAAAACTCCTCTAATGTACACAAGAACTATTGTTTGACAAATACAAATAAAAGAAAACCTTTAATTTGTTTAAATCGTATCAGAAAATGTGTTTCTTGTGTAAATTGTGCTGAACTTTTGCACAGAATTCTCCCTATAGTCTAATGTCATCTATAGGCGATGTAACTGCACTGAGCACGAGCGACCTGTGACCTCCATAATTCCATAATGCCATTAGCAGAGTTGGCTGATTAGATAATAGACTTCCTGCACATATTTATGAACAGAATGTCTACAGTAGGATTATAGTGTATCTATAATGTGTTTACTAATTATTTCTTTAGTTATAAAACATCTCGGTTAAAGTGTTGACAGCGTCTGGTTTAAACTTATAGTCCATATTTCTGTAGTAAATGTGCAGACACAGACACAGACACAGAGGCGCCGGAGGCCTCACCTCGGCTCTAGTCTTTGACTTAATGTCAAATTAACCCAGTAAACGTGCAGACCTTAAATGTCTCCATTGATTCGAAATGTCTGTTCCAAGTTAAATAAATCGATTGACAGCTCTGCCCCTCTTTTCATCTGAGTGTCCAATACACGAGGGCAGAGGTCAGATGATACGATAACAAAGTTGATCATCGACCTCCGGCCAGTGTCCTGGTGTCACGTGCACTGATGGACACCCTTGTGCTCAAACATGGTGTTTGTTATGGACAAACTATGACTAGCACAGAAGTCCAATAACAGGACACCGCTCTGGTTCAGATCAGGGAGGCCCTTCTTCTTGATCACTCCTCTCCAGGTGTCACTGGCACTGCCCATGTGGGCGTTGAAGTCCCCCAGTAGCACAATAGAGTCCCTAGTTGGTACACTGTCTAGTACCCCAAGGAGGCCGGGTACTCTGCACTGCCCGTAGGTCGACACCACAGTGAGAGACCTGTCCCCAACCTGAAGGCGCAGGGACCCGGCCCTCTCGTTCACTGGGGTGAACTCCAACATGTGGTGGCTGAGCCCTGGGGCTATAAGGAAGCCCACACCAGCCCGCCGCTGCTCCCCGTGAGCAATGCCAGAGAAATGGAGGGTCCAAACCCCTCGAGAACCAGAGCCCAAGCTCAGGCTCCTTCTCCCCAGTGAGGTGACATTCCATGTCGCCACAGCCAGATACTGCACCTGTGGAGTGTGCAGACTGAGTGGAGGCTCTGCTGTGTGTACCTTCCCAAAATCCTGCAGGCGCCCCTGAAGCAGGGATAGCGCACGCTGAATGAACACGCCCAGTGCAGTGTGTATGTGGCCGCGCTGTCGGCGTGAGACGAGCCTCGCCTTCCATCTTTTGTCATTATATCGATAAGTACTGGGCCAATGAAAACCACAAAACTAAAAAGAAATTACCATAAGAGGATTAATAACAGTATATATAAAATACATAAAGCATTTATTTATTCTTATTGACACTGAGCAGTTATTTATTCCAAAAAGGACTGGTGCCTCCCTGAGACGCACGTCGCTGCATCTGTCTCCATGGAGACGAGCAGGTGATGCCGCCAGGTTATAGGTTAAAGCTATTTTGTGGAACATTCTGGCCCAAGCAATAACATCTCCAAGATCAAAAAACAGTAAGTACTACCAGAGGAGTTACATTTTAATTAACTGATTGAGGTGTGATCATTTCCTTTTCACTCAACCTGTAACAAACAACTTGACTTCCTGTGGGCTTTGCATCATCTTGCTTTGATTCCAGCCTCCCCCCACAGTGGAACAGTGGAGTAACATGTGGTCTCTCTCAGGATTGAATCAAATCAAAAAGCATTTACTGAGGCTGTTACCACGGTGACCACCTGTCCCTGTTTTGGTTGACCAGAATACACACTTCTTCAGTATTTTAAAGGTGCATTATGTAACTTTTCCAGTGGAGGGTCCGTCAAATGCTTTTCTCCATGGAAATGTTATTGTTTAGTCTGGAATGTTTCACAGTATGGCATTAAACATTTCTATCATCATGGAGACCAAACCAGTACAGGTTACAGGTCAGAATGCCTGTTTATTTATTTATTTATATTTTTATTATTATTATTTTTTTTTTTTTAGGTATTTTTGAGCTATAAAACCACCTGTAATTGAATACATGTAAAGTAGAGATTTTTAATGTCATATTGTAGAAAATTCCAGGCAGAGCAATGGCATGTCCATAGAAACAAGCAGGTGATGGACCCCCTACCAAAAGGTTACACAGTGCACCTTTAAGATGCGTCTGGTCACCGGTGAATCTCCTGAGTTCAGACGGGTGTGACTGACAGGTGGATTAGCCAATCAGGGACACACATGGTCTGTCGTTATCAAAACAAAACATGGAAAAATATCACAAGGGACACTATATTCTGTTAATCTGAGGTGAGAGAGCTGCATTTTAATTTGTAAATGGAAAGGTTACCAATGTGTCACTAATAAAAAAATAAATAAATACAATTAAATAAAAATCTTCAGTTCAGTTGATAAAAAACTGAAATAATATGTGTTGTTGCACTTATAAACTATTATCTTAAAGGTGCACTATGTAACTTATTGTTTGGGGGTCCATCACCTGCTTGTTTCTATGGATATGTCATTTCACTGCTTGGAATGTTCCACAGTATGCTTTACCTTACCTTTATTCAATTACAGGTGGGTTTATTGCTCAAAAATACCCAGAAAAACAGGCATTCTGACTGAGCGGGGTCGCCTCTCCACAGATCTGACCCGTAACTTGGTCTGGTTTGGTCTCCATGAAGATGAAAGCTGGATCTGTCTTTTTGAACTCCATACACCTTCACTAGAATTATTTGGATACTTTCTTCTCTACTGAACTAAAAGTAAAAAGGAGCTGTTAACTTGAAAACCACCACTGCATGACATCACAAGGTGAAACAGAGCACTTTGGAGATGATTACTCAAACATGTGTGAACGAAACACAGCTCCTGGTATGGTTTTGATGAGGTAACAACATTATAACATGGCAAAAAGCTCACAAGAATCAATTTTGTGTAATAAAGGATCTTTAAGGTGTAGTTTTGTTTTTTTTTTTAATATAAATGCATGATGTTGCATTCCCCACCCGGTACAGGAGATGGCGGTATACACTTTGGAAATTCACCACTGCAGACTGAAAACACAAGAGAAAGAAAATAAATCAGGAAACCAGTTTATTTTCGTCTTTAATTCAACAAAAAGCAGCTCTTAAACACGCACTGTCTGCAGTAATCCCTCACCGCTTTCACCGCAGACACCCGGGGACAAAGAAATACCGACAAAGATCATCTGCTTGTAAATGACCAAAACTAACCGGCTCTTTCCTGCAGCTTGGCCAAGGTGAACCACTTTCTTACTTCTTCAAAACGCGCTTTGTCAGTGTAAAATGACATGCGCGAGGGCTGCAAAAAATATCGCAATCAACATCGTAACTTGAACAGTCGCAATTAAAAAGTATTTTAAAAACACTTAATGTATAGTAATTTATAATGTATATAATGTACAATCATGTATAACCTATTAATATGTGAACCAACTTCTCGATTATGAAAAAAATAAAATAAAAAATCTGAAATGAAATTAAAATTGAGGACGTTCCTTGCACAAAAAAGGCATTTCTAGGTTAAAAGCTTTAAGCCATGTTGTTACCTCCTCCAAAACATACCTGGAGTTGTGTTTGGTTTCATTCTCACTTGTTTCATTAATCCTGTAATATTAGTCTCGTCTTCAGAGTTCAAAATGCTCAGTTCCACCTTGTGATGTCACGAAGCGGCAGTTTTCAAGTTAACAGCTGCTTTTTACCTTTAGTTCAGTAGAGTTTGGCAATTCCAGGTCTGAAATAATCCAAGTGATTCCTGTGAAGGTGTGTGGAGTTTAAAAACACAGTGGAGTGTTTTACCTCATGACATCACTAGATGGAGCAGAGCGTTTTCTGTTTGAGAGAAGAACTCAGCCCAAATATGATGGATTTGTGTGTTAAACGTGTGTGAATGAAACAAAACACAACAGCAGCAAAAGAGACAAAAAGACAAAAGACAAGACAGAAAAAAAGAGCCAAAAAAAGCGAGAAAAAAGCCCACTGCAACTTTTTCACTCACAAAGTCATATGCGTGCCCATAGAAAGTAACACCTTGTAAATAATACTTTAATCTCACATTTTTGTAATTAATGGTTTCAATAAACACGATTATTCCATTATTTTGATTAACTGCACAGCTCTAATGTGAACTTAAAGCTGCACTGTGTAGCTTTTTGTTTGGGGGTTCGTCACCTCTTTGTTTCTATGGATATGTCACTGCTCTGCCTGGAATGTTCCACAGTATGACATTAAACAGCTCTACTTTACATTTATTAAATTACAGGTGGTTTTATACCTCAAAAATACCTAGAAAAACAGGGATTCTGACTGTGAGCGGGGTCGCCTCTCCACAGATCTGACCTGTAACTTGGTCTGGTTTAATCTCCATGAAGATAGAAAGGTTTAATGCCATACTGTGAAACATTCCAGACAAAGGAATAACATCTATATGAAGTAAAGCATTTGACGGACCCTCCACATGGAAAAGTTACACCACGCACCTTTAACAATTTCTTTACATTTTACAGGGAGATTGAACCCACCTGTGACAAAATGGCTTCAGAAACAGAGCGCCCCTTCACCTGTGAGGACTGCAGGCTCTGCTTCAAATCTCAGGACGCATTAAAATCACACGAGAAGATGCACGGTGGAGTGCATACATGTTACGACTGCTTTAAGGTTTTTACCCTCAAATCTGACCTCAAAATGCACCAAGCAACTCATGTAACTGTGAGCTTCCCCTGTAGCCAGTGCAACGAAATCTTTCCGAGTTTGCACAAGAGGAAAATTCACGAAATGGCCCATAAAGGAGTAGTCCACAAATGCGAGGAGTGTGGGAAATCTTTTACCTCAAAGCACAGACTAAAGGTCCACAAGAAACTGCACACGGGCAAGGATCTGTACAACTGTGATCAGTGTAATAAGATATTTGTAACAGAGGCAGAGCTGAGAAGCCATCGACGCATTCACAATGACGATAAACCATTTTCTTGCGATCGGTGTGGGAAGGCTTTTAAATACTTGCAAAGATTGAAGGAACACGCAGAAACTCACTCAAAAGCGGAATTTCCATGTGACAAGTGTGGTAGAATATTCACCACTAGTTATTCTCTGTTGTATCACTTCAAAAGAAATCACGAAGAGAGGCGGTTTTCGTGCGAAGAATGTGGGATGAGATTTTATTGGAGTAGCCATTTGAAAAAACACGCGATAGTTCACTCCAGAGAAAAAACTTTCACCTGTGATCAGTGTGGGAACAAATATAAAACTGCCACAAGTTTGAAAACTCATCAGCTCATCCACAAAGGAGAGAGGACGCACGTTTGTGACCAGTGTGGTAAGGCCTTTTTGGATAAAGCGGGACTACGCAGACACCAACTCTCACACGAAAAGGTTGGCTTCCCATGTGACGAGTGTGGGAAAATTTTAAAAACTAAACTCGGCTTGGAAGATCATAAAAAGATTCATACTGGAATCAACTTGTTTCATTGTGTAACGTGCGGAAAAGGCTACCCTACGCCATTCAGGTTAGATCAACACCAAATTACGCATTCAGCACCCTCGCATGTCTGTACCGAGTGTGGGAAAGCATTTAAAACAGCTGAAAAACTCAAAACGCACGTGCAAATACATCACGAGAACAAGAGATACAGCTGCGAACACTGCAACAAGACTTTTACCAGACGTGACTCTCTGCACAACCATATAAACATGCACACGAAAAAAACTGAATACCCTTGCGACCAGTGTGGCAAAGTGTACTATTTGAGAATGAGTTGGAAATTGCATATGGATTCACATGGTGGGGAAAGGCCACACGCTTGTGAATTCTGTGGCTTGTGCTTCGCTCAAAGTTCAGCTTTAAAAAGACACAAACTCGTGCATACCGGTATGAAGGAGCATGTTTGCGACGAGTGTGGAAAGGCTTTTCGATATGTAGGCGGTTTGAATACACACAAGTACACACATGGGGAGAAGCCTCACAAATGCAACTACTGTGAGAAGAGATTTGATCGTCCGTATAAGCTGAGGTTCCATCTTGAAACGCATTCAGAAAAAAGCCCATGCAAACCATTCATATGTGAGCGCTGTGGTAAGAGTTTTAGAACTGCAGCGCTGTACAGAAAGCATCACAAAACTCACACCAGACACAAGATATTTCCGTGTGAGCAGTGTGGCGAGGCCTTCTCCACAGCTGGAAGACGGAGATACCACCTTGAGTTGGCCTGTAAAGGGAGGCAGACGAGCAGTGATGAAGCAGTGAAGCCCTCCTTAACCAACTTCTCACTGAAACGACTTGAAATTAGGCTCAGAAGAATTGACGATTTTTCATTAAAAACCCTGGAAATCAAACTACACCGAGTCGACGTGAGAGGGTCAGTGAAGCTGCAGTAAACTTTAAAGGTCCTATATTACACAAAATTGAATGTTAGAATGCTATTACTTCCTCAAAAACAGACCTGGAGTTGTTTTGTAGTGGTAGTTTTCAAGTTAACAGCTCCTTTTTAACCTTTTGTTTTGTAATGGAAATTGCAGGGCTGAAATTATGCAAATCATGCTGATGTATGAAGATGTATGAAGTTTAAAGACTCAGTGGAGCACTTCCTGTATTACATGACATCACAAGGTGGAACAGTGTTTTCTGTTTGAGAGAGGATCTCAGTCTAAATACGCAGGGTTTGTGTGTTAAACGTGTGTGAATGAAACAAAACACAACTCCAGGTCTGTTTGTGATGAGGACTTGTGACTAGTGCCTGGAAAATTATCATTATTTATTTTTTTTGTTAATCTTTTATTGAGATTTTTTCATGATTTCTTTTCCTGAAATAAAGTAAAGTTGAAAATGTGAGAATTTTACTTATAGTTTACTTATTTACTTATAGGATAGTTTTTGTATTTGTTTTATAATTGGACACCGCAGTCCAGATTTGTACAACCTCTGAATTTTTTTCTCGCAAGTGTCTCAGTGTTAAAGGTACACTATGTAACTTTTTGGTTGAGGGTTTATCACATGCTTGTTTCTATGGATATGTCATTGTTCCACAGTGTGACATTAAACAGCTCTACTTTACATTTATTAAATTATGTGTGATTTTATATCTCAAAAATACCTAGAAAAACAGGCATTCTGACTGTGAGCGGGGTCGCCTCTCCACAGATCTGACCTGTAACTTTGTCTGGTTTGGTCTCCATGAAGATAAAGGTTTAAACACTATACTGTGAAACATTCAGATAAAACAATAACATCTCTGTGACAAAGAGGGCCTTTGTTCCTGTACACTCACCTTAATTTAATTTCATATTTGTTAATGTTTCCATAATCGGCTAACTAAATATAACTATCCCAGGTTTGTTTATTTTGTTTTTGTTTAGTTCCTTAAACACAACACACTCAGTTTACTTTAAATAGATTTTATTTGGTTAAATCTATTCAATTTAGTTAAACATTTCAGACTCTTATAACTGTTCCTCCACCTGGTCTGGAGACAAAAGAGGACGTGCCCTGAGACAGACATATTTAAAGCCTCTGGGGGGAGGTTTTGGACCAGACCATGTGGAGGAGAATTGGTTTCAGTTCCTTTTGTTTGTTTGGTTTTGTATATTTGATTTTGATGTTGCAGTGTTTATAGTTTATGTTAAAAACTTAAATTTAAAGGGGACTTAGGCCCTTGTAGTAAATCGACGGGTTTAACTTTAGACTAAAGTGAAGTTGCCTTATATCCAACCTGACTGTGGATCGTGGACTTACCTGGAGGGAGGAGCTTCCAGTGGGGGAAATATAAAACCAGGTCAGCTCAGCCTCCCAGGGTCACATCAGTGTAGCGGGTACACGTGGGTTTTTAGTTTCATTAATTTCTGTTGCTTATGCCTAATTTTAAACACAGTTATTTGTAAATATGTATTATTTTTTTAATTTTGAATAAACCTTTGGGACAAGTGGAATATTTTTAGAGTCTGCCTCCTGCTTACACCACATTGGCCAGCTTCCCCACAGTCTCCATGGAGAAAAGCATTTGATGGACCCTCCACCAGAAAAGTTACACAGTGCACCTTTAAGATTTGTTCTTAAATAAATAATAATTTTTATCTGAAAACAATGTATGACCCACTGACCTTCCTTTGCCCTCCTTTTATGAAAGTGAAACAAACCACGTGTATTTCCAGTTTACAGGTATTTTAATTTATTTCCACATTCAACTCTTATATCTTGTATGTATTAAATCACAGGTGTTTTAAATGGCTAAATGTGAGTCAGATCTGTGGAGAGGCAAGCTGACATGCAAGTCAAATGACATTCAAGTCAAAGCAGTATCATCTTCACAGAAAGATAGAGTGTTTCTTTACTTAAATAAAGGAAAAATATTAAATAGGCCTATATAATAATTCAACTCAAAGTAAACCACTAACCAGATATACTTAAGTTGATGAAAAGTATTCAAAAGGAAATATTATGAATTGAATCGATTTAAAGGTCCCATGTTACACAAAATTGACACTTGTGAGTTTGAAGCCGTGTTACAATGTTGTTTCCTCACACATGTTTGAGTAATCCTTTAGTCTGTCTACATCTCCAAAGCTCAAAATGCTCCACTTTGTTCCACCTTGTGATGTCATCAAGCTTCAGTTTTCTAGTTAACAGCTCCTTTTACTTTTTGCTCAGTAGAGATCGGCAATTCCAGGTCTGAGATTAACCAGATGATTCTAGTGAAGGTGTGTGGAGATTTAAAACACAGTGGAGGGTTTGTGTGTTAAATGTGTGTGAATGAAACAAAACACAACTCCAGGTGTGTTTGTGATGAGGAAACAACATTAAAACAGATCAGAAAATAGCCTAGTATGAGTCCTTTAATTATGACATTGCTTTTTACAGAGTTCACAACTGTTCAAGCCGAGGCCATAGCTTCACAGCCTGACTGATCGGTGACTGAGAGCCGGCTCACGTCCACTCCTATCATGGTGAGTTTGTCCTGCAGCAAACTGACGGTGGCGCTGTTGAGCTCCCGGGTTCGAGACAGGATCCAGGCGAAGTCGATGTGGAAGAGGCCGAGGTAGTCCGAGCAGGAGTAGACCAGAGCGTAAGAGCTGTAGTCTGTGTTCACCACCATGTACGGAGAATCGGGGACACCTGGAAGATTAGAGCACAGGAAATGTATTGTCTTTAGTTTGATTTTTGTGAATCTTATATCGGCCTATTCACAGATTATTCTTTTTGTTGTTCTTTTTGTCTATTATGCAAAATTGACTCTTACGACCTTTTAATCATGTTGGAATGTTGTTTCCTCCTCAAAAACAGACCTGGAGTTGTGTTTTGTTTCATTCACACATGTTTGAGTAACACTTTATTATCAGTCTGTCTCCGTCTCCAAAGGTCAAAATGTGCTGTTCCACCTCGTGATGTCATGAAGTGGTAGTTTTCAAGTTAACCGCTACATTTTATCTTATAGTTCAGTAGAGATTGGAAATTCCCGGGCTGAAATTATCCAAATGATTCTAGTGAAGGTGTGTGGAGTTTAAAGGCACAGTGGAGCACTTCCTGTATTACCACAGAGAAGATACTACCCACTTCTTGTCAAACTTTTGACAGGTCTGACGTCACATCCGTGTCCCGCCCCTGACTCCGCCCCCTCCCATACACACACATAGGACTGACGTCACATCCGTGTCCCGCCTCCGTCCACGCCCCCATCCAGCCCCTCCACACACATAGGTCTGATGTCACATCCGTGTCCCGCCTCCGTCCACGCCCCCTCCAGCCCCTCCACACACACATTCCTCTCCTTATGAAGTCAATGATGTTGTGATAGCGGACCAGACTATCAAAACATAAGGTCATTGATGTATGATATTTGTGCCTGCAGGGGGTGAGATGCTGGATTAGCAACTGATTAGAAGCAGGGTGAGAGACTGGTCGATCTTCAGTTACCTAATGACATAAACAGGGACTATGCCAGTCTGCTTAATTTGACATTTTCTTTTAATTCACAGTTTTTAAGGGTAATTTGTTTTTGAAGAATCACAATTAAATGCAAAAACATAAATTATGTCAAGCTCTAAATGCGCAACATAGCTGGATTTCTCAAGCATGCATAATTCACTAAATTACAACTTCCAAAAAGTTTAACAATAAAGGAATATAACATGATTAAAAGTTCATAAAAGTAATTTTGCAGATGTCTCTTTACGCTCTTGTTGAGTAAAGGATTTCTCGAACATGTGAATGAAACAAAACACAACTCCCGGTAAGTTTTTGATGAGGTAACAATATGACTTGAAGCTCAAAACTGTCAGTTTAGTGTAATATAGGAACCAAACACAAAAGTTGAAGTAGTGAAGTGAATTTTGAGGAGAACATTTTAAAACTTTGTTTCCTAACTTTCCAATACCCACTGTATTTAAGTTCACTCACACATGGTTCATTTGGGTCTGAGCTCTGGCTGTGAGGGTGGCATCTCCTCTTCTTTTGAAGTCAATGATGTTGTGACAGAAATCTGTGTTTTTCCACATCATGAGTCACCAACCTACAGACTGTGGTCTGACCCCCTGGAGAAGGCTTGGTGGTTTTATGGTCCCAGAGGCTGGACAAATGGAGATGGGGGAGAGGGCAGGGAGAGATGTTGAAGGATAGCAGCCAAAATTTTAATCTTAAACATATCTAACTTCTTGGGAAATGGTCTATTATATAAAAATGCCGGTAGCGCCCCCTCCACCCACACACACACACACACATATACTTGTCTCCTGGGGACTTGTCAGGTTATTAGTCAGTTGTGGGGTCACCATATACACACTGTCTGATTTTTATATCTTCCTTGGGGCCAGTTGACACACATTCAAGGATAACTTACTCCGTAGGTATTTCAAACACCAATTCATTTGAAAGAAAAGATAATTTATAAGGATTGTTATTTGTTAAGTTAATTTCACAAATGACCGCAAATATTTGAGACTAATTTGACTTGAATTTATAATAGAATTTCATTTTCAGATGAAATGCCTTATGTTGTAAACTAAGCTGCAACAAATGGCTCTCATACTTAATGCCAATGCTACTATGCTATGTTTGTAAAATGTGTTTCTTGTGTGTTAATAATTACTTAAGTACAGAAAGTAAAAAGTAAATCGCATTTTTCTTCAATAATGGGCAATAAAACATTTTTAAACAAAGTTAATTGTTTTTAATAACTTAGAACATTATTTAAAGAACTCAACATGAATAAATGCTCATGAAAACAGCTAAGGTGAGACACTGCAGGTAAATAGGAAATAGACTTTAAAAGTTTGTTACAATTTTGAAACTTGTCCATTCCAAAATAGAAAGAACAGGAACATGCTTGTTTTGCTCTCTTTTGAAATACTATTGCTAATACTAAGGGGGGTCCTGAAAAACAGGTAATGACAGAATAGCTGGACATGCACTGAGATGATAACATTAAACATTAAATTTTAGTAAAACTAAAACTGCCCTACTACTGAGTAGCGGCACTTACTGTTTGCAAAGAATACAAACAAAAACAAACTTTTAAACTATAGCTAGCCAATCTCTGTTTTTAAGAGTGTTGTTTTCCATGCTTATGCACTTATCACAATCGCTTTTCCGTGGAACCTGACAAGTTGTAATGAAGGACATCATGTGCCTTTCCACCGCAGCTACCTCCTCCTTGTCCCACTTCTTTCTTTTTCCAGGTGGTTGTCCTACAGATCAACACAGCAAAGTAGTTTTCATTATATTTTACATTTACATTGTTTTGGACAACTAACCTGGAAAATTAACCAGATTTACCTTTTGACCCTTTCGGCAGTGTTCGTCGTTTGTGTGGATGTATGGCCTGCGTCGTTGTCACAGTGTCGTCCTCCTGTGGTGTAGTGTGTACTGTCCCTGTCTCACTTTCTCTTGTGACTGGATGCTCTAAAGGGAAAAAAGAAAAGAGGTTCCTGTCATTACAATATCAGACTGGATATTCAGTAGTGTTGGGTTCACTGTTGTAACCCTTTCTTCATTACTGTAGTTCATGTCAGAGAGTGAGAATTTCTAAACCATGAACAGTAGCATAATTTGTAAGGGCACAAGATTTAGGGTACATCCGAAATAGTGCAAAAATAGCTCCTTCCTTACACTTCCTTATTTCCTTACTTGACCTTTGAGAGAGGTCAACAGTAAGGAGCAATGAGGAGCAGTGAGGAGGTGGAGATGTCTCTGCTTTAGGTCGATCCGGATCTTCCTCACCAACAGTGGGAACAAGAGCTGAGCAGTAAAACTACAACTCCCACAAACGAACTACAACAAGCACCATCTTCCACTACCGGACCAGAATTTTGAACATTTCAATCTTAAGTCATTTGCGAAAAGTGAATAAACTGGGTCCGAAAGGAAATAAACGCAGAACAAAGCCGCACATCTCTCTGTCATAATAAAGCAAATGATATTCCACCAGATCCTGTCCTTTAGTCCGTCACACCAGAGCTGTTCTATCAATGCGAAATCTATGCAAATGAGCCATGTGCTTTTTGAGTTTGTCTAAATGTAAACATGACGATGACGCACGTCTGGGTCACCAGTTAGGAAATTTCCTAACTAGGGTGCATTTTACGGATTCAGATGTACCGTGAGCTTTGAGAGAGCTGTAGGATGATGTGTTTTCAGACTGTCCAGCATCAAATTTTTTTCTTGGTGGAGATATTATAACACTGACAATAACTCATAAAATACCAAAAAACAACAAAACATTTATCTAAAATTGATTTCATTAAATATCAAATAAGCCTTTAATTATGATTAGTGATAAGTCCAGGTATATATGTTTAGAAATTACTGGATCATTTCCAAATAGTGAGTAAAGTTGATTATAATTTTGTTCAAGCTTTTACATATTTAAAACTACTTTTAAATCACATCTGGAATCTTTTTGAGGTACATAATGAATTTGTTTGTAAAACTTTTATTAAATTTCTTACATTTTTAATCAGTATTTCATTTGAGAATGGATAGTTTTATGATCATTATTGGGCGGGTGGGGGCTTACCTAGTGGGTCTGATTCATGGTCTGACTTGCATGAGTCCCCAGGGTCTCCCTCTTGGTCACTGTCAAAGTGCACATTCTCTGTGGATAAAAGGAAGTGAAGTATAGTGAGTTAGATGAATGTGAGTAGTATGAATCTTCTTGAGAGTAAAAATATGTTAATGTGACTAAATATGTGTGAATGTAAGTGGCAAATTGCAAATACAATGAAAATATAAGCATGTGAATGTGTATGTGTGAGAGGGCCAGAATATAAACTTGGTGATAAAGTGACAAATAATACAATAACTATTTGGTACCTTCAGGATCAATGTTGATGTCATCAAGGGACTTGCCCTTAAATGCTGCCAAACGTCCCTGCTCCAGAACCATGAGAATTTTGCTGATTTTGGCAAGTTGTAGTGTTCCCTCAGGAAGTCTGTAGAACTGTCTGTGCACTCTAATGTCATGACCAAGAAAATCAGCTAGCTGATCCAGCTCAGTATTACTGAGGTTAAGGACTTGAGAGAGGGTTCCTGTTTGTTTACGTAGTTTTGTTGAAGTCAGACTTTCCGGGTTTTTTGCACCACAAACCTTGGCAAAGTACCGAAGACTATCAGAGCCGCGGTAGCAAATCAAACTGGATGGTCTCGCAAATAGGTACGTGTTCTCTGTTAGAATCCCACATTCCTTCCGTTTGCTGACAAGCAGATCCAATGTTTGTTGCATTGCTGGAGTCAAAAGCACAGGTACTTTTCTTCCTCGTTTGCCTCTTATTTCTAGTCTTCGGAAATGCTGACAGAGTCTCTTTTCTAGATCTGAAAGTGCAACATTCACATCCTCCTGTGGATCTGACACATTGTGGGATGTATAGGCAGTAAGGGGAATTTTAGACACTTCCCCAGCTCTGCGTCGGTTAAACAAAATTACTTGTGTCAAAATTACCTTTGTCAGCCGTGTGTATGTCTGGAGGGAAGTGTCTGAGGACAACTTGCTGAAAAGGTCTTGTTGCTCAGCATCCAAAAACGAGTGGAGTGTCTGGACGTCTTTCGTAAAAGGAGCAACTGTGGAGTGTTCCACTTGGACTCCTGAAGAGTTCTAAGAGACGTTGATGATATTAGTTCATTCCACCTGGCTTCGTAAACACTGCGGAATGTTCGAGCCTCCTTTGCTGCAATGTCGTCACCATCCACACTGGCACGGCTTTCAACAAGCAAGGACACTTTTTTCAAACTGTATCCTATCTTCAGGGCCAGACTTGGACAACTGTAAGTATTCTTTTCTGAACTGTACCCTGCCATCTCTTTTACAGCTTGAACAACACACATGAAATTTGCAGGTTTGATGTGGTCTTCAATTGTCCTCAGGTGAGTGTTTTTTCTTGAGCACAAGAGCAGTCTTCCCAGCTCCCTCAATTTCTGACGAATATACTCATGTTTGCTGAGCTCATACCCGAGCCTATTGTACAGATGTTCACCATATTCTATTATACAGGGATCAGATTTGACTGCAAGGAATACATCATCATGCACCATGTTGTTGAGTAGCTTCCACAGCAGATCCTTTATTCCAGGTGGTGGGGGTGTTGTAAAACCACAGAGGGCCTGAACACGTGTTCTGCCAGGTTTCAGTGGAATACTAGGTTTGAATTTGCACAGCTTCATGTGTTTCCAAAGGACTTTCCTCAGAAAAAGGCCCTGGCAATATGCACAGTGTAGAAAGTCCTTAGCTTGAGCATTATCCTTGGGCTGCTGCCTAGGCACAAGACTTCCAACACCTGAATTCATAACTTCAACAATGTGTGCAAAATTGCCCTTGTTTCGCAAACGTTCCATGTGCATTCGTCTTTCTTTAGAGTTTTTTGGGAAGGACACGACCCTTGCAACTTCTGGCTTATCTTCATGAGCACGTTCCAAATGCCTTGCCATCTTTATAACTCCCATCTTACAGTACAAACAGTATTGCTTTTTGTTGTACATTCTAGACCCATTGTCTTTTTTTACAAACAGCAGGTATGATAAGTGAACTGTCGGGTGTTTCACACAGAGAAGAGCCTCTACAGGGTAGGGTTTGCTCTGGATCAGATGCAGAATTTTCTAGTATTGGTCCAGTGACTCTCTCTCTCCTGTCTGTTTTTTAGTATTGAGAGTATCTGTTTGTGTTGGCCTAAATTCTCTGCTTGAAGATCTCATACGAGTCTTTCTTTGTTTTCTTACAGGTGATCTCCCTCTTCCACTTGCCTGCTTTAAAGATGTATTGTCCAGTTCTTCAAATGATAATGACTCTATTCCAGTATCCACTATCTTGCTTGGAAATCTCAGCTTATTAATTTTTGGATCAACTGTAAGAATGTCACTTGAATCTGTATCCTCAGATGAGTCTTGTCTACTCTTGGGAATACAGTATACTCTTCTCCACTGTCATCTGAGGTGGGATCAAATAGCTCATCTGAATCAAAATCAAGGCGCCCTCTCATCTTTAGGAGAGAAAAAGCAATAAAATTAAGTTAGCACACTTACTAAACAATATCATACACATTTAATACAGGGAAACAATAAGTGTTACAGACATGCATTCATATTTCAATACTTTTTCATAGTGCACACCTCTATGCTTTTTGTCCTCCTTAATTTTGGAGTAGACTGTTCAGTGGGGGTCAGGTCGCAATAAGAGGATGGACTCCATGTCTGGATTGTAACAAAATATTAGAAGTTAGTGTAGTGCCAATATACAACATGAAAAGAGACAACATATACTAAATACTTAATGTAACTTTAAAAAAAAAACATTACCACACTGCTTCCAGTTGGCTGGGAAGAACTTGTGCAATGGCCTTCATCAATGTCCATATAATTTACAAAATGAGTGGTTCTAACTATCTCTCTTATGAGCTCTGGTCCTGATTCATCCTGGGCCTGTGAAAGAAATATTGAGGAATTGATATATATGTTTATTAAACTCAACTTAAAAATGCTGGCATTGAATAAAATGTAACATGGAAAAATTATTATTTGAAATGTTTCTATAGATGTTTAAAACTGTTTTAAGTTGTTTGTGACAACTGACATCTGACTGGTAAGAAGTGAAATTAAATAAAAGTAAAAAAGGGTTAGTACAAATTTAATGGTAAAACGCTACGTGTTATATTTGCGCTCACATCTATAGAAACATTTCAAATAATAATTTTTCCACAGTTCCGACAGTTCACTTATCATACCTGCTGTTTGTAAAAAAAGACAATGGGTCTAGAATGTACAACAAAAAGCAATACTGTTTGTACTGTAAGATGGGAGTTATAAAGATGGCAAGGCATTTGGAACGTGCTCATGAAGATAAGCCAGAAGTTGCAAGGGTCGTGTCCTTCCCAAAAAACTCTAAAGAAAGACGAATGCACATGGAACGTTTGCGAAACAAGGGCAATTTTGCACACATTGTTGAAGTTATGAATTCAGGTGTTGGAAGTCTTGTGCCTAGGCAGCAGCCCAAGGATAATGCTCAAGCTAAGGACTTTCTACACTGTGCATATTGCCAGGGCCTTTTTCTGAGGAAAGTCCTTTGGAAACACATGAAGCTGTGCAAATTCAAACCTAGTATTCCACTGAAACCTGGCAGAACACGTGTTCAGGCCCTCTGTGGTTTTACAACACCCCCACCACCTGGAATAAAGGATCTGCTGTGGAAGCTACTCAACAACATGGTGCATGATGATGTATTCCTTGCAGTCAAATCTGATCCCTGTATAATAGAATATGGTGAACATCTGTACAATAGGCTCGGGTATGAGCTCAGCAAACATGAGTATATTCGTCAGAAATTGAGGGAGCTGGGAAGACTGCTCTTGTGCTCAAGAAAAAACACTCACCTGAGGACAATTGAAGACCACATCAAACCTGCAAATTTCATGTGTGTTGTTCAAGCTGTAAAAGAGATGGCAGGGTACAGTTCAGAAAAGAATACTTACAGTTGTCCAAGTCTGGCCCTGAAGATAGGATACAGTTTGAAAAAAGTGTCCTTGCTTGTTGAAAGCCGTGCCAGTGTGGATGGTGACGACATTGCAGCAAAGGAGGCTCGAACATTCCGCAGTGTTTACGAAGCCAGGTGGAATGAACTAATATCATCAACGTCTCTTAGAACTCTTCAGGAGTCCAAGTGGAACACTCCACAGTTGCTCCTTTTACGAAAGACGTCCAGACACTCCACTCGTTTTTGGATGCTGAGCAACAAGACCTTTTCAGCAAGTTGTCCTCAGACACTTCCCTCCAGACATACACACGGCTGACAAAGGTAATTTTGACACAAGTAATTTTGTTTAACCGACGCAGAGCTGGGGAAGTGTCTAAAATTCCCCTTACTGCCTATACATCCCACAATGTGTCAGATCCACAGGAGGATGTGAATGTTGCACTTTCAGATCTAGAAAAGAGACTCTGTCAGCATTTCCGAAGACTAGAAATAAGAGGCAAACGAGGAAGAAAAGTACCTGTGCTTTTGACTCCAGCAATGCAACAAACATTGGATCTGCTTGTCAGCAAACGGAAGGAATGTGGGATTCTAACAGAGAACACGTACCTATTTGCGAGACCATCCAGTTTGATTTGCTACCGCGGCTCTGATAGTCTTCGGTACTTTGCCAAGGTTTGTGGTGCAAAAAACCCGGAAAGTCTGACTTCAACAAAACTACGTAAACAAACAGGAACCCTCTCTCAAGTCCTTAACCTCAGTAATACTGAGCTGGATCAGCTAGCTGATTTTCTTGGTCATGACATTAGAGTGCACAGACAGTTCTACAGACTTCCTGAGGGAACACTACAACTTGCCAAAATCAGCAAAATTCTCATGGTTCTGGAGCAGGGACGTTTGGCAGCATTCAAGGGCAAGTCCCTTGATGACATCAACATTGATCCTGAAGGTACCAAATAGTTATTGTATTATTTGTCACTTTATCACCAAGTTTATATTCTGGCCCTCTCACACATACACATTCACATGCTTATATTTTCATTGTATTTGCAATTTGCCACTTACATTCACACATATTTAGTCACATTAACATATTTTTACTCTCAAGAAGATTCATACTACTCACATTCATCTAACTCACTATACTTCACTTCCTTTTATCCACAGAGAATGTGCACTTTGACAGTGACCAAGAGGGAGACCCTGGGGACTCATGCAAGTCAGACCATGAATCAGACCCACTAGGTAAGCCCCCACCCGCCCAATAATGATCATAAAACTATCCATTCTCAAATGAAATACTGATTAAAAATGTAAGAAATTTAATAAAAGTTTTACAAACAAATTCATTATGTACCTCAAAAAGATTCCAGATGTGATTTAAAAGTAGTTTTAAATATGTAAAAGCTTGAACAAAATTATAATCAACTTTACTCACTATTTGGAAATGATCCAGTAATTTCTAAACATATATACCTGGACTTATCACTAATCATAATTAAAGGCTTATTTGATATTTAATGAAATCAATTTTAGATAAATGTTTTGTTGTTTTTTGGTATTTTATGAGTTATTGTCAGTGTTATAATATCTCCACCAAGAAAAAAATTTGATGCTGGACAGTCTGAAAACACATCATCCTACAGCTCTCTCAAAGCTCACGGTACATCTGAATCCGTAAAATGCACCCTAGTTAGGAAATTTCCTAACTGGTGACCCAGACGTGCGTCATCGTCATGTTTACATTTAGACAAACTCAAAAAGCACATGGCTCATTTGCATAGATTTCGCATTGATAGAACAGCTCTGGTGTGACGGACTAAAGGACAGGATCTGGTGGAATATCATTTGCTTTATTATGACAGAGAGATGTGCGGCTTTGTTCTGCGTTTATTTCCTTTCGGACCCAGTTTATTCACTTTTCGCAAATGACTTAAGATTGAAATGTTCAAAATTCTGGTCCGGTAGTGGAAGATGGTGCTTGTTGTAGTTCGTTTGTGGGAGTTGTAGTTTTACTGCTCAGCTCTTGTTCCCACTGTTGGTGAGGAAGATCCGGATCGACCTAAAGCAGAGACATCTCCACCTCCTCACTGCTCCTCATTGCTCCTTACTGTTGACCTCTCTCAAAGGTCAAGTAAGGAAATAAGGAAGTGTAAGGAAGGAGCTATTTTTGCACTATTTCGGATGTACCCTAAATCTTGTGCCCTTACAAATTATGCTACTGTTCATGGTTTAGAAATTCTCACTCTCTGACATGAACTACAGTAATGAAGAAAGGGTTACAACAGTGAACCCAACACTACTGAATATCCAGTCTGATATTGTAATGACAGGAACCTCTTTTCTTTTTTCCCTTTAGAGCATCCAGTCACAAGAGAAAGTGAGACAGGGACAGTACACACTACACCACAGGAGGACGACACTGTGACAACGACGCAGGCCATACATCCACACAAACGACGAACACTGCCGAAAGGGTCAAAAGGTAAATCTGGTTAATTTTCCAGGTTAGTTGTCCAAAACAATGTAAATGTAAAATATAATGAAAACTACTTTGCTGTGTTGATCTGTAGGACAACCACCTGGAAAAAGAAAGAAGTGGGACAAGGAGGAGGTAGCTGCGGTGGAAAGGCACATGATGTCCTTCATTACAACTTGTCAGGTTCCACGGAAAAGCGATTGTGATAAGTGCATAAGCATGGAAAACAACACTCTTAAAAACAGAGATTGGCTAGCTATAGTTTAAAAGTTTGTTTTTGTTTGTATTCTTTGCAAACAGTAAGTGCCGCTACTCAGTAGTAGGGCAGTTTTAGTTTTACTAAAATTTAATGTTTAATGTTATCATCTCAGTGCATGTCCAGCTATTCTGTCATTACCTGTTTTTCAGGACCCCCCTTAGTATTAGCAATAGTATTTCAAAAGAGAGCAAAACAAGCATGTTCCTGTTCTTTCTATTTTGGAATGGACAAGTTTCAAAATTGTAACAAACTTTTAAAGTCTATTTCCTATTTACCTGCAGTGTCTCACCTTAGCTGTTTTCATGAGCATTTATTCATGTTGAGTTCTTTAAATAATGTTCTAAGTTATTAAAAACAATTAACTTTGTTTAAAAATGTTTTATTGCCCATTATTGAAGAAAAATGCGATTTACTTTTTACTTTCTGTACTTAAGTAATTATTAACACACAAGAAACACATTTTACAAACATAGCATAGTAGCATTGGCATTAAGTATGAGAGCCATTTGTTGCAGCTTAGTTTACAACATAAGGCATTTCATCTGAAAATGAAATTCTATTATAAATTCAAGTCAAATTAGTCTCAAATATTTGCGGTCATTTGTGAAATTAACTTAACAAATAACAATCCTTATAAATTATCTTTTCTTTCAAATGAATTGGTGTTTGAAATACCTACGGAGTAAGTTATCCTTGAATGTGTGTCAACTGGCCCCAAGGAAGATATAAAAATCAGACAGTGTGTATATGGTGACCCCACAACTGACTAATAACCTGACAAGTCCCCAGGAGACAAGTATATGTGTGTGTGTGTGTGTGGGTGGAGGGGGCGCTACCGGCATTTTTATATAATAGACCATTTCCCAAGAAGTTAGATATGTTTAAGATTAAAATTTTGGCTGCTATCCTTCAACATCTCTCCCTGCCCTCTCCCCCATCTCCATTTGTCCAGCCTCTGGGACCATAAAACCACCAAGCCTTCTCCAGGGGGTCAGACCACAGTCTGTAGGTTGGTGACTCATGATGTGGAAAAACACAGATTTCTGTCACAACATCATTGACTTCAAAAGAAGAGGAGATGCCACCCTCACAGCCAGAGCTCAGACCCAAATGAACCATGTGTGAGTGAACTTAAATACAGTGGGTATTGGAAAGTTAGGAAACAAAGTTTTAAAATGTTCTCCTCAAAATTCACTTCACTACTTCAACTTTTGTGTTTGGTTCCTATATTACACTAAACTGACAGTTTTGAGCTTCAAGTCATATTGTTACCTCATCAAAAACTTACCGGGAGTTGTGTTTTGTTTCATTCACATGTTCGAGAAATCCTTTACTCAACAAGAGCGTAAAGAGACATCTGCAAAATTACTTTTATGAACTTTTAATCATGTTATATTCCTTTATTGTTAAACTTTTTGGAAGTTGTAATTTAGTGAATTATGCATGCTTGAGAAATCCAGCTATGTTGCGCATTTAGAGCTTGACATAATTTATGTTTTTGCATTTAATTGTGATTCTTCAAAAACAAATTACCCTTAAAAACTGTGAATTAAAAGAAAATGTCAAATTAAGCAGACTGGCATAGTCCCTGTTTATGTCATTAGGTAACTGAAGATCGACCAGTCTCTCACCCTGCTTCTAATCAGTTGCTAATCCAGCATCTCACCCCCTGCAGGCACAAATATCATACATCAATGACCTTATGTTTTGATAGTCTGGTCCGCTATCACAACATCATTGACTTCAAAAGGAGAGGAATGTGTGTGTGGAGGGGCTGGAGGGGGCGTGGACGGAGGCGGGACACGGATGTGACGTCAGTCCTATGTGTGTGTATGGGAGGGGGCGGAGTCAGGGGCGGGACACGGATGTGACGTCAGACCTGTCAAAAGTTTGACAAGAAGTGGGTAGTATCTTCTCTCTTACCACATGACATCACAAGGTGGAACAGAGTGTTTCCTGTTTGAGAGGAGAACTCAGTCTAAATTTGCAAGATTTGTGTGTTAAACATGTGTGAATGAGACAAAACACAACTCCACACACTCCAGGTCAACCCAGTAGTTACTTGAGTACTCACTACTTTCCCATGTACTGTATAAACCGATTCTAATTCAAATTATTTTCAGGGTAACTTTTTGACATCAGATAAAAATAATCTTCTGGGCTAATTCTGGTACATTTACAGAAATATTAAAACTATTCTGATTGCCACGACCATTACATATTATTATAGTTTCCAGAAATAAGGTTGAACAAAAAAAAAAAAAGTAGTAGTAGACATTACCTTTGAAAAAGCTGACGGAGAGGATCGCAGGTTTGGATGGGTCTTCTACTTTGGCCGTGCCCTCAATCCAGTTTATTTTTCCATCCTCCCTGTGAAGAAAATAAATGAATGAGTATTACTGCGTTTGAACGATATCGGTGATCTGTGTGCACATTTTAGACATAGGTCAAATAAGTCTGATTCATTAAAGAGCATTTGGGTCATTTCAGCCCTGGAATTTCCGATCTCTACTGAGCAAAAGGTAAAACGTGACTTGAAAACTGCAGCTTCGTGACATCACGAGGTGGAACAGAACATTTTGAGCTTTGGAGATGTTGACAGACTAATAATTCAAGTTTAGATCCTATTGTAATCTAGTTTTAGTCCAGTCTTGTTTTAGCCTGGTTTACTTCTTTGTTCTGAGCCCCTAAACCAGTGCAATTCTAATTTCCTTCAGAACTGACTGTCATAACTTTATTATTCCTCAAGTGGTAGGCTGCCAGTATATTCTAAATTCCTTGCTGTGAAAAGTTTGAAAACCCAGTTGGGTCATCATTCCTGCCGGAGTGTTCATAATACGCCATTTTCAGCGACTATATTCGGAGCTAAAGGCAGGGCCAACAGGCAGCAGGGCAAGAACAGAAACAGACTAATAATAAAGAGTTTCTCAAACGAGTGAATGAAATAAAACTCAATTCCAGGTCTGTTTTCGATGATGTAACAACGAGGGAATTTTGTGTAATATTCTAGTAGGAAACTATGGGTCAAATTACAAATGAGATCTGTGTAAAGGCGACCTGGCTCACTCCGTCGATATTTAAACACAAGATTAAAAATACCAAGCTGTGGAACATTCCAAGCAAAATGCATCCATGTAATCAGAAAAGTTCCACAGTGCAGCTTTAAATATTATGTGTTTTATACTTACAGCAGCTCTGAGTTGTGAACGCGCACTGCTCCGTCTGGCAGAAGGCTGTATTTGGCCTGGACACATTTTCCTCTTTCAAACATCGCCGGAAGTTTCTTAATCTCATACCAAGTCCCCAAGTACTGCGAAAAAGAAAGTATTATTTAGTATATAAGTATTATGCGTATAGAGAAACCAGTCGGGATCTTAACCAGGACTAAGGGTGCATACACACTCAGTTTAGTCCTGATGTTGACTTGGTTTGGTCCTGTTCTAGTCCTGGTTTAGTTCTGGTCTGGTTTGGACCAAATCTAGTTTAGGGTTAGTCTCTGTTTAGTTCCAATTTTGCGGTGTTTATGCATGTGTGAACCAGCTGTAAAAAGAAGTGGACTAAGGGAGCGTGACGTCACTTATAGCGCTCGGCTCCAGTCAAATGAAGCTCACTGAGGCTAGCTGTTGTACGAGTGAATTTGGAACCACGCTCCATATTGGGAACAGGACTTTATTTTCGAGTAAACTACGTGCATGCAGTCAGTAGACCCAACCCAGCACCAAATCAAAACCACAAGACTACAGGACAAAGTAAAGACCATATCAGGACTAAAACAAGTCTAAATAAAACCAGAATCTGAACCAGGACTAAACCAGGATTAACTAAGGACTAAAAGCAAACTAAACAGGCCTAAACTTAACCATGACTAAATCCGGTATAGACCTAAACTTGGACTGTACTTGGACTACGAAAGGTTTCAATTTAATGCTGATAAGTTTATATATCAGAATGTACTATTATTGTACTATTACTACTACTATTAACTCCTATTAAAAAGGCTGGTGGTAAAGTATTAAGTATTTAAATAGTTTTACCTGTGTGACATTGAAGTTTTCTTGCAGTTTTAACTTTGGGCAGGAGGAAAAGTGAAAAGACTGTCCGTAAATGGTCTTTGCAGCCAGAAGAACCAAAAACACCACCTGCACAAAGCAAGACAATCTGTACGCAAAGTAATTCAAAGTGTTTTAATTATGAATACGTGAACTCATTGTTACATACGCTGAATCAGAACACAAGTTTTTAGTTTAGTTTAGTTTTGTTATCTGTATGTTTATGTCACATTAAAGTTACCGTACCTTATTTTTTCCATGTATCTGAGCACATTTTTTCACATCCCAGTACAGATATTGTATAAGCTGCTCAAAATAACTCAGAAATTAAAAATCCGATAATCAGAAAGTTGTTGTTGTTAGCTCTGGTCTCTGAAAGTTGTGAAAATTGCTTATAAACTCATCCTTGTGAATAATTAGGATGGTCTGAAAGCATAAGTTAAAGCGAGGAATAACTTTGGACCACTGCAAACTGCTTACAATGGACCAATTTTGGGTTTTTACGTTTTTAAGACTGTAAAAACCAGGTACATCACTTTTAACTTTACTCAGCTGGTCAGTCAAATGTTTTTGCACGACTATGGTGTCTATAATCAGGAATTATCGTGAAATCTGTAATAATATCGTAATGCATTACCTTCAGTTGATCCATGGTCAGTTGGAGTTGATGAGAACGGTCCAAAAATGACCCTTCCCTTCACGACTCAATGTAATATTTGCCTTTCTGAAACGTGAACTTTGGAACCAAACTGAAAAGCCATTGTGTTTCTAAGATAGGAGTGGTTTTGGTCTGTTAAGGTCTGAAAGGTCAAAACCTACACCCCACGTCTGATTCATGTTGTACACTTTTGTAATCTGTAGGTGTTGTGTGTTAAAGGGTGTTTTGAAATTCGCATGTCATTGTTTTGTTTTGTGAATTGTTTTTTAATATATTTTGTGAAGCCTGAAAAGGTTAAATAAATGGTTACATACACAATTGTAATCTAAAATTCAAGATTTTAAAGACTGAACCTTTCCACAATGTACAGAGACATTAAAAGTCCTATATTACTCAAAGTTGACTCTTGATTATTTGACACATTATTTGTCTACATCTCCAAAGCACAAAATGCTCTGTTCCACCTCGTGATGTCATGAAGCGGGGGTTTTCATGTTAACAGCTGCGTTTTACCTTTAGTTCAGTAGAGATCGGCAATTCCAGGGCTGAAATTATGAATAATGATTCTACTGAAGGTGTGTGGAGTTCAAAAAAACAGTGGCGCACTTCCTGTATCACCACATGACATCACAAGGTGGAACAGGTATCTATGTTACCATTTGCCAACATGTTTCCTAGTTATAATTTTGCTAAAAGGGCCCAATATATTGTAATCATGAGAATAAATGTTTTCTTTTTCTCATGGCACTTAAAGGTCCACTGCGTAACTTGGAGGTTCGTCACCTTCTTGTTTCTATGGAAATGTCATTGCGTTGCCTGGAATGTTCCACAGTGTGACATTAAACAGCTCTACTTTACATTTATTCAATTACAGGTGGTTTCATAGCTCAAAAATACCTAGAAAAACAAACATTCTGACTGTGAGCGGAGTCGCCTCTCCACAGATCTGACCTGTAGCTTGGCCTGGTTTGGTTGAAAGGTTTAATGCCACACTGTGAGACATTCCAGACAACGCAAGAACATCTCCATGGGGAAAAGCATTTGACGGACCTTCCACCAGAAAAGTTACACAATGCACCTTTAAAGAAGCACTATTTGATCTGCCACCTGCTTGTTTCCACAGAGATGTTATTTGCCTAGAATCCTAAAATGTTCCGCAGTACGGCATTATCACTTTATCACATTATCACACACAGTAGCTCAGTTGGAGTGGTGATCTGAAGGTCGTCGGTTCAAATCTCGCTCTCGACGTACACATCACCGGTAGAGCGGTCAGATCTACAGGTTGGTGGTGCGATTCTTGCTGCTGTTACTGGGCAAGACACTTAACCCACCTCTGCGTACACTGGTGTGTGAATGTGTGTGTGAATGTGTGTGTGAATGTGTGTGTGAACGGGCAAGTGGTTCCTTGATGTAAAATGCTTTGAAGGTGGAAAAGCGCCGTATAAAAATGTGACCATACCAACCATGTTCCATCAGTCTGTCATTTACTAACTTAGAGGTGATTTTATTGGAAGAAAAGTAGCTTGAAAACATTTTTACTTATGAGTAATCTCGCTTCTCCACAGATCTGACCTGACCTGATCTGTAACTTGGCCTGGTGGTGTCAGCTGTCACCGTGGAGATACTGGTTAAGGTAATACACTCTCTAAATATCCCAGTGTTAAAGTGCAAGTTTCATTGTCCCTGGTCTACCCACTGAAGGCCCTTAAACACCAACTAATAAAATAAAATAACCCCACCCCCCAAAAAATAAAATAAAATAAAATAAAATAAAATAAAATAAAATAAAATAAAATAAAATAAAATAAAATTAAATTAAATTCTACACTGATGAATTGATAGAAAGTTTACGAAAAGAGCAAACTTTATTCAACAAAGCACCAATCTCTTTACACAATTTTCACGTTCAATTTGGTCTCTTTGAAACTCACTTTTTTTTTCTTTCTTTTACATAATTCACTCACAACTTTTGAACTTTCATGGCAAAAATATTCAAACATACGACACAATGTACAAAACAATGACAAAAAACAAAACATAAATTACATTCTTAAATTTGACTTTTATGTGCTACGACAGCTTAAATAAGTTTTGAAAAATTAAATTAAATAAAAACCTATGGAGTCAAAAAGCTGTAGAAATGTGGATCTGAAATCAAACTCTACGTAACAATATACAGTGCATCAGGAAGACTTTGGCTGGAACTAGTCATGGGTGAAATATACCAAAATATAAATAATATGGAAAAATTTAGAAAAAAATATCGATCTGTTTGTAAAAATATTGGTAACTTTTTAAAACATTCTCTGCTATTTTTTTTAATTTTTAGACCAGTGTTTTCAGGGTGTCTGTGGGTCTTAAAAAGTATTACAAGTTGCCACTGCTCTATTCGTGGATTTCAGCTTCTTGTTTATTGACACTTTGCAGCTGATGTCGCCAGCATTTCCTGGGGGTGTGACGCTAACTGAAGGCACTGCTCTGTCTGAAGCTCTGCTACTCCTCCTGAAAATGTGCAGTATATATATATTTTTTTTTACTTTCAGGCGATTTTAAAACTTTTTTGTCTGTGTTTGCTAATGTGTACATTGTGCCACCATGGAAACTGCTGAACATTTCATAAATTTTTTGTTTGAAATGTCTTGAAAATGTATAAAATTAACCTTCCGTCTTTCTGCTTATGCCCTGGTTTAGTAGTTTGGTGTACGCTTTTTCACAAGATACAACAGCTTCTTTATTCTAAGGTAAAATTCCCTACAGCAGAGGCGTTTCTACATAAAAAAAAACTGGTATCGGTATCAGTATCTTTTGCAATACTAGCCCCTGTTTCCCAACACTAGTGGAGAACTGCTGCTTGTCAAATTGATTTTAGTGAAAAATTGCAAAGTTCTGACCCTTAAATGTCCAAAGATGTGACAATATCAAAGTCCATGACAACCTGTAAACACAAACATACAAAAGGAGCTGAGTCTGAATGCCCTGGAAATCATATCATATTTAGAAAAAAATTAAAGTTGAATGAAAACGATGTCTTTTTATAATATTTTGAGGTTTTTGTGACCAATTATTAGTGTTGCTATAATGTTTACTAACTTCCATGTGTTTTACAATATGTGCCATATCTGTTTAACAAGGGATAAAGTCTTAAAGGTGCAATGTGTAACTTTCTGGTGAGGGTCTGCTATCATGAGATGTTATTGCTTTGTCTGGAATGTTCCTCACTATGGCATTAAATGTAACCGCCTTGCATTTAATCAGTTACAGGTGTAGTTATTACTGAAAAAGATGCCTTCTTACTGTCAGTGGGGTTGCTGTTTCACAGATCTGACCAGTAAATTGGCCTAGTGGCGGTTTCCATGGAGACAGATGATTTTTTTTTTCTCATGTTTTTTTTTTTTTTTTTTAACTTGATTTTATTCCACAATGTTTTTATAATTATACATCAAATAGTGCAGTTTTTTTTTTCTAGGAGATGGATATGTCGTACTGTGGAACATTCAATAGCATCTCCATGGAAACAAGCAGGTGGGTTGTTCCACTGTTTGGCATTAATTCTATTTATCTTGCAGTTACAGGTGTTTATTGCTAAAAGATACCCTGAAATGGGGCCGCCTCTCCACAGATCTCACCTGTAACTTGGCCTAATGAAGCTCGCTTGTATCCATGGAGCTGGATAAGTTTAATTATGATTCAAACAATGCCATATTGTGTGATCGTTAGGCAAAGGAACAATATCTCCATGGAAACAAGCAAGTGACAGATCCTCCAACAGAAAAGTTACATAGTGCACCTTTAAAAACTGTAAGTATATAACTGTATATAAAGATGGATAAGACAGCAAAACAATTATTAGAACTTTTTTGGCAGGAATAGCTAATGTGGGCATTGTGTCTATGGTAACAGCTGAACTTTCTGTCATAGGCGTATAGGCAGAACACCCCCAGCGTGATGTCACCATAAAGTATCAACACAAACTCACACGGCGTGAAACGGTGGCCATCTTTATATACAGTCTTCCCTAAAGAAATAACAACTAGCACCTTTTCTAGCACCTTTTCTTTAAAATTTTGGCTTTTGTGTTGTCATGGCAACGTGTAACAAGACCACTCTTTGTTAAAGGGGCACTATGTAACTTTTCTGGTGAAGGGTCAGCTGTCCGCATTTCTCCATAACGATGCTGTCAGTGTTTCACCTGGGATGTTCCACAGTATGGCATTAAACTTTTACCTACATAGAGATACTAGTAAGTGGGTTCCAGGTCAGATCTGCGGAGAGTCAACCCCACACACAGAGTAAGAACGCAAGCTTTTCAATGCCAGTTTAATGCCATACTGTGAAACATTTATAACTTATCAATAATATTTACAAGCAGGTGGCAGACCCTCCTCCGGAAAAGTTACATAGTGCGGCTTTAACGAGGTTGAAATAAATAAACATTCATCTTAAACAGTAACATCCACCCATTTTGAGTTTTTGTGTTGTAGTGTGGGTCGTCTGGCTCTAGGGGGCGCTTCAGTGGAGTGGTGGGGTCACATTGGTTTTAATGGGTCTTGTGGGTCTCTATACAAAGCACTATGTATTGGTTGGAGCAGCTTCGTGTCTGTTGTCCGAGTAGGAGCCCCGAGGAGAGACTGGAGGACTGTCCCATCACAGAGACATGGTCCGCGCCCCAGTCCTCACAGTGTTTGTCCAGGACGCGGTGCCCTCTGCTGGTCGAGCCGTGCCATATGTGCTTCTGAGGCCTGGGGAATAAAGACAAGAGATGGAGTCAAGTCAAAAAATCAATACTCAGATACTAATCAATACTTTGCACAATGTTTACATAGATAGTACTCACCAGAAAGGATCCACTAAAACGTCTCGTCCGTCAAAAGAGTAAATCGGTATCCTGGTGTTGATTGGAGCTCCATCACCGCTGAAGATGGACCTCCAACTTCTGAATAAAATATCTCCCTAAAAGAGAAAGTCAGAGAACAATGCCAACAGTATTAAGTAAATGGCTACCGTAATATAAAACACAATATTTTAGCAAGAGGTTCTAAAACACAAGTCTAACAAAATGAAGGTTTAAACTACCAGAAATGTAATGTAAATGCATGTAAACTTTCCCTGCATTTTGGATAGAATCTTCTGTGTTGCTGACAATCGAGGGATTCTGTTTTACAACTCAATTGTATTTTTGTGCTTTTCTTCACAACTTTTTTCAACAAACTGATGTAAAAGCATGATAAATATTTAGCACTGGTACTATCCCACATGTGTTTTGTTTTATTTACACATGTTTGAGTAATCCTTTATTATTAGTCTGTCTACATCTCCAAAGCTCAAAATGCTCTGTTCCTCCTTGTGATGTCATGAATTTTTAGTTAACAGCTCCTTTTACCTTTAGTTCAGGTGTGTGGAGTTTAAAAACACAGTAGAGCACTTGACATCACAAGGTGGAATAGATCGTTTTCTGTTTGAGAGAAGAACTCAGCCTAAATCTGCAGGGTTTGTGTGTTAAACATGTGTGAATGAAACAAAACACACCTCTGGTTATATTTTTGACGAGGAAACAATGTTATAACAGATCAGAAAATAGCGTAATTTGCTCTTTAAAGTTATTTCTGTTGGTCTGTTAGTATATGGGTGATATCGGTCGACTCTTACCCTGAGGTTGGTGACGGGCAGCCGGTCTCTGTACCCGGGGTAGACCACGTGGAGCAGGTCCTGTCTGTGGGAGGAGATGAAGGCTCTGTAGTTTGGAGACAGGCCCATGGCTTTGGCCTGGTCATAACACATCCGGTCCACAGAGTCCAGACCCAACATCAGACCTGAGTGAGGCTGGTTCAGAGCCACCAGGGTCAACTGAAGGAAGAGAGAGGGAGAGGAGGATGAGAAAACAGAGGAGAGGAGTCCAGAGTCCAGAACTGTGTGAAAGAAATACAGCAGGTCCAATGATTAACGCCTGTATTAAAGGGGCACTATGTGACTGGGGGAGGGTACACCACTTGCTTGTCTCCATGCTTGCCTGGAATGTTCCGCAGTATGGCATTAACCTGATGCTGCACCATGGAGAAAAGCAGAAGAAGCTACTAAACCAAGGTTCCAGGTCAAATGTGTAAAAAGGTTTCTCTGCTTGCAGTATAATTGTACACAGTGTGTTTTTTATGGTATTTTTGAGCAATAAAAACACCTGTAATCGAATTGCTGCATTAATGCCATATTGCTGAACATTGTAGCCAACTCAACATATCCACAGAGACAAGCAGGTGGTTGATTTAAAGTGTAAGACTTACTCTGGCTTTAGTTGACCGAACTCGCTCCATCGTGGGTCCCTGGATCTGGTACGCCACAGCATTACTCGGCTGAAGAAACAGAAACATGAGTTAAAAGGAAACATAAAATACTAAATTGTGTTGATAATTATTAAACTGCACACCTCATCTTGTGGAATGATGTTATTGGAGAGGTAGATCAGACTGCCAAGCTGAGAAACAAAATAAAAATCAGTTATATGCCGGTGCATCCTGCGACATTTGTTTATTAATATGTCTGGACACACTTAAAGTGGCACTAGAGGCTGGTTTGACTCTTTCATACGTTATTCTCTGTTGTACCTGTATCTCCTTCCAGCCCTGAGACACTTTGATGTACAGACTGGCGGTGGTGGACACAAAGGCCATGGTCCCCTCTGCGTCTCTGAGCGTGTGCTGCATCATGCTCTCACGACTCGAAAACACCTTCATCTTAAACACAAACAGTATATGTGAAAGGATTGATGTGTTTAGAATTTAAAATGTCAAATAGTTACAAAAGAGTAACTCACAGACGCCCCTTGTCCTGGTGGTCCTGGAGGTCCGGGGGGTCCTGGGGGTCCTGCAATGCTCACTGTAAATAACACAGAGACTTATCACGGATCATAATGTCCAAGTTCTTGTTGATGGTTGGTGGGCTTATTTAGCATTTATGTCTAAACAAATGTCCCAGTTTTCCCAAATACCTGTTCCATATCTGAAGCCGGTGGAGGGTCCTGAGGGTCCTGGAGGCCCTGGAGGTCCGGGGGGTCCAGGTCGGCCATACCCAGGGACTCCAGGGGAACCGGGGACTCCAGGAGGGCCCGGGGGTCCCATCAGAGAGTCTCCTTTAGGACCCTGTGGGGAGGTCAGCTTGGTTCAGCTCAGTTCTTTGACCCAAACAAACCAAAACAAACATGGTGACGCTGTCAGATGAACTTTGGCTGGCCGCCCATTCAAGTCAATGGGCCGAACTCAATGGCGCATGTCTCCAGATTAGCCTAGCCTGGCTAAATACTTCTGGTGGCTTGGGGCCCATTGAACATGCGCAGTAGTGCTCTTTTCTCCCAAAGGTGCACGCGAAGGCACGCAAGTGTGTGCAAGGAGCGCGGTCTTGTGTATCACGTGATCGGTTTGACCAATCAGAGCGAGAGGAGCAGAGCGGAGCCGGAGCTAACGATTATAAAGCTGTTTTTAAGATGACTTAAGGACTTTGAACTGAGAAAAAGTTTATGATCTAAAAATGTCTATTTTTAGATCATAAACTTCTGACATCACAAAATTCGACATTTCTTAAAGTTGTAGGTGCCCTGTCAGCCGAACACGAACAGTTTGTGATTACATTACGCTCTATGGGAAAAAGGGATTTTTTCGCTGTAGTACCAGAGAGTGGCCACTACGTCAACTGGAGACAGCTACAAGCAGCAATACCCTATCCAGTTATTTTAATAAATCCATGACTTTGGCCTATTTCAGTGAAAACACAGACTATTTTGTGCAGCAGGAAATGCTTTGTGCATCTATGAACAATAAAGATATCTGTGCTTTCCTCTGGTTAAACTTTCAGTCGGAGGACAAAGGGCTTAGTGATTTTGTCAAACTTTGATTAGATCCAGTCAAAGTTTGGATCTAATCAAAGTTTGACAAAATCACTAAGCCCTTTGTCCTCCGACTGAAAGTTTAACCAGTTGAATTCTCGAGTAACTTTCTGTTCTCTGAGACTCACCACAGGCCCAGGTCGCCCCGGGAGACCAGGATGTCCCATGAACCCAGACTCTCCTCTGTCGCCCTTTTCTCCTTTACGACCATCTTCACCCTGTCACAGATATAAAGTTTATCTACAACAACACAAATGACACCAAATACAAAAAGTACAAAGACTAAAAACAATTTAACTGCTAGCTAAGGTGAACTATGCATATTTTCTGAGGTAGGGTCTAAAATGTGCAATTGTTTTGAATGTTCCACAGTATTGCATTAAACCTGTATAACTCCATGGAGCCAAGCAGGTGGTGCCAGTAGCAAAGCATATTTTATTCAATTTAACCGATTAAACAATGGATGGAAGTATAATGCCGTACACTGGAACATTCTGGGCAAAGCAATAACATCTCCATGGAGACAAGCAGGTGGTGGATACTCTACCAGAAAAGTTACATAGTGCAGTTTTAAGAAGGATTTGAGTCAAACTTACCCAGCCTCTCGTGAAAAAGTCTAAAAACACACAAGATAAAAGAGGTGAAGTTAGTTACACTTTCTTACACAATATAATTCACTAAAATAAATATTATAGGCAAGAATGGTTGAATTAATTATACCTGGTGAAGGCAATCCAGGAGCTCCTCTTTCTCCTTTTTCTCCTTTTGTTCCATTTTTACAGTTACCTAATGAACAAAAATGACATTATTCCCATGTTTGAGCAAAATGTGTCTTGGCGCAGTACAGATGTATTGTATAAGCAGCTCTTGAGGTCAAAGTAAGTCTGCTGTGTACTGCCTGCATCTCATTATAAAGCATTTCATTGTCCGACTATCAGTACGTGCACTTTTAGCATGCTAGTTGTTAAAACTTCACTCTGGTCTCTGAAAGTTGTGAAAACTGCTTATAAATTCATCGCTGTAAATAATTAAGACGCTCAGAATGAATGAGGTAAGTGAGGAATAACTTTGGACCACTGCAAACTGTTTAAAATGAAGTACTTCTGGTTTTAAGGTTTTTAAGGCGGTAAAAATCAGGTACAGCGCGTTTAAGTTCTGTGACAACAACTAAATGAGGAGAATCAATGAAAAGGTTCATTTAGTGCACTCACCTGCTGCTATTGTCCCGTCTGGATTAAGCTACAAAAAGGATCATATAATGTTATTTAAGAGTTCATTTATATTTAATTTTATTTTATATTTAAGAATATTCAAATAAAAATAATTCAGTTTGAGTCTGTTAGTGACTGTTAAACCATGCAAATATTAGTTACATCATCCAACATGCAAAAACGTGAACAAACCACATGCTAAGAATATCTGTATTTTTGACTATGACTTAACTAAACTTGAATGTCTGAAGGCAAAGATTGAGATTCAACTTTTGCATATTTCAGCTGTTTTTTTTGTAAGTAAACAGCAGCGTTGTTGTGGCTGCCTGGCTCACACACTGAGCTGATTTTGAATCTTTTTGTTTGTTTGTTTGTTTATTTGTTTTTTTTTAGCTAAGTTTATAACATCATATTATGAGATTTTAACTAAGAAGTGCATCATGTGCAATTCAAAGGACATGAGAACGGGAATGTTGGATTTTGTGAAATGAGTTGTTGTCCGGTATCCATGGAGACCGTGCAAGAGGCTAGCTAAAGAGGTTAAAGCGATGCTACGGGATTTTTTACACCGCATGTGGCAGAAGACCTTCAGAGGAAATACTTTGAGAGAATGGCTCATTTCAACACCAGCTAAAACGCCAAAGCCGAGTAAGAGTGAGGCCTTTCCTGTTATGTTCATGTGGCGCCCCCTGCAGGCTGCTGTGGTGCTGCAGGACACAGACTGCCCTGACACAGACCTGCTGACCCTCCCTGACCGGTCCTCCTGTTAAACTGCACTGAGACCTTTGACTGAGACACAAAGACGACTGAGACGAGCAATGGAAATGTTGCTGCAGCAAAACTTGAATTTCCCTCGGGATCAATAAAGGATCTGTAACGGTTTCATCTAATGTGAGTTGTCTGATTTCTTTCTGATTTTTCACAACGGTGCAGGTTTTAACAAGAAGAATTACTATGCAAAAAAAAAGGCGAATTAATGTGACAAAGACAAATTTTAAATAGAAAATGTTTAAGAGCTATTTTAAAATTAAATGAACAGTTGCTCTAAAATCCCCTGATTCACTGACATGTGTCACCAGGTGTTTTTGTTGATCAGATTTCTCTTCTCTTTCTCTAAAATCAGATCTAATTATCGGGTTATCTGATTATTACATTTATCTGATTTTTCTGTCCAATGTGCCCACTGTTACTGTGATAAAATTCATATTCAGTTAGAGCAACATTAAAACAATCTACTAATCTACAATCTACTTCATTTTGGTAGTATTATCACAACAGACTTCAACGCTAGCAGGACTCGATCTACTCTCTTCTTGAGCCATTGCGCCCTCTACTGGCAAAGCTAGTTTAATGGGTCTAATCTATAATAAGAGCTTGTAAAACCACATGCATGTCTGATCAATATTAGTGGTAAAGAACTGGTAAAGGCAGGTGTATGTAGGCCTGTCACGAAATGATTTTTTAAGCGTAATATATAAGTCAATGCAGACGACGCTTATAAAACACTTACACTGATCACAATTCAACCTTCTGCAGCTCAAATCTGATCATAGTACAGAAAAATAACCCAAATTCCCGCTAGTGCAAAGAAAAAACTGACCCATGATAAATATTGACCGCCAAAAATGATTGTTCCGTCTGTCATGCATTGAATGTTCAATTGTTATAACTTTATTTAACTTTAACTTTATTTATCGTGACAGGCCTTGGTCTATGAGAGCTCCACATGCAGGGTTAGGTTCAGAGAGCGGGGCAGAGGACTCAGGACTAAACCGGGACCATCTCTGGACTTACGGGCATTTTGCAGTGGGGTCTGGGAGGGATGGGGAACACTGTCTTCATTTGGTAAAGAAGTATAATAACATAAGATTACAAACAGATTTAAATGGTCGACATGAGTTAAAGGGGCTGTGACTTACTCCTTTGGGGCAGTTGAAGATGCCTGGTCGACCTGGAGGACCTGGAGGGCCGGGGGGTCCCTGTAAAACATGACCAAACATGTTAAATGTTAATTTTTATTTAGCTTTATCATATTACAATGTTCTTAAAGTCCTCCACTGATTTAGTTCTAGTTAAAAACCAACACTCGAATCTGTAATCCTAGTTTAGACTTGGCTAGGCCCAGTTTAGACCTTTGAATTACAAATACAAATAAAACAATAAAACAATATAATTTTGTCACTCACGGTCTGACCAATGGAGTCTCCTTTCTCTCCTTTTTGTCCATTAAGACCTGGGCGACCCTGTATTAGAAAAACACAAATTTCTAGTTAGTGTTTTACTGTTGTTATTAGAGTAAAAACAAAACAATAAAAAAATAATATCACAATTCTTACAGGTCGTCCTGGGAATCCAAACTCTCCCTTTGGTCCAGGTGGTCCAGTAGGTCCCTTTAGAAAGAAAGTGCGGCTCATTTTAGACATTTAAAAAACAACTATTTAAGTTTAAGCAATTAGTCTTGGTAAACTTTTATATTTATATTGTCAAAATCACTTAATACTTACTTGTGGTCCGGGTGGTCCAGTTACACCAGTGTCTCCCTGTAATTAAAATCAGTGCAATTAGTAACTATTGTAATGTAAATGATTTATGAATGATCAAATCTGACCTTTGCTCCTTGGGGCCCCATTGGTCCTGCTACAGCTGAAATCATGGTCCCGTTGGCAGTTATGATAAACCCTGGCTCTCCTCGATCACCCTGAGATGAAATAAACAACGCAAATAAAATAAATGTAATGGATTTTAATGATGCAGGTTATTGTCTCAGCCCGTTTCTAGTATGTTTGGCATTGGGGTGTAGAGTCTCTCCCAGGGCACAATATGAATAATTTGCATTTTTTATATTTTATACTCAAACCGCAGCAGTTTTGTAAAGAGGAATGGTCCAAGATTGATCCTGATCGATGTGCCAGACTGATCTGCAACTACAGGAAGCGTCTGGTTGAAGTTATTGCTGCCAAACGGACACATATTAAATGTGATGGTTCAGTTACTTATTCCTCCCCCTTCTGTCACTGTTTGCGTGTTATCCTCATTAAAAATACGAAAACCTATAAATGTTTGGGTGGTTTTAGTTAAAGCAGACACTGTTTTTTCATCTGTGCCATTTTGACAAAGATCAGATCACATTTGATGGTGATTTTATGCAGAAATGTGAGAAATTCCAGAAGGTTCAGATACTTTTACATGCCACTGTATCACGATTCACTATTTCTCCATTTTAATGCAGCTGTTGCCTCAAACACTTTTCCCCCGCCCACCTCTCCTATTGGCTTCCCTCTGTACGGCTCTGAGTGAGTGACAGCTGGATGTGACCAATCACAGTGAAGCATAAATGTTCAGAAGATACAGATTTCTTCAGTTACCAAGGCAACAGAAAAATAGTATAGTGTTGATGAATTGTGATCAAACTGAAATTGCAATCTGTTTTGTTTTACTTACCTTGAGTCCTGGAGGGCCTTGAACACCTGGTAACCCCATGTCCCCTTTTGGCCCCTGTGGCCCCTGATAATAATAGAACAAAACAAGGCAATTTATTGTTGAATTATGTGAATATTAAAAGTCACATTACAATAATTTAATAACTTTAATGTAATAGCCTTATTAAAGCATGAACAAAGACAAAAAAATGTTTAAAAATCATTCCGTCTCCATGGAAAAGTTATTGCTTTGGATAGAATGTTCCGCAGTATGGCATTAAACTTATCTATCCCCATGACCACCAAACCAAGTCACAGGTCAGATCTGTGGAGAGGTATTTTTGAGCAATAAAAACACCTGTAATTTAATTTATTTAATGACATACTATGGAACCAAAACAATAACATCTCAATGGAGACAAGCAAGTGCCAGAACCTTCACAAGAAATGTTACATAGTGTATCTTTTTTAGGGTATTATATGTAACAGCGTTTACTTACAGCTGATCCAAGAGCGTCCAAAATCCCTGAGATATTGAAGGCGCCGTCTGTGTCATTCAGAAACTGTAGAAACACAGACAACGACATTTTACTTTTGAAATTATTATAACTTTTTTTTTTTTTGACGCTGCACTGACTTCTTGGAGGTTGATGATTTGTCCTGGAGCTCCGGGGGGTCCTGGGGGTCCGGGTAAACCCACTGCATCACGTCCTGCCTCTCCCTGAGAAATTAAAGAAATTAAAAAAACAAAAAAAAAATCATTATTTAGAAATTAAATAAATAAATTATTATTAATAATAATAATAATAATAATAATAATAATAATAATAATAATAATAATAATAATTATTATTATTATTATTTAGTTATATACGGAAATATAAACGCAGTAATAGATGCAAGCTTTTACCTTTTGTCCTCGATCACCTTTGTCCCCACTGGGCCCCTGTAGAAATCACAGAGACAACATCAGATCATTTTAGATGATTCCCAAAAAATGTTTGTGTATTATCTTTCAAATCTGATTATTAGATTCTCCCTATTATTTTTTATTTTATTATTTCTTATTTATTTATTTATTTATTTATTTTAGCTTAGTTTTGAACGTATTTTTAATGATCTGCTCAAAAGTCCCGCTCTGGTTCCGGCCGTAAGATTTCCATAAATTTCAAAAAATTTAAATATTACAATTCAATGGTGTTGCGAAGGTTTTAAGTCCAAAAATGCAGATTAAAACACAAGTCTATGGGAAAAATTAATGGGAAATTTTGTCAGACTCCACGAGAATAACTCACCCGTTCCCCCTTTTCTCCCTCCAGTCCTGGGAACCCTGGTCGTCCAATAAAACCTGGCTCTCCCTTTAGAAATCACAGACAGTTAAATTAACATAAGGCAGTAGACACAGCGTAATTATATTAATACTTTTATAAAACGTGACACAAACCTTTTGACCTGGTTTTCCTGGGACACCATCTGCTCCATCGTTACCCTAAAGAAATAAAACTCACAATTAACTCACAAAAGGTTCAATTTATATTTAGTGACAACAGAAAAAAACAGTGATGATTTTCTTACCCTTGGTCCAGGAGGTCCAGGGATGCCAGCCTGACCCTGAGAACGAGCAGTAGTTTAGTAAAATGTACTTTATCATAATAAAAATGTTCTTATGCAAAGAAACTGAGCATTAAATTGACTTAAAATATTAAATAATAAAAAATACTGGATTTGCAAGGCCCTGATTTGGACTAATGTATTCATCTACGTATTTTTATAGGCCCAATTTTAAACAAAGTCCAGCACTGTTTAAAGCCCCAAATCAGACATAATTTTAAACCTTAGTCCTGGTTTAGTCTAGTCCAAGTTTAGTCCTTGTGTAGACCTAATTTAGAACTAGTTTAGGCTCAGTCCTGGTTGTTATTGTAATATATTTGTGTAATGAAACGCTACCTGTGAACTTCTGGTCAGCACCGGTCCAAATCCGCTCTGCACCTCTTCCTCCATGTCCTGAAAGAAAAACATCTGCTATTACTTTAACACTATTTTATTAAACACAAGTCAGAATTTCTCTCAAAAGTTTAAAATGTCACTAAATAAAATCACAATACTTCAAGATTGTGCTAATTTATGTCTGTGTTCACACTTGGTTTTAGTTTGGTCCTGGCTTGAGACCAATTTAGTCCTGAATGTAGATCGTTTGGATCGTTTGGATCTACATTACCTCAAAGTCCAGAGCGTATCCCCGTCCTGGAGGTCCTGGAGGTCCAGGGGGGCCGGGGGGACCTCTGGGACCGGGTTTCCCTTCAGGACCCTCTGATCCTGAGGTACCGGGAAAACCGGCAGGGCCCTGGTCTCCCTGGAGGAAACAACAAGAAAAATACAGAATCAAATTGCTTTAAATCTACGTATAAATATATCTAATGTAGGCCTGGGTGAGACTAAGATGGAAAATGACCAAATCAGCATTCGTCTCATTGGAATGCATTTTGAATATTCAATATTTTTGAAATAAATGTTTTATGGTCTATGTTTTTATTGTTATTGTTGTTATTCGTCAAAAAACATAAAATAATTAGCCATATTTAAAGACTAATAAAACTGAAATGTCAAACCTGAATTAAGAAATGACTTTATTAGAAGAATTACCTTTGGTCCTGGTTGTCCACTTAAACCTGGATCACCCTGAAAGACAAAACAAAAACAATGAATTGACAAAATCTGAGTACTTTTTGCAACTTGAACCTTCAGCTATGAGCCTATATTATATAATTAACAGAAATATATGAATAAAATGTCAATACAGTTCACTTTAAACTCAAAATTGACTCCTGTTAGTGTTTAGCCATGGTATAATGTTACCTTCTCAAAAATGTACCTGGAGATTTGTTTCATTCACACATGTTTGAGTAACCCTTTATTATCAGTCTGTTTACATCTCCAAAGCTCAAAACGCTCTGTTCCACCTTGTGATGTCATGAAGCGATAGTTTTCAACAGCTACCGTTTACCTTTAGTTCAGTTTTGTTGAAAGAACAGTCTAAATGTGCAGGGTTTGTGTGTTAAACATGTGTGAATGAAACAAAACACAACTCCAGGTCTGTTTGTGATGAGAAAACAACATTATAGATCAGAAAATAGTGTAATATGGGCCCTTTAAAGTTTAAAAAAAAAATAATATTCTGTAATATTGTGTATATCTCATTTACCTTGTCTCCTTTCTCTCCAGCGGATCCTGGTTCACCATCTTTTCCATCAGACCCCTACGAAAGGAAACAAATCTTACTATCAAACTTTTTAGACAATTTAGACCAGTGATTTTGACTAATTCCTACAGAAAAACTTAGTATGGACTCTACTGGACACAATCCTTACCTTTAATTACAGACATATAATTTATAAGTGTCCAGTTTATTTAAAACATGCCGACTCTTATGGTGTTGTACTCTACAGGAGCAAAAGCAAAAGCCGCTAAAGAGAAAAGACACATCTCCCCAACTCTGCAGCTACGACCATGTTCAGGAATAAAGCTTTAAGGTCCTTTATTATGCATTTTTCAAGGTTTAAAACAACTTTTGAACACCTTAGACCTGTTATTTTATATTGTATAAATGGAACAAAATGTAATGTAATGTCAAACTGGGCAGTCTACAAGCACTGTAGATGGAAGCAATGTGGTTTGTTGTTAATAATTTGAGTATTAAAATGATTTGAATGAGACTTGTGAAAGTAAATGGACTTTAAAAATGTGGAGGAGCACTTCCGGATTATCATCACATGACATTAAGAGGTGTGGGTGAGTCAAAATATAAAGCTTTATGCAAAGATGTGCAAATGAAACACCAAAAAACTTTTTATAATTGTTTTTAATTTATTATTATTTTTTTTAATAAATAAAAATAAACAAAAAAAATCTTTAAAAAAATGTAAGTATATGCCCTTTTTAAATTTATTATTATTTTTTTTAAAGATGTGTAAGCCTCAATATTTTTAAGAACCATTCCAGGTATTTTTTGAAGAGGAAATGACATTAAAACATGGATAAAAACTAAAAAGTAAATTAAAACATGGCTAAAAATTGAGTTTAGCAAAATATAGGACCTTAATAATGTAAAGAAAAGCTCTGTCAATAGAAAGAGTGAAGTTTGACCAGAGCAGCGTCTCAGGCAGCAGACGGAACATGGGACTTTAAACTGTTGGGCAGATTCTGTCTTTCCATCCCTAAAACGGGATCTTTGTAATACCTGACCAGAACCAGACCAGGACTCAGGATCAGGGCCAGGTCTGGACCCAGGCTCAGAGCCAGAACCAGATTCAAGACCAGAACCGGACCCGGATTCAAGACCAGACCCGAACTCAGATTCTGGACCAGAGTCAGGCTTTGAACCAGTTCTAGATCCTAACTCAGGACCAGACCCTGACTCAATTCTCGACCTAGGCTCAATTCTTGACCCGGACTCAATTCTAGACCCGGACTCAGGTCTAGACTCTGACTCAGGACTAGACCCAGACTCAATTCTAGACCTAGGCTCAATTCTTGACTCGGACTCAATTCTAGACCCGGACTCAGGTCTAGACTCTGACTCAGGGCTAGACCCAGACTCAATTCTAGACCTAGGCTCAATTCTTGACTCGGACTCAATTCTAGACCCGGACTCAGGTCTAGACTCTGACTCAGGACTAGACCCAGACTCAAGACTAAACCAGAATTCAGGGTCAGATCCGGACTCCGACTCAAAATCGGATTCAGAACCAGAGACAAGTCTATACCCAGATCCAGACTCTGGACCAGACCAGATTTCAGACTCAAAACCGGATTCAGAGCCAGACTCAAGTCCAGATTCAAATTCAGTTCTAGACCCGGACTCTAAACCAGACCCAGACTCTAGACCAGACCAGATCTCAGGTTCAGGGCCAGATCCGACTGTAGACTCTGAGCCAGACCCGGACTCGGACTCTGGAACAGTCCCAGAACTGGACCCAAACTCAGTAAAAGACTGGGATCCGGACCCAGAGGCACTAAACCACTCTTCAATAACCTGGGGACACATTATACATAAAAGTACTTATTTACAATACAGTTTACGTATATTTGTTGAAGTACTTTGTCTTTCTTATTAATTCAGCAAAAGGATAAAAGCACCAAAGTTACATGTGAGTCAAAAATATGATAAACAGTGGTAAAACTCCTACTGCTGGAATTTAAAACAGAAATTCTATAGACAAATAATATTTAATAAGATGGGGGCAGCTGAAATGAATATTGTGGAAATTAAGATATTTATGGTAGATATTTGTAGAGTCTAGTCATTAATAGAGATATCATAGAGCTACTGTATTTCTCATGAGAACACAATCTAATCATTAATCACTACATCACACACGCGACACTACGACAAAATCACTAACACTGTCTAATTTCTAAAATATAAAATGAAAAATTTAAATACTAAAGTGGATCCAAACTGTTAAAGCTTCAAATCAAGGTCATCACATTAACGTTAGCGAGGATTTTATCAAACACAGTACTTTGGTCCCTACTCAAATCTCTGTTTACTCCATGAAACAGCTGAAAACTCACAGGCAGCCCAGGGTCTCCCTTCTGCCCGTCTCTGCCTGGAGGCCCAGGGACCAGAGCGTCTGAGGCAGGGCCTGGGGGTCCGGGCTGTCCGGGGGGTCCGGGGGGTCCTGGGGGGCCCTGGGTGTATGACATAAAGAAATGGTTTAGAGGGAGTAGTAGTGGATTAGTAGTTGTAGTAGTTGTAGTAGTAGCAGTAGTAATAGTCCAATAAACTTTACTGAAATAAAAACTTACTCTGACAATCTCTGCGTCACTGTCAAAGTCGTCAAACCCTGAGCCCTCCTGAAAACAAAACAAAGTCAGAGAAGAGAATAAGTCCAAATCAGTCCACATAAATAAATAAACAGTTGAAAAAGTTCCTAGCGATAGTAATGAGGTGAAATAAGTGATGGATACGTGATTAGGATGGGTGGATAGTGAATATTGACTTGGTCAGTCTTTCACAAATATACTGAATGTGAGCCGTACCACAGATGTTGCTCGTCCTGGAGGTCCAGGAGGCCCCGGTGGACCTGGTAATCCCACCCCCAGGTCTCCCTGAAGAGGACAGGATGATCAAACATCATGTGTCATTTTCATTGAGATTTTAGTCTTAAATAATAAATAATAAATCATCGGAGATTCTACAGCAAAAAGAGTTTAACCTTTTCCCCTTTGGGCCCGAGCTCTCCTGGAAGTCCTGGGAATCCTGGAGGTCCCTCTGGTCCCTGTAGATAGAATGACAATAGTATTAGTGTACTGTGAATGTTCAGACTAAGAACTATTCAACTTCAAGTCTTGTTTATGTATTTTTAATTGTGAGTTAACTTAAAATGAGTGGATACTCACTGGTTCACCATTGTCTCCTTTACTTCCCTAAAAACAAATAAAACAATATTAGTTATGGTAGACAAAAGTTTCAAATGTCAGAGCAGTCTTTCATGATGTCACCAACTACTTGAAACTGCAGAGGCCACTGAAGGCAGCACAGACTTAGATTTAGGTGTTTTGGACGAAAAAGCTGCAACTTTACTACATTTACTACAGATGCCAAAAATGACTAAGAAGTAAACACTAAATGAAAACACCATGTACAGTTTTCTAGTCAAACATTTAGTGTTTAGTTTGACTAAGTGATTGTAAACATGAGCTTATGTAACTCACAGGCAGCCCGTCTCTCCCTGGCGCTCCGGTGGGTCCTGGGGCTCCTTCTGGTCCCTGTGGTCCTCTGGGTCCAGGACTGGCTCCAGACCCGGTCCCCTCTGAGGAGGGTCCAGCAGGGCCAGGGGGGCCGGGAGGTCCGGGGGGGCCTTGGTCTCCTCTGTCCCCCTTCAGTCCTGGAGATCTGGACGTCTGCACCAACTGGAACAGACCCACATTAATGTATCGAGTACAGGGTGGATTCTGACTTTGTCATAACAGCAGAGACGACAGAATGTTCTGCTTCACAAAACTGTAACTAGACTCATGTTTTCCATCCAAAACTGTCCAACAGAACAGTCATGAGTCCAGGGAATTTTGATTTGGAAATCCTGTTTTAATTCACATTTTTGTATATTTAAAAAGAAAATCATATCCTTTAACATACCCACTAAACTAATTCATATGTAATGGCCATTTGTCACCTAGTGGTGAGTGTATGTCCACACTCTGAATAAACAGGAGATGGAACAATTTGTGACGTGGCCAAGTTCTAATGTTTGAGAAACTGCAGAGTTTAATATAAATCATAATGACTCACTGTGTTGGGGGTGGGAGCTGTTGGGGTGGGGGCTGGAGGGGTTATTGGAGGTGAAACTGTAAAAACAAAAACATAATCACGATTTATTACATTTACTCTATGCGCTATAGCACCATCTGGTGGTAAAATCAAGTATTACACTAGCACTGCCGAGGCAATGTTCCTTTACAGTTGTACTTAGATAATACTTATTTTGCAAATAACTTTCATGCATAATTATATTTCTTATTAAAGTTAATCTCCTGTATCACCCCGTCCTCTCTCTGTACCTGTGTCCTGCTCCTGTCCCGATGTCCCCTCTATAAACGTGTCTTCATCGTCCTCTCCTCTGGACTCAGTTGGAGGAGCCGGGACCGGCGTGCTGTGGACCTCCAGGTCTGGGAAGGACTTTAAAACAATAAGCACAAATATGAATTAAAGTAGTAGCAGTAGCAGTAGTAGGAGTAGGAGCAAAGAGCGCATTAAAAGCACCACATACAACAAACAACTGACCTATTGGAAGTATTAGCAGTAGCACTCGAAGTGGCAATAGTAGTAGTAGTGACTTCCTCTTTCAGCCCACATCAGAAGAAGTACAATATCAAAGTACTACCAAACGAAATCAATGACAATACGCACCACATGTACTTCTAACTGAAAACTACCCTGAGCTTTGTACTTGTGTTTTTTCTGTGTGTTTATTGTGGGCTTTACTGTCAAAACAATGGGACATTAAACAGAGCAGAGGAAGCAGCCTTCTTCTGTGCTGTTTGTTTAAAATGGGCCCGGTCTAAAGTTCACTTATGGGAAAAATCTGTGGGAAAAATTGGCAAAACAACCCAAGCTGCCCACACTTCCTGGTTTCCTTCTTTTTCCAAACTTTGAAAAGGTCACAGCCAATCACAGAGCTCTGCACCAGCGTGATAAGAGATGTTTATGTCGACTTAAAGGGCCCATATTACGCTATTTTCTGATCTATGTTATACCTGCAGTTGTGTTTTGTTTCATTCACACATGTTTCACACACAAATCCTGTTTGAATTCTTCTCTCAAACTCCAAACACCTACACTAGAATCATTTGGATAATTTCAGCCCTGGAATTGTCAGTCTCTATTGAACTAAAGGTAAAAGGAGCTGTTAATTTGAAAACTACTGCTTCATGACATCACAAGGTGGAACAGAGCATTTTGAGCTTTGGAGACAAGAAGGTGATGCCATCAGGCCAATTTACAGGTCAGAACTGTGGAGAGGCAAGCCCTGTCACAGCTTCCTTTTACTTTATGTTCAGTAGAGATCGGCACGTCCAGGGCTGAAATCATCCAGATGATTCTAAAGAAGGTGCATGGATTTTAAAAAGACAGCGGAGCACTTCCTGTATTACCACATGACATCACAAGGTGGAACAGAGTGTGTTCCGTTTGAGAGAAGAACTCAGCCTAAATATGCAGGGTTTGTGTGTTAAACATGTGAATGAAACAAAACACAACTCCAGGTCTGTTTGTGATGAGGAAACAACATTAGATTACAACACATAAATGCACACACAGGTGATTTTTAAGGCGCAATGTTAAAGTTGTGAAATCCTTTAAAATCCTCCTGTACCTCATTGAACTTTTTCGTGCCCACTTTCTGGTGGAATTCGTTTGTTCCCTCCGGATCCTCATAAGAGTCGTCTCCACTGCCGAAACCAGACGCCTGCAAACAGAGAAATATATGAGACTTATACTTCTATCTAAGTACATTTAAATTACTCAAATTAAAGGTAAATGTTCACATTTTTATACATTTTCCACCTTCAAGGCTCAAAACGCTTTACATCAAGGAACCGCTCACTCAGAGACTAGGGGCGAGGTGGGTTAAGTGTCTTGCCCAAGGACACAACAACAGCATTCATCTGCGGGAGCTGGAAATGTATGTCTAGAGCGGGATTTGAACCACCAACCTTCTGATCAGTGGACAAACACACCAGTGAAGATATACTTTTCTTGATTCAAGCTAAATAAGATTTAGTTTCTTATTTTAAGTGCAAATAATTCTTACTTTTTTATCTTAAGTGTCTGAAACATCTCTGAAACTTCCATAAAAACAAAGATGAGGATTCTGTTGATATTTTTAATAATAGTGAGTGAAATTAACCAATACTAGTCCTGCTCTAGTCCAGGTTTAGTTCTACTCTAGTCCAGGTTTAGTCCTACTCTAGTCCAGGTTTAGTCCTACTCTAGTCCAGGTTTAGTCCTACTCTAGTCCAGGTTTAGTTCTACTCTATTCCAGGTTTAGTTCTGCTCTAGTCAAGGTTTAGTTCTACTCTAGTCCAGGTTTAGTCCTACTCTAGTCCAGGTTTAGTTCTTCTCTAGTCCAGGTTTAGTCCTACTCTATTCCAGGTTTAGTTCTGCTCTAGTCCAGATTTAGTCCTGCTCTAGTCCAGGTTTAGTCCTGCTCTATTCCAGGTTTAGTTCTGCTCTAGTCCAGGTTTAGTCCTGCTCTAGTCCAAGTTTAGTTCTGCTCTAGTCCAGGTTTGACTAGTCCAGGTTTAGTTCTGCTCTTGTCCAGGTTTAGTCCTGCTCTAGTCCAGGTTTAGTTCTGCTCTAGTCCAGATTTAGTCCTGCTCTAGTCCAAGTTTAGTTCTGCTCTAGTCCAGGTTTGACTAGTCCAGGTTTAGTTCTGCTCTAGTCCAGGTTTAGTCCTGCTCTAGTCCTGGTTTAGTTCTGCTCTAGTCCAGGTTTAGTCCTGCTCTAGTCCAGGTTTAGTCCTGCTCTAGTCCTGGTTTAGTCCTGCTCTAGTCCAGGTTTAGTTCCTGCTTTATTTGTGATTTTATACAGAGTTTGTGCACGTCAATGTGACTTAATGTTCACGTGTAATTCCTGTGTTCCACCACTAGAGGGAGCGCTGTCCTTACATTTACAGTATGACCTGTTACCCTGATGGACACCGCTGAACTTTCCGCATGTTTATGTTGTTTCATTCACGCATGTTGAGTAATCCTGGATTATAAAACTGTCTGCAATCCGCCAAATGCTCTGTTTCACCTTGTGATGTCATTTAGTGGTAGTTTTAAGGCTAACAGGTATTTTTAGTCTGATATTAAACGGCTTTATATTGTTCAATGCCCAAAGATTATTTTAAGATGTTCATTTTTATTTATTTATTTTTTAATATCTATGTTTTACCTTTTGTACAGTTGAGACTGATCAGAAACTGTCTAATATCTGCTGGTGCACCAAGAACTGAGGTCAAAACAACAGCTGTAACTTCAAAGTCCAGGGCTGAAATGATTCAAAGATGTTAATTTTGTCTTCTTATGTACTTTAATTCTTAAGTTCTTTTTTAAAGACAGTACAGTAACATGTATTTATCTTGTTGACATGTTTTAGCTGCTTGATCCAGCTAGATCCAAATGATTCTAGTGAAGGTGTTTGGAGTTTAAAAACAGAGCGAGGATTTCCTGTATTAACGCGGTTAATACCATCAAGAGGTGGAACAGAGTGTTTTCAGTTTGAGAGAAGAACTCAGCCTAAATCTGCAGGTTTGTGTGTTAAACATGTGTGAATGAAACAAAACACAACTCCAGGTGCGTTTGTGATGAGGAAACAGCGTTTTAACATCGATCAGAAATAGTCCCCCCCAGGTCCTTTAAATGTGTTTTATCTGAGACTCACGTAGGGGTCGTCCTCCTCACACTGATCGTCCGGGGCCGTGAGATCAGACTTCAGGAGCAGCTGCTGAATCGAGCCCTGTACACAGAACAGAGAGAGAGATGAGACGGAGGAGAGGGAGGAGAGAAAGAGGGAGGAGAGGGAGGAGGCAGAGAGAGAGAGGGGAGATAGAAGGGAGAAAGGGTCAGGCGGAGAGAGAGAGAAAGAAAGAGAGAGGACACAGAGTTTGTTTTGTAGCGTGAAAATAGAAATCATATTCTGAATCATCACAATGAGTTTGAGCCAAATCATGTTTCCCAAATCAGCCCGAGGTCCAAGTCCACAAATAACCACAGAGGACAGACAGAAGACAGACAAAGGACAGATAAAGGAGGGACAGAGGAGGAACAGAGGAGGGACAGAGGAGGGACAGAGGAGGGACAGAGGACGGACAGAGGAGGAACATCGCCATGAATCTAAACTCAGTCAAAAGTTCATAGTGAAACATGTTTTACACCTGTTTAGTTCCAAATCCATTAAAATAACTGTGTGAAATCAGCACAATGGGCCATTACATTAATGAAGGTCCATTACAAATTTAATGGAGTCTGAAAATAAGACGTTTCACATGGACTCACTCTGTAACTTCAGGGCCAAAATACTTTTAAATACAAACTGTGTTGCTATGACGTTGCTAATAGAAACAAGTTTTTATCAACCCCATAATGACAACAGTAACTTTTTGTTGATTAAAGACGCTATATGTAACTTTTTAAGAGGGAGTTTGCTGCCTGATTGTTTCCACGGACTGTCTACGTATCTCCACAGAGAAAAGCAGGTGGGACTAGCCCCGGTTACAGGTCAGAGCTGTGGAGAGGCGACTTTGCTCGCAGTCAGAATGCATGCTGGTCAGTGTGTTATTTTAGCCATACACACATCTGTGATTGAATTACTGCTACACACTTTTAATGTGATACTGTGGAACATTACAGACAAAGTAAAGACCTCTCCATGGCGACAAGCCCGGACTCTCCACCAGGCCCTTTAAAACTGATTTTTAATGCATTAATATACAAAATATGAATCTAGCAAACAACAACTGATCCATAAACAAAATTACAACTTGAAAACACATGTGGCTAACTTATATATTAGGAGATAATAGAAATTAGAAATGAACCAATGTTCTATAATGAAACTTTGTGTTGTTTTTTTTTTACAAACATTTAAAAACTGACCGGTCCTCTCTCTTTTCCGCTCCGCACTTCTGGCTCAACTTTCGGGAGATTTCTGACCCAAAATGTTTTCTTTTTGTCACTTTTCTTGTTTGTTTGTTTCTCAAGTTTACAGCACACGTTTCTGATTCGAACCATCTCCTCTTTCTCTCTCCCTCCACTCTCTCTCCCTCCACTCTCTCTCACTTCTCTCTCTCCTCCCACCCTCTCCTCTCTCTCTCTCCTTTCTCTCGTCTGTCATCAAACTATTTCCTCTCTCTCTCTCTCTCTCTCTCGTCTTGCCCCCCCTCTCTTTCTCTCTCTCTCTCCCCCTCTCTGTCCTCAAACTATTTCTTCTCTCTCTCTCCCTCTCGTCTCTCTCTCTCTCCTCTCTCTCCCCCATCTCTCTCTCTCGTCTCTCTCTCTCTCGTCTCTCTCTCTCCTCTCCTCTCTCTCTCTCTCTCGTCTCTCTCTCTCGTCTCTCTCTCTCTCTCCTCTCCTATCTCTCTCTCCCCTTCTCTGTCCTCAAACTATTTCCTCTCTCTCTCTTTCTCTCGTTTCTCTCTCTCGTCTCTCTCTCTCCTCTCTCTCTCTCCCCCATCTCTCGTCTCTCTCTCTCGTCTCTCTCTCTCTCTCCTCTCCTATCTCTCTCTCCCCATCTCTCTCTCGTCTCTCTCTCTCTCTCCTCTCCTATCTCTCTCTCCCCCTCTCTGTCCTCAAACTATTTCCTCTCTCTCTCTTCCTCTCGTCTCTCTCTCTCTCCTCTCTCTCTCCCCCCTCTCCTCTCTCTCTCTCTCTCTCGTCTCTCTCTCTCTCTCCCTCCCCCATCTCTCGTCTCTCTCTCTCGTCTCTCTCTCTCCTCTCCTATCTCTCTCTCCCCCATCTCTTTCTCGTCTCTCTCTCTCTCTCTCCTCTCCTATCTCTCTCTCCCCCTCTCTGTCCTCAAACTATTTCCTCTCTCTCTCTTCCTCTCGTCTCTCTCTCTCGTCTCTCTCTCTCTCTCCTCTCTCTCTCTCCCCCATCTCCTCTCTCCCCCCCCTCTCCTCTCTCTCTCTCTCTCCTCCTCTGTTTCATCACAAATACTTAAGGTTTGTGTTTGTATTTTTAATTGTATCAAATTAAATTTAATACACAAATACCTTAACAAGATATTTATTATTATTTGATATGCAGTACTGCCCAAACTTCAACTCAGTGCAGGTACAGAACAGTAGCCGGCAGTACTGTATTTAATTGCATATCCCGTCTTTACATTTTAAAATCCAAAACAAAACTTTCGGCTGAGCTTGTTGGCTGTTTTGATCAGTTGTGTCGTCGATGTTTCTTTGATAATCCTTTTCCCATGAAGTCACTGCTGTTCAGAGCTTCGGTAAATCTACAGTAGATCTCTGAGTATTTCTGAGTATCTTTGAGTATCTCTAAGTATCTCTGAGTATTTCTGAGTATCTCTGAGTATATCTTCTTTAATAAAACTCTGAACTCAGCTGACCTCCATTTCCTGTTGTTCTTATTGAGAGTAATCGCCTCAAGAAGAACAACAGGAAATGGATTTACTTATGCTGGGTAAAACACTGCCCTCTGGTGGTCTAAAATATGACGTACACTTTGAGATGTGCATGAAGATCCATGAGTTTCTGAATGATAAAAAGTTAAGACTTTGTAAAATCAAAATTAGAAAATAAAGTATGTACTAGTATACTTAAGGTACAGTATGTAAACTAAACATTCTCCATGGATACAGATACATTTTATACTGTGGAAAATTATAGCTAAAGGAACAGAATTTCCATGGAAACAAGCATGAGCCAACAAGAGTCAGGGCTGTGGAGATGCAAGCTCTCTCACAATAAGGGTGCACGTTTTCTGTGTTTTTCAGTGCATAAAAACATCCCAAATGAAAATAAAACCTGCTTTTATTTTAGTTTTTTTTTGTTTTTTGTTTTTTGCACATACTGTGGTTTTAACTGCAAGTAAAGCAGATAAAAGTAAAAGCAAAGTTGCAGTAGAACATCATGTTTTTGGAGTTACTTTTACAGTTCTTTTACAATACTTGAACCCCAGTCATGATAATTACAGACTTGTTTTAGTGCAAATATGTTGGACTTTGATTCCAACCAAACATCCTGCAGAAATCCACATGGAGTTTTTTTTCCAGAACGTAACTTTTGGATTGGGGGGTCTGTCATCTTCTTGTTTCTATGGATACGTCATTGGAATATTCCACAGTATGACATTAAGCAGCTCTGCCTTACATTTATTCAATTACAGGTGGGTTTTAGCTCAAAAATACCTAGAAAAACAGACATTCTGACTGTGAGCGGGGTCGCCTCTCCACAGATCTGACCTGTAACTTGGTCTGGGTTGGTCTCCATGAAGATAGAACGGTTTAATGCCGTACTGTGAAACATTCCAGACAAAGCAATAACATCTCCATGCAGAAAAGCATTTGACGGACCCTTTTCCAGAAAAGTTACACAGTGCACCTTTAAAGTACTCCAGATTTAACACTATTTAGAGTTATTTTTACTACAGCGCAGAGAATACAACATGGTACTCCAGATTCCCTCATAACTTTAACATTCCTGTAGTTTTCCAGCACAAATGCAGTTAAAACCACATAGGGGCATTTCAGTTCAGTTTCAGTTCTATGTATTGTTTAAACTTGTTATATTTAATCATCTTTTTGGCCCTCAGAGGAGCCAGCTGTTTTTAATAAATCTAAATCAATACAATTTTGACATTTACGAGTATTCAGAAAACCATTTAACACTTATGAAAATATGCAGTAATTCTCCTGACGACTCCCCTGTAACTGTAAACCTGCTGAACAAAGTCTACTGTGTAAAGCTTCAGTGGTTCCTTTGAATAGTTTGTACAATGTAAATAAATGTGTTAATAATAAATAAATAAAATAAAATAAAATAAAAAGTGTCTAAATTAAAAATGCACTATGGAACTTTTCTGATGGAGGTTCTGCCACTTGCTTAACGGTGGAACAAAGTACATGTAGTAAAGTTCTGTACTTAAGTAGAATTGTTAGGTATCTGTACTTTACTTAAGTACATTTTACAGTAAGTACTTTTACCTCACTACATCTGAAAGCAGGTTTCTGTGCATTCTACTATACTACATTTTTTAACTGCACTGAAAAGTAAAAAGTACTTTTCTTGTGATTTGAGGGGTTATTTTTAGCATGTTTATGGTCACATCCTGACTAAAGTTCGAGTTCAAGCTTCGGTTTTGAGCAAACAAAAATAAAAACACAAAATTCATAAGAATACATCATGCATTTAACACAAATTAACAACACTATCAAAATATGAGAGAAATACTTTTACTTTTTACTCTTTAAGGACATTTTCAATACTTTTACTTACTTTTACTTTCATGTGATACTTTTACTTTTGTAACTTTTTGCCGTTGTATCTGTACTTTTATTTTAGTAACAATACTGAGCACTTCATCCACCACTGCTTAGTATCCATGGAGATGTTGCAGCTTTGGAATGTTTCACAGTATGGCATTAAACTTCTTTATGGAGACAAAAAGGTAACACCACCAAGATCAAACCACGAGTTACAGGTCAGATCTGTGAAGAGGTGAACACGCTCACAGTAAGAATACATGTTTTTTCCCCCAGTGTATTTTAGCAATGAAAAATAGATAAGTTTAATGCCTTACTGTGGGACATTTGAGGCAAAGCAATAGCATCTATGACAACCGTCCATGATCCTGTTTCTTTTTAACTCTATGACTAAACTTCTAAAATAAATCAGTGAATGAATATATGAACTTAAAAGAAAAAAAAAATACAGAAATTAATAAAAAAGTATAGTGTAACCATAAGGACTGGATGTTGTTTCCTGCGCTATGAAATATTAGACACGTAAACATTTGTATTCATGTTGCATTTATAGATACCGATATATAAACTTACTACAAATCTGGGCAGACCCGTCCCCCCGGCGTTCCCCACAAAGATCCCGGAGCTGGCCTCAAACGTGAGGGGCTGGTCACTCCTGAAGAAGTCCACCCGATGGTACTCCTCACAGTCCATGAACAACCGCACCTGCCGCACACACAGGGTTGAGATGGAAATACCACTTTAAAATATTAGATTTCAATTTGTGGACAATCTGGAGTTTCATTATTTGGTTGGTGTAATGGTTTTCTTGCAAAACTGTACATTTTTGAGTAAGACATTTTTACTGTATGGGCTACCAAATATTAAAATGTAAATTACAGGACTAAAGGACGAATTATTATATGAGGTTAAAATGTGGCCCACTGATATAGAACAGTTTTTGACAGGCAAAATAAATGGGGCAAGTTTAAGACAACTAACAATAACTAAATAAATAACTAAATAAATAAATACATACATAAATACATAAATAAATACATAAATAAACCCAACATTACTACACTGTCAAGTCTTAAAAATAAATAAATAAATAAAATAAAAAATAAAATAAAATAAAATAAAATAAAATAAAATAAAATAAAATAAAATAAAATAAATAAATAAATAAATAAACCCAACATTACTACATTGTCAAGTCTTACAAAAATAAATAAATACATACATAAATAAATAAATAAAAAAAATTGATGAAACTAATACAGAATCTAAATACTCATTTGAAGAATTGATACTGATGAAAATCACATAATGAAAAGTTTTGTAAGGGTCTTTATATCAGAACTGCAAGAACATTAAACATTACATTACATTAAAGAAACTATATTTTCAGATGAAACTTTAATTATTTTGCATATATATTAAATAGATATATACTTTTTATTGTCAATATGGCATTGGTATCAGGCTTTTTAGAGTTAAATTTGCATTTTAACCTTTAGCATCACGACCACATTACCTCCTACTGCGATTATCGATATTGTATGAACCAGTAAAAGTCTTTGTGTTTTCTTTATTTCCTTATGGTTCTTTTGTTTTACCCAAACAAGTTTCCACGTATGACCCTCAGGGAGGTAATCGGACCGGCTCTGACCTGCGCCCCCTGTACGGTGATGGTGAAGCGTGCCCAGCGTCCCGTCATGTCTCCCATCTTAAAGGACGCGGCCTCCTGAGTGGCACTGGAGCTGGCATCAGTGTAGAACAGCACCACCCTCTGAGAGCCATCCTCCACCTCAGACAGAGCGATGCCCAACTGCACGATCTAAACGGGGACACAGGGGTCAAAGGTCATTTACATCTGGACCACCACAAAGCTAAAATCATCAAAAGATCCTATATTACGCAAAACGGACTCTTGTAAACCATGTTCTAATGTTGTTTCCTCGTCAAAAACAAACCTGGAGTTGTGTTTTGTTTCATTCACACATGTTTGAGTATTATTCGTTTGTCTGCATCGTCAAAGCTCAAAATCCTCTGTTCCACCTTGTGATGTCATGAAGCGGTAGTTTTCAAGTTAACAGCTCCTTTAACCTTTAGTTCAGTAGAGATTGGGAATCATCCAAATGATTCTAGTGAAGGTGTGTGGAGTTTAAAAACACAATGGAGCACTTCCTCTATTACCACATGACATCACAAGGTGGAACAGAGTACTTTCTGTTTGAGAGAAGAACTCAGTCTAGATATGCAGGATTTGTGAGTTAAACTTGTGTGAATAAAACAAAACACAACTCCAGATATGTTTGTGATGAGGAAACAACATTATAACAGATCAGAAAATTACCGTAAGTTTGTTTTGTTTCAGTTTTGTTCTATGGCTAATATATGCTTAAAGAAAACACTCAAACAGAAAACACTCTGTTCCACTTTGTGATGTCATGTGGTGATACAGGAAGTGCTCCACTGTGTTTTTAAACTCCACACACCTTCACTAGAATCATATGGATGATTTCAGCCCTGGAATTGCCGATCTCTACTGAACTAAAGCTAAACGGTAGCGCTTAACTTGAAAACTACCTCTTCATGACATCACAAGGTGGAACAGAACATTTTGGGCTTGGTAGATATAGACAGACTAATAATAAAGATTTACTCAAACATGTGTGAATGAAACAAAACAACCCCAGGTCTGTTTGTGATGAGGAAACAACATTATAACATGGCTTAAAATGAGACATTTTTGCGTAATATAGGATCTTTAAATGTTTCTTTCTAATATTCAGACCACGGAAACTTTAATGAAACTGTTATGATCTTACTTTCTGATACGCGTTTGTGATGGCGAACAGGACTCCTCCCTCTCTGGTGGTCGGTTTGGCGGTGATGGTGATGGCGAAGTCGTAATAAAATGGATCGGGGATGAAGGATTTGGTGAGTCTCCCCACATTGGCTCCTGGTTTAAAACTGTAGGCGGGGTACCCCTCAAAACCAGTGACGAAGGAAACGGAGGGGGGCAGAGGGACCCCAATGAGCTCCGTCAGGTCCAGCTGATGAGAGGAGATCAGGTCTGTGGAGAAAACATCAGGGAAAGGGTCAGACATGAGGGGAAAGAAAAATAAATATGTGATACATGTGGGTCTATGGAGCGTAGCACAGAGGCACAGGGAGACTGTGCAGACCATAATAAACAATGGGACCATACAGAAGACATGTGGAGGGGACTAGACCAGAGACCAGGGACTGGACCAGAGACCAGGGACTAGACCAGGGACTGGACCAGGGACTGGACCAGGGACTAGACCAGACCAGAGACTAGACCAGACTGGAGACCAGGGACTAGACCAGAGACCAGGGATTAGAGCAGAGGCTAGAGACCAGAGACCAGGGGCTAGACCAGGGACTAGACCAGAGACCAGAGCCCAGAGACCAGGGATTAGAGCAGAGGCTAGAGACCAAAGACCAGGGGCTAGATCAAGGACTAGAGATGAGACCAAAGACCAGACCAGAGACCAGAGATCAGAGACTAGACCAGAGACCAAAGACCAGACCAGACCAGACCAGAACAGAGACCAGACCAGAGATCAGAGACTAGAGACCAGACCAGACTAGACCAGAGACTAGACAGAGACCAGAGACTAGAGCCCAGAGACTTGAGACCAGACCAGAGACCAAAGAGACCAGCGACAAGGCCAGAGAAGAGACCAGAGACCAGACAAAAGTCCAAATTCAAGTCTAGACCAAGCAGACACCGATCCAGAGACCAGACCGGAGACCAGAACAGATAAACCAGTTGAAAGGTTAAAAACTAAAATCTTAAAAACCCGCATAGCGTGAGATGAACTTGTTGTTTGTTTACAGGATTCAGTCTCAGGTCCATGGACATGAATACAGTGAGTGTGAATAAGATCCCACTCAGAGTCGTCAGTCCAGAACTTAAACCGGCCCTAATCCTTGTCCACACAGAAAATCTCAGCTCAATTAGCCTCGACTCTTATGAGAGAAAAACTAGGTCATGTAAATATCCAATCACTTAAGTTCAGTTCATTTGGTCTGGAGGATTTCACTGTCACTGACTCTGGACACTACAGAGGTCCAACCCAAACAGAGAAAATGTACAATAAATACAAAATATGTTGTGAATAATTAATGTAGGATAATAAGATAGATATATAGGGACAAATCACCATCTTATTATTAGATATTACACTTCTTTCTTTCTATTTAAAGCCACAGTATGTGACTTTTCAACAAAACAATAGACACAGATGAATAAAATAAGAGAACGGCTTTTCATTTTGATTGTGTTTAATGCACTAAAAGGGCTTGCATCTCCACAAACCTGACTGCTCTTCCACTTTTCTTTCGTTTCTATGGAAATGTTGTTCCTTTGGCTATAATCTTCAGCAGTATGGCATTAAACTTCTGTATCTCCACGCAGAAAGAAAGTATGGTTATGACTTTCTATTTCAATGGATAATTGACTTTCCAGCTCCTGTTAATCGCTATGACAACGATGCTACTTTTTACATTCCCCCTGAAACCTTTGGATAGCATGTGATGTCTTTTTTATTGTGTAATGTTAGAAATGCAATACTATTTTTTAATAAACCAAAAACCTACGGGATAAACATGCAAATTCCAAATGAAAAAGCCGCCTGGGGTGAGGTGGGAGTGCTTTGTATCAGTATCTAATCTATATATAATTCTAATCTTTTGATGAAATGTTTTTCACATCCAAATTTAGAAGAAACTGGGAAGAAACAGAACTGGAACAGGACCAGAACCAGAAACGATGTTGTTATGCCCAAATCAGGACCAAACCAGAACCAAACCGGGACCAAAGAAAGTGCTAAAAATGCTCGAAATCTTTTGACTTTTAAAGAATGAACTGTCTCCAATACAAAAACAGCCAAAGTTTTAGCTACATTTTTAGTAATCACTCATCGGTACTCCTTGCCAAGTACTTTTCTGTTGCTTATATTCTTAAAGTAAAAATTACCTAATAACAAAACCCCAAATTATTTAACTATACGAGGAAAAATAGCCTGTAACTTCATTTTCCACACTGATTCTGTCTTTGTATGAATGCCCATAGCGCCATGTGTGTGCAGTTATCCTCTCAGCGGACATGGGGGCAGTTTGCATGGGTGTCTATGACTCTTCTGCTCCACACATGTTTTTCTTTAGCGAAGTCTCCACATAGCTCCTCTCTGGGCACACAGGTACACACATAGACACACACACACAGATACGCACACAGCATATGGAAGGGATTGGACTAATAGACTTGTGCAGTGCAGTGGCAGCTCAGGCAGAATCACTGTCTGTTTATGTTACCGTGTTTTGTTTTGCTCCAGTGGGCAATTAATGTGGAAAATACCGGTGGGGAAGAGTTTTTTTTATTTTTATTTATTTTTTTATTTTTTTAGAAATCTGTTCAAATGGACGGACGGAGATTCATATTGGAAATAAATATTTACTAATGCAAAGAACTGTATTTTTCTCATTCATTTGTGGTCTAGCGCATTCTGTATACATTAATCAAGGTTTATTTGTACCAGACGAATATAAAAATAAAACATGATCCATTTACGCCTTCCATAAGTGCTATGTCAAACCTTTTCCATGTATGTGAATTATTTTAAAAAGTGTATTTCCAATTGCACAATCATAAAATACTGGGCCACACAGAGACTAAACCTGGAGCTAAAACTGGACTGAACCAGGACCAGACCAGAACTAAATCAGATTAGGATTTAAATTGGGCCTAAACCAGCAAACTGTGAACACACCCTAATTTTTTTTAAATTTCAGGTTACCTAAAATATATAATAAGTTATTTTAGGTTATATATATATTTATTTATTTAGGTGGAAAAAAGTCTGTTCACAGTATAAAATGTAAGTTTGTGTGTTGTTAAATCTGATCTGCAATACAAACAAGTATCAGATATGGTATTTCAATTTTTTTGTAGTAAGTACCTACATAATACAATATTTTATAAAGAAAACTTGTTACTGAACATAATAAGTCAGAATAAAACACAATTGCTTTCAAAACAGCCCCAAAAAGTCTACACATTTCTAATTTTTCTAATAGTTCTTCTGGCATCAAAACATGTAGTGATGTAGAAAATTGCCCTAGATTTTTCTGTTTTACTCAAGTTGACATGGACCCATTACTTGTGAACCTCTCCTCATTTACTGCTCATTATGTCAACAGTCCGGGATTGCGTATGTGGCACGTATTGAAATTGCTATTGTTTAGTTTCCAAGCATTTTATTACAAAGAGACAGAGAAAAATCCCTGAATCAAATGTCTCACTTCTTGTAAAACTTTGACCTAATTTCTAACAATTTTTGACTTAGATTTCGTGACGTCCTCCTCGGCCCCTTTGCTTCAGATCTGTTCCAATCACACTAAATGCCAGAAAGATCTTGGCTGTAGCTTCACTTTGTCACTCGCTTTTGCCCAATCGCTAACGTCACTCCAGATGTTCACGATGTACAGTGCACAGCTGCAGGCGTTGCCATGGAGACGCTCTCGGCGAGACCTCTCTCAGCGCATGTAAATAAAGACTGTCCGGTTTTAGCCTTGTCCCATCACCGGTCTCCACTTGTCAACAGCTGGTTTTACAGAGGGATGGACATGTCTGTTAGCGCCACTTCACCGCTAAAGAAAAGACGGCTTGTATAGGGGCTGTACATGAGGCTGATAAATACGTTTTGCTAACAGGTTAAAGGGCTCATATTACCGTATTTTCTGATCTAAGGTATAATGTCCTCTTCACAAACACACCTGGAGTTGTGTTTTGTTTCATTTTCACATGTTTAACACACAAACCCTGCAGATTTAGGCTAGAGAGATCGATAGATGCATGGATAGACAGAGAGATAGATTTTAATTACATTTACCATAACATAATTCATATATTTTCTCTTGAATGCAACTCTATGCTCAAACAAAGACACTTTTTCCACACCCACCAACTGCTACGAAGAGTGAACTCTGCTTGAAGTGCGAAATCAAATCAAAATTGCAACCGGTCTCCAGGCAAATTGTGATGTTAATTCTCTGGCATATTGCCTGCCCTGTAATTAATAATTCCATTGAAAGATAAAGTTAAAACCATACTGTGGAACATTCAAGAAGATAGATATATTTTATGTCATACTGTGGAAAATTGTAGCCAAAGGATCAACATTTTCATGGAAATGAGGAGGTGGATCCCTCCCTCAGGCCAGATATGAGTCAGGTTTGTGCAAGCAAGAGTGTTTTTCGTAGTCATTAAATATGCTTTTATTTTAGTCTATTGTTTGGCTAAAAAGTTACATACTGTGGCTTTAAAAGGCTCAGGAGAACTGTACCATGCATTACTCCTGTATTTTAGTCATATACCTTAGCAATGGTGTTCCTCGATTTACAACTTGACAAACGAGCAAAACAATATTCAGTTGAAAAATGTAAAAAAAAAAACAAAGAACTAATGCTATTCAAATAAGCAAAAGTATAAAAAGTAATAAGAAATCCCGGTGATCTGATTAACATGGTTGTGATTATGCAGAGTTCACAGTTTCACAATGAACCACCTGCGCTCAGAAAGGAAACCAAAAACCAGGTCCAAACATGAAGGAGGAGCACCCAAGGGAGACGGAGCATATCTGACTGTTTACTGTAATCACTTGAAGGTGTTTCAAGTACATTAAAGATGATGCGCAATGAAATCACTGGGAAAAAAACGGGAACTCCCTTTCATGGGAAGTGAAGTCTGTTAGAATGAATGAGCCAGTTTTGTTTGTCCATGAATTTGACCAAAATTAGTACAGATACTATATTGTATAAGCAGCTTGTGGGGTCAAAGTAAGTCTGGAAGTGCACTGTTCTGTTAGCATGCTAGTTGTTGTTAACATTATATGTATCTTGCCCCAGTGCACATATATTGTATAAGCAGCTCTTGAAGTCAAAGTAAGTCTGCTGTGCACTGTCTAATTACAAAACGTTTTATTGTAAAAGAATTCGTAAGTGCACTGTTCTGTTAGCATGCTAGTTGTTGTTAGCATTATATACCGCAATGGCAAATCTCCGCTCTGGCCTCTGAAAGTTGTGAAAAGCGCTGATAAACTCACTGAATAATAATTAGGACGCTCTGAACGCATAAGGTAAGTGAGGAATAACTTTGATGATGAGAAATTAGGAACAAAATACTATGTTTTTTTGAATAGGAAAGATATAAAGAGTGGTTACTAGCATCAAAGATCAAAGACCTTTTGACATATTACCTGGGGCTGACGTTTTGTGATGGAAAATATGAAGAATTAGTGAAATATACACAAATGAAACAACTCCACATGTACTGGAAAGCTGAAATACACAGCGGAGACTAGGGCTGGAGGATTTAGGGAAAAATATCCTTGTACGATTTTACTGGCAAGCATCGTGATTGCGATTATAATAAGATTCATTAATAATAAGAGTCTGCTCAAAGTTCACATTTAAAACGCATCCAGAAGAAATAGCAAAAAGATTGAAATATGAACTGACAAAGTAATCACATTTTAGAACATGTTTATACAGACGTTAGCAGTTTTCATGCAGAATAATACAGGACGTTTTGTTGTTTGTGAAGGAAATTAGCAGTTTTGGAAAGTAACTAGGAATGGGACGAGACACAATTTCGACAAAACGAGACCAGACGCGAGATCGAGACAAAACGAGACTTTCACATAATCTATAATTTAAATTTAAATGTGCAGTTTTGGTCCAACATTTTGCAGTTTTGGTCCAACATTTTTGAATTTAAATTTATTTTGTTTTTTGTAATTGTTAAGCTACTTTTTGAAACCACAGCTTCGTAAGAGATTTAACTTACCAGCAGTTAAAGGAGCACTGTGTAACTTTTTGTGTGCAACTTCTGAAATACATATTCGGAACAGTAGTTTTGAGTAACTGTTTTCTGGTGCAGTTACTCTTTCATTTGGTGGTATTCAAAATAGAGTTACTTTTCTAAAAACAAAGGAATACGTGGAGTTCTTCATCATGTAATTTTGGGCTTTGAACTGCACAGTATTAGTGAGGGAAAAAAAAGAAAGTCCAGATACAGTTTGTCCAATTAGACATAAATTAATACATAGTTGTTTGTAATGTCATATTTTTTTTACATAATCTTTAAATTATGTGACTTTTTGGTTTCAATGTTCCACAGTATGACATTAAACAGTTCTACCTTACATTTATTCAATCACAGATGGTTTTATAGCTCAAAAATACTGAAACAAACAAACAAACAAACAAAAAAACAAGCTGAGATGTCAACGCTCCGCCTGGAATGTTCCACAGTATGACATTAAACGGCTCTACTTTATATTTATTCAATTACAAGTGGTTTTATTGATCAAAAATACCTAGAAAAACAGCCATTCTGACTGTGAGCCGGGTCGCCTCTCCACAGATCTGACCTGTAACTTGGTCTGATTTGGTCTCCCATGACGACAGACGTACTGTGAAACATTCCAGATGAAGAATTCGAAGAAAAGCATTTGACGGACGCTCCGTCAGAAAAGTTACGCAATGCACTTTTAAAGTACTAAATGTATTCCGAATATTCAGAATGCAGTACTCTTGATTAGCCCATGTATTGGAATATGGAATACAAAATACATTTAAATTAGTGTAGCCAGTATTCTGTAACTAAATATATTTTCAAAGTACTTCCCAAGACTACTACGTCAAAAATTGCAGTCTTGGCGATCTGTGTCCATTCAAATTGCGTTTTCTATTCGATTGAGAGTCTTTTCCAGTTTGTAGAGTTTTGTAATGAAGTGTGAACGCCATTCTTGGACAGTTATCAACCCACATGTCCACACGGAACACCGAGGGATGTTTTTTTTTTTTAAGAATTTGAAATCTAAAGTCCAATCTACACACAGAAAATAAGCGTAGTTTGACTTTGACCACAGAGAGCCAGAACACTCTCCCAGGGCCCTGTTCAAATATATGAAATTATTATTGTTCTTTTCGTTACACAGACTTGATAAGGGACATTAGAATATTGAAATGAAGCATGAATCATAATGTTTGTTTCTGACAGTTGACTTGTGTTCAAATTTGACAAACTGTTTTCCTTCAGGTCCAGTAAAAACATGGCTACGACTGGACAAGGGAGTTAAAGAGCGTGACAGGTTAGACTCATTTAGACTCATTTCACGAAAACTCTGTTAGCTCGGTATGACGTGTACTGAGACTTTGTGGTGATATCACGCTGCGAGGGGGGGTTCTACACGTATGTCTATTCAGCTATTACCGTGGTGACAAACTGCACACATTAGCAAACGCAGTCAAACAGGTTTTTAGAGTTTTTAGACAATACAAAATGAATTTAAACTGCACATTTCCAGGAGTCTTGTGACTGCAATTTTTTCAGCTAAAACTAAACTCAGATTAAGTACTTTTCTCTTTGGTTTGAGACCTGCTGAAATGGCTGAGACTTATTTTTAGCACGTTTAATTTCAGTTAACATTCCGGCTTTTGGGCTAACCGAATACACAAAAATACAAAGAAACAGTTAAAAATGAAAAAAAAAATGAAAGAAAGAAATCCCTTGAATCGCTTAAAATCAGCTAAATTCTTTATCAAAATCACTACATTTGATTCTTTACGAGTTAGTTAGCAAAATACTTTTACCTTTTACCTCTTAAAGTACATTTTAAACAGGTACTTCAATAGTTTTCATGTGATACTTTTACTTGTATCTGTGTAATCTTTTACCCTATGTACTGTAAAAGGTGCATTTTGTAACGTTTCTGGTGGAGGGTCTGCCAAATGCTTTTCACCGTGGAGACGCTATTACTTCAGTCTGGAATGTTCCACAGTATGCTATCTTCATGGAGACCAAACCAGACCAAGTTACAGGTCAGATCTGTGGAGAGGCGACCCCGCTCACAGTCAGAATGTTTGTTTTTCTAGGTATTTTTGATGAATAAAACCACTTGTAATTGAATAAAGCTGCTTAATGTCATACTGTGGAACATATGAGGCAGAGCATTGACATCTCCGTAGAAACAAGCACGTGATGGACCCAGAAAAGTTACACAATGCACCTTTAAGCTAATAAAGTGATTTGAATGGAAGTGCTATAAGAAAGGTCCCTATTCATTCATGTATTTGTACTTAAATCAACGCTTTTGCGAACTATAACTGCTTTTTTCAATGCCAGACACCATTCCAGGTTTAGCGAATACCTTTTTCAGTTTCAAGACAAAACCACTTCCTTTCAAACCCTCCTTGACTGACAGGTCGGACATGCCCTGTTGTAGAGAGGGGAGGGGGGTTGGTAGTTAAATTGCAGGGCCCACACATCTGGACCATTTCAAGCCGTCTCGTATATACAAACCCACACGAGTCCAGGTGAGCGGGCTGCCACTAGCACAAAGGCAGTCTGTTAGCGCCCATGCTAACGTGCCAGCTCATTAAACAGGGACTTGCTAAGTGCTAAAGCCGCCGCTGTGATCAAAACGCTAGCGCACTTAGCTCAGCGCTGAATGATCTGCTTTAAAATGTTGTCGGGGGAATAATAAAGGATTTGTGCGTTGTTTAGAGGAAACAAACTTCAGCCAAAACTACTCATGGGCAGGATCTGTCAAGAATATTGTGATATTTACAAGCCAATACATAAAAAAGTCAAATTAAAAATGCCTTAAAGATGCACTGTGTAACTTTTCTTTTGGATGGAAATATTACTGTTTTGCCTTGATTATTCTATCTACAGTGTGGAAATAAAAGTGGTCATCACAATAATTCATGTTTTTAAGGTATTTTTGAACGATAAAACACCTATAATTGATGCAAGGGAGGTATGTTTAATGCCCTACTGTGGAACATTCCGGGCAAAGAAATAATGGAAGAGCCTGTACCTTATTTTCCCCCTGTATTTCAACTAAATTTGGCTCAATACAGAAACATTGTATAAGCAGCTCAGAATAAGTCTGCTGTGTTCTGTCTGTATCTGATTATAAAGTGTTTTACTGTCTGATAATCAGTAAGTGCACTGTTGGCATGCTGTTTTGTGGCTTTGGTCTGTGAAAGGTGTGAAAAGCGCTTATAAACTCATCATGGTGAATAATTAGGATGCTCTGAATGCATAAGGGAAGTTAGAAGTAACTTTGGACCACTGCAAATGACCTAGTTCTGTTTTTCACACTTTAAAGATCATCAAAATCTAATAGAATGGCTTTCTACGTTTCATAATATATTTAACTAAATTTTAACTAAAATTACCACAAGTGTAGACTGAGACTATGGTGCCACAAAGGATCCATTTTTGAATCATTTTATTCAATACAATAGATGGAGAATACATGTGACTTTATGGCTTTGCTGATAAAAACATGACTAAATACAGATTCTTACTTTTTTTTTTTAGACTATATGGGGGCAAACATTTTCCTTTATTATTGGGAAACACTGGCTGTTGTCTAATGCAATTATAGTCTATAGAAATGATGTTGTTCTAATGCTATAAACAGTATATACAGTCAGGTATATACGGTTAACAATGAGGCTTTCAGAAAAAGTCTGAACTCAAAGAGCTTGTTCCACAAAGTATCTTTTGTTCATCCATGTGCTATTAAATATTGCCCTGGTACATAGCCCCTCTCTCATGCCCCCCCTCTCTCTCTTACGCCTCTCTCCCTCTCTCTGTCCCCCTCTCTTACACCTCTTCTCTGCCTCTGTATTATGCCCCTCTCTCTCTTACTCCTCTCTCCTGTCCCCCTCTCTCTCTCACCCCTCTCTTCCCTGCCCCCTCTCTTCTGCCCCCTCTCTCTTTTATCCCTCTCCTCTGCCCCTTTCTTCTGCCCCCTCTCTCTCTTACCCCTCTTTTCTGCCCCCTCTCTCTCTCTTACCCCTCTCTTCTGCCCCTCTCTCTCTTACCCCTCTCTTCTGCCTCTCTCTGTCTTACCTCTCTCTTCTGCCTCCCCTCTCTCTCTTACCCCTCTCTTCTGCCCCTCTCTCTCTCTTACCCCTCTCTTCTGCCTCCCCTCTCTCTCTCTTACCCCTCTCTTCTGCCTCTCTCTCTCTTACCCCTCTCTTCTGCCCCCTCTCTCTCTCTTACCCCTCTCTTCTGCCCCTCTCTCTCTTACCCCTCTCTTCTGCCTCTCTCTCTCTTACCTCTCTCTTCTGCCTCCCCTCTCTCTCTCTTACCCCTCTCTTCTGCCCCTCTCTCTCTCTTACCCCTCTCTTCTGCCTCCCCTCTCTCTCTCTTACCCCTCTCTTCTGCCTCTCTCTCTCTCTTCCCCCTCTCTTCAGCCCCTCTCTCTCTCTTCCCCCTCTCTTCTTCCCCCTCTCTCTCTCTTCCCCCTCTCTTCTGCCCCCTCTCTCTCTCTTACCCCTCTCTTCTGCCCCCTCTCTCTCTCTTACCCCTCTCTTCTGCCCCCTCTCTCTCTCTTACCCCTCTCTTCTGCCCCTCTCTCTCTCTTACCCCTCTCTTCTGCCCCCTCTCTCTCTCTTACCCCTCTCTTCTGCCCCTCTCTCTCTCTTACCCCTCTCTTCTGCCTCTCTCTCTCTCTTACCCCTCTCTTCTGCCTCTCTCTCTCTCTTACCCCTCTCTTCTGCCCCTCTCTCTCTCTTACCCCTCTCTTCTGCCCCTCTCTCTCTCTTACCCCTCTCTTCTGCCCCCTCTCTCTCTCTTACCCCTCTCTTCTGCCCCTCTCTTCAGGTGGGGAACGTGAGCTGCTTTTGTATGTGTAAAATGAGCAGCACCTGGAGGTCACCAATGCCAAGAATGTGATCCCCAAACTGAGATAAGAAAATAATGGGTCTGAGAGGGTCCCAGTGCGAAGAAGGAACAGCCCACCACCATTTTAACGTCAGGATAATCTTATAAGATATCTGCAAGTACCACAAGGACTAGACCGAGACTATAACCGGACTAAACCTGGTCTAGAAGAGGACTAACCTGTAAAGCGTCTCAAGCGTTTTCAAACTGTCTAAACCAGGACAATTATCAACTTTTAATCAGAGGATCCTTAACCAGAGCACTGATAAAATTGTATCTAATTAAAAAAATTACATAAAAACTATTAAAATGTGTAGGAAAAATAATATAGGCCAAAGGCTAAAGGCAATACAGGCCTTTTAAAGTTGAACTGTGTAACTTTTCTGGTGGATGGTGTGTTACTTGCTTGTCAACTCCATGGAGATGTTATAGCTATACCTTTAATGTTCCACAATATGGCATTAAACATATCTATATAGTTGAAACCAGCAAGTGACGGCACTAGGCCTAGTTACAGGTCAGATCTGTGGAGAGGCGACCCTGCTCATAGTAAGAATGCATGTTCTTCAGGGTAAGTTTGATAATAAATAATAAAATCACCCAATGAAATAAATGCTATATTACATTTAATGCCATACTGTGGAACATTCTAGGCCAAGCAATAGCATCTCCATGACAACAAGCACAAAAGCAAACCCTCCACCAGAAAGGTTCCATAGTGCATCTTTATTAATTGTGCACTGTGTAACTTTTCAGGTTGGTTGTCTGCTGCCATGGAGATGCTCTTTTTTTGCCTGTAATGTTCCACAATATGGTATTAAACATATGTAAGATGCATTTATTGGATTATGGGTGTTTTTATTGCTCAAAAATATCTTTAAAAACATGCATTCTGACTGTGAGTGGGGTCGCCTCGTCACAGATCTCACCTGTAAATTATCCTGGCAGCGTCTCCTGCTTGTTTCTATGGAGATTTAATAGTTGAATGGCATACTTTGGAACATTGCAGGTCAAGCAATAACATCTCCATAAATTCAAGTAACTGGCAGGAAAGTTGCGCAGTGCACCTTTATTAAGATGATTCTGTTTTGGTTGACTACTTAAAAATGTCCCAGAATCAGCAGGTTACCACATATGTTGGATTTTCTGTAGGGTTTAAAGTTTTTTTTGTTTTTTTTTAAATCCAAAACCGAGAGTTTGTGGTGGAGTCTTTTATAGACCCCAGAGGGTGACAACATTACATGGAGTTTGCCAATGTCTAATGTCAGAGTATGTAAACCAGATGAACCACACATGCTCAGAGTGTTTGTATGGGAACAGCCTCGAAAGAAAGTTTATAAAGCACATTTTAAACCCATCTTTAAAGGTTCATTGCGTAACTTTCCTGGTGGATGGTCCGGCACCTGCTTGCTTCTATGGATGTGTCATTAAACAGCTCTACTTTACATTTATTCAATTACAGGTGGTTTTGTTGCTCAAAAATACCTAGAAAAACAGACATTCTGACTGTGAGCGGGGTCGCCTCTCCAGGGATCTGACCTCTAACTTGGTCTGGTTTGGTCTCCTTGAAGTTGAAAAGGTTTAATGCCATACTGTGAGACATTCCAGACAAAACAATAACATCTCCAAAAAGAAAAGCATTTGACAGACCTTCCGCAGAAAAGTTACACAACGCACCTTTAAGTAATTTAGGATTGAGTGGAAAACTTTGGTTGTAGTGAACAGAATGCCAACAAATCCTTGATATTTCTCACAGTGGCAACAGATGTGTGAAATCTGGGTTCACTGCTAACAGCTGAAAAGTAAAACAATAAATTTGAGTGAAACAGAAATGGCGTAATTGTAATTAGTGGTTTTCAGAGTCTAGAATGAGAGCCAGATTTCCCTTTTCATTACGCTGTACTTTCATGAGAATTATCTTCATATATGCACATACCTAAAACCTGCTACTGATACTTTGCAGTGACATCATGCTGGAAGGGGGGTGTCTACAAGCGTCTCTAAGGGTGGAATGTTTAGGAGTTACCATGGCGATACAATTAACACATCAGCGCAAACATAATGGATTTAAGCAGCACATTTTCAGAAGTCTGTGATCAAAACGAGTGTTCATGGTCCGTTTTAGGAGTTTGATTGTCAACAAAAAAAGTGATTAAATGAAAAACTGTTGACTATTGCTGGCTAGCTTGTGATTTTATCTGTGAGAGACCTGTTTAACAGCTCAAACCAGCTAACTCAGTTCTTTCTGGTCAAATTGTGTTAAAATAAAGTGTAGATTAAATTCTAACAAAGCCACAGACAGAGCAGAGCCTACGGTTAGCATCACACCACCTGGGAATTTTAATGACATCAGCTGCAAAGTATCAATATTACAACAAAAATCTTCATTTTAACACTTTTCATTTTAGCTGCCCCCATCTGTAATAATATTATTTGTTGCCAGTACATTTTTCTTATTATTTTCTTTTGTGTTAAAAGTGCACTGTGTAACTTTTCTGGCGGAAGGTCCATCACCTGCCTGTCTCCATGAAGATGGTATTGAATTGTCTAGAACAGGGGTCGGCAACCTTAAATACTCAAAGAGCCATTTGGACCGTCTCCCACAGAAAAGAAAACACCCGGAGCCACAAAACCCTTTTGACTCTAAACCAGCGCTAACCAGAGGAACTACAGGCAAAACTACAACTCCCAGAAAACGGACTACAACAAGCGCACCATCCTCTACAGCTCATAAGCGCGAGTCTTAAGAGAATTATTTACACCTTTCAGTCTTTTCATCACAACAGTAGCAACATAAATAAAGTGCATGAGTGAAATAAAGAACTGCGCTGCACACGTACGACCTGCACACGTACGACCTGCACACGTATAATTAACATGAACCATCTCCAACGCGATAGAAGCACAGAACAGACTCACCATAGGCAGAACATCCCTCTGTCACAGAAAGAACACGCATATTCCACTGAGTCCTGCCCTTTAGTCCGACAGAAGCTGACCGCATCAGCGGCACAAGGAGCAAGCTGTTTTTTCAGCGCTTCTAGTTTATGCAAATGAGCCATGTGGTTTTAAGTTTCGCTTCTGTATAACGTAAACAAATGTGCGCAAAGCTGCATTAAACACATTATTATTTGAGTCCTCCTCGTAGGAAATAAAAATCCAAACTTAAATTATCCACGGTCGCATGTACCGCGTGTACCAGTCTCATCAGCCGTGAAAGCAAATGAATCTGCCCACGGAGCATTAAGCGTTCTGTTTTCTTCAGAAACTTTTCTTTTCTTGGATTTATCATCATTGGGCTGAAAATCATACTGCTGATGTAGGTGCCGGTCAGTCCGGGCTGCCAGTGTGTGCCGGGTGACGCACATCGGCGGCTTTGACGCATGTTTTGAGCGACAAAAATATTAAAAACGTTTTATTTAAATGTTACAAGATTACCATTATCTATAATTTTAGATTTACATTTAAAAACGAACAAACTAAAATAAAAATACAATGTAATTAAATACTCATTATTATTTTCCAAAGTCACAGGGAGCCACGACAGAACGATGAAAGAGCCACATGCGGCTCTGGAGCCGCGGGTTGCCGACCCCCGGTCTAAAATGTTCTAAAATATGGCATTTTGCAATAAAAGCACCTATAATTGAAAAAAAAAGCAAAAAAAAAAAAAAAAAAGCAAAATAGATAAGTTTAATGCAATACTGTGGAACACTCCAGGCAGAGTAATTACATCTCCATGGAGACAAGATAGTGGCATAAACTCCACCAGAAAAGTTACACCTTTAACTGATGCTAAATTACTGCATCTATTACTATTCACTTCAAAAAGTCTTCAACCATCACTGCCAGAAGAGGTTTGTAGTTCAAATCATACTTTTAAAGAAAATTACATAAAAATACACATTAGCATTAGCATTAGCAAGTCAAAAACATGCTCCAACCAGCCAGTTAGCTCATAAAATTAAAGTATTCATGCATTTCAGCTTCCTAATACTGTATATGTAAAGTTTTGAGGATTTTTTCCCATGATATATTATATTTTGTTTTAATTTGTTAATCGCTATGGCAACAGTCCTCATTTTTCATCTCTCTGAAAACCATGATACTTTGCAGACTTTAAATGCAGGTGGTTTACGGAAACGTGAATGGGCCGCTTCATCAGACAGGGTCAGTCCGATCTCTGGACCAAAGCCAAGTTTGTGCTCGTGTGTGGGAGCGATTTTAAACATATTAACACCCCGTCCTGTCAAGTATTTGTATAACCAGACCAAAGCAAAGCAAATACTGCAGCTAATCAGCAATCAGGTTAAATGAGAGGCTTTTCCGCTCTTCAAAACCCTAAAAATACTCTAAATATGTCAACGGCATTTACATTTTATTTATTTGAACACGACATATTATGCAAGGTTGACTTCTGTTTGAGATTTTATGACATGTTACCATGGGTGAAAGAGAGAGGGGCAGAAGAGAGGGGTAAGAGAGAGGGAGGCAGAAGAGAGTGGCAGGAGAGAGGGGTAATAGAGAGAGGGGCAGAAGAGAGGGGTAAGAGAGAGGGGTAATAGAGAGAGGGGCAGAAGTGAGGGGTAAGAGACAGAGGGGCAGGAGAGAGAGGGGCAGGAGAGGGGTAAGAGAGAGAGGGGCAGGAGAGAGGGGTAAGAGAGAGAGGGATGAGAGAGAGAGGGGCGAGAGAGAGGGGCAGGAGAGAGTGGCAGGAGAGAGGGGTAATAGAGAGAGGGGGAGAAGAGAGAGGTAAGAGAGAGAGGCTGGAGAGAGAGGGGCAGGAGAGGGGTAAGAGAGAGAGGGGCAGGAGAGAGGGGTAAGAGACAGAGCAGCGGGAGAGAGGGGCAGGAGAGAGGGGTAAGAGAGAGAGGAGCAGGAGAGAGGGGCAGGAGAGAGGGGTAAGAGAGAGAGCGGGAGAAGAGAGAGGTAAGAGAGAGAGAGGGGCAGGAGAGGGGTAAGAGAGAGAGAGGCTGGAGAGAGAGGGGCAGAAGAGGGGTAAGAGAGAGAGGGGCAGGAGAGAGGGGTAAGAGAGAGAGGGGTGGGAGAGAGGGGTACGAGAGAGAGAGGGAGAAGAGAGAGGAGCAGGAGGGGCAGGAGAGAGGGTTAAGAGAGAGAGAGGGGCAGAAAAGAGGGGTAAGAGGGAGAGGGGTAAGAGAGAGAGGGGCAGAAGAGAGGAGCAGGAAAGAGGGGGGCAGGAGAGGGGTAAAAGAGAGAAGGGCAGGAGCGAGGGGTGAGAGAGAGAGGCAGGAAAGAGGGGCAAGGGAGAAGGGCCATGTGCTGAGGGCAATATTTAATAACATAACAGTTCCATAGGATCAACAAAAGAGTTGTGTTTTGATTCCTTCACATGTTTCAGTAATCCTTTATATATATGGAGTTTAAAAACACAGTGGAGCACAGAGTGTTTTCCGTTTGGAGAATATGCAGGGTTAACAGTAAATCAGAAAATGATATAAAATGGGCCCTTTAATACGAACATCCTGGTATTGGTATCAGATCGATATTGCGATACTTGCCATAGTACTACTAGGTATCGGATCGAAACAAAAATCACTGGTATTGCCATAACAAATAAGAATCAGGACTTTTGGTTTGTTGGCATATTTCTCACATCTAATTCACTCCAACCTTAAGAGTTGTGTGGTACTTGCAGTGGTTCCAGTTTTATCTCGGCATCTGTCTTGGTCCAGATGTTGACTCTTGAAGTCTCTGCCAACTCACAACACCTTTTAGTTTGTTCCTAATCTTCATTAACACCATCACAAAACTATGTGCCAAAGTACAGGGGGGGTAGAGAAGCCAAACTTGTGCTTAAAGCTGCATTGTGTAACTTTTGGAGCATTGTGTAACTGGTGGAGGGTTTTTCAAATGCCTTTCTTCATGGAGATGTTATATAGTTATTGCTTTGTCTGGAATGTTTCACAGTATGGCATTAAACCTTTCTATCTTCCTGGAGACCAAACTAGACCAGGTTACAGGGCAGATCTGTGGAGAGGCGACCCCGCTCACAGTTAGAATGCCTGTTTTTCTAGGTATTTTTTGAGCTATAAAACCACCTGTAATGAAATAAATGTAAGAGCTGTTTAAAGTCATACTGTGGAACATTCCAGGCAGAGCAATGACTTATCCATAGAAATGGATCCACAAACAAAAAGTTACATACATTTAAGTAAAAGTACTGTTACTTCAAAATAATATTACTCAAGTACAAATAGTGGGCCAAGAAATTACTCAAGTAAGAGTCAAAAGTATTTAAGGAAACTACTACTCAAATAAGCGTCATCGTAAAAAAAATATGAACTTCTGAACGTTCTCCATGGAGATAAGTTTTATGCCATACTGTGGAACATTATAGCTATAACAAAGAAGAGTCAGGTTTGTGGAGATGCAAGCCCACTCATAGTGAGCAGGCGTGTTTTTCAGTGCAATAAACTGAAAAACCTTTGATTTAGTCTATGTTTTGGCTGAAAAGTTACATACTATTGCTTTAAAGGTATGTAATTTGAAGGACCAAATATGTAGTAATGCACCAAATCTGGTATTTTCAAAGGACAGACCACAAAAATGGAAAAACAAAACAAAACAAAACAATTATATCTGAAGAAGCGGTGCAAGAAACACAATGTTCAAATCATAATATTATCAACATAAAGCTTTTGTCATGTATTGTAGACTTACAGTGGGAAGCATAACCAAAACTTTTAAAATACTACAATACATGAATCAAGTAAGAGTAAAAGTATCTGGAAACTACACAGAGACGTACCATCTTTGCCAACAAGTGAAGACATCTGGCTATGGTTTAATCAGTGCACACATGGAAGATAAACGCAATTTTTCTAAGAGAGGGTTTTAAAACTGTTTACAGTTTTCAGCTCCAAATCCACAGTGAATCTAGTAGCATTTTGTTGACCTCAAAGCTAATTCCTCCAGCTTTACGACGCACATGTACCAAGGATTACTGTAAAGATTATGTTGTCAAATGTTGGAAGCTCCCACACTGCATTTGGCCCATTTTATTCAACGCCAGAGTGAGGTAGGGTTGTCAGAAGTATGGAACGATACAGATACTAAATGAAACTAAAAAAGTCACATTCAGACATGAACCTTTCCTGACCTTTAGAATGAACTCGAGCTGAATCTGAACAAGAGCACACAGACTCGTACACGCCCATGGACCACTGTAGGAACCTACCTGGACCACTGAGGATTACGCAGATATAAGACCACATGGTAACGAAAAGAAAGTACTATGATTTAAAGTTGATGGCAAAAAGAGAAGTTCAATTTGTCAATTGGACAAAAGTTTATTTGGTCGATATAGCTGTGATTTTATAGCTTATTTTATTTTATAGTTTACTACAAATTTTTCTATTTTATTTTGACTTGTACATATACATTTTATTTTTATAATTATGTCTCATTTGACACCTGTCTCTTGTTATTTTTTTGCTATACCATCAATTTTTTGTTTGTTGTTACTCTCTGTTATTATATTTATTGTGATGTGTGAGCTACTGTATCCAAATAATTTCCCTTGTGGATCAATAAAGTTTGTCTAAGTCTAAGTCTAAGTCTAAGTCTATATGTTTCGCAGGGAGAAATTCAATTTGTCCAGTTGATAAATTGAATTTCCCCTTTTGCCATGGATTCTACCTGGACGACTGAGGGATTTTACACACATCTTATTTAAAGTTGATAATCACAATCTATTGTCTAAATAGTGTTTTTTTTTTACTATCACTCTGGTATCAGAATCGGTGTAGAGTATCGATTCTATTCCTTAGTATCAAAATCGAGTTTAAAATGTTAGTATTGTGACAACATTAGAGTTAAGCAGAAAGTTGGTGACAAAAGTTCTAAAACATTATTAGACATAAGGCGCAGCAATTGTATATTTGTTGTCATATAGGAAAAACTATTTGGCTTGTGGAAATCCAGTTTGACAAGAAAAAAGTCCCTAATTACAGGTTAGATCTGTGGACTGGTGACTTCGCTCACAGTAAAAATGCATGTTTTTAATGCATTCATGAGCTATTGCAACACCTGTAATTTAATAAATACAAGTTAGAAAAGTTTAATGCCCTACTCTGGAACATTTCTGGCAAAGCAACAGCATCTCCATAGGGCAAAGTTGTGTAACCCCCACGAAAAGTTACTAAGTGCATGTTTAAGTCACCAAATTTTACTTCACGCTGTGTTTAGAGCCTTTTCTATCACACTTCATAGCCAAACCATAGACTAAATAAAGAAGTGAAGTAAGGGAGTGTGACGTCACTAGTCAGATGAAGTTCATTGAGACTAGCGATTACAGGAGCAAATTTAGAGCTGAGTTCCATATTAGGAATAGAAATTGATTTACGGACAAAATAGTGAAAACCAATAACGAAACGGGTTAATACGAAAATTTTAAGACCAAAATGAGGAGCCTGACAGCAGCAGTAACAGAGAGACGGATTTTCCATGTAAAGTCAATTGGAAAGGGAGTCTGAAGCTGGAAGCGTCCCCATGCCCACTTCCTATTTGCCTATTTGGCATTTATATATCCATTTATATATATATATATATATATATATATATATATATATATATATATATATATATATATATATATATATATATATATATATATAGTCTATGCACTCTATACAGTATCACATTTGACAGAAAGGGATCTATTTGCTTACACACTCTTGGTTGAAGCTTGAGTCTATATTTGAGCAGAAAAAATGCATGTTTCTTTAGATTTCACTGCTTTAATAGTGCCTTACAGCCTTATAGACAACAGGCTCTTTATATGGGGTAGGTAGAGCTGGGTGAGTGGTAACACATTCTTGTCTTTGGTCCAGGATTCCTATTTGGGACATTTGGGAATGCTAGGTTCTTCTTGGCTGGTGGTCCAACGCATCGCAGTCCTGCTAATGCCTGATAATGTACACAGTGGAAAAGACAAATTGTTAGGGGTCTAATTTTCAAAGTCTGTAAGCTTAAAGGACCCTCTTCTCTCAAACAGAAAACACTCCACCTTGTGATGTCATGCGGTAATACAGGACGTGCTCCACTGTGTTTTTAAACTCCCTACACCAATCATTTGGAAATTTTCAGATAAGGAATGGCCAGTCTGTGTGATTACTGAACACAAGGTAAAAGGTAGCTGTTAACTTGAAAACTAGAACAGAGCATTTTGAGATTTGGATATGTAAACAGACTAATAATAAAAGGTTACTCAAACATGTGTAAATGAAACAAAACACAACTTTTTAACACTGAGTTTAGCGATGTGGTTCTTAAAGATGACTGATCTTAAATGCATTCTAAGCCTTGAACTTCTCATTTCTATTCTCAGTTCAATTTCCTGTTTTTGTATAATTTAAATATCTCAGAAATCACTCAAGAGTCTCTCAGTTCCTCTTCACCGGAGTGGAGCAGCAGCGGTGAGTCTAACTTTCTTAAGGCTTTTCAAATGATAAAACATTAATCTCATAATTGTCAAACATTCAAGTAGCAGCTGACTTTTGGTAACAAGAATCTGGCAGGTATTGGACCAAGTCAGGACTAAAGCAACGCTGTAACTTTTCGGTTGGGGGTCCGTCACCTTCTTGTTTCTATGGATATGTCATTGCTCTGCCTGGAATGTTCCACAGTATGACATTAAACAGCTCTACTTTACATTTATTCAATTGCAGGTGGTTTTAGAGCTCAAAAATACCTAGAAAAACAAGTTCTCTGACCATGAGCGGGGTTGCCTCTCCACAGATCTGACCTGTAACTTGGCCTGGTTTGGTCATGAAGATAGAAAGGTTTAATGCCATACTGTGGAACATTCCAGACAAAAGCAATAACATCTCCATGAAGAAAAGCATTTGACGGTCCCTCCAACAGAAAAGTTACATAGTGCACCTTCAAGTAAAAGTACTCTAATATTACTCATGCACAAAGTAGTGGAGTAAGAGTAAAAAATATTTAAGGAAACCACTACTGAAATAAAATAATAAAATAAAATAAAATAATAATAAAATATATAAATAAAAAGAAAAGGTGTTTCTTTGATTTGCTTCAGTGACTTTAGCCCTCTATAGTAAAACACAATGCGAGTTTTTCTCAGTTTACACTAAAATGTAATGCATGCAACATTATTTGATGCCTAATACAATGCAGTTTGAATGAGACTTACAGTAAATATGGGCAGAACTGAGATGTTAAAACATTCCCTGTGACAGCCGGAGGCATGAAAACAAATACATCTTTATGTTAAAAGTGCGTTATGCAACTTTTTTGGTGGAGGTTTGACACCAGTTAAGAATGAAGATAGCTTGTCTAGAACTTTACAGATTATGGCATTGAATTTATTGATCATGTGTATATTCAATTAAAGGTGTTTTAATTGCTAAAAATACCTTGAAAAAACATGCGTTGTTACTATGAGCAGGGCCAGGTCTCCATAGAAATTTTACTTTTCAGAGTACTTTTCCAAAAGCATAGTTACTACTACCTGAGTACTATTTTTATTGAAGTAAGAGTACTCTTACTTGAGTAAAAGTTTTGGTTACTACAAGTGACAAAAACTACATGTTGACAATATGAAATGAACGTTTGTGTTTCTTGCACCGCTCCTTCAGCTATATTGTAGTTTTTTTATATTTTGTGTGTCTATGCTTCATTATTTAAATGTTTGGTCCTTCAAATTACTTTAACTTCATTAATTATAAATCACATGTTACTTTTAAGTTACTATAGCAAAAGGAGAAATTTAATTTGTCAACTGGACAGAGTTTATTTGGTCGAATACGTTTCGCAGCTCATCCAAGCTGCTTCCTCAGTTCTGGTCAGATGCTGGCGGACACTGCCTTATATCTGCTTGAGGGGAGGAGCTTAATTAAATTAAAACCAATTAAAACCAGAGTGGACCTCAGTCTGCCGTACATCTCCACCTAAAAGCCACAAGCCACTCCTTTGAGGACAGTGAGGTCCAGATCTTGGCCAGAGAAAAGAACTGGTTTGAGAGGGGAGTTAAAGAAGCTATTTTTGTCAAGAAAGAGAATCCTTCCTTGAACAGAACTGGAGGTCTCAGACATCATTTGTCTCCCATCTATAACTCTATCCTCAAACCTAAATCAAAACAAACAGAGAAAACAATGGGACTAGCCAGGACATGTCCAGAGGTGTGAAAACACCATCATGGCCCTGAATGGATATGCTAACTACTCCCCCACTCCCACTGCATATTGAATAGACACACCTAACTAACAGAAACTGTAAACAACTCCACATTGAATAGACACACCTAACTAACAGAAACTGTAAACAACTCCACATTGAATAGACACACCTAACTAATAAATATGTGTTGTCTCAGAGTCATTTTCATTGTAATTAAGCTCCTCCCTTCAGGCAGATATAAAGCAGTGTCCGCCAGCATCTGACCAGAACTGAAGAAGCAGCTTGGATGAGCTGCGAAACGTATTCAACCAAATAAACTCTGTCCAGTTGACAAATTAAATTTCTCCTTTGCCATGGATTCTACCTGGACGACTGAGGGATTCTACACACATCTTTAAGTTACTCTTACTTGAGTAGTAGTTTTCCCAAATACTTTTTTTACTCTTACTTGAGTTTTTCTTGAACCACTACTTTGTACTTCTACTTGTGTAATATTTTTTAGTAAATATTTGGCTACTCTACTCACCTCTGCTCAGTGTGTAATTGATAGTGTTGTAGTGTTCTACATGTACGTCTATAGTGCAGTGTTCAGCAGTTACTATGGTGACATGATACTCTAGTTCTGCTCTTTTGAAGTTTTGACCTTTTGTCTGTTTCACAGGAACTTTCTTCAAAATGTCTCTTCTTTCACTTCTGCTGGTGCTTCTGCCGTCTCCATGCATCTTTTACTCTTTAAAGAACTGTACAACTGACTTCTCTGACCATACGGCGATAGACTGTAGAAAACGTGACTTGACCACAGTTCCCTCTGACATTCCCAAAAGTGCTACACTGATATCTCTGACTTCAAACTACATTGAAACAATCCAACAGACAGATCTGCGAGGCTTTACACAACTTCAGACTTTACAATTAGGAAATAACCACATTTCACTCATAGAGGATGGGGCTTTTATGGATCTATCACTTTTAACTCGTTTGATCCTGGCACAAAACTATCTTTCATCCCTGACAGACAACACGTTTAAGGGACTGTGCAACTTAGTCTTTCTCGATTTGTCAGTTAATCGTTTTAGAAACATTTCAAAGTTTGTGTTTGAGCCTTTGAAATCACTGCAGGAAGTGTATATGCAATATATACACTACCCAGTGGATTTGACAAATGTAATGTACACACCGTCTGTAAGGATTATATTTGCAGAAACACAGTCATTTGAAGCCGACATTTTTCCATTTCCTCTCCTAAACCTTACGACGCTGCTAATGGACTCATTACCATTAAAAAAGTTCAGTGTTCATGGGAATGTTTTGCCTCAGTTAGAATATCTTATTTTATCAAGCTCTGGACCTAAATTTGAATGGGATGTACCAAATAAAGCTGTTTTAAAAAGTTTGAAGCATTTAGAGTTATCTCTTACAAAACTGACAACAGAAAGATATCTGTCCATTTTACAAAGTGTTGATTCAGTGGAGTTTCTTGAGCTCACAGCTTTTGGAAATCCATTTGACCAAAGTGTGATGGATGCAGCGTGCAGTATTCCATCTTTACAAAAGTTGGAAATAACATTTAGAAACATAACTATGATAAATGACTCTTACCTACGGGCTTGTTCTAACCTCACTGGACTGAGGTTTTACTCAAATGCATTGAGCGAGCTATCAGAGTCCTCCCTCCGAATGCTGACGAGACTCAAGCGACTCAACATAGAGAGAAATGCTTTAACCCGAATACCCACGGCCATCAGAAACCTGTCCACCATCACACACCTGTCCTTTCAATCCAACCACATTACAAAACTTCAATGTTCTGATTTTTTAAATTTGCCACTATTAGCAGAACTTAATCTTAATTCCAATAAAATTTCCAAATTTAAAAATTGTGTATTGAAGGATCTTAAGAATATACAAGTACTTTATCTAAAAAATAATGATTTTTCTACATTAGATGATACTTTTGGCATTAGCTTTATCAATTTGGTTGTTTTCAGTGCTGAAGAAAACTACCTAAGCTTAGTTCACAAAGGAACTTTTAATAAAATGGTATATCTTACAGATTTAAATATAAAATCAAAATTAGCAACTAATGTGGAGAATGGTACATTTGAGGGACTATTGAATCTAAGACATTTGACTTTTTCTCAAAATTACCAAAATGGGGGCATAATTTCCGGTTTAGAACATCTGGAAAGTCTTGTTGTGTTTATTAAATCTAACAAAGAAACTGTGGTATCAAACCCAGTGACTCTTAACATTTCATCGCTTCAGGAGTTAACCATCAAAGTGGACAGAAATGTGTGTGTGGATCAGGCTCTGTATAATCTTCACAACATGACAAAACTACAGGTGTTTTCACTGGACACTATTTGCTGTGACATTCCTTCCGACACATTTTTGGAAACTCCACACTTACAAAACCTTAAAATTACCAACTGTGTGAACTTTAGTCCAGAGTCGGACCTGTTCAAAACTATTTCAGAATTAAAATTTCTAGATTTGTCACATAACAAAATTCAAAACTTGACTTTTTTCTCGAGAGCTAATCTAACCAAACTGGAACAATTGATTTTACGAAACAATAAGTTACAGATCATCAGTGAGATGATTTTTGAGGCACTTCCTTCATTGAAATACATCGACTTATCAGAAAATCCGTTTGCATGTGATTGTTCAAATGCAGAGTTCATTATCTGGGCGATCAAAAACAAGCAGGTTCAAGTAGTCAATGGTTTTCAGTACAGATGCTCCTCTCCGTTGTCTCTAGATGGACAGTTTCTGCTAGACTTTAAAGTGCAGTTGTGTTGGGAGGGGACTAGTTTCCGCTGCTTCCTATTTAGCTCTGGTCTGGTTCTGTTCACGCTCCTCTCTTCGTTCATCTATCACTTTATACGCTGGCAGCTGGTCTATGGCTTCTATCTGCTGCAGGCTTTTCTCTACGACACTAAAAAGAAGAGAGAGGGAAGTCCTAGTGTCTATGATGCATTTGTGTCCTACAACTGTCACGATGAAGACTGGGTTTACAGAGAGTTAGTACCTGAACTGGAGGAGCGGCGGGAATGGAAACTGTGCCTGCACCATCGGGACTTTCAACCAGGTAACTCAAAGCAAGGAGATTTCTATAAGATGAGATGATATTTGAGACAAGAACAAGATTTTGACATAGTTGATAAATAACTTGATATAATGATAGTTATAGTGGGACTAAACACCTAAACTCCTAAAATGGGATGAAATTGTGCCCACTTTGAATGACTTTATGGACATAAATGGCTTGACAACATCTTGGAACTCTGTGGATTGGATTTTATCATGTTGTGGTTTGTTTTCAGGGAAACCGATCATTGATAACATCACAGACGCCATCTACAGAAGCAGGAAGACTCTGTGTGTGATCAGCCGCCACTACCTCCAGAGTGAGTGGTGCTCCCGGGAGATTCAGATGGCCAGGTACTTACGTTCATTCTAGACCACATTTAACACAATGAGCATGTCAAATTACACACCATAAGTAATAATACCTCCATGGAGACAAGCAGGTGGTGGACCACCTCCACCAGAAGTCACGTAGTGCAGATTTAAGTCACTTGGTGATGGTAAAATACTTATGTCAGAGCTGCACTGGGGTAGAGATGTTGCAGTTCTGTGCAACACCTTCCAGACAACACTTAAACACAGGCAGGTGAATGATCTGTTTTGCCCCAGGGAAACACACTATGCAATACTTCAACATGGACTCTCTATATAAATGGACATAAGTAACCTGCTTGCCGCTGTGTTCCAAATAGGAAGTGAGCATAGGCACTTTTCAGGCTCCATTGACTCCCGCTCCTTTTATTTCACAATTTTGTCCGTAAATCAATTTCTATTCCTAATATGGAATTTGGCTCCAAATTTGCTCCTTTAACTACTAGCCTTGGTGAGCTTTGACTGGAGCCGAAGGTCTTCCTTTGTCCACTTCTTTATACAGTCTATGTTCCAGAGCCACCAACCTTCTGTTTACTAGGTGAGTGTTACTGCCAAGATAGAAACAGCTGTGCCACTGACTAGATTTTCAACTGATTTCATATAAACTCATAGTGATTTAGCCTAACCCTGTCATTCATATTTATGTCCTTTTATGCAGCTTCCGTCTGTTCGATGAGAAGAAGGATGTGCTGATCTTGTTGTTTCTGGAGGAGCTCTCGTCCAATCAGCTGAGCCCATTCTACCTAATTAGGAAGTTAGTGAGAAGCCACACGTATCTGAGCTGGAACCAGGCCCGTGGGAATAAGGCTCTGTTCTGGGAGAAACTCCAAAAAGCTCTGGAGAATGGGAACAACCCTGCCGGCAACCCCAACCAGCATGCTGCTAACGTGTAGCTGCATTATGTAAGGGACGAAGAAGTTCAGTTGTTTTTTTCTTTGCGTCTTTAGGCAAGACACTTACCCACATTGCCAAGTATGAATTTGGTGTGTATGTGATTGACTGGTCGTGGTCGGAATTGCCAATGGCGCAGTTTGGCAGCCCTGCATTCATCAGTCTGCCCCAGGGATTTGACAGAAAGACAATATTAATATGATATATAAAATGGAACTTTAACCATGCAATAATATTGTTTCTTATGTTTTTATTTAGGCTTAAGTCCAGCTGTACAAGTCCTAACTTTTTACTGCACATGTTCTCACCATTAAACACTTAAAATCGGTTATCTGTCACTTTCTTTTCAATGACATTCTGTTTATGTTGTTTATTTTCTGCAACATGTCAAAGCGAATGCACATTTATATTGCATTTTATAAAGCCTTAACAGATTTTTACTGTTCTCCTAAACCTTTTTCTCAAGCCAGTGCTATGCTCTTCTATGTAACATTGAGATTTCACTGACATAGTATCTCTGCTCTGTATCCATATCTTCTGATTTGACATATGGGGGTTTCTCATATGCTTGAACAGAACCTGAAACAATAAACTTTCCACTCACATTTGACTCCCTTTTTCTGGAAGGGTATGCGGTCTTGTGTTATTTTTGGCTTCTATGAACACACCGTTACTGTAAACTATGAAATTGGATTCTGGTACGATATTGATTTTGGGGGAAGATAAGATGATCATTAGCAAAGTGTGACACATTTATTTGTACAGTTCTCCAGCTTTGAAGAGCATTGGTGGTTCACAGGCTTCAGGTCAGGTGCCCATTTCAAGTCATAATATAGTCATGTAAGTTAATTCCAATCTTATTTGATCCTAGTTTATTTTATTTTTAGATTTGTTGTAATCCTAGTTTCATCCTGGTTTAAGGCTGCATTGTGTAACTTTTCTGGTGGAGGGTCCATCAAATGTTTTTCTCCATGGAAATGTTTTGACTTTGTCTGGAATGTTTCACAGTATGGCATTAAACCTTTCTATCTTTATGGAGACCAAACCAGGCCAAGTTACAGGTCAGATCTGTGGAGAGGCAACCCCGCTCACAGTCAGATTACCTGTTTTTCTAGGTATTTTTGAGCTTTAAAACCACCTGTAATTGAATAAATGTAAGGTAGAGCTGTTTAATATCATACAGGGGAACATTCCAGGCAGAGCACTGACATCGCCATAGAAACAAGCAGATGACAGACCCCCCACCAGAAAAGTCACGTAATGCACCTTTAATCTAGTCCTGAGTCATACCTGTCTCCATCTCCAAAGCTCAAAATACTCTTTTCCACCTTGTGACATCATGAAGCCTTTATTTTGTTCAGTAGAGATTGACAATTCCAGGGTTATTCTAGTGAAGGTGCATGGAGTTTTAAAACACAGTGGAGCACTTCCTGTATTACCACATAACATCACAAGGTGGAACAAAGCGTTTCCCATTTGAGAGAAGAACTCAACGTAAAGATGCAGTGTGTTAAAAATGTGTGAATGAAACAAAACACAACTCCAGGTACGTTTGTGATGAAGAAACAACATTATAACATTGATTAGAAAATGGTGTAATACTACTATAGGCCCTTTAAGATTAGTTTAGTCTGGGATTTCTGAGTTGGAACTTGCTAGGTAGTTTGCTGCAGTCTGACTCAAGGTATGGGGTAAAATTCAGGTAAAAATGCCTGACAAAGCTGCTACTGTTCCTCCCTACAGCGGTGCCCCATATTAAGATAGGAGATAAGGACTGAATGAAGGGGAGAGCTGGGTTCATGTGTGTTGGAGGAGCAGACAGGGGCAATACTTGGCTCAGCCCGACCTCTGCTACTCAAATATTTGCCCTTTAACCTCAAAATGTCCAATGGAGGAGTGGAAAAATAGTCCAGTATCATAGTCCAGGGTTACATAAGTGAACCTGCTCTTCTGGAGATATCGAATAATACAAATAAACAGGACAAACGTGGTAGAAAACTGTTATGCAACATTTTGACTGTAATACTGATGTTACCTAGTCTGAATCGTGGCATTTTCTACATTTATAGACACTAACATCACGCTGGGGGTGTTCTAAATGTATCTCAATGGCATCATTTTCAACAGTTACCATGGTGAAATAATACACACATAAGCAAAACTTCCAAAAATGAAGAAAAAAAAAGAAGAAAAAACACAAAATGGATTTAAACAATACATTTTCAGGAGCCGTACAAGACTTTTTTAAGCGCACAAATCATCTCACCTTGTAGTTTCAACCAAGTCAGCTCTAGTAACTTGAATAACAGAGCTTCTAAGAGAGCAGTGCATTCAGTTAGCAGTATCAATACTATATTACTCCATTACACATTACACACATAGGCCTATTAGATTCTACATTAATCATTTTTTGGACATGTGGTAAGATAAAGTCATACAGGAGAAATCGGTGAAGTTGCACAAAGGCAAAGTAGTGGGAACTGAACCACAAACCTTCATATTAGTGGGCCAATTACTCTCACAGCTGAGCCAAAGTAAACACCAAGGCTAAATGGCATGGTTAGGCTAAATCAGCAATCGCCCACATTTATTCTTGTAAGGTCCAAACTAAACTTTTTTTTTTTTTTTCAGGGACCAGAGGAGGGGGACTGGGAGTTTAATAACAGCGCAACATGATTACCACCCCTAAGTTTAAAAATAAAGAGTTATTGCTTCTTTTTACCAGGTTCATTTGCACGATGTTTTCAGATTACACCACAAAGACATATGGTAGACTATAAAACAGAAATAAAATACACTGGTGTTGAGGCTCAGTTCATTTTTAGTGGCCTGAAAAAATCCATATCAGACCTAGGATTGTCAAAAGTATCAAAAATCAGATACAAAAACAAGTATCGAAACTAGATACTCATTTGAGCAGGAATTTATACCAAAAAATTCTCAGGACAGAAATGAACCTTTCCTGAAGCTTTAGAGTGATCTTGAGCTGTATCAGAAAAAAGTATAAGAGCACATGGGAATATAAAAGAAAGTACTACGATTTAAAGTTGAAAATCATATTCTATTGTCTAAATAAAGATAGAGATAATAGAGATAAAGAACCCTCATGGTATCGGTATTGAGCATCAAGTCTATTCCTTAGTATCTACATCAAATTGGAGATTTTAGTATCGTGACAACACTAGTGCTAGTCCTATTTACGATCACAGCTTGTTGATGTAGACTTTTCGCGCTAACTCTACCCAGTGTTGTGTCCAAATTGGTCCGAACGTTGCTTATTTTACCAGCAGTGTGAAGAGGGCCTTTGTTCTCGTTTTTTTCAGTGCACTGTAGCAGTCTACATCCACAGAGCCAGAGGTTGACAGCTCCCTTTAAACTACATGTTGTCCTGGTTTACCACAAGCTGTGTTGAACCAGCTGGAGCAGAGGCATTATAGTCTCCACTCCAACAGGAAAAACAAAACTTACTCCTTGTTCTTGGCAGTTTGCCCCTAGAAAAGCAAGGCACTCAATACAGAGCTTTTGAAGATAAGACTAAAGCGATTTTGAATGACTATTGTGGAAAAGAGAGAGATAGAGAGAGGATATAGAGAGAAAGGGACTGTAAAATGTAGCAGCAGTGATCCATCAGCGTGTTTAAAGAACTGCAGTTTCCAGTTAATCGACAACAACAATGGAGACCTATGGCTTCAGGCTTGGCTTCTGGCTGATTTAACATGCCTGTGCTATGGGAGAAAAACATACTACAATAGTCTGTGTCTTTTTGTCTTTTTGTGTGTCTGTGAATAGTATTAGAAGTGGTTTTGAAGTCTAAGACTATGTCTGAATGGGGAGGGGTCCGAATGCCCAGTTGGAGAAAAAGTAATGCACTCAAAATTTCCCACAATGCACCTTTAAAAGCAGTGGGCATCGGTGGTCACTAGAGCGGTCAGTATACAGTAGGCCACAATGCATTGAGAAAGCGGGAAAAACAACAGTGGACAGAGACACTTGTGAATGAAGCAGATAGAAGCGCTGGTTTATGGCGCTGTAGATCCTGATTATGAATAAAATCCTCTTAAATAAACCTTTATGGTGTAAACGTGCTCGTTTAATCGGTTCCTAGCATTAGTCGCTTACCTTAGTTTGAGATGTTAAATTAATTTTCATATCTCTGACAAAAAGCAAATAATCCAGTCTGTTTACGTGAAATCCAACGTAACAAAAACTTAGTCCATAAACACTTGTGTGCCAGTCTGATCTGATCATTATTTATGACAGAAATCAAGTTTTGTCTGAGTTTAGCTGACTTTTTTTTTCACCGAGACGCCAGAGTCACGTGACCCAAAAGCAGGGAGGGACTGGGACCAAAAAACAGCCCTGGACTTTTCCCCCACAAATAGACCAATGATGGGGGGACCTTTTCCAGAACGCGCAGATTGCCAGTCCGCCCCTGCCCAAAAGTAGTGAGCTGCGTGTCTGACTCCCTCTGTGAATGAGTGCACTATACAGAGTGTGCAGGACAAAAAAGCGAATGAGGGGTCAGGGGTCAGGGGTCAGGGTCGACATTTGGACTCTGTATCTGTGCCCGTGCTGTTCTCCAGTCCTCGTATTGTACAACATTGTGTGGTCCCAACCCAGAGGTGTAATCAGCTGAGATGCTGTGAGACCCATAATAAAAGTGTCAGATGGAGTGATCTTTATAATTTATGCCTTACGCTGACATCCCGCTGGAGGTGTTCTGCCTGTATGCCTGTGGCAGAATGTTCAGCAGTTACCATGGTGACGCAATGCACACATCTGCAATAACATGAGGCTTTCTTAAAGTATACCATCATGTTTGAAATAAAAAACGCAGCTAGCGCCATTTATCACTCTAACGCAGCGTGTGTGAGAGGTGGCCATGTGTTATGTGACCTCCCTCTCTCTCTCTCTTTCTCTCTCTTCTGTATTCTCTCCGGTCACAGAGGAATCCACAACTATCCTCTTGTCTCTGTTTTTCCACTGGACTGTCCCATTCTTCTGTGTTTGTATTCAACCCACTGATACTAGTGAAGCTTATCCAAACTGCAGAGATGAAGAGAGGAGGAGAGAGGGGGAAAGACGGGGAGAGAAAGGAGAGGAGGACAGAGGAGAAGGAGAGCAGGAGAGAGGTGGTGATGAAGAAAGGAAGAGAGAAGAAAGCGAAGACAGAGGAGGGGGGAGAGAAGAGAATGGAGGAGGGGAGAGGAGGTGGAGAGGAGGAGAGGAGGAAAGAGCAGAGAGAGAGAGAGAGAGGGGATGAGGAAGGAAAAGGAATTAAGAAAGGAGGAGGAGAAAAGAGTTGGTATGAAAGAGAGACTAGGCGAGAGGGTGTAGAAAGGAAAAGTAAAAAGATGAGGAGAAAGGTATAGAGAGGAGAAAGGAGAAGGAGAGAGAGGAGAGAGAAGATGACAGGAGAGAGAAGATGACAGGGGAGAGAAGATGACAGGAAAGAGAAGGTAGGAAAGAGAGAGGAGGGGGAGAGTGAAGGAGGGAGAGAGGGAGGAGAGACAGAACAGAGAGAGGAGGGAGGAGAGAGAGAGAAGAGAACAGAGAGGATGAGAGGAGGCGAGAAAGGGAGAGAGAAGGAGAGGGAACAGAGACAAAACAGAGAGAGGAGGGAGGAGAGAGAGAGAAGAGAACAGAGAGGATGAGAGGAGGCGAGAAAGAGGGAGAGAGAAGGAGAGGGAACAAAGACAGAGCAGCGAGAGAAGGGAAGAGAGAGAGAAAAGAACAGAGAAGATGAGAGGAGGCGAGAAAGAGGGAGAGAGGAGAGGGAACAGAGACAGAGCAGTGAGAGAAGAGAGGAAAGAGAGGACAGAGAAGATGAGAGGAGGAGAGAGAGGGAGAGGAGAAGAGGGAACAGATACATAAAGAGGAGGGAGGAGAGTTGAGCGATACCATCTGGATCTCAGATATAACAGAAAGACTAGGTGGGCTTGTCATACCAGAATATTCACTGTTTTACTCTGAATTTGGCTGTAGCTGCACATGATCTGAGAGTTTTGATTCATATTTTACACCTAAATAACTTCATATTTAAAAGCTTCACCTTACTTAATATTGTCTGGTTAACTTTAATTAATTATTATAGTTTCAGGTTTTAAAAGACTTAATTGGCAACAGCAGGAATATACTAGTGGATCTCACTCTTTAAACGAACCGAATACATTTCCCTCTAATTTGTTTGCATTTTTATAGACTGTATATGTTTTTTACACTGCTTAAAGGTTCTATATACGTAACATTGACTCTCGTGAGCTTTAAACAATGTTACAGTGTTGTTACCTCTTCAAAAACAGACCTGGAGTTGTGTTTTGTTTCGAGTAATCCTGGATTTTCTGTTTGTCTGCATCCCCAGAACTCAAAACGCTCTGTTCCACCTTGTGATGTCATGAAGCGGTAGTTTTCAAGTTAACAGCTTCTTTTTACCTCTAGTTCAGTAGAGACTGGCAGTTCCAGGGCTGAAATCATCCAAATGATTCCAGTGAAGGTTTATGGTGTTTACAAGGTTCACAAGGTGGAACAGAATGTTTTCTATTTGAGAGAAGAACTCAGCCTAAATCTGCAGGGTTTGTGTGTTAAACATGTGTGGTGAGGAAACAACATTATAACAGATCAGAAAATAGAGAAATATGGGCCCTTTAATACTGAACCAACACAAGAATCAGCACAGAAGCAAAGTCTGTGACCTGAGTGAGAACTTTGTGCACAAAACCACATATTTGGCAGTTAGTTTTATTTAAATAATTATTACTGTAGTGCAGTTTTTTTTTTTTTTTTTTCAATAGTGCATAATGTAAAAGAGTAAACACACTCTCAGTTTGAACTATTTTAAACAGATCTGAGCCCGGGTCTTTTTTCTCTGCGATCAGTTTGTTGTTAAAATGCGTTTGGCTCCTGTCACATAAATAAATATTAAAAGTATTTTGAACGGCTCTTTGACATGAACAGATGTCCCACGAAAGATCTGAAAGTCCCATCACTAGATCATACTTAAAGATGCACTGTGTAACTGCTTGTCTCCATGGAGATGTGCCTAGAATGTTCCACAGTATGGCCGTAAACTTAAATCTCCAATTGAGACTGGCAAGACAAATAACAAGTTAGATTTGTGGAGTAACGATCCCACTAAGAATGGATATTTGAGCAATAAATACACCTGTAGTTGAATAAATGCAAGACAGATTAGTTTAATGCCATACTGTGGACAATTTAAACCAAACCATCTCCATGGAGACAAAACAGTTACCCGCTTGTTTCTATGGAGATGCCATTGCTCTGCCTGGAATATTCCACAGTATGACATTAAACAGCTCTGCCTTACATTTTATTCAATTACAGGTGGTTTTACAACTCAAAAATACCAAGAAAAACTGTGAGCGGGTCGCCTCTCCACAGATCTGAGCTGTAACTTGGTCTGGTTTGGTCTCCATGAAGATAGAAAGGTTTAATTCCATACTGTGTAACATTCCAGACAAAGCAACAATATCTCCAGGAAGAAAAGCATTTGACGCAGTCTCCACCAGAAAAGTTACACAATGTACCTTTAAACAAATATTGCAAAGCTATATAACATTATTATGGGGTTAACTGCAGTAATTTATTGTGTTAAATTGATTTTGAATTGTATGCTAGCTAAATTACACATTTTATTAGTCCAAAACACATCAGTAACTCTTGGCTTTTGAATATGCACAGACATAATTGTTCCATTAAAAAGACCTTGGCAGGCATGTTATAAAATGTGTCGACGTGCAGTATTAGATGCTTTTACAGCTGTCACTTCTGTATTTTTGTATTGGAAATAATACAAAAAGCACTTGTCTCATAATTTTGCTGTTGTGCTAACCTGAGAATGGGGACAGTGATGGATGGGGGACTTCTGTTTCACCATTTTAGACTCAAATCGCCTGAGAGAAACCTTTGAAAATGAAACATATGTCCTTGCATTTAAAAAAAACAAGGTCTGTTAAAAGGGCTGTATCCAATTTTCCTAGTAAAATAAAGGTTGTTTTGACCCATGTAGCATATATAGGCCTATTTTATTGATCGCAAACCCAGAAGTATAGCATTGTAAAACTTATATCTTGCTGTTAATTAATAAACATGATTCTTTGTTGTTTTTGGCTTACAAAAAGTAATTAAAGTGCCCATACTACGCTATTTTCTGTTCTAATGTTGTTTCCTCATCACAAACAGACCTGGAGTTGTGTTTTGTTTCACTCACATGTTTAACACACAAACCCTTCATATTCAGGCTGAGTTCTGAACTGAAAACACTCAATTTTGTGTAATATCGGACCTTTAATAATGCAGCTGCACTATTCCAAACACATCCAGGTGCAGTAAACTAGTCCATCTCATATATGGGCCAAATCACTCCTGGTATCACTTCCATAAGGGCCGAATCAGGTCAAGTTTATTGGCATGTTTTAAATGGGGAAATTCTTCTTGCAGTGCGCCTCAAGGACTCCAAGATGTTACTGCCAAAACAATGAAAACGGCACTTAAGGATTTTGAAGTGAGGATGTTTACAGATGCACTGCACTGCTCAGGGTCATGTGTTCAAAAGCTGTTATGGTCAAAGTGTTTCCAGGTCAAAGTTCAAAATGTTTTCTCGTAACTACCTTCATTTATCAAAATCTGACCCATTTCTGTTAAAGGGCCCATATCACACTATTTCCTGATCAGTGTTGTTGTTTCCTCATCACAAACACAACTGGAGCTGTTTTGTTTCATTCACACATGTTTGACACACAGTTTTTCTCTCAAACAGAAAACACTTCTCCTTGTGATGTCATGTGGTAATACAGGAGGTGCTCCACTGTGTTTTTAAACTCCATACACCTTTGCAAGAATCATCTGGATAATTTCAGCCAATCTCTACTGAAGTAAAGGTAAAATGTAGCTCTTAACCTGAAAACTAACCCTTCATGACATCACAAAGTGGAACAGAGCATTTTAAGCTTTGAAGATGTAGACAGGCTAATAATAAAGGATTATTTAAACATGTGTGAATGAAACAAAACACAACTCCCGGTCTGTTTTTGATGAGGTAACAGCATTTTAACATTACTAAAAGCTCACAAGAGGCAGTTTTGCACAATATACGACCTTTAAAGATACAGTATGTAATTTTCTGTCACCAATATAGAAATAGAAAGTTAAAATCATACTTTCTGCATAGATATGTTTACCGTGGAAGATTGTAGCAAAGGAACAACATTTCCATGGAGACAAGCAGAATGAAGCCCTTTTCCAGGTCAAATACGAGTCAGGTTTATGGAGATGCAAGCCCACGCAGAGTAAGGACACATGTTTATCTCTGTTTTCAGTGCAATAAAACAAACAAACAAACAAACAAACAAACAAACAAACAAACAAACAAAAAACTTATAAACAACTATTAAGGCTTAATATATGTAATTTCATTGGCTAAAAAGTTACATAGTGTGGCTTTAAATAGTTACTAAGCCTGAATCTTTCTTAATAAACTGTTTACTAATTATGAATTAAGTCTTTGTGATTTATTAAGTCTAATTAAGTTAGTAGCATGTAGTTATTATGAAGTGGTACTTTTTTCATTTTAATTTAATTTAATTTATTTTTCAGGATAAATGTTACACAGTAAGGCTTTAAAGATTTGAGATACGATATGAAACATAAGGTAGAAATTGCTCATCCATCTAATGTCCTTTTCAAACGACCCGATAGATAAAAGGAACATACAGATATACAAAGTTTAAGGTGATAAAAAATTATGTTTTTAGTTTTATTGTCCCTCCCAGCAGTACAGTTTAGTTTCATGTGCGGTGATACGGTCCAGGTGAGACGACCCCACTGCGCCTCCGCTCTGAAAACACACCGTCTGTTTGTACAGTTCAGGACAGTGGACTCGAACGCAGCTCTTTTATATTATGGTCCATGTGGTTTACTCTTCCACTGAGAGCAGCGACGTCCAACTGTGCCGTGTCAGTAGAACAAGATGAATGAGGGAGAGGATTCAGGTCAGAGCCAGTGACTGACAGCTGCACTGATTTACCGACACATGCCAATATTACCAACCAATCAGCTGTCTGCATTAGGGCTGGGAATCAAAATCACGATTCGATACGATACGCTTTACATGGCTCACGATAAGATATTATCATGATATGGCGATACATGGGATAATCGATGTGATAGTCTGATATGCTGCTAAACCAAATACATTTGCGCAATAACATTTCTGTTTTAAACCACTACTTGCACAAAATTAATCTAAAATACAACAATTTTATTTAAAAAACAGTGACTATGTCAAAGGTTTTGCATAAACACTAAATAAGCAACAAAATTGTAGTTCGATCACAAAAAAATTGCTAAAAGATACAAAAAATACTCTTAATAATAATATATTGATAAAGCATCCCATAATAACTATTCTGTATCACCAAATTTACTATGACGATATATCGACATTTCAATATGTTTGCATACATATTTAAAGGTACATTATGTGACTTTTCTCGTACGGGGTTGCCATCTGTTTGTCTCCACGGATAGTTTGCCGTGACATGACGCTGGGGGTGTTCTGCATGTGTGTGTATGGCGGAATCAGTTCATCAGTTACCACGGTGACACAATGCACACATTAGCAAACACAGCCAAATATGTTTTTAGATCAAGAAAAAAAATTAAAAATGGATTTAAACAGTAAAAATCAGCTTCGTTATGGTCAGATTGTGTTAAAATACAGCTCAGATTAAAGTCTAACAAAGCCTCAGACAGAGCATGCCTACAGTTAGCATCACACCTCCAGGGAATGTTGATGAGATCAGCCGTCAGGTGTCATTCGGGTGCTATTCTGACCTGTAACTAGGCCTGGTTGCATCACCTACTGGTCTCCATGACGATAGATAAGCTTATTGTCATTCCAGGTAAAGTTACACAGTGCACCTTTAACCCAAATGAGATTATAAAATTGTTAACGGTGGCAACATGACAATTTTAGAGTGTCAATTACTGCGTATTTAAGCAATAATACGCACACAATAGTTAAACAAAATATACTTTAGTCTCCTGATAATACTTTAAACCATTTGAGTTTGTTTTTTTTCAGTACACTCACTGATTTAGAAAACCAAACTGTCTTCTACCATTCTCTTGTTAAATATATCTGTCTTCTCCCATCTCCACACATGGCCGTCATCTCCACAGGTGGTTCAGATTTGAGCCACGTGTTTACAATTTGCTCAGTCAGTGTCAGTGCCATCGAAGAGGCTGGAAACAATTTACTATACGAAATCAGCTATAGAGAGACAACGCGCCCATCCAACCTTCAGTGTGGAAAATGCATTAAGTTCAAGTACATCTCAAAAGCAGCTGCTGTGATCCAGAGCAAAGGGAGACAATAAACAACTGGGGGTTTTTGTAGGTACTCGCAGAACTTTGAAAATGTGGAAACTCTAAAATAGTCCATAAGGAAGTCAAAGTATTTACAGCGTGAAACAGGACGGGTACAGTGTCAGTCCTGTGAGTTTGATAGGGAAAACTACGGACTTTGAGGAGGGCATAAGTTACATAAGTTACATTAAAGCCACAGTGTGTAACTTTTTAGCCGAAAAAATAGACTAAAATATTGAAAACACTGAAAATTTGCATTGAGTGGGCTTGCATCTCCACAAACGTGACTCTTATTTGAGCTGGAGGAAAACCTTCTGCTTGTTTTTATGGAAATGTTGTTTCACAATATGGAATTCAACTAATTTATCTCCATGGAGAATGTTCCGAAATATGGCTTCAGCTTTCTATTTCCAGATGAAAGTTACAGACTGTGCCTTTAAAAGTTTAGGTTATATTTATTTGAGAAACTTTGAAAGAAATTTTACTTCCAAAAGTTACTACTTGAGTGATCTATTTTCTGAGTAAAGCTTTGGTTATTCCATCCACTGAGTCTTTAAAGGAGCACTATGTAACTTTTTTTTAAATAATTTCCCTTGTGGATCAATAAAGCTTATCTAAATCTAAGTCTAAATCTAAGTTTTCTGGTTAAAGATCCGCCCCTGCTTTTCTCCATGTTATTGCTTTGCCTTTTTTGCATTCTTACATGTGAGCAGGGTCACCTCCCCACAGATCTGACTTGTAACTTGACCTGGTGGTGACTCCGGAGATAGAAATACGTCCAAATATCCTTTTTACTCTTTAGTTATTTCAATCAGTACCACAGTAACAGTAAGTCTTGCTCTTAATTTTGGCCCACTGACCTCTGGCTGCAGGTATTTGAAGCAGGTTTTATGGGGGTTACAGCCAAGCGTAATATCCTCCCTTTAAAGAAAAAGACTGTAAAGACTGAAAGAAAAGACTGTGAAAAGTCACACACACACTACACTCAGATTGATTTGTGGTTTTTCCTCTGAAGATGACCTGCAACTAAAGCGATAGTCAAGGTTATATGGAAGCTACTATTGTCCTAAAGTGGTTCAACGTCACATTTTTACCCTTGTGCTTATTCAAAGTAAATAGTAATAATAGAAGTAGAAGAACATAAAGGAGCTCTTCTCTCAAACAGAAAACGCTCTGTTCCAACTTGGGATGTCATGTGGTGATACAGGAAGTGCTCCACTGTGTTTTTAAACTCTGTACACCTTCACTAGAATCATTTGGTCAGTTTCAATCCTGGAATTTCCCATCTCTACTGAACAAAAGGTAAAAGCACAACAAAACAAAAGGGAGCTATTAATCTGAAACCTAAAAAACATGCACCAGGGACTACAGGTGGAAATTAGCTCTGATGCTACAACCTGCACAACGCATCTCTCCTGTTAAGGTTAATGTAGATTGTGCACTGTCCCTGTCTCATAAATAAATTAAATACATAAGGTGGAACAGAGTATTTGGAGCTTTGGAGATACAGACAGCTTAATAATGCAGGATTACTGTGTGAATGAAACAAAACACAACTCCAGGTGTGTTTTTGATGCGGTAACAACATTATAACCTGACTAAAAGCTCACAAGAGTCAATTCAGCGTAATATAAGACCTTTAAACTGTATACATCTCGATTAAAAAAAGATTAAAATGCATGTAGAACACCTCCATTGACTTCTCCTTGTTAATATGAGGCATTCATCACGTCTTCCTGAGTTCCCTCCTCCACTGACACGACCACATCTGTTCTGCGAGTCCTACAGCTATAATTACGCTTCATATCAGACATTCACAGACACATAATACTACGCTACACTTCCCCATACACATTTTTCTGAGCGCCAATTACCACAAGAACAAGGAAAAACATGCTTCCAACACCTGCAGTTTTGACTATACCTCAGCTGGTTGGGTTTATTTAAAATGATAAGTTATTTAAAATTGTAATAATGCTATAATTAGTCTACTTTCATGTTTAGACCACTGGGTTTATAGAGCATAACTCAACTTCTTAGCCTGGTGTGGTTCTGGTTTAAAGCTGCATGGTGTAACTGTTCTGGAGGCTTGTCTGCTTGCTCGTTGTCATAGAGATGTTATTTGCGTTGCCTGGAATGTTCCATTGGTATGACGTAGCATTTATTCAATTACGTATGTGTTTTATTGCAAAGAAAATACCTTGAAAAACACGCATTCTCACTGGAACTAGGCTTGCCTCTCCACTGATCTGACCTGTACCTCGGTCTGGCGTCGTTACCTGCTTGTTTCCATGGAGAAAGATAAGTTTAATGCCATGCTGTGGAACATTCCTTGCAAAGTAATGACATCTCCATTACTTCAATATTTGCTCTTCATTTAACTTTGGAAGAGTTTACTTTGAGTGTGATCTTATTTAATATTTAGTCCGGGTTTAATCCTGGTTTAGTCCAGGTTTGGATCTGGTTTAGATCTATCTTAAATACATTACTGCAGATTTGTTTTAGTACTAGTTTATAGTTCAGTCCCTATTGGTCAACTTTGCAAGCCAATTATTTTCTAAGGTAGCACTTGAATTACCATAAAACATTTGGAAAACCCTGTGTTTTCAGTTACGTCATATTTTGGAAATCTAAGAGGGAAACGTGTAAATCTCCAGAGAGCTGAACATGCCAACCGCCGAACCTTTTGCTGAGCTGTCAGATTTAAAATAGTGTTGTGAAAAATGACCTTTGCGCACAAGGCCGGGGGAAACTTTGACCATGTTCAGCTCTGAAACACACACTGCCCCGCGAGCAGATGTGACCCAACCAGACCACAGCTGAACACGAGAAAGAGCCACGTTTCCAATGGAGACTTACAACTGTACAGTGAAATACAACCAGTGAGCGAAATACATCAGCTAAGGCAGGGAAAGGCTCCGTGGCGTTTGTATTCAGGGTTAAAGGAGCTGCACGTGGTTTTTACTGTCTTAAAAACATGAAAAACAAACGTGAAAATCCAAAAGTTATTCCTCGCTCACCTTATGCATTCTGAGTATCCGAATTATTCACCACAATGAATTTATAAGCACTTTTCCGATTGGAGTTTTGCAATCAAAGTAATGCTAACAACTAGCATGCTAACACAGCACACTTCCTGACATTCGCACGTTGATTTGGCTGTTTTATGTAACATTTCCGGAAGAATGTCCACTATGTGCGCTTTTCTCGCTTTTCTATGCCTTGAATGTTCCACAGTACGGCATTAAATTTGTGCGTCTCCATGGAGAGAAGCAGACGACACCACCTCTTTTTGGTTTGGTAAAAACTCTTTAACTCTTTAACAGTAAACTGAAGTGTCTTGCCTAAAGACACAAGGGCAAAAAACACTTCTGGACCCACTGTTCAACAAATCCTACCTTACAATATAATACATAACAAGATACATGAATTATCTTTTGTCCAATATCAAAAATCCACTTTAAAATGAGCCAGACTTAACTTTCCTTGTACGCCAGTGTGATTTTGAGCTGAGTCAACCCTGGCCCGGAGCGGAGGAGCCCGGAGCCAGTTCACTGTGATGTTGTGGTCTGCAGATTTTTCCCTTTTGGCAGCGGAGCGTCCATTTAAAACCCCTCCACTCAAACACAGCCCTGGATTTGTACAAATGACGGCAGAAGAGGATTTTGTGAACTTCAGCTTCACTGGACTGAGATAAAATGCAGATTCAAGCTATTTTTCTTTTATGGAATTTTTATGGAAACACAACAAGGCGAAATAATGACGCATGATAAAGTGGATTCTAGTCTGTCTAACTTTAATCTTTTGCTGGTGGTTGTAAATACACGTCTTATCTAAAGGATGTGAGATCGAGACCATATTTATTGATACTTTGCAGCGACGTCAGGTTGAGGGTGTTGCTGCAGGTATGTCTATGGTAGAATGTTCAGCAGTTTCCATAGCAAACATTGCCAATAAAAGTTTTGATTGAAAGATTGTCTGAAAAACAAACAAACAAAAAAGAAAATAACTAAATAAAACGGAGACTCAAGAAAACAGATCAGATCTAGGGAGAGATGACCCTGCTGACTGTGAGAATAAATGTTTTGAAGGCCATAGTGTGGAACATTCTAGACAAAGCAACACTATCTCCATGGAGACAAGCAGGTGACGGACTCTACAACAGAAAAGCTACATAACGCACCTTTAAATAACAGTTTATCAAAAGTAAGTAAGCAAACAAATCGTAATAATAGGCTATTTTAACATAACATTCAATATTGAGTGTTCTATAATGCATTTCTATAATGTTCAGCAATTTCCATGGTGACGCAATGCACACATTAGCAAACACAGATGATGATGATGATGATTTAAAATTGTCTGAAAACTCAAGAAAAAATACAAAATTGATTTAAACAGCACATTTTTAGGAGCCTGTAATCAATACAGCCCAGATTAAAGTCTAACTCAAATAACAGGGCTTTTAACAGAGCAGTGCTTTCAGTTAGCGTCACACCCCCAGGGAATGTTGATGACATCAGCCGCAAAGTATCAATAGGCTTCTTGTATTACGCCATAGTTTATAAGGGGGAAATATTTTTGATAATTGGGGAAACGACATTTACAACAAAGTGTAATTTGTTGTGGTGGCACTGTGGGTTTTCTGAGCAATAAAACAAACGGGTGGAGAGTTTTGTCGACTATTCCACTTTTAAATACGTCAGGTTTACATCGCTACTAAACGAAATGACATTTGCGAGAAAAGGGAAGCGTAAGGAGTCAGAAATTCAGCTACTTGCAGTTGTAAAGTGTAAATCATACAACTGAACACAAAGTCAAAACCGTAGCTTCCTGAGAGTAAGAGCCAGACCGAGCCAGACTAACCAGCGATGTTACAGTGAAGAGATGAATCTGCGCCAAAACAACTTTCCATTCAATCTTCCATCGACTTTTAACCACTGAGCTACTTTTACAGGCTACGCTGGGCTACCGCGTCAGTGTTACTGGTGTAAGAAGCTGGTCATTTTGTCATATTCATACACAGATTTTTATATTTACACGGAAACAAAAAGTTAAAACCAGACTTTGGAACATTCTCCATGGAGGTTGCTACGTTTTATGACATGGACACAAGCAGTGAAGCCCTCCTCCAGGCCTCCAAGTAAGAGTTAGGTTTGTGGAGATGCAAGCCCGCTCACAGTAAGGATGCATGTTTTTATTTCAGTTTTGTGCAATGAACAACCAAAAAAAACAACAAAATGCTTTTATTTTGGTGTATTTTTTGTCTAAAAAGTTACATGCTGTAGCTTTAAAGAGCCTCTATTACACAAAATTTAGTCTTTTGAACCTAAATACGCAGGGTTTGTGTGTTAAACATGTGTGAATGAAACAAAACACAACTCCAGGTATGTTTGTGATAAAGAAACATTATAACATAGATCAGAAGATAGTGTAATATGAGCCTTTTAAACAACTTTGCATTATTCAGTTGTCATGGAAACATACACTCGTTTATTGAGAACAATCAACTTGATTCACCATTGACCACCCAGTCACAAGTATTTAAACAGATCTGAACAAAAAATAGTCAAAGAAAGAGGGGAGAGTTCTTAGCAAAACATAACTAAGCAATAATGAACTGTATTAACTGTCACCCCATTAAATCCACTTCTTCTGTCCAAAAACCTGTCTTCTTCCAATTACTGCCATGTTTTCCCCATTCTTATAACACGCTCCTGTTCTTTCCAAGTCCAATAAAACTAACATGTCTTTTTCGTTCTAGCCAAGACTCCGTTCTGTGATAAACTACAGAATCCTGGTGACAGCCCGTGCGCACAGGGCTAAAACCGAAGAGGTGTCTAAGATCTGCTGCAAAACAATACAGCACTGTTTTGTTTTGGGGGGTTTTCTTGGTCCGTTTTGGTGAAAGAAGTTGTTGAAAGGAGCAGAGAATGAAGCTCCACTCAGTCTGGACTTAGCTTAAGCGCTAACTGTTGACAAGTCAGACAAAAGAGACAGAAAGCAGTTCTGTTCTCCGTGCATTTGAGAATAGAGGAGTGTTTGAAGTGTGTATCTTGGCTGTTAAGTGAGCTTTTCTGTGGGTTAAAGCTCTACTGTGGAACTTTTCAGGTGGAGGGTCTGGTTTTTGTTTCAATCAAGAAATTATTGCTTTCCACAGTGTCACATTATTAAAGTGATCTATCTCCATGGAGACGCACCAGGTTAAGCTACAATTAAACACATATGAAGTTATTGAGTGAGCTATTAAAGATCTACTGTGGAACTTTTCAGGTGGATGATCTGCTTCTTTTTACAGTGGACAAATTGTTGTTTTGCCTTAAATGTTACACAGTATGGCATTAAACTTCCATGCAGATGCCACCAGGCCAAGTTACAGGTAAGATCTGTGGAGAGTCTTACATTTTTAATGGCTAAATTTACATGTTACAATTACGTCTTAGCTATTCACTGAGCTATGGGTTAAAGCTGCACTGTGGAACTTTTCAGGTGGAGGGTCTGCCGCCTTCCTGTTTCAGTGGAAAAATTGTGCTTTGCCTTGAATGTTCCACAGTATCACAGTGTTAAACTTATCTCCATGGAGACGCACCAGGCCAAGTTACAATTACATGGGATATTTGCAGTGTGTATCTCAGCTCTTCTATGAGTTAAAGCTGCACTGTGGAACTTTTCAGGTGGAGGATCTGCTACGTTCTTGATTCTTTGGAGAAGTTGTTGTTTTGCTTGGAATGTTCCGCAATATCACATTACGCCAGGCTGAGGTACCAGTAACATCTGTGGAGAGGCAACTCTGCTATAAATAAAACTGTAGTTATTACAAAGCGTTACGGTTTAATGCCGTACTGTGGAACGTTTTCAAGCTACTGTTATTTAAGAAATAACATCTCCATAGAGACAACAAGCACATGAAAAGTTACACACTGCAACTTCAAGCAAAACAAGACTTATTTAAGAAAGAACAAAGTAAATAAAGCAGGGTAATACCAGGTGTTACAGATGTTGTGCAGTTGTTTGCTCGGGGACAATAGAGCAGAGTGGGACCAAACTCATACTTAAACCTGGAGGTGTAGGCGGTGTTTCTGAGTCTACACAGCTGAGGACCACCTGAACATCAACAAATAAACAGGGACACAGAGTGACGCACTACACCCACACGTGAAGAACAGCTACCAGCACACGTCACAACATCGGCTGTGCAACTGGAACTGTCTGTCTCAGAAAATAAGACGAATCAAACTTGACCGCTTCACCTCTGCTCTAGATACATCCAATAACTGATACCCTGCAGTGACATCATGCGGGGGTGTTCTACACGTATCTCTGGTAGCAGTTACCACAGTGACACAATGCACACATTAGCCAAACACAGCCAAAAATATTCTGAAAACATACAAAATGGATGTAAACAGCCTGATGAATACGAGCATTCATGGTTCTGTTTAGAGTTTGACTTTCAGAGTGACTAACAGAAAAACTGCTGGCTAATGCTATATATATAATTTTATGTTTGAGACTTGTTTAACAGCTCAAATCAGCTCACCTGTTGTAGTTCCAACCAAATCGGCTCTTTCTGGTCAGATTGTGTTTGCTCATTAAAGCATAACTTGAATAACAGAGCTTCAGACAGAGCAGTGCTTTCAGTTAGCTTGTGGATATGGATAATCGCTATGGCAACGGTGCAAATTTTCCCTCATTCTCAAACCCACAGATGGAGCCAGTTCTGAGTATTGTGAAATTGTTTTAAAGTGATCCTTCACTGTCTTCTGCCAGTACAAACCCGGAGCCTGTTGTGAAGAGGAGAGGAGCTGATGTGAGGAGCTGATGTGAGGAGCTGATGTGAGGAGCTGATGTGAGGAGCTGATGTGAGGAGCTGATGTGAGGTCTGTGACACACAAACAGGACCCGGGCTCTTCAAACATTTAACTCACATTTAAGCTTCAAGTGTCTGAGCTCAGACTGAGACAACAGAGCCGATGTTTACAGAGACTCTGTGGGGAAAACCAGGGAACCAGCAGCACCCACCAACCACACAGAGAGAGGGAGAGAGAGAGGGAGAGAGGGGAGAGGGGGAGAGGGAGAGAGAGAGAGGGAGAAAGGGGAGAGAGAGAGAGAGAGAGAGAGAGAGAGAGAGAGAGAGAGAGGGAGAGAGGGGGAGAAAGAGAGAGGGGGACACACAAAGAGAGGGGGAGGAGGAGAGAAAGAGAGAGGGGAGAAAGGGGGAGGGGAGAGGGGTGTAGAATAAAAGGGAGAGGAGGAGGGAGAGAGAGAGGAGGACATTAGAAAAGGGGAGAGAGAAACAGGGTGGGGGGATGGAGAGGGAGAGAGCGGGCAGGGAAAGATAGAGAAAAGAGAGGGGGGGCAAAGAGAGATCAGGAGAGGAAGAGAGAAACAGAGAGACAGAAAGAGAGGGAGGGGAGAGAGAGAGACAGAGAGAGAGTGAGAGAGAGAGAGAAAGAAGAGGGGGAGAGGAAGAGAGAGAGAGTGAGAGAGAGAAAGAAGAGAGGGTGGAGCGATAGAGAGAGAAAGAAAAGAGGGGGTCAAACAGAGAGGGATAGAGAAAGAGAGATGGTAGGAGAGAGAGGAAGACGAGTAAGAAGAAGAGGGGGAGTGGGAGATATAGAGAGAGGGAGAGATAGAGACAGAAAGAGAGTGTGTGAAAGAGGGAGGTCAGGAAGAGGGCAAAACACAGGAGCTGAACTGTGTGACCTCCAGTAATCCCCTACTGTTGTTTTAGATCAGGCTTCGTTTATTATTGAACAGGAGAAAGTAGCAATGGTTTTGTCTACCTGCAATGGAAGGTCAGAGTTCAAGAAGTTGTGATTACTTTATGGAGGTTTGGAAATAATACAGAAAAGTTACAAAAAATAACACAAACCATAATCTTAACTGAACGATTTTGCTGTAAAAATAACTGCATTTAAAGGGCCAATATTATGCAAAATTTGTTGTGTTTTGTTTCATTCACACATGTTTGAATAACCCTCAAAACGCTCTGTTCCACCTTGTGATGTCATGTAGTGGTAGTTTTCAAGTTAACAGCTACATTTTACCTTTAGGGATTGGCAGTTCCAGGAGTGAAACGATCCAAATGATTCTAGTGAAGGTGTGTGGAGTTTAAAAACACAGTGGAGCACTTCCTGTGTCACTACACGACATCACAAGGTGGAACAGAGTGTTTTCTGTTTGAGAGAAGAACGGAAAAGCCGGAGCAGTGGTATACTAGTATTTATGAATGAATGAACGAATGAAGAAATGCATTTTTCCACAAACCTGTCCACACTTTGGAATCCCGTTATTAAAAACAAGCCCCCGCAGGCCCTGTACATCTGTGTGAGACACGATCTGCACCACAGACACAAACAGAGATAAGTTAAAACTTGACTCTATTAAAACCACAACGCGCTCTGTTATGTCACTGTTGTACTTGAGGCGAGATCTGTGTCAATTCAAACAAAACATGCTGTAAAATACATCTGTTTTGGTTACAAGATTGATGTAATAAAAGTACATTGCTTTTGCTGTAATGCTCGTGCCTGTTACATCCATTTTTTTCTGTTTTGCCAAAGAGATTACAGATGAAAACTCTGGCATATTTACTTCCTTATCTTGTACTAACACAAGTTAATTAAAGCGCATTGACCCATATTTAATAAATAAACATAAACATGCTTGTGTGACTCACTATCTTTCATGTCTTAGTCTAATGCTTGTTACATAAAGCCAGTGATAACATTTAAGAAAAACTAATCAATATATTTTAATAGATAAAAACGTGGAATTCAATCTTAAAAAGAATGGTAAATTGTCAGCAGCTTTGAGAACCAAAACGTTGCTGTAAAAATAAAAATACACTTGAATGCTAACGTCTGTACGTTGCTTGTCCATACCATATCTATAAAATAAATTATTACTAAATTAAATGAAAAAATAAAATGTATCTACTGTACTGTTCTGTAAAAAAAAAAAAAATAAATAAAAAATCCAGATTTTTTATTTTTATTTTTTTTTAACAAAACCTGTCTGAAAAAAGTTGCATTAATGTTCAAATCAAGTCTGTATATTTGATTGTCCATTTCATATCTATTAAATGAATGACTATATCTATGTCTATTAAATGAACTAATTTGAACTAAAAATGTCATGAAAAAAAACAAAAAAACAAAAAAAAAACCAACAACCTACAATTAATGTTAAAATCAAGTTTGTATACTTGCTTGCATTGACTATTTAACAAATTATTACTTCACTAAAATGAAAAGCATCTTCTGTACTGGAACAATTATATATACAGTAGTTCCCTTTTTTTTTTTTTTACAATTTTCATGTAAAATTTGAACAAAAATAAACAAAAACAGCAACATTAATGTTAAAATCAAGTACCTATATTTGCTTGTCTACCATATAATTAATTATTACTCACTAAAATAAAGCATCTTCTGTACTGTAATAATTATATATATTTCCTCTTTTCTTTTTTTTTTCACATTTTTCCTATTACATTTGAACAAAATCTGAAAAAAAAAAATTGTAAAAATTTTTGCTGTAAAATTTGAACTAACTCTGTCTGAGATTTACAATATTTCAACATATTTGTTTTTACTGTGTGTGAAATGTCCTGTCATTAACACCTGGTACAACAGCACTACCTTGTCTCCTTATGAGTCAGCACAGATCAGACTCTCCATGACTTCACTTACAGCTCAAACTCACAGACTCTCTCCTGTTCAGCTTCATCACAAATCCCATAATTTCATCCATAAACACCTGCTTCAAAGTCAGGAAGTCTGCCTCTACCACAAACAAAAACACAACATTTTATGTGAACTAAAATGAACCTCTGATGATGCTTAAACCCCAATGACGAGGGCAGGAAGGGCAGAGGAGCAGTACATAAGCTCCACTGTTCACTTTCCAAGTTTTCAGCAAAATATTTGAAGTAGCAACCACTGAACGACCTTTCCTCGCATCCAAGGAAATACTGACAATGTTAATACAAGAAAATAGTCGACTGGACAAAAATGTGTTAAACTACAGCCAAATGATTTGCGTTTGTGTTGTAAGCTGGACTTGCTCAACAAAAGGTCTCTGATCCTGGTGTTTTTATTTCACTATTTTGTCCGTAAATAAATTCCTATTTCTAATATGGAACTCAGCTCCAAATTTGCTCTCTTACTGCTAGCCTCAGTGAGCTTAATTTGACTGGAGCTGAACGAAGTCACTTAGTCCACTTCTTTATACAGTCCATGGTTTAAACATTAGCTTTCTAGTTATAATACGACCATGTTACTGTTAGATTAAATTCACTTCCACTGCCAGTTCAGTCCTTGTTATCTTGGCCTATGTCATGATAGATGTAATACTCCCTACAACTGGACCGCACTAGACTGGAATGGACAACACTATCACAGTGTGTTGAGGGATCATTTCTCTGGGTGCTGGATGTACTTTACTGATATAAATAAACTCCCCCTGTGTTAGAAATCCAGCTTCTTCTCTTCAACTCTCGGGCTACTACAATTTATTCTACAATCTTAGGCTAGTCTTGGTCAGAACAACCTTAGCTGGAGGATTTAACCTATGGTGCACATTTTGGTTTGAAACGTTTTGGAAACCCACCAAGACAGAGGAAGAACATGCAAACTCCACACAGAAAGGCCTGGGAGTCAAACCTGGAACCTTCTTGCTATGAGGAGATAGTTCTAGCTATTCAGCCACTACCAACTACACTTTTGCTACTCCTGTACTCTCACACAGTGTTTCAGAAAGAACCAGGGTTAAATCTGGAGCCAGATCTAATGCTTTAGGGGCTTTTAAGTTTCCTCATTAATACTATGGTGAAAGATGGAGAGATTCATTATCAGAAAATAACTACAAACAAATGCGTTTCATCCCCAAAGCATGTCAGCATCTGCAGATCGGAGCAGGAGAGCCACATTAAAGAAAGAGTCATTTATAAAGAAAGACTCTGAGATGGAAAATAAAGACTGTTAGGCTTCAGTGACTTCAATGAAACAACAGTGAAATGAGCTGTTAGTTCAGTAGATTAAAACCGGGACAGAAGCGCCAGGAAGCAACAACATCAGGACCAGAATGTAATAGGTTTGTAATGAAGCGAATGTATCAAACCACTGCGATTCTCTGTTGGCTGAAAATAAGAAATTAGTTGACTAGCTATTCAAATACTAGTACCTTATATTTTTATTTCTTACATAGAAAGAATGACGTTTGTGTAAATTAGATGAGCTTTGCTATGGTTTCTATAATGTAAACAAGTTACATCTGCTGCCCATGTCCAACCAGGATGCAAAATTATGAATTTCAAACAAAAAAATGTTGTAATATCTGTAAAATCTTTTATTAACTGCTTTAGTGAAATGAGTACTCTAGTCTGTCCTCAACTGTTGCATATATATTTCACTGTTGCTTTTATTTTCCACTTTGAATACTTGTGTTGCTACTGCCAATGAAATTCCTTATGGGGGCAATAAAAAATTCCAAAACCTGAAACTGCAGCAGCATAACAGTAGTTTTGTTGTTAGAAACACAGCTCATCCCTTTGTGAAAATTAACTCTTACCTAACAAAATCGCTTCAACAATCTTTAAGAACGTAAAGTGTTGGAGTTATTATCAGTCTTATGTAGATGCTCATGGAGACTGTGCAAGCGAAAAAGCTATGGGCATTTGGTGCAGGCTTTTTACACCATATGTGGCAGCAAATGTGGCAGAAGACCTTCCAGAGGAAATACTTTGAAACGCCAAAGTGGAATAAGAACGAGTCCTGTTTCCTGTGTTCACCTGGTGCCCCCTGGAGGCTGCTGTGGTGCTGCAGGACACACAGGAGGGACACTTTTAGCTTTTCCTCTCCTCAAACTGCCCTGACACAGATCTGCTGACCCTCCCTGACCGGACCTTCTGTTAAACTGCTCTGAGACGTTTGACCGAAGCGCAAAGGACACCGAGAAGCGCAGTGGAAATGTTGCTGCAGTAAAACTTGAATTTCTCTTGGATCAATAAAGTATTTCTCTCTCATGTAGATGTTTCCTTAATTTCCCTTAGTAACCATATCAACTTTATTTTTTGTTTACTACACTGCAGATGGGTTCATTCATAGTTTTGATGTCTTCAGTGAGAATCTACAGCGTAAATAATGGAAATAAAGAAGAAAACATGAATGCAGTGGGTCCAAACTGTTGACTGGTAGTGTGCATGTAAAATTAAACAGTGTCCTTCCATTGACAAAAATAGAAACCACTTGAAGCCTTTTGTACAAATAAACAAAAACAAAGATCAAGACGCTTCCAGGCTACATTTCCTGTCTTTGTCTTAAGATTCCTGCCTTTTGAACACACATGTATCTTACTTAACCATAACTCTTGGTCCAATTCTCAAAATAGTTTATGGGCAGATTTAGTGATTCCTGTTTTGTGCCCTCCTCGTCACATGGTTTCAGTTTTGGGGGCTAGCCGTGTAGTCAATTATTTACAGATGTATTCCAGTTGGTTTAAAATGTTATGTCAGCGGATTTTCAACAATAATGCAATTTGACCCGGTACTGCGTCTCTGAGGGACGTGTCAGTCTAGAGTCCTTTAAACTTTTACATTGTTTTTGTCTTATATAATAGGTCTCTGCATGCTTTTTCCACTTTGTTTTTATCACTACCAGAGACGATCAATCAGTGACTCTTTCCTTGGGGCATATCTGCAGTGGAAACACACTTTTAAAGCTATTTTTAAAGGAGAAAGTTGAGTTTGTGGATCGTAGACCCTTGCTTGGATTCTCTCTTTGTTGCAGTGGCTTAGAACTGGTTTTAAATGGTCAGAAATTAGGTAAACACGTACAAATCAAACAGCTTTGTGTTTGGGTTCTCAAGACCATTATCCAATCAGAAAGCAGAATGAGTCTTACATAAGTCTCTCATTTGGGTTGCCAGGTGAAAGTGTTGAAATCCAGTGTGTTTAAACCTAAAATGTCTCTCTCTGATCTGAACGGTCACAACCTAAACCCCAGAGCCTGCAGCCAATCCTGACTCAGTGCTAGTGCAGCCTCTGCAGCTCAGGGAGTGAATCCTGGAGGTTCCGAGCTTCACATGAGGCCTGTCCATAAACTGAGAATGTGAAAAACGTCTATGTGGTCTCTATCTGCAGGTTCAGTTGCAGTGCAGGGTACAGTTCATTTAAAGGTCCTATATTACACAAAACTGACTCTCGTGAGCTTTAAGCCATGTTATAATGCTGTTACCTTATCAAAAACACATCTGGAGTTGTATTTTGTTTCATTCACACATGTTTGAGTAACCCTTTATTAGTCTGTCAACATCTCCAAAGCTTAAAATGCTCTGTTCCACCCTGTGATGTCATGAAGCTGTAATTTTCAAGTTAACAGCTACATTTTACCTTTTTTTTTTTTTTTTTTTTGTTTTTTGTTAAGTAAAGATTGGCAATTCTAGAGCTGAAATTATCCAAATGATTGTGGAGTTTAAAAACAAAACACAATGGAGCACTTCCTGTTTTACTACATGACATCACAAGGTGGAACAGAGTGTTTTCCGTTTGAGAGAAGAACTCAGTTGAAATATGCAGGGTTTGTGTGTTAAACGTTTGTGAATGAAACAAAACACAGCTCCAGAAGACAGTAGACTCAGAAAATAGTGTAGTATGGGTCCTTTAAGTGCTAAATCAACTCATCATTTACAGTCCACACATCAGCGTCCAAGAAAGAACTATAGTCATAACTTTAGTTTGCAACAATATTGTTCTTCTCGCTCATAAACTCCAATAATCCTGAGTTCAGCCTCTGCCCTGGCCCGTCTCACAGGCTGAAACAACACAGCGGTCATTAGGAAGCCATTATCTGTCCCTCTTTATGGGGCAGTGGAGTCAGACAGTGACCTTTGACCTCAGTAAAGCCCCAGACCTGTTAGTTTAAGTCCAGAGCTGTGGAGGGTCTCGGCTGGTGGGCTCAGGCTAAATACGGACCAGGGGCAGGGGGAGGAAGTTTAAATGTGGAGCTTTTTGAAGACTTAATTTGCAGCACAGCCATAAAAGTTGTAGTAAAACCAGTTAAGGGTGAGTGCCTTTATTGTTGGCGGTCTCGTAATGATTAAGAATTTGGTTAAGTTCCAAAATCTTAACCAAATCCTAAACCAAATCTCTCTATCTAAAGATGCATTATGTAACTTTTCCACTAATTGCTTGTCTCCATGGAGATGTTATTGTTTTGCCCGGAATGTCTTATGCAGTACGATACAGCACCAGGCCATGTTACAGTTCAGCTCTGTGTAGAGGCGAGCCCACTCAGTCACTAAGAATGCATGTTTTTCAAGGCATTAAAAAACAATAATTGAATAAAAGCAGGATCATTAAGTGTAATAACATAAATATAAGTCTAAATAAAGGATTAAATTCAAGTATAACTTAATGAAAATGTAAATGAAATGAAATACTAACACTGTGGAGTGGTGGCAGACGTATGCGCTACACAGGTGATGAACTATTCCCCAGAAAAGTTCCACAGTGCGTCTTTAATCAAAGCAAATCAAGACTTCCCCTATTTTATTTTATTAGACTATCAGGTGTCTGGTCTTAAAATGGGACTATATGGGGAGGTTAAATCATTTTCAACAGTTTTGTAGACTAGTTTTGTAGTATAAAAGTTGACAAATTAAATATTGTAGCTTGCAAACAAAACTTTCTTTACATTGACATAGACATGGGAATAAAAATAATACATCCAAATATTTTTTTTTACATTTTCCACAATTCATATTAAGTTAATATAAAGATAAAGCTGTATATTCCTACTGATCTATTTGACTGTGAACAACTCCAGTTCTGTTCATGCATCACACTGGCCTTTGCTATACTAACACCACATTAGCATCTGAACATGTGCTAATGCAGTGACTTAAACAGGAAAAAACAAGGACTCAAACCAACACATGCAATACACAAGAGTCAGCAAGTGTGAGCCGTAAAAGTCTGAGTTAAAGATGCACTGCGTAACTTTTCTGGTAGGGGGTCGGCCACCTGCTGGTCTCCATGGAGAGGTTTTTGATTTGACTGGAACGTTCCACAGTATTGAATTAGTCAACAACAATAAACCGGTCTAATCTATGTCGCATTTATTCAGTTACAGGTGTCCTTGCTAGAAACCACACAGAAATCTACATTCTTACTTCGCCTATACACAGATCTGACCTGTAACTTGGCCTGGTGGTGTCTCCCTGGAGCTAGATAATGCCTTACAATGGAACATTTCAGGCACAGCATTGGAAACCTCTATGCAAACAAGTTAGGTGCGTATTCATTGTGTGACAAGCTGTACACCAGTCAACGGGAGAGTACTTAGCAAGGACAAAACCAGGTCTAAACCAAGACTAAACAAGAACTAAACCAGGTCTAACAAATCCTCTAATTAATACTATCATTTTGAAGTAATGGTACCTATACTTGAGAACAATCTCTGGCCACTCTACTACACTCTACCGACTGTTTTCACTTATTAAAACTGAAATGAATTTAAAGCATTTATAGCTCTTGATGTGTCTTATAGCACTGCACTTATACTTGTGTGTTTAATGCAAAATTGGACTCCTTTGTGTTACATCATGGCGCAGATTAAATACGGGGACATTGTTTAGAAGAATATGTCATTGTGTATAAGTGTGAGTGGAGCTGGTCATTCATGAAATCATACTTGGACAGTGGAGCGTTGCCGTAGCGATAATAAAAACCTGTCTTTGAGTTCGGACCAGAGCCAAATGACCCAAATCCAACTGGACCAAGACCAAGGCAGATCAGAGAGAAATACTGTGCTGTAATATGGAAGGATTTACACATATCTGAAAATCTATAGGGATGAGGGTGTTAAAGGTTTAGAAGACTACTGCTATGCTTTCTCTTATATTTTAAAGAGAATTTACAGTCATTTAGTAATTAGAGCCTGGTTACAAAGAGGTTGGAGTTCAATTCTCATCATATTCACTAGTTCTGACATTGGCTGATTGAGGATAAATGAGAAAAACAACTACAAAACTGTCACATTTTCGAATCTGAAAGCAAAAAAATTTTAAAGGTTCAATATTACACAAAATGGATTCTCATGAGCCTTTAGCCATGTTATAATGTTACCTCATCAAAAAATACCTTGAGCTTTTGTTTTGTTTCATTCGCACATGTTTGAGTAATCCTTTATTATTAGTCTGTGTGCACCTCCAAAGCTCAAAATGCCTGTTTCATCGAAGAAGTCAGTTTAAATATGCAGGGTTTGTGTGTTAAACATGTGTGAATGAAACAAAACACAACTCCGGGTCTGTTTTTGATGAGAATACAAACAAAATTATAACATAGATCAGAAAATATCGCAATATGAGCCTTTTAACTTCCCAAATCATTTCAGAAAACAACGAGAGCTGCAGAAGTTCGTTTGGTTTTGAGGTGAAAAGTTTAAACGCAAAACTCATTACCATAAGTTGTATCAGTGTGGTGCCAATATTTGTGAAAAGCATTTGTAGTTGTGTGTGGTTAGCCATGTTTGATCAGTCTAAATTGCCTGAAGTCTGTGATTATGTGAGTGAATGGTCTTACGTGGTCCGTTCCATTTACTCACACGACAACTGTTTAATCAAAATACAAAGATCAGTTAAACAATATTATTTTCCCCACACTTAAAATGCCTTGCTTGCTTGCGTTACTCTGGAGTCACAAAAAACACATTAGCAAACCCTGCCAAATAAGTTTTAAGATCTGAAAACTCAAAACAAAACGAAACAAAAAGATTTAAATAACACATTTTTACGAGCTTGTCATCAATACGAGTGTTTATGGTCCAGTTTTATTTTCCGCAAAAAGTTGAAAGTGACTAACTGAATGGTTGCCAGCTTGTGACTGTAATATTCTTTAAGAGAGACTTGTTTAACAGCACAAATCAGATGATCTGTTAGAACTTCTTTATGGTCAGTTCTTTATGGTCCAATTGTGATAAAATAAAGCTCAGATTAAAGTCTAAAGCCTCAGACAGAGCAGTGCTTACAGTTAGCATCACAGCCCCAGGGAATGTTGATGACATGATCAGCTGCAAAGTATCAACAGAAAAATCTCTCAAAATATGTTATAATATGGTTAGCTGTTGATTTACAAACATATGATAAAAATGTTTGGTACGTAGATACACTGTAAATTAAAGGCAATGCACATGTATCATAGAAACAAAGTCATCTAGATTGCCAATAACCAAAAAATACCAAAATGACATGTAACTTGTAAGATAAAGTCTTTAAAAACATGTTATAATCTCCGAACAATACATGGGCAGTCGGGCATGGATGAAGTGTAGGTTGAGCGATTGGCTGTTACTTCTTTTGAGATTTACAAAATATTTGAAATACCAAACAAAGCCACAACAAACACGGCACCTGAACCCAGAGGAGCCCGGGTCACCCTGAGGTGCAGCCGGACAAAGGCCTGGACACAGTCGAGTTCACAGAGCTGCAGATCCAACCAATCACAACACAGCAGCTTAACAAGAGGGGACTGGAGCAGGATTTAAAGTCTCTCATTTGAACTTGGAGAAAAGAACTTCTTAAAGGTGCACTGTGGAACTTATTGGTTGGGGGTTTGTCACCTGCTTGTTTCTGTGGATATGCCATTGTTCTGCCTGGAATGTTCCACAGTATGACATTAAACAGTGTTACTTTATGTTGTAGAAGTTTTCAGCTTGTCCAAGAAAGGGTGGAAGCAAAAGTCTGGAGACCAACTGGATGTTTAAAGCAGGAGAAGTTTATTTACCATCAATAACACAGGCCTGGGGGACTTGAAAAGTCAACATTTCATGATTTCAAAAGTGAACATAGTATGATCTTTGAGTGTTCAAGACTCTTGCTTCCAAAAGAGGGGTTTATATACCAAGTGTAGTGAGACTATGAAGGTCAGTAGACTCCAGTTAGACTGCAATATGCCACAATTTAGATAATGGTGTGCCAATGGTTTACCAAGGGAAGATGATCATGTTACTATAGCTCCTGTGAGTCGATGTTAAACTGAGAGATGTACGTGGAGGATAAATTACTTAAATTCTCTTACACTTTACATTTATTCAATTACAGGTGGTCTTAAAGCTCCAAAATAACTACAAAACAGGCATTGACCTGTAACTTGGTCTGGTTTGGTCTCCATGAAGATAGAAAAGGTTTAATGCCATACTGTGAAACATTCCAGACAAAGCAATAACATCTCCATGGAGAACAGTATTTGTCGGACCCTCCACCAGAAAAGTTACACAATGCAGTTACAGATAATATATTACAAAAAATGTTAAACTTACATTTTTATTTTTTCTTATTTTTTCCCAGTTTGGAAATGTTATAGGTTTTAAATTTTACTTCTTGGTTGGAAATTGTGACATCACACTTGGGAATTCAATAAATGTTACCTAGCAATAACACCGTACCCGGTGTACAAAACTCTAACTTACACAGAGATTAGCAAAAGGAGAAATTCAATTTGTCAAATGGACAAAAGTTTATTTGCTCAAATACGTTTCGCAGCTCATCCAAGCTGCTTCTTCGTTTCATGTTCAGAACTGAAGAAGCAGCTTGGATGAACTGCAAAACGTATTCGACCAAATAAACTTTTGTCCAGTTGACAAATTGAATTTCTCTTTTTGCCATGGATTCTACCTGGACGACTGAGGGATTTTACACACACAGAGAGATTATTATTTGACGAATAACATTTTTAAGAAAACACATTTAAACACCAAATTAAGTCAAAATTAGAGAATCATAAAAACCTGTCACACGGACTTTAAACCAATCAATCCATCATCATGAATAAAAAACAGAAACATCTGCACTAACTTTTCTGATTGGAAAGTCTGCTACATGCTGGTCGTCATGGAGATGTTATTGCTTTCCCTGGAATGTTCCACAGAACGGCATTACACTTATCTCCGTGGATCCAAGCATAGGACGTCACCAAGAGAAGTTTTAGGTCAGATCTGTGGACCCCACTCACAGTAAGAATGAATATTTTTGTGTTTGCAAGGTATTTTTGAGCAGTAAAAATACCTGTAACGGTTCATATTTCAGTGTTTTTCAATGATTTAAATGTGTTTAAAATATGAAGAAATCACAAATACATGTCAGAAAAATCACAATTGCTATGATCTCCCCTCATTCAGCCCTGTCTGGTACATAAGTTTTCCCATTGCGATAATTAAACCCAACTATCAGTGATTAATAAAAAGCATGTGTTTTAGAGATGAGGCAAGTGTTACAGATGCTCACAGGGACAAACACTGAGTCTGTCTTATTACATTATCCTCTGCAGTGTCAATGTCAGGGCTGGATTCGTTTACATGGAGCTCGTTAGCAACATCTAACACTAAAATCCCCCCGAGGTATCTGCTTTTCTGCTTTTATGGGGGTTTCCGACAATGAAAAACATATTCAGAGCACAACTAAGAAGACACCACTGTTTACAAGTAGTGAGATCAAAAGATATTCAATGACACGAGGGGGTTTACGATGAAGGTTCCTGGTTACAAAACTGTAGCACGTAATGTAAATATAAAGCATTATTGTTAGTATCGTAAAGGTGCACTGTGTAACTTTTCTCGTGGGGGGTCTGTTGCCTGCTGGTCTCCATGGAGATGCTATTGCTTTTCCTGGAATGTTCCACACTGTTGCATTAAACGTATCTATCTTACATTTATTCAGTTTTCTTTTTGCATTTATGCCTTACATTCTTTTTACATTCTTACTTTGAGCGGGGTTGCCTCTCCACAGATCTGACCTGTAACTTCGCCTAGTGGTGTCAGATGCTTAGGCTTAATGGATAGGCTAAAAGCGACTGATCACGCTGGGGGTGTTCTGCGTGTTTCTCAATGGCGGAATGTTCTGCAGTTACCATGGAAACACAATGCACACATTAGCAAACTAAACACAGTCTTAAAAGTTTTTAATTTATTCTGAATAATTAAAAACTGATGATTTAAACACATTTCCAGGAGCCTGTGATCGATATGAGAGTTCACGGTTCTGTTTAGGAGTTTGATTTTCAACAAAAAGGTGAGAGTGACACAAATCCAGCTAAATCAGTTCTTTCTGGCCAGATTGGGTTCAAATAAAGACCAGAGCTTCAGACAGAGCAGTGCCTACAGTTAGCATCAAGCCCTCAGGGAATGTCCATCACGTGTACAAGTGTCAATATGGAACATTTCATGCACCGCAATAACATTTCCATGGAGATGAGCAGATTTTGCGGTTCCTTCTCCAGAAAGATTACATAAAAAAATCCCTGTTGCGTTTCACTGATTCTTTCACAGAGATCCAGTGTTTCCAAATAAACATTCAATTATTTCCTGAACAATTTATGTATTTTGGGTGATGTCTGGTGTTTCCATTTTTCTAATATCCTGCTTTGGAAAAGGTTGTTCCACTGAGATATGGCGACGCAGGCAGAGCTACTAAAATGTTCTGATATATGTAATAAAAAGACTAAAAGACACGATACAGTAGGATCTTGATTCAAATAATGCCATAAGTTATTATATTTTATGCAGATTTTGTGAAAAAATAACAACGATTTAATTGAAAGATGACACTGAAATTGGACTAAACCTGTACGGACATCATCAGGAGATTTTGAATGGTTTCCAAGTAGCTTAAAAACTGGTTAAAGGTGCACTATGTAACTTTTCTGGTGAAGGATCTGCCACCTGAGATGTTATCATTTTGCCTCCTATAAGGTTCCACAACAACAAATCTTTAGAAAACATACATTCTTCCTATGAGTATGCTTGCCTCCCCACAGATCTGACCTCTAAATTGGCCTCTTCTGCTTGTTTACTACCATACTGTGGAACATTACAGGCAAGGCAATAACATCTCCATGGAAACAAGCGGGTGATTACGCAGTGAACCTTTAAAAATATACACCGATGTGCGGTCTTGACATCACCACATCGTAACTGCGTTGGGACAGCGATGGAAAATGACTCTGCCCTTTTCACTAACGCCGTAATAAAATAATAAAACTTAATTAACTTCCATTTAGCAGTAAAAGTGTGAAAATATAAAGTGGTGTTTGAGTGAGGAGGTTTTAAGTTTTCCTCATAGGTTCTTTCCGTCATAGTTTGATTTAATACAGAGGAAAAGGGAGGTACTGCGCTCCATCAGTGCTGTGATAGAAAGAGAGGGAGGAGGAAAGAGAAGAAGAGAGAGAGAGAGAGAGAGAGAGAGGGGGGGGGGGGGGGGGTAGGAAGAGAGAGAAGGAGAGGGAGGGAGAGAGACTTTGACTTTTAACAATATGTGTATTATATTTATGTCAATTAAATCCATGCAGTCATAGAGATAGAAGGAGAGAAAGAGAGGAAGAGAGAGGGAGGAAGAGAGAGACTTTGACTTTTAAGAGTACATTTATTATATTTCAATCCAGGAATAGGATTCTTTATTTAGGTTAGATTGCTTAAGTGCGACAAGGAGAGAGAGAGAGAGAGAGAGAGAGAGAGGGAGCGAAAGAGAGAGAGATGGATGGAGGGAGGGGCATTTATTGTATGTCAGTAAAATAATGCAAAAGCCATAGAGACAAATATGGTCACATGAGAGAGAGAGAAACAGGAGGAGAGATAAAGAGGGAGAGGATGGGGCTAGAGAGAGACAGAGGGAGAGAAAGAGAGAGAGAGAGAGAGAGAGGAAGAGAGAGACTTCGACTTTTAACAATACATTTATTATATCTCAATAAAATTCATGCAAAATGTATATAGTCACATAAAGTCAGGAGAGAGAGAAGGAGCGATAAAGGGAAAGAAAGAGAGAATGAAAGAGGGAGAGAGAGGGAGGAGAGAGGATGGAAAAGTGGGAGACACTGACTTTTAATATTTTTTTATATGTCAGTAAAATTCATGCAGAATCCCATCCATACAATCACATATGGTCACATATAGTCTGAAGAGAGAGAGAAAGAGAGAGAGAGAGAGAGCGACAGAGAGAGAGAGAGGAAGAGAGAGGTGGAGAGGGAGAGGAAAGACGTCAACTTTTAACAATACATTTATTATATGTCAATAAAATTCATGCAAGATCCATGCAGCCACATATGGTCACATAAAGTCAGTAGAGAGAGAAAGAGAGAGAAAAAGAAGGAGAGATAAAGGGAAACATGCGAGAGAGAGAGAGAGAGAGAGAGAGAGATAAAGAGAGAGAGGGGGGGAGGAGAGAGAGACTTTCAACAACACATTATTATATGTCAATAAGATTCATGCAAGATCCATACAGTCACATACTTGTATAGTCAGGAGAGAGAGAAAGAGAAGGATTGATAAAGGGAGAAAAAGAGAGCGAGAGAGAGAAAGAGAGAGAGAAAGCGAGAGAGAGGAAAAGAGAGGTGGAGAGGGAGAGGAAAGACTTCAGCTTTTAACAATACATTTATTATATGTCAATAAAATTCATGCAAGATCCATGCAGCCACATATGGTCACATAAAGTCAGTAGAGAGAGAAAGAGAGAGAAAAAGAAGGAGAGATAAAGGGAAACATGCGAGAGAAAGAGAGAGAGAGAGAGAGAGAGAGTTTCCAGGCAGTTCACTGTAAACTGGCTTCTCCCCAAACACAAGAGTTATGATGGGAAAGAAATGACAATTCTCTGTACAAATGTTCGAGTCCAGCCTCTTTAATGCATTTCTATGGTGAATTATAACAGCTGGGGCTCCACACAGATGTTTCTTGGTGGGTGTTGGTTGTTTAGGCATTTTATTTGGAACTGACAAGACAGATTTGACTGATATAAAACAGGAAATTATAGCGATGATAAACACAATTCAGTTTAAAGTGAAAGAGCCGATATTACGCTATTCTCTGATCTCTGTTATAATGTTTCCTCATCACAAACAAACCCGGAGTTGTGTTTTGTTTCTTTCACATGTTTAACACACAAACCCTGCATATTTAGGCTCTTCTCTCAAACAGAAAACACTCTGTTCCACCTGGTGATGTCATGTGCTAATACCAGATCAAGTTACAGGTCAGATCTGTGGAGAGGCGACCCCGCTCACAGTCAGAATCCCTGTTTTTCTAGGTATTTTTGAGCTTTAAAACCACCTGGAATTGAATAAATATGAGGTGAAGCTGTTTAATGTCATACTGTGGAACATTCCAGGCAGAGCAATGGCATCTCCATAGAAACGGACCCCCCATCGGGAAAGTTACACAGTGCATCTGTAAAATAACCAATGTAACATCCTTTTAACATGAAGAAACTATATTCTTGGGGTTCAGTCTGATGTCTTTTTCTTGTTATGGACACCATTTTGAGGACCATTCAAAAGCTATTGTTTGTTTGTTTTTCTCGTCTGTGTGTTGTCCAGGTATGATCCACGGCAAAAGAAAAAAAAAATAACTTTTTCTCCAGCTGACAGTATTGATTTCTTTCCCCCCTTTTGTTTGTTTTTCTTGTTAATCGCTATGGCAACAGTTCACCTTTTTCTCATAACCAAGCCCACGCATGGACCCTGATTCTTGGAGGTCTACTGATTGCGAACAGTACAGTGTTACTGCCAATATTTTGTAGTTATCCAGACATTATTTATTCTGAAAACGAACCAAAAACAACAGAGCGAATTCACCGAGCTAACTATGATAACTTCTCTTGTTAGCAACACAACATCCTGGTATTTTGGCAGCGATGGAAGAAGTACTCCTGTTTTGCTACTTAAGGAAAAGCAAAAGTATCACACTGAAACATACAGTCCCTGACAAAAGTCTTGTCGCTTATCCATTTTGTAGAAACAAAAGCTTATAACCTGACTTTAAATTAATCGATCGGTTTTAGAAATGTCTCATATGAAAGCTAAAACCCTCCCAAATTATGCTCAATATACTAAAATAAATTTGCTTCACTGAAGAAAGATTGATCATTTAATGAACACAGGTCGGTCAGATTTTGGCAAGACAAAAGTCTTGTCGCCTACAGAAAATTGAACAAATAATTTACTTCAAATACAAAAATATGTTGCATAACGTCAGTGAATTAAGTAGTGGTGCTGTGAGATCCATATTTAATATCTTGTATGACTTCCATGAGCTTGAAGGACTGCATCCATGCGGTTCGACAATGGTTCATACAATTTGTTGATGAAGTCATCAGGAATAGCAAAGAAAGCAGTCTTACATGCCTCCCAGAGTTCATCAAGATTCTTTGGTTTTGCCTTCCATGCTTCCTCTTTCATTCTACCCCAGACATGCTCAATGATGTTCATGTCTGGTGACTGGGCTGGCCAGTCCTGGAGCACCTTGATCTTCTTCGCCTTGAGGAACTTTGATGTAGAGATAGAAGTATGCGATGGAGCACCACCCTGCTGCAAAATTTGACCCCTTTTATGGTTGGGAATGTAAGAGGTAGCTAATACTTCTTGATATTTTAGGCTATTGATATTGCCTTCCACCCTGCAAATGTCTCGCACACCCCCATACTGGATGTAACCCCAGACCATGATTTTTCCGCCACCAAGCTTAACTGTTTTCTGGGTGAATCTTGGATTCATGCGGGCTCCAGTAGGTCTCCTGCAATATTTGCGGCGGCTGTGATGTAATTCAACCGAGGATTCATCTGAGAAATCCACCTTCTGCCACTTTTCCAGTGTCCATCCTTTTAGCAGGCTGTGGGCCTTGGCAAATGCCACACGGTTTTTTAATTGCCTTTTGTTTAGTGCTGGTTTCTGTGCACTGATTCGACCATGGAGGCCATTTCGAGACAGAATTCTACAAACTGTTCTGGTTGACACAGGGACTTGAGGTGACCAGGCCTGGTGGAGCTCTGCTGCAGTGGAAAAGGGGCTGGCCTTGGATTTTCGAATCAACAAACGGTCCTCCCGAGCAGTTGTCTTGCGGGGTCTGCCGGACCTGGGCTTGTCAAAAACATCTCCAGTCTTTTCAGATCTTTTTCTTATTCTTTGTACTTGACGCTGAGACACATTGAAGGTGTCAGCCACCTCAGCAGTGGATCTGGTCTTCAGCCTCTTGATAATTAACGCTTTGGTCTCAGGGTGGATCTTAGGCATGTTGTCAGAGGTCAAGTTGCAGTTGAAGGTCTGGTGTGCTGGGGTTCTTTTTATACACACCCACTAATTGATTGATCAGTAACTGATCACAGGTGAGGCTGTAATCTAGGATTGGGTGCATCATATGACAAGGCGACAAGACTTTTGTCTTGCCAAAATCTGACCTTTCTGTGTTCATTAAATGATCAATCTCTCTTCAGTGAAGCAAATTTATTTTAGTATATTGAGCATAATTTGGGAGGGTTTTAGCTTTCATATGAGACATTTCTAAAACCAATCGATTAATTTAAAGTCAGGTTATAAGCTTTTGTTTCTACAAAATGGATAAGCGACAAGACTTTTGTCAGGGACTGTATACTTAAGTAAACGTTTTGAAGTACCTGTTTAAAAATGTAGTTAAAGAGTAAAAAGTAAAAGTATTTTGCTCAGACTATTAAAGCTTCAAATGCAGTGATTTTGATACAGATTTTTTCCTAGCTGTTTTATTATTATTATTATTATTATTATTATTATTGTTATTATTATTATTATTATTATTATTATTATTATTGTTTGCTCAAAGGTTAAATCTGTTAAAAATAAATTTCTCGGTCTTTAATAATAAAAATACTTTTACTTTTCAGTCCTATTAAAAATGTAGTGGAGTAGAAAGTACAAATACCTGCTTTCAAATGTAGTGAAGTAAAAGTAAAAAGTATCCAGTTTAAAATATACGTAAAGGAACTAAGTTTTTGTAACTTTTTTGTTGGGCGTCCGTCACCTGCTTGTTTCTATGGATACGTCATTTCTCTACCTGGAATGTTCCACAGTGTGACATTAAACAGCTCTACTTTACATTTATTCAATTACAGGTGGTTTTACAGCTCAAAAATACCTAGAAAAACAAACATTCTGACTGTGAGTGGGGTCGCCTCTCCACAGATCTGACCTGTAACTCGGTCTGCTTTCATGCTTTTCCCCATGAAGATAGAAATGTTTAATGCCGTACTGTGAAACATTCCAGACAAAGCAATGACATCTCCATGAAGACACACAATGCACTTTTAAGTAAAATACAGATACTTACTGTACATTTTTACTCAAGTACAGCACTTTAGTACTTTTACTTCATCACGTTTCACCGCTGGATTTCGGTTTCCGACAGTCTGTAAACCAATGGAAGATATTGTGGTGAAAAAATCCAACCAAAACCACTGAGTATCTCCGTTTAAACTGAAGAATTGGCCCGATCTAATCACTGTTCAACATTACAACAACACTGGAAAAATACATCTCCACAGTTTATGTTCTCCTGCCCTAAACTGGAGTTACACTGACAAAAACAACATTTAGGTACGTTAAAATGACTTAAATTAGGCACATTTTACTTTATTTCTTAACTCAAGCAACGTTAGAGTTCGTTTCTTATTTCAAGAGTTGTAAAGGTGCACTGTGTAACTTTTCTGGTGAAGGGTTTGGAGGTTTCGTCAAATAAATAAATATAATATAATATAAATACAATATAATATAAAACCACCCGCGATTTAATACACGTTAGGCAGAGCTGTTTAATGTCATACTGTGCCATAGAAACAAGACCAGAAAAGTTACACAATGCACCTTTAAGTGTAGCAAGATGTATTTTCAACTTTTAAGTATTTTTTTAAGTACAAGAAGTCTTATCCACTGGTAGATAATTTCACTCAAATCATGATAAAACTTTCGTAATTCGAGTAATCGTAACTTGGCTAGACTTGAGTTTTTGCAGTGTGCCCCGCAGAACAGAGGGGATTGTGGGACTCTCTCAAAATGCAGTGGAAAAGAAAATCTCTGCTCCTTTCGGGCTGTAATTGAAAACATATTAGGATTTTGAGTGATTCATTAATTCTGGGGAAATTGACGAGTTTAAGCTGCAAAAACAGTGCGTCCAGTGGTACTGCACAGAAGCTACAGCCAGAGGTAAAGCTGTGGTTCAGAGGTGGGTAATGCTAGCGCTTTTTAAAGAATTTGTACTTTTCAGAGTATTTTTCCACCAGCATACTTTTACCATGTGAGTATTAGTTTTAATGAAGTAATAGTACTCTGATGTTTCGTCCATTTTCCTCATCCAGTCCTCAAACATTTCTGGAGTTGTGTTTTGTTTCATTCACACATGTTTAACACACAAACCCTGCATATTTAGGCTGAGTTCTTCTCTCAAACAGGAAACACTCTGTTCCACCTCGTGATGTCATGTGGTAATACAGGAAGTGCTCCATTGTGTTTTTAAACTACACGCACCTTCACTAGAATCGTTTGGCAATTCTAGGGTCGAAATGTGCCAATTTCTACAGAACAAAAGTTAAAAATGTAGCTGTTAACTTGAAAACTACCGCTTCATGACATCACAAGGTGGAACGGAGCATTTTGAGCTTTGGATATGCAGACAAACTGATAATAAAGGTTTACTCAAACGTGTGAATGAAACAAAACACAACGTCAGCTCACAAAAGTCAATTTTGCGTAATATAGGACCTATTATGCTACTCTTCCTTGAGCAGTACTTTTCCCAAATACCTTTACTCTTACTTCAGTACTTTCTTGGACCACTTCTTTGTACTTCTACTTAGACAAACTTTATTGATCCACAAAGGAAATTATATGGACACAGTAGCTCACACATCACAATATAATATAATAACAAAGAGAAAACATATAAATGAAGATAATTCATTCAAAATAAGTAGCAAATATAAAAAGAGACTGGTGTCAAATAAGGCATAATTATATAAATGTATATGTATAAGTAAAAAATAGAAATATAGCAACATAAATACAGTATATCACAGTTATATACAAGAGGTCAAGAGGAGAGGAGAGGAGAACTTGATGGATACTATTATAGTACAGCTCCACTATTTACTGCCATTCATTTAGTTTCTTTGAATGGACTTTAGTATAAACAGAGTCTGGGTTTATGAGCTTCAGTGTGATGTGAAGTGCTCTCCAGAGAAGCTCTCCTCTAATCAGATGGAGCTAAAGCAAATAAAACATGAAAACCACATTTGTAAATTTGAAAACACCATGAGAAAACACCAGACTTTCTCATGGTGTTTCGCAAAATGTTTATGTTATAGTGAAGCCGATTAAATGTCAGTTTCAGCTTTCGGTTATATGCATTTTGATCGCTTTTTCCAACTCAAAAGATAATTATATTTTGGTTAAATTGGTAAACGCTATGGCAACGGTTCACACACGTTGATCCAATGCAGAGCTATGGAAATATGCAGTAAATACGCAGCTTAAAAATGGTTAAAAAGTTGTTCAATAAAATAATTACTGTAAGACACTGATAATTTGTTCTTTTTTAAAAGACATTTTTTCTTATACAATTCTTTCACTTCAAAACTGGGACCAAAGTGAGACAAAACCTGTAGAACCAAACCTTTGCTAGTCTAGACTAAGAACTAAACCAGGACTAGTGCAAACTGAGAACTAAACCAGGACTAGTGCAAACTGAGAACTAAACCAGGACTAGTGCAAACTGAGAACTAAACCAGGACTAGTGCAAACTGAGAACTAAACCAGGACTAGTCTAGACTAAGAACTAAACCAGGACTAGTGCAAACTGAGAACTAAACCAGGACTAGTCTAGACTAAGAACTAAACCAGGACTAGTCTAGACTGAGAACTAAACCAGGACTAGTGCAGACTGAGAACTAAACCAGGACTAGTCTAGACTAAGAATTAAACCAGGACTAGTCTAGACTGAGAACTAAACCAGGACTAGTGCAGACTGAGAACTAAACCAGGACTAGTGCAGACTGAGAACTAAACCAGGACTAGTCTAGACTGAGAACTAAACCAGGACTAGTGCAGACTGAGAACTAAACCAGGACTAGTCTAGACTGAGAACTAAACCAGGACTAGTGTAGATTAAGAACTAAACCAGGACTAGGGCAGACTGAGAAATAAACCAGGACTAGTCTAGACTGAGAACTAAACCAGGACTAGTGCAGACTGAGAACTAAACCAGGACTAGTGCAGACTGAAAACTAAACCTGGACTAAAAAGACCAAACCAAGTCTACATCAGGACAAAAATGATATAATTTCAGGACTTCTCGGCGTTTGAAGAGTTTGTCCCACAAAATCAGTTTCGCATCTTGACCACAGTAATTAAACACAACTTGGTTTCAAATTAGCCGTAAATTTTGTGCGTTTGGTCCATCCCAGCCCACTGAACCTCTGTCTTCACTCACTTTTTATCTGTAAACTGAAAATACCTCTTACAGAACAGTTAATGAAAACAGGAAGTACCTCAAACTATCTGTATTTATTTTTAACCAATCACAAACAAGTCAGAGTTTACCCAATAACCGCGCGACGCTGCCGTCTGGAATTTCGCACTGATAAAAGGAAGTTAGCTCAGCTCAACGCCATCTGTGCTTTTTGGACATGTTGGGGAAAGACCACCATGTTTACAGCTTTACAATGCATTTAATAGCTGATATTAAAGGTGCACTGTGTAACTTTTCAGGTGGGGGATCTATCGCCTGCTTGTTTCCATGGAGATGTTATTGTTTCATTGTTTTATTCAATTACAGATGATTTATTGCTTTGAAAAATACCTCGGAAAAAACGTTTGACTTGTAAACTGGCCTTGTGTTTGTCTCCGTGGAGATAGATGAATTTAATGCCAAACTGTACAACAAATCGAGACAGAAAAGTTACGCAGTGCACCTTTAAGACACATTTCATTCATTCATGCCAACAGTTTCACAACAAAGACACACACTGACTGCATTGATTTTGACTTTTCCCCCGTCGAAAAATACAATCTTCTGTTTTAAATTGTTAATCGCTATGGCAACGGCCTTCGTTTTTTTTTTCATCCTTCTGAAACCCACGGACGGCGCAGCGAGCTAGCTCTCGTTTATGCCGTGAAAAAATGTCCACACATAGCAACAATTTGTCCGTTCATAAATAAATCCGAAAGGAAAACCTTAATTTAAACCTTATTACGGAACATTGCCAAATATAAGCACAGAGTCAATAGTAAATTCACGATATATAGAATTACGGCACGTTGGTCAAAGCAGAATCTTTCTCTACGTCATTGGGGTAAACTTGGTGGAATATAGTAACAATTTTTCCATTCAGGAATCTTAAATAAATATCTGAAATTTCCACAATTTGACCTTATTGCAAGTTACACTTTTATTCCATGTGATCCGTATTCCATGTTATTCCACTAACTGCTCAAACTGGCATCTTTCTCTACTTCATTATGTGGAATATCGTAACAATTTCTCCATTTATAAATCTTAAACTCAGCTCAGCTCATATCAGAAGAGACGGTGACCACAATGCAAAGAAAAAAAGCTACAAACTATAGAAATAAACAAGAGCAAATAACAATAGAAAACTTCCCATTGCTCAAACCAGCATCTCCCTACTCCAACAGTGTAAACTTAGTGGAACATGGCAACAATTTTTCCATTCATAAATCTTAACCTCAGCTCAGCCCTTATCAGAATAGACCGCAGTGAAAACATGCCACAAACTATAAGACGGATATCGAGACCAAAGAACTATAAACGACGTCTGAAACTTCCACAATTTCACCTTAAAGGGCCAATATTACGCTATTTTCTGATCTTTGTTATAATGTTGTTTCCTCATCACAAACACACCTGGAGTTGTGTTTCGCTTCATTCGCACACGTTTAACGCACAAACCCTGCAGAGTTCTTCTCTCAAACTGAAAACGCTCATGCCAACTGCTCCACTGTGTTTTTAAACTCCGTACATCTTCACTAAAAACATTTGGATGATTTCAGTCCTGGAATTGTCGATCTCCGCTCAATTTAAGGTAAAAGTTAGCTGAAAACTACACCACTGGATGACATCACATGGTGGAGCAGAGCATTTTGAGGTTTGGAGATGCAGACAGACGAATGAGAAAGAGTTACTCAAACGTGTGAATGAAACAAAACACAACTCCAGGTGTGTTTTTGAGGAGGTAACAACATTATAACACGGATTAAATCTCACAAGAACCAGTTTTGCGTAATATCGGACCTTTAAAACAAGCTTCCCATTTATTCCAATGTTAAAACTCCACACGTCTCCATCTCTTTCCGATGGTGTAAACTTAGTGGAACACGTAACAATTTGCCCATTCATAAATCCCAAATGAAACTTCAGCAGCTTAAAAAACCACATGCAAATCCAGCCAAAATGTAAACAGAGGCCACATACCACCATCAAGCTGCAGCAGGGCCTGTCCAGAGCGGAGGAGGAATAGAACCAGCAACCAGGGAGCGAATCTGCACAAAAGCACAAGTTTGAGGTGAGAGTTTTGAAGTTAGAAGTGAAAAAGAAGTGAAAATAAGGTGCATTTCATTTACCGTGGCGTCATCTTGGACCAGTTTAGATCCACAGAGTCCAGATCATGAGGAGGAGGTAGGGTCCACTCTGCTGTTACCGAAAAGTGCAAACTCAAACTGGGACTGAAGCTCCTGTTAACTCTCCTCTCTCTCTCTCTCTCACTCAAACCACACACCCCCTCTTCTGCTTTACTCTCTCTCTCTCTTTCAGACACTCCTCTTTTCTAAAGCCCCCCTCCTCCTCCCTCTCTTTTTCTCCGCCTCTTTCTCGCTCTAATCTCTCTCCCTCCGCTCTCAAACACTTGCCCACTGCTCTCTTTGACCTTCTGCTATCTTCTGTATTTTCTCTCTCTCTCTATCCCTCCTCCTTCTCTCTCTCTCACCCTCTTTGTCTCAAACCCCCCCTCTCTCTCTCTCTGTCTGTCCTCCTAAACAGTTCCCTGCACTCTTCTCTTTTTTTTATGATGCTGATTTGTTTGTTTTGTCATTTTTTTTATGTCTTTCTGATTGTGTAAAGCACTTTGAATTACTTTGTGTATGACTCGTGCTAAATCTCTCCTCTCTTTCACTCCTCTCTATCCCTCTTTTCCTCTCTCGCTCACTCCCTCTTTCTCCTCCCTCCCTCTCTCTCTCTCTCCCTCTTCTTCCTCCTTCTCTCATTCTCTGTGTCTTTCTCTCAGCACCTCTGTTTCTCTCTCCCCTCTTCTCCTCTCTTTCTCGCTTTCCCTACCAACCCCCTCTTTCTCCTTCTCTCCCTCTCTCTCCTCTACTTTCCCTCCCTCTCTCCCCATTTCTATCCCTTTCTCCTCTCCCTACCTCCTCCTCTCTCTCCTCCTCCTCTCTCCCTCTCCCTTGCTCTCTCCGCCTCTCCTCCTTTTCCCTTCTCTCTGTCCCTCCCTCTCTCTTCTCTCTCCTCCTCTCTTTCTCCTCTCTATCCTTCTCTCTCCTCTCCTTCTCCTCCTCTCTTCTCTCTCCTCTCTATCCTTCTCTTTCCTCTCCTCCTCTCCCTCTCTCTCCTCTCCTTTCCCTCCCTCTCTCCCCATCTCTATCCCTCTCTCCTCTCCCTACCCCTCCTCCTCCTCTCCCTCCGTCTCTCTCTCTCTCCCCTTCTCCTCCTTTTCCCCTCTCCCTGTCCCTCCCCCTCTCCTGTCTCCCTCCTCTCTCTTCTCTCTCCTTCCCCTCTTTCTCCTCTCTATCCCTCTCTTCTCCTCTCCTCCTCTTTTGTGTATACGTTTATAACAAAGCGTCCTCAGTGCAGAGTGAGGCCCCGGTGTAACTGGACCCTTCTCCTCCTCTCTTTTCTCTTTTCTCCTCTCTCTTCTCTCTTTTCTCTCTCCTCTTTCCCTCAGAGCAAAAAGAAACAGTCAAAGTAGAACTACATAATATTAAGCCACTCATTACTTATTGATTAGGCATATAGGTTTAAGCCAGATGCCCTTCCTTTCCAGACTTGGGACAGGCACGAGTAATTTTAACTCTTACCAACTATTTTATCCACTATTATAAACAAGAGTTGCAAGAAAACTAGATCATCTATTAAAAAAAAAAACAAAAAACGAATAATTTAAACAATGAAATGCTTTTAAAACAGATGCCCTTCCATTCAGATTATGAACTGGCACTAGCAACACTATACTCTCTGAAAGTTACATAGTTCACCTTTAAATTGAAGCAGAATCAAGTATTATTGAGCAGTGATATTCAACAAAATAAAACAAAATATATATTTATCTTGGAGTAAAACTAGGTGGCCTTCTAAAATAGACAGCGGCTAGGATCCAGGGGTCATAGGTCACTCTTAACAGTAAACAATAAACACCTAAACCAGGGATATTTGTCTTCAAAGTGATGCACAAATCAACTTTAAAACAAATAAATACACCGGAAATACATTGAAATAAGTAAATTAGGTCTATAAAGGAATTAACATTACTCCAATATATAAAAATCTTTAGAATTCAAGTTATTTTCATTAGAGCCAGTCCCTCGTGCCAGTCTCGTGTCTCCAGTCTGAGGCCATAAAGGCTCCAGAGGAAGGCTCCCGGTCCAGACACAGACGCACACACTCACCACACACAGACGCACACACCACACAAACACGCACAGACGCACACACACACACACACAAATGACAACAACAAGCTCCAAGCAGGTGTCAGACTGGTGTAAAATGTAAGGACAACATTTTAACTATTTTTGGTCCCAAAGACGGATAAAATGTTGTTAGAATCAGAAAAAGTTGTGTTGCCGAAGCCTGTGAACACAACTAGATATGTGCTTTGGCGATGCAATTTGGAGTTTCTGTCTTCTAATAATGTAAATAATTGACATATTTTAATAAAAAAATTAATCAATCAGTGTCGGATTGTGAGAAATGGGGAAGCCACAATGTCACCAGCTTTAGAAATCAAATTTTTTGAGTGATAAAGTCAAGTTAAAGCCACAATATGTAACCTTTGAGCAACAAAATAGACTAAAGTAAACGCATGTTTGTTTGTTTTTTTGTTTTTTTTTTCATTTTGGTCATATTTATTGCATTCAAACGCGTATGAGCAGACTTGCATCTCCACAAACCTGACTCTTATTTGGGCTGACGGAGAGCCTGTTCCTGCTTGTTTCCATGGAGATGTTGTTCATACGGCTATAATATTCCACAGTATGACATAAAACTTATCTATCTCCACACAGCTGACTTGCCACCTCCAGAAAGTTACACACTGTACCTTTATTTTAATTGAATTTAAAAAGAAAATGTTTATGTTAGTAGAATATATAGCCCTGCATTTAAATAAATACTCCCACTACTCTTACGGTTAAAATGTGACCGCTATAATCAATATTTCAACTTAAACAAATAATCGTAAGATCCGTAGAGGGCATAAACGTACAGACACAAGCTGTTAAAACACTGAAACTCCACGTTATGATTTGTATTATTTAACATTCTTTACTGTCATGAATATTTTGCCGTACTAAATTATTTCAATAGCGTACAGGAGCCAAGACTCGATCAGCCTGGTTAAATCTGAGATAAGTTTGTGTAATAAATTAAAGACGGGTTTACTTATGCTTTTCCTGTTACTTTAAGAACGTGTGGAATCTAAACACTGTGACTTGTGATGACCTGATAATGCGTTTGGGCTTAAGCGAACAGCGGTAATGCTGAGTGTTTGTTGATAAACGGGGCATGCTAGTGCGATGATGGTTGTTGGTTTAATTCCTTTGCACTTTAAAGAGATGCTTAGTGCTGCTGTTTGCCCAGTGCCCCCCGGTGAGTTCAAGGACACACAGGAAAGTTGGAGAACGTGAGACTCAGCAGACAGAGGGTTTAGGGAAGAACAGAGGAGGAAACAGATAAATAGTGTAAGCAGCTCTTCAGGCCAAAATACTGTATGTTTACTGTATTGTGTGCTGTCTAATTATAAAATGGTTTATAGTCCGCTAATCAGGAAGTGCACTATTAGCATGCCAGGTGTTAATAGCTTTACCATGACACCCAAACTCTGCAACTGCTCCAAAAAGAGCTTATGTAAACTCATTGCTGTAAATAATTAGGATGTTATTTTCAAGTCAAATAATTTAAATAATGTTAAATATTATACAGGAAGACAGGAGACAAGAGAGAAGACAGAAGACAGGGGACAGGAGACAGAAGAGGAGACAGAAGACAGGAGACAGGAGAGGAGACAGAAGACAGGAGACAGGAGACAGGAGAGGAGACAGAAGACAGGAGACAGAAGAGAAGACAGGAGAGAAGACAGGAGAGGAGACAAGAGAGGAGACAGGAGACAGAAGAGGAGACAGGGGACATACCATGGACTTATGTGGTGTGTTGTTTTGTAGTTGGACAGAGGACAGAGGAGTCCAGGCCTCGTCCCTCACGGCTCTCACAGATTATAATGAGCGAGAGTGCAAGTGCAGAGAAAGAGCCAGAGAGAGAAACAGAGAGAAAGAAAAAGAAAGAGAGACAGAGAGAGAAACAGAGAGAAAGAAAAAGAAAGAGAAACAGAGAGAGAAGAGAGAGAGAGAGAAACAGAGACAAGGAAAGACAGAGAGAAGAGAGAGTGAGAAAGAAAAGGGCGATGATCTACAGACAGTGATATACACTTTGTCACTCACGGCTCTTTGTCACTCACGGCTCTTTGTCTCTCACAGCTCTGCATCTCTCACAGCTCTTCATCCCTCATGGCTCTTCGTCCCTTGCGGCTCTCCGTCTCTCACAGCTCTGCATCCCTCACAGCTCTGGGCCTCTCACAGCTCTTCATCCCTCACGGCTCTTCGTCCCTCACAGCACTTCGTCCCTCATGGCTCTTCGTCTCTCACAGCTCTGCATCTCTCATGGCTCTTCGTTCCTCACAGCTCTCCGTCTCTCATGGCTCTTCGTCCCTCACGGCTCTTCGTCTCTCACAACTCTTCGTCTCTCACAGCTCTGCATCTTTCACGGCTCTTCGTCCCTCACGGCTCTTCGTCTCTCACAGCTCTTCGTCTCTCACAGCTTGTTGTCTCTCACAGCTCTAGAGATAAAGAGGTGTTGGAGACGGTTCAACAATAACAGAGATAATATGCACTTTACTCACCTCTGCTCCGGACCAGTGCTTCCTCCAGCTACAGACTCACATTCAGATGATTTAAAATGTGAACATAGAACTAAAACTAGAAGTGATTGTTTTGGTTCAGTGTACCAGCAAGGGGAGTGTCATATTTGTGCTGGTGACCTGTGGTATTGTCTACTCAGAAATTGTACTCAGAAATAAGAACTAAACTTAAGCGTGGCCTCCTGTTGTCTCCATGTTCTTTTGGCCATAATCTTCCACAGTGAGGCATAAAACATATCTATCTCCACGAAAAATGTTTAATTTTCTCTATTTTCTATTTCTAACTTTCTATGCTTCCTCCAGAAAGTTACATGTTGTTGCTTTAAACAGATTACCATAAAATATTAAAATATTAATAATGCATTTGTCCTTTATACTGTTTTTTTTTTTTTTTTTTTGGACAATAAAAGTTGCTTAAAAGTGCACTATGTAACATTTTGGTTGTGGGTCCATCACCTGCTTGTTTCTATGGAGGTGTCATTGCTCTCCCTGGAATGTCCCACTGTATGACATTAAACAGCTTTACCTTACACTTATTTGATTACAGGTAGTTTTAAAGCTCAAAAATACCTAGAAAACATGCATTCTGGATTCGCCTCTCCACAGATCTGACCTGTAACTTGGTCTTGGTCTCCATAAAGATAGAAAGGTTTAAAGCCATACTGTGAAACATTCCAGACAAAGCAATAACATCTCCATGGATACAAGCATTTGACGGACCCTCCACCAGAAAAGTTACACTATGCACCTTTAAAATTATTACATATTTCATTCATTTCCCATATTTGGTTACCCATTTAAGACGTAGCGACATATTTCTTGGTATAGACAATCTACATGATGAAGTGTCTTGCCCAAGGACACAACAACAACAACAACAGCTGCACTGGCCGAAACAAGGATCAAACCATAAACCTTCTAGTTATAAGACCACCATCCAAACCACCTGCACCACTTAACAACATTCAGTAGACAATATTGTGAAGCTATGACTCAAAATTTCCTACATTTGAATAAACAAAAGATGAGACGAGTATAACAGAAATGACTCATGCAAAAATATGGTATAAATATCTGTAATCTTATTTTAGCGGACAAATATGCGAGACCTTCGATTGACAGGAGCAGCCATGTTTGTAAGGGCGTCTCTACAGTGACGATTCAACACACGAGTCTGTCAGGAGAACAGGCTGAAAGCTTCATCTGCGGGAACTAATGAGGTATGAACGAGTGCAAAGACAACGAGAAGAAGAGAGAGGGAGAGAGCAAGAGAGGGGGGGGGGGGGTCAAGAGGAAAAAGAGAGAGAGAGGAGGTGAAGCAGAAAGAGTGGGAGTGAATGATGGACCGTGACAGGGAGGGAGTGAGAGAAGTAGGAGCTAAGAGAGAAAAAAGGGGAGACAGACAGATAGATAGATAGATAGATAGATAGATAGATAGATAGATAAACAGTGATTTATAGAGAGAGAGAGCGACAAAAGCCAGGTGGAGTGATTGAGGAGAGCGAGAGAAGAAAGAAAGAGAAAGGGGGTTAATTTCAGACAGTGATATACAGTATAGAGAGAAAGATGGGGCAAAGAGAGAGAGAGAGAGATGGGGGGAGAAAGAGGGGGTGAGGGGGTCAAGAGGAGAGAGAGGGGGTGGAAGAGAAAGAGTGGGAGTGAATGATAGACAGTGATAGGGAGAAACAAAGTGAGAGAAGGGGGCTAAGAGAGAGAAAAGGGGGGGGGACCGATATTGACAGACTGTGATATATAGAGAGAAAGAGAAAGAGAAAGAGAGAATGGGGGTGAATTACAATGATATACATAGAGAAAGAGGGGGGAGGAGAAACAGAGAAGGAGATGGGGAGAGAGAGAAAATGATGGAGAGAGAGAGAGTGAAAGGGAGAAGCAGAAAGAAAAATAATAATAGCTGCAGTAATAACTAATTGGGATACATAATTTAATAAAGAATAAGAGAAGGGAGAGAGGTGGCGAGAGAGAGAGACAGAGAGAGAGAGAGAGAGAGAGAGAAAGAAAGAAGGAGGCCAAGGAGAGAGAGGGAGAGGACAGAGAGGAGGGAGGAAGAATAGTTGCTGTGGTAATAACTAGAGATACACAAAGAAAGAAAGAGAGAGAGTTTGTGGGTGGTTTCCATCTCTAGGTCCAGGGGAGGTCTTTGGTCTCAGATCCTGTATCACTTTAGCTCTTTAGCACTTAGGCTAACGCTAATGCGAACGCCATGTGAAACCAGCGAGCGCCGCCACACACGAGCAGCTAACAAAAGAACAGGCTTTTACTGTCCAAAAGAGACGAGTGTGTTACACAAAGACGAGCCACTTAGAGACGGAGAGAAGAGGCCAAACACAAAGAGAGAAGGAAAAGACCAGACTGACTGAAAAGAACTCACAAACATTTACTATTTCACTGTGTATTTTGAACATGCTCCTTCTTAAGAGATTTTCCAAATAAGATTCAATGTTGGCCACCAAAAACATTAGAAAAGCAGACCATCTTAGGTTCTTGGCCTAGTTTCAAGGTCCCTCTTTGTCTGAACTGTCACGAATATGAAATTTTATCTCAAGAGACTTCCTCCTAAGACATAGATTTCTTTTAATATATATTCTCTATGCTCATGTTAAAAGGCCCATATGAGGCTATTTTCTGATCTCTGTTATAATGTTGTTCCTCCTCACAAACCTGGAGACCTGGAGTTGTGTTTTGTTTAGGTTCTTCTCTCAAATTAGACTTAGACTTAGACAAACTTTATTGATCCACAAGGGAAATTATTTGGACACAGTAGCTCACGCATCACAATATCATATAATAACAGAGAGTAAGAAAAATAAATGGTAATAATACATTCTAAATAAGTAGCAAAAAAGATCGCAAGAGACAGGAGTTAAATAAGGCATAATTATATAAATGTATATGTACAAGTCAAAATAAAATAGAAAAATAAGTAATAAAAATATAAAATCACAGCTACATACAAAAGACAAGAAAGACAGTGCAACAATGATATGATGATTGACAGGACATAAGGTTATCCGTCTGGTGCAGTGGGTGAGTTGTTGTACAGTTGTAAGGAGTATTATCTCCTCTGTCCCTCTATAGTCTGGTGCAGTGGGTGAGTTGTCATACAGTTGTAGGGAGTATTATCTCCTCTGTCCCTCTATAGTCTGGTGCAGTGGGTGAGCAGGAGTGTCCATGATGGAGAGCAGTTTGTCCAGTGTCCTCCTGTCCCTCACTGTGACAAATGTCTCCAGCTCACAGCCGATCATGTGTCCAGCTTTTCAGATCAGTTTGTCAATCCGCCCAATGTCCCTTTTCCTGGTGCCGCTCCCCCAGCAGAACCACAGCGAAGTACAAGGCGTTGGCCTCCACAGACTGGTAGAAGATCTCCAGTAACTTGCTGCACACAGTGAAAGACCTGAGCTTTCTCAGGAAGTAGAGTCTGCTCATGCTCTTCTTGTAGACAGCATTACAGTTGTCCCTCCAGTCCAGTCTGTTGTTCACCTGTACGCCAAGGTACTTGTAGCAGTCCACTTTTTCCACGTCCTGGCCCTGGATGGTAATGGGCTCCACTGGTGTCCTCTTCACACTGTTGCATAGGGTGACCATTCGTCCGGATTTCGGCCAGACAGTCCAGTTTTAGAGCCTTCTGTCCGAACCTCTGTTATGCGTCCTCATTTTTAACATTTTGTCCTCATTTCGGACCCTCGGCTGCCACCGTTGCACGCTGCATCACCACAAATCCCCGCTCATATTGCACCTGCGATGCTGCGATAGCGATGTTTGAAACTGTCTGTCTGTTGAACCAACGTGAATGCCAAAAAGGAAGACATCCTTCAAACATGCTTGGTGCTCAGAGCATCGTTTTGCCAACAAGAGCACCAAAGAATACTGTGCCTTCTGTAAGCCTACTGTTGCACCTTGTGATGTCATGTGGCAATACAGGAAGTGCTCCACTGTGATTTAAAACTCCATACACCTTCACTAGAATCATTTGGACAATTTCAGCCCTGGAATTCCCAATCTTCACAGAACTAAAGGTAAAAGGAGCGGTTAACTTGAAAACTTGAAAACTACCGCTAATAGTCAAATAATAAAGGATTACTCAAACATGTGTGAATGAAACAAAACACAAATCCAGCTATGTGTTTGAGGAGGTAACAACATTCTAACATATCTTAAATCTCAGAAGAGTCGATTTTGTGTAATATAGGACCTTTAAATTGGAATTAAATCTGTATCGGTAAAATACAACTTTTCTTCACCTGTACACTGCAAACATGTAATGTAATTTTAAAAAGCTTGTTTATTGTTATATGGACATAAATGCTAAATTATTGTTCCCATGACTAAGCTGTAGCCATAGCATTAGCCACAGTAGCATTAGCCCTCCTCTTCTATAAACCCAGGCTTCTGTTATGGAGACGGGTCACTCCAGTGTGAAGGCCCCTCTCGAATAGAAAAAGTCTGAGAGCCGCTGGTGCTTTTTTTTTCTTTTTTAACTCAAATCTAAAAGAAACATGAACAAAAGCAGAGGAGAGAAGGAGAGAAGGTGTATTCATGTTTGGAGTGAGTGACAGGAGCAGGGCCACAGGGTCAAACGGGACTGAAAAGAGACTAAAGACGATGAATATAGTGCTTAAACGTGGTGCTGTTTTTAAATTAAGTTTGCCTGTCATCTTAAAGCTTCACTATGTAACCTTTCTGTGGAGATGTTAATGCTTTGCCTGGGAGATTCCACACTATGGCTTTAAAAACTAGTATAAGTCCATGAGAAAAGCAGGTTATGACACCAGGTCAAGTTACAGTTACAGTTAAATTGTAGAATGTATGTTAATATGCAAAATCGACTTTTTGGAGCTTTCGTCAATGTTATAACATCAAATACATGGCTAAAGAGGTTTTGTATGTCATCCATGCATGTCTGAGTAATCTAGCGATCTCTCCCAAGCCCTATTCCAACCCTCTTTACACGGTTAGTGTACTTTTCCTGGCAGGTTCCACACTACGGCTTTAAAAACATATATATCTCCATAGAGGCAAGCGAGTTATGTTAAGTTATTTTTAATTTTTTTTAAGAGGAGGTATTATGACCTGATCTATACTTTTTGGAGCTTTCTATCACTTTATAACATTGTCCCCTCATCAAAAACATTTCTGAAGTGGTTTTAATTCTCAGCCATGCATGTTTGAGTAATTTAGCGATCTCTCCTGGGCCCTATGTCCCTCACGCTCCCACAGAACAATTCTCCATAAATATACAAAAACATGATACAAAACAGACACTACAGCTTCACAAACCTGATGTGATGTGCTGTAGTTTCATTAACGGGATGCACGCTGATTGTGTTGCGATGGCGCTCTGAAGGGGGAGTGACTTAGTTGATCACGTTGACCTAAACTTGCTCTTGATACCTTTAGCTGTGGGGTTAGACATGTTTTAGATCAGTGCTTTTTCCAGTCCTGAGAAAATCTTATGAATCAGAATTTGGAAAAGATCTAATGCAGTGAAATCCAAAAAAGGGAGTAGCCTCTTTTTATACGGAGCACAATTCCAATGTGACCAAATGGGAACGTTGTATCTTATTTGCAAAGTGAAGGGGCTGCGATGTGTCAGTACAATGTTCCAGGCCAAATATACGAAACACTGCAAGTCTCTAAGGAGGCGGTATTGTGCAAAATGGACTTTGTTGGAGCTTTCTACCATGTTATAATTTTGTTCCCTCATAAAAAACATTCCTGGAGTTGTGTTTTGTTTCATTCACACATGTTTGAGTGACCCTTTACTATTAGTCTGTCTATAGCTCCAAAACTCAACATGCTCTGTTCCACCTTGTGATGTCATGAAGCGGTAGTTTTCAAGTTAACGGCTACTTTTACCTTTAGTTCAGTAAAGATGGAAAATTCCAGGTCTGAAATTATCTAAATGATGCTAGTGAAGCTGTATAGAGTTGAAAAACACAGTGGAGCACTTCCTGTATTACCACATGACATCACAAGGTGGAACAGAGAAGAACTCAGCCTAAATATGCAGGTTTGTGTGTTAAACATGTGTGAATGAAACAAAACACAACTCGAAGTATTTTTTTCATGAGGAAACATTATCACATGGACTAGAAAATAGCATAATATGTTCTTTTACTGTATATAAAGCATTTTCAAAACAATAAAAGCTCAGATGGTGATCTAAATATGTAATGTGTTTGTAATTAATACCTCATATAAGTGTAATAGCCCCTTTTTAATACCCCATAGAAGTGTAATAGCCCCTCTTTAAACTAATATTGATTTTGCCTCAGTGGCTCTATTGTACTAACAGGTGTTCTGTTCTGTACGACCCGTGGGTGAAGTGCTAATGTTAAAAAAATGTCATATATTTTAAATGCTCGGTTCAGGAAAATAAAATGATGTTGTCAGCAGTTAACAGGAGCAGGTGCTTAAGTGAATACAGTGGCACTGCTGAGTTAGAAGGGCTCTACAAGGACAAACTGGCCACGTGCAAAGTCAGTGATGAAAAGTAGAGCACCATGAGGGAGTGACTGAGGGGAGCTAAGTCGCCCTGTAGCGAGAAGGTTCATGGTTTGACTCCCGGGCAGGTGGGGTGTTTCTGAGTGAAGTTCCTGTGTCTGAGGGGGTTTTCTCCATCAACCTGTAACATAAATAAATAATTAGGTACAATCTTCCATGTAAGGTACTCAAGACTAGCCCAAGATCTGGAGATGGTTTAGTCGTGTGCAAATAACTAATAAACAGTACCGTGGAAACCACTAGGTCCCACTGAGATGACTCATCTCTTTCACATCTCCATCCATGAGATAAACAGGTGGCATCACCCTGACAAATTATTTATTTATTTGAAGTTTGCCAAGGTCTTTTTTCACACAAGTGACGCTTGTAACTAACTAACTAACTCTTTCCACCACAGTTTAAAATGAACTAATTCTGTTTTTTCACATTTTTAAGACAATAAAAATCAGGTACAGTGCCTTTAATGCCATGCCGTAGAACATTCCAGGGAAATAACATCCCCATTGGAGACAAACAAGTGGTTACTACTAATATTTTCTCCTTAAATATATTCCCCTCCTCTCTCTCTCTCTGTCCGTCTCATGTCTCAGTACCTCCCCTCCTCTCTCTCTCTCCTCTCCTCCCCCTCTTTCTATCTCTCTGTCTGTCTCATGTTTCAGTACCTCTCCTCCCCCCATCTCTCCTTTCCTTTCCTCTCCTCCCCTCTCTCCTCCTCTCTCTCTCTCTCTCTCCTCTCATCCCCCCTGTCTGGCTGTCTGTCTCATGTCTCACTACCTCTCCTCCCCCTCTTTCTATCTCTCTGTCTGTCTCATGTTTCAGTACCTCTCCTCCCCCCATCTCTCCTTTCCTTTCCTCTCCTCCCCTCTCTCCTCCTCTCTCTCTCTCTCTCTCCTCTCATCCCCCCTGTCTGGCTGTCTGTCTCATGTCTCACTACCTCTCCTCCCCCTCTTTCTATCTCTCTGTCTGTCTCATGTTTCAGTACCTCTCCTCCCCCCATCTCTCCTTTCCTTTCCTCTCCTCCCCTCTCTCCTCCTCTCTCTCTCTCACTCCTCTCCTGCCCCCCCTCCTCTTCTCTCTCTCTCTCCTCTCCTCTCTCCTCCTCCTCTCTCTCCTCTCTCCTCCCCTCTCTCTCTCTCTCCTCTCCTCCTCTCTCCTCTCTCTCTCCTCCCCTCTCTCTGTCTCTCTCCTTTCCTCTCCTCCCCTCTCTCTCCTCCTCCTCTCTCTCTCTCTCCTCCTCTCTCCCTCTCCTCTCTCTCTCCTCCTCCCCTCTCTCCTCCTCTCTCTCTCTTTCTCCTCCCCTCTCTCCTCTCTTTCTCTCTCCTCTCTCTCTCTCTCTCCCTCCTCTCCTCTCTCTCTCTCTCTCTCTCTCTCCTCTCCTCTCTCTCCTCCTCTCCTCTCTCTCTCTCTCTCCCTCCCCCCTCTCCTCCCCTCTCTCTCTCTCTCCTCTCCTCCCTCCTCTCCTCTCTCCTCCTCTCCCTCTCCTCCCCCTCTCTCTCTCTCTCTCTCCTCTCCTCCCTCCTCTCCTCTCTCTCCTCTCTCCTCCCCTCTCTCCTCTCTTTCTCTCTCCTCTCTCTCCCTCCTCTCCTCTCTCTCTCTCTCTCTCCTCTCCTCCCCCTCTCTCTCTCCCTCCCCCCTCTCCCTCTCCTCCCCTCTCTCTCTCTCTCTCTCCTCCCCTCTCTCCTCTCTCTCTCCCTCCTCTCCTCTCATCTCTCCTCCTCTCTCTCTCTCTCCCTCCTCTCCTCTCTCTCTCCTCTCCTCTCTCCTCTCCTCCCCCCTCTCTCTCTCCCTCCCCCCTCTCCTCCCCTCTCTCTCTCTCTCTCTCTCCTCTCCTCTCCTCCCTCCTCTCCTCTCTCCCTCCTCTCCTCTCCTCTCTCTCTCTCTCCTCTCCTCTCCTCTCTCTCTCTCTCTCTCTCTCCTCTCTCCCTCCTCTCCTCTCCTCTCTCTCTCTCTCTCTCTCTCTCTCCCTCCTCTCCTCTCTCCTCCTCTCCCTCTCCTCCCCTCTCTCTCTCTCTCTCTCTCTCTCTCCTCTCCTCCCTCCTCTCCTCTCTCTCTCTCCTCTCCTCTCCTCTCCTCCCTCCTCTCCTCTCTCCCTCCTCTCCTCTCTCTCCTCTCCTCTCTCCTCCCTCCTCTCCTCTCTCCCTCCCCCCTCTCCCTCTCCTCCCCCCTCTCTCTCTCTCTCTCTCTCTCTCTCTCCTCTCCTCCCTCCTCTCCTCTCCTCCCTCCTCTCCTCTCTCCCTCCTCTCCTCTCCTCTCTCTGCAGCTGCTGTGAGCTCTGTGTGAATGGACAGTCTCTGGCTTCAGTCTGGGGTCCTCCCTCCTCGTTCCATTAGAGTCTGTGGTGACCAGAGCGTTCACCCTCCAACCAAAACCAACTCACACCATTTCAAGGAGCTCTATCTGATTTTTACTGCCCTAAAAATGTGAAAAACAAAACTAATTCATTTTATAGATCACATATTGTGCTTGAGCCGACATAGTTATAATCTACTACACACTTGGATCATTGTAATTTGCACATTTCCAACTGCAATATTTGTCTAGAATCACTTAATAAAAGAACCAAGCAGTGCGAGTATGCCAGTGCTGCAAAATGGCATTTGAAAATAAATAAAAAAATAAAACATGCACGAATCACTCCAAATACAACTTCACGAGGGTAAATGAGAAGGGAAAACAATTATAGCACTGTTAAAAGCTCTGAAAAGTCGATTTTGCAGAACAAGTCAGTGAGTTTATAAGCGCTTTTCACAATTTTCAGAGACCAGAGCGGCGTTTTGCCTTCACATTAATGCTAACAACAACTAGCATGCCAACCACGCACTTCCAGATTATCGGACAACAAAATTCTTTCTAATTAGATGCAGGCAGAGCACCTCAAGAGCTGTTTATACAATACATCTGTGCCAGGGTAAGACATGGAAAAAAAAAACTGGCTCTTTAACTTCATTAGAATTAAGCCTCAAACTCTCTCTGCTCCATGGCCTTTCCAAAGCTACTGGAAAATACTGCGGAGTTCAACCTACTTCTCAGTCACAGAAATGTCATGAACTATAAAGAATGTTGGTTACATTTCAAATGGAAGGCTGTAAATGGAGTTTTTTATCGTAAACAAGTGAGTTATGGAGAGAGCAAATTTGAATGTTATGATTTCTTATCTAGGCTGAAATTCATGTGCAGTGGACGAGCTGCATCTGTTTTCAATGGAGAACTGTCACAAAGTCAGAGCCGTATTTATAGAAGTACAGAGGATTTATGAATGGTTGGCTTAAGAGGGGACGGTCGGGGAGGGCATCTGATGTAAAATAATATATATGCATGATTAAAGTGTGAAGGGTGCACAATTTAATAAGTAGTGTAGGAGTATTAGTGATAGTAGATCAGTATAAAGTGTAATTGGCATGAGATTTTGAGGGATATTTGGTTTAACTAAAACAAAAGAAATAAACGTGTGACAAGCAGGTATCACCGCCAGACAAAGTCACGGGTCAGATCTACGGAGAGGCAAGTCTGCTTACAGAATGCATGCTTTACAATGTATTTTGACTATAAAACATGTAACTGAATACAACCAAGGCAGATAATAGTTTAATGCAATACACACAGACCCCCTCCATTACAAAAGTTACATAGTTGATCTTTAACTTGTAAATTTTACAGTGGATACTTTTAACTTTTACTTTTAGATCTGGACTGAAAAGTTAAAAGTACTTTTCTTTATGGTTTGAGACCTGCTGAAATGGCTGAGACTTATTTTCAGCACATTTAATTTCCCAACTTTGAGCAAACCAAAACAAAAACACAAAAACCGCTAGAAAAATTAAGAAATCAGTCACATAAAATCAGCTAAATTCTTTATCAAAATCACTATATTTGATGCTTTAATTGTTCCAAAAATCTCTATAAAATACTTTTACTTTTTACTCTTAAAGTACATACATAAACAGGCACTTCAGTAGTTTTACTTCAGTAGATCTTTTCATGTGTTACTTTTACTTTTAGTTGAGTAATCTTTTGCCCCTGTATTTGTACTTCATCCACCACTGGTGTACATGCACTAAAAACTATCTTAAATATCAATTACAATGAACAAATCTACAAAACTGCTAACATTAAAGCACTGACTCATTTAAAGGAAATCCTATAGGACATTTTGACAGACTGGACTGGTGTCTGTTTGAATAAGTACATGCGATTAATGTGTATTTGAAGTATTCGACGGAGTGTGTACAGGTGTGACTGCCCCCCAGCCGATGCCTTCACTGAGCTCTGAGAAAACACGTAAAGTAAATACACAGTTTATACTTTAGGCTCCAGGCCAAACCTCCTCAGACCAGCGCCTCATTCAAAGGACTTTCTCATATTCTGTCCCAGAGCTGCCAAGAAAATCAGTATAATCCATTTCTCAACACAAAGAGGAGCCAGTGAGAACATGTGCGGATATCAGCACCTGCTTCAAAAACAGAGACAGTAAATCTGCACAACTTTCAACCATTTACTGTATGCCACCGAGCAAAAGTACAGGTCAGATCTGTGGAGAGGCATGTTTTTCCAAGAGATTTTTCACCATTAAAGGTCCGTCACCTGCTTGTTTCTATGGATATGTCATTGCTGTGCCTGGAATGTTCCACAGTATGACATTAAACTGCTCTACCTTACATGTTTTAAATTGCAGGTGGTTTTATAGCTCAAAAATACCTAGAAAAACAGGCGTTCTGACTGTGAGCGGGGTTGCCTGTCCACAGATCTGACCTGTAACTTGGTCTGGTTCGGCCTCCATGAAGATAGAAAGGTTTAATGCCATACTGTGAAACATTCCAGACAAAGTAAAACACAGTGCATCTTTAAAACACCTGTGATGAAATAAATGCAAGATAGATAATACGATACTGTGGGATGATCCAGGAAAAACAAAAAGCACTTTGGTGGTGAGCTCAAATCCAAAATCTACAAACATCTTCTCATCTTTCCAACAAAATGCTTTTAGCTGATGACTCATTTACAGCAGAGTCTGGAGAAGACCTACAGTGCTTGTGTCTGCTATAAAGTTATAAACAATGACAAGAGTGGATCATTACATTATAGTTTTGGACATTTTAAATCGCAATATTCATCTAAAACAACTAAGTCTGCGTTAGAAAACTGTGGTGCCCAATGGGAGCTGACGTCGCTGTAAACGTCTTCACAACAAAGAGGTGTACGACTGTAGGCACCTCTGATGGACAGCTGCACTTTACATTCGTACCACAATGACTACGCAACGTTGCTGAATCCTACACGTATCACAGATTAAGAAAATAAAATTGGAAAACAAAATAAGTACAGAACAGTGTCCCGGTGGTGGTGAAAACAGGAGTTGATCTAAGCAATGGGCTCTATTCACGCTTACGTCACAAAACCGGAAGACGTTTGGAAACATGCGGATGATGACTTCATTCGGGCTCTGTTGGCGATAGAAAAAATCTGATAAAATCTGTGAAAACTGAGAAAATGGCCCAGTTTTCTTCATCTAGATGTCACTGTATTCTGTCTTTTTTCCTTTTATAAATTGCCTATTAATTTGTGTATTATAATTTGTCTAACTTGTCTCTTGTAAGTGACACTGAAGACACGATTAGAGTCACGTCCCCCATGGAAAGCTTTGGCAGGTTGTGAAGACGCTGCTGCTGCTGAATCCACGGCCCAGTGTCAGTAACTATACCAGAAGTCGTCATCTGCGTGTTCCCAGACGTCTTTTGGTAAGCGTGATTAGGGCCTATTACGTCTTGAATACAGGAGAATAAAGCTTACTCAAACATGCACGCATCACTCTAAACATAACATCGAAAAGGTAAATGAGAACTATAACACGGCTAAAACCTCTGAAAAGTCAATTCTGCATAATAGGTCCACTTTAATGTTTGCATACGCCACTTTTTCATGTCTGGAAAAAGCAATAGTTCGTTGATTAAATCCTGCTTTTCCAAACCTCTATTGACTTCTAAGGACCAGTTTCAGTTAAAATATGGCAGCCACTCAAATGTATTTAACTAAACCTAATGACTGAATGTATGAAATGATCGTATTGAATCTCTGATCTGTTACTAAATAAGCAAAAACGTCTATCTGATTGTTGTTTATTTCTTTTCTCTTACTGGTACGCACACACACACACACACTGCAATCAACAACTTTAGTTCCAATGACTCTAGGTTGCCCAAAACATGCCCCTTTTTCCGCATTAGACGCCGCAGAAAAAATGCACCAAAAACATTTTAAAGGTACACTATGTAAGTTTTTGGTAACTGCTTGTTTCTGTGGATATGTCATAGAAATTCTGCCTAGAATGCTCCACAGTATGACTTTAAACTTCTTAGGTTCTTTTTAAAGACAATACAGTAACTTGTATTTACCTTGTTGACATGTTTTGGCTGATAGCTGCGAGCCATCTTCAGAACTGTCACCGGTGTTGGTGGTGACGTGTCGTATATCAGCAGTTCTTACTTCCTGTAGGCGTGGTCAGCCTGATGGACCTGGCAGGTCGCTCAGACTGACCACGCCTCCCGTCGCCTGGTGCTCTCTGGAGGAGGGTGTCCCAGGTGTGTGAAAGGAGGAATGCTCAGTCATCACGGTTAATGCCTTTTTTTTCACATCCGAAAAAAGGAACACCAAAAAGAATGTGAAAAGGAAACATCAGGGAGACTCACCAGAACACAAAAAGACAAAGCATTGCAGGAAAACCTAAAATCCGCCATATCAGACCACTGTAAAAGAAATAACCACATTATGGATTGAGATGGGGCACGGGTCACTGGATCAGAAAACAACAAGTTCAAACTCTGGATAAGGGAGGACATTGAAATCAGGAAACGAGACACGGACAGCATTAACCGTGATGACGGAGCGTTCCTCCTTTCACACACCTGGGACACCCTCCTCCAGAGAGCACCGGGCGACGGGAGGCGTGGTCAGTCTGAGCGACCTGCCAGGTCCATCAGGCTGACCACGCCTACAGGAAGTAAGAACAGCTGACCACGCCTACAAGAAGTAACAACAGCTGACCACGCCCACAGGAAGTAACAACAGCTGACCACGCCTACAGGAAGTAAGAACAGCTGACCACGCCTACAGGAAGTAACAACAGCTGACCACGCCTACAGGAAGTAACAACAGCTGATATACGACACGTCACCACCAACGCCGGTGACAGTTCTGAAGATGCAGCAGCAGCCGAAACATGTCAACAAGGTAAAGACACATTACTGTCTTAAAAAAAAAACAAAAAACAAAAAAACCCCAAGAAGTTAAAGTACATAGTGCACCCTTAAATTTTGTCAACATTGCCTGGGCCCACCCCTTCCGTAGTGTTTGGGTTGATTTTTTTCTCTGTTTCTGTTTCTCTCTCTGTTTCTCTGTTTAAATGTGTTGAAAAAATGTCCAAAATTGTTGCTATGGCGTTGCATATAAGTTGCATATGATGTGGGAGTATATAAGGAGTATACTGTTAACATGTATCTGTACGTCTCGGCTCTGCCCTGAAACAAATGCAACTCCGACGCAAGAAAGCTGTAATGCCAGACGTGTTTCGAAGGGAACATTTTTAAGTTGTTATGACATTTTTATAAACAAATGACACAAAATCATGACTTCACTGTGTAGAAACCAGGACATGCCCAGGACTAAAGCGTCATAGTGTGTTATAGGGTCTAATTAAAATAAACGAAGATATAAACAAAGTCAATTTGCTCAAATAATGTTTAAAAAAAATCAGGCCTTTGAACATTTCTTGACAGTTTTCATATTTTTTTTTTTAAGAATTTGGGAAAAACTTAAATCTAGCCAAGCCAAGTCATTTCACGTTAGCTAATTTCTTGACACTGTTAATCAAAATCTTATCTTTGCATTGTGTAATCCAGATTTGAGTCAGATTTGAGACTTGAGGGAGTACTTTTTGTCCCATGAGTTGAAGGATTGTGAATATTTTGACACTAACTCATCCCAAAGTCTTTCCAGGAAGTCTGATTTGGGACAGCCCTGTATCTTCTGCCTGCTTCAGTACATCCCGATCATAAATAAAGAGGATTTTCATTGGGGAACTTCAGCTGGTCTTGGATCCTACAATGTCCCACAGTATGACATTAAAGACCATATATCTGTTTTTTACTGTCTTAAAGGTGCATTGTGTAACATTTCTGGTGGTTTTTCTCTGTGGAGATGGTATTACTTTGTCTGGAATGTTTCACAGTATGGCATTAAACCTTTCTATCTTCATGGAGACCAAACCCAACCAAGTTACAGGTCAGATCCGTGGAGTGGCAACCCCGCTCACAGCCAGAATGCCTGTTTTTCTAGGTATCATAGGTATCTAGTGTCAAGTGACGGTCCCCCAAACAAAAAGTTACATAGTGCACTTTTAAAAACACGAAAAAAAAGTTAATAAGTGCTTTTCATAACTTTAAGAGGCCAGGGATAACAACAACTAGCATGCTAACCCTGCACTTCCTGATTATTGGACAATTGGTCTTAACTGCAAGAGCTGCTTATACAATATGGTACTACAAATGCTGCTCAAATGCAAATGGGGGAAAAAATAAACAATCAAAATAGGTGCAGGGCCTTTAAAGGTGCACTATGTAACTTTTTGGTTGGAGGTCCGTCAGCTGCTTGTTTCTATGGCGATGTCATTGCTCTGCCTGGAATGTTCCACAGTATGACATTAAACATCTCTGCTTTACATTTATTCAATTACAGGTGGTTTTATAGCTCAAAAATACCTTAAAAAAACAAAAAAAACAGGCATTCTGACTGTGAACAGGGTCGCCTCTCCACAGATTTGACCTGTAACTTGGTCTGGTTTCATCTCCATGAAGATAGAAAGGTTTAATGATGTACTGGGAAACGTTCCAGACAAAGCAATAACATCTCCATGAAGAAAAGCATTTGATGGACCCTCCACCAGAGATGTTGCAAGTTACACAATGCACCTTTAAACGTATCTGTCTCCATAGAAGCGGTTGCCTCATTACAGGTCGGATCTGTGAAGAGGCAACTCAGGTCACAGTAACAATGGACAGCCTTATGTCTTTTGCCTGCTCCGATCATAAATAAAAAGGATTTTCTTAGAAGGTTCAGCTGGTGTTGGATCCCAAAATACTGAATCCATCACAGGTTCCAAAATCAGACCCAGATTTTCGCTCAAATATTCCAACACTTTTGTCCATTTCTCTTAAATCGAAGCATGATGTACGGTTTTGTTTTAACTGGCTCCACGCAGCAAAATGAAGCTGTTTTCACTGGAGCTTTTCAGACCTGATGTGATTTAAATGTGTCTTTAGCAGAAAACGTGATCTGTGAGTTTTTAAATTGTGATTTGAAAATTTCGCACTGTAAAGAAAACAGTGGAACAGTAGAAGAAGAGTGAACCACCTGTGTAATGATGGTTAACAGTCAGTGGAAGGTTTGGTCAGAAGAATTTGGGTAAGACCAGTTATATCTGTTTCATAATTTGACAGTCTGCTATCTTAATTTTAATTTTGCACCTTATCAAGCCTTTAAAATGTAACTTTTACTTGTTTGGCCATGAAAAATTGATAAATGTATGTATTATAAAGATCATAATGAACCAGCAGGCTGCAAAACTCACATTTGTAGCATCTTAAAGGCGCTGTACCTGATTTTTACTGTCTTAAAAACATGAAAAACTGAACTAGTCCATTTTAAACCAGTTTACCAGGCTAAGTCTTACAAAGCTAACTTTTAGGAACTTTGAGGATTTAAACATTTTAAAAAGTTTATGTTGTGAAAATAGAAAAGAATCATTACAAAATCTGACCTTTGTGAAAGTTGTGGATGCCGTCAGCCAAACATGGGCAGTTTGAATTCCCCAAAATGCATTGTGCTCTATGGGAGAATTCTTTCTGGACCCAAGCTCCTGGGAGCTGCAGTACCTGGAGCGGCCACTAGTCCGTCTCGAATGCTTTCTCCAGTTTTTATTATAGATCCACGATAGAATGCAGTAACTAGCATCATTTAAAACACTGAAATAACTGATATTTTGGACATTTACAGACAGGGAACAGGCTTTTCCCAAAGATAAATGAGTCAAACTGGCTGCTCTGCGCTCTCTTTCTGGTGCCGTCCTCTGCAAAATCTTGGGTATTGACTGTTTTTGTTGACATATAAAACTGAAGCGCAAGTAATTCCAATTCTCTGCTAATTCTTTGCTAACTTCATGGCATTATCTTCCAGCTCTCTTACCAGTTTGCGGGTGGTTTGCAGTTCTTAGATTAAAGTCTCATTCTAAAGTATCAGTTGGATATGTGAGACTGCAGATAACACTACACTAGATCTATTATGACACCAGTTTGACCGCATCCTCGCTGCTGTGCTAAAATGTATCGGCCAATTCTCCAAAACCCAGGCTGTAATCCCCAGAGATCTACAGATGTTTCTTGGGTGGCAAATGAATTCAGTGCTGTAATGTTTTTCCAGTGTTATTCCAACCCTTTTTAGTTATAACCCAGTCCAACTTTTGTAACTGCAGCGACATCATTCACTTGATTGAACGAGCTCTGACTGCTTTAAGCTCCATTTTACAAGTTTCCCAAATGATGCATTAAACTGTGGCACACGGCGTCTCTGACCAACACCCTGCGCTACAAAAAATATCCATAATGTGTTTAAAGGCTGACCCATTTCTTATGCAACATTTGTGAAATCTGCCAACTTTTACCAACTTCACTGTGCAATTTAAAGCTATACTATGTAACTTTACGGGTGGACAGCGTGGATCTATAATAAGAACTGGAAACGACACTCCCGCTCTGTCCCGTGTGAGATCGGCTAGTGGTCGCTCCAGGTACTGCAGCTCCCGGAAGATTAGGTCCGGAAAGAATTCTCCTAAAGAGCGCAATGTATTTTTTTTTAATTAAAGACAGAAGAATATAACATTTAACAAAATACAATAATATAAAAACAAAACACAAAAATATAAAACAATGCACACACACACACGCACACACACACAAACACTAATTTAATTAAATAAAACAAAAGTAATGTGATAGTGCAGCATAACCTTACTGCTAGGCCCCCTTATATTTATATTTTGGACAATTTATAATTTAATTTCCCTTTCTCTCTCTCTCCCTTTTTTTTCTGCAATGTATTTTTTGGGGAATCAAACTGCCCGTGTTCGGCTGACAGGGCATCCGGCTTTCACAGAGGTCGGACTTTTAAGGGATTCTTCTGTACTTAGAAATTTTAAATTCTCAAAGCGCCTAAAAGTTAGCTTTGTAAGATTTAGCCTTGGTCAGTATTCAGGAAGTAATGCGGAGAAAGAAAGAGAGGCCAGAGCGTAATTTGCCGTCACAGTAAAGCTAACAACAACTAGCATACTAATGGTGCACTTCCTGATTATCGGACAATAAAACGCTTTATAATTAGACAGAACTGGTCTTATTTTGACTTCAACAGCTGCTTTTACAGATATATATACGTACTGCTCAAAGACATGGGGAAAAAAAGAGATACCGGACCTTTAAACTTACCTGTCACCATGGAGACAAGCAGTTGATGCCGCCAGACCATGTTACAGGTCAGATCTGTAGAGAAGCAACCCAGCTCACAGTAACAATGTTGATTTTCTTATGTACTTTTGAAGCAATAAACAAAACCAAAGTTAAATAAATGCATAAAAGTTACACAGTGCACTTTTAAACAATAGCTAAGAGTTAGTTATACTTTAAATGGACAATTATATGACCTCATTGTTAACTGGGTCCCCTTGTGTGGTCATGGGAAACTTGTGGTTGGCTTTGCAGCTGGGGTGACATAAAATTTCATAATGAGAAAGAGTGACCACAAACGCATGTTCTAGTGAAGAGTCATGAAGATGGACGGATGCTTCACTGATTACGAACATCACTGTAATCGGAATCTGATCCCAGTTTTTAATGAAAATCACAAATACGCAAAACCATAAAGGGCGTAGTTTACAACAAAATACAAGCAGTGAGGTGGAAATGAAGAAAGATTTCAAACTTACGCAGTCTCCAATGCTGTGATACTAATCTGTACTGAGTTTATTCCCATTTTGGATATTATGTACTGTTGTGTCATTGGGCAAGACGCTTCACCCACCTTGCTTATGCATTTACAAGGGTTAAAGGTGCACTATGTAAATTTTCTGGTGAAGGGTCTGCCAGCTGCTTGTCTCCATGGAGATGTTACTGTTTTGACAGCTTAAAACAAAGTACAGTTTGAAGTCAAAATAAAGTAAGATTTAAAACGTATGCAAATGTCTATGCAACTATCCTGTACAGGTTTGATTCCTGTTACTTTTGCGTCCTTGAGCAGGACACTTCGCGTTGAACTCTATGTTCTGGCAGTGCATGCGAGCTGTAGTTACTTTAAAAACACAGAGGAGCTATTCTGAATAACCGTCTAATGCAGCGAGAGGGAGGGAAATAAATAAATATACAAAAAGTATAGAAAAGCCTCAAATGCTGTTATATTAAGCTGTACCGAGTTGATCTCCGTTTCTGATATTGTATAATGTTGTGTCCTTGGGCAACTCAACTCAACTCAACTCAACTTTATTTCTAAAGCACTTTAAAACAACACAGTTGACCAAAGTGCTGTACACAATAAATAACAAACATTGACAGGTACAGTGACAGGAACAAGAATAAAACAATACAAATGCAGGTAAAAAGTCAACTCTCAACTGTGCTAAAAGCCAAGGAAAAAAAAGTGCGACTTTAAAAGGGACTTAAAAACAGGTAGTGATTCAGTCAGCCTGATATGCAGAGGGAGCTGATTCCACAGCCTCGGAGCGGCCACCGCAAATGCCCGATCCCCTCTCTTTTTTCTCCTGGTCTTTGGCACACAGAGGAGAGCCTGATCTGCGGACCTGAGAGCACGAGGGCAAGACACTTTTCACTTGTCAGACTGAAGGTACTGGTGTGTATGTAAGGTGTAGTTACTTTAAAAACACAGATGAGCTATTCTGAATAACAATCTGATAAAGAAAGAGGGAAAGACGGACTAAATATGCAAAAAAGTATACAAAAGTTGAGTATTACTTGGAGATACATGGACACAAAAAGACTTAAAGATGCATTATGTATTTTTTCTGGTGTTTTTTCTGGCAGAGGGTTCCCCAACTGCTTGTCTCCGTGGAGATGCTACTGCTTTGCCAAAAATGTTCCACACTATGGTATTAAAATGATCTATCACCACGGAAATAAGCAGGTGACATCACTAGGCCAAGTTACAGGTCAGATCTGTGGAGTAGACTCCCAACAGTAATGCATCTTTTTGCTATTTTTAGTTGTGATTGAATAAATGTAAAATAGATACGCTAACGGTAAACTTTGGAACATCACAGGAGTAACGTCTTCATATAGAAAAGTTACACAGTGCAGCTTTAAAAGGGTTAAATGATGAAAAGGGTCTCCAAATCAGTTTAAGACCATCTCAATTTCGATCTTTACTCTTTAAGTTCGCACTTAACCTAACCGCACGCACCATAGACACAGCTGTGCTCAGTGTTGACATCATGAAGGTCTTTACACTCAGACCTCTCCTTTAACTCGTGCTAAAAGCCTCCTCTTTCTTTCTCTTTATTCTCGCTCTTCTCTTTCGTCTCTCTCAGTTATACTTTCTGGTCCTTGAACCACAACAGCTGCTCTGTCAACATCGCAGTTAAAGCACTTCTCCTCAAGGACAAAAGCGTGACTAAAGTGGGTTATTAAAACAGAACAAAAAAAAACTGAATGAACACAGCTGGATAAAATACTTAAAGATACAGTGTGTAACTTTCTGGAGGTGGCACCTGCATGACTCCAAGGAAATGGAGAGTTAAAACCAGACATTCTGCACTGAGACAGATATGTGTTATTATGGCATACTGTGGAACATTATAGCCAAAGGAACAACATCTCCATGAAAACAGGAGATGCAAGCCCACTCGAAAAACAGAAGTGGTCCGAAGTTATTCCTCACAGCTTTCAGAGACCAGAGCATGATGGAAAAACTAGCACCAACTAGCATGCTAACACACTCTTCCTGATTATCAAATTAGAAAACACGTCATAATTAATTCATTTTGACTTCAAGAGCTGCTTAAACAATACTTAACACTGTACTGGGGGCAAGACATATTCAATAAATGCGGTACTGGCCCTTTAATTTACTGATGGTCCGTTTGTCTCAGATCCGATTCTTTGTTGTGAATCAAAAGAGCCGATTCCCATAAAACACATACAGATAAATACAGAAATAAGGACGGGCACACATGTACGAACAGGGCTCCTACACAGTTATGCGGTGCTGGGGAAATGAGGGAGAAAAATAATAATTATAAGGCCATAGAATGATTTTTAAAGGTGCATTGTGTAACTTTTCTAGTGGAGGATCCGTCCGGTTTCTATGGATATATCATTGCTCTGCCTGGAATGTCCCACAGTATGACATTAAACAGCTCTACCTTATATTTATTCAATTACAGATGGTTTTACAGCTCAAAAATACCCAGAAAAACAGACATTCTGACTGTGAGCGGGGTTGCCTCTCCACAGATCTGACCTGTAACTTGGTCTGGTTTGGTCGCCATGAAGATAGAAAGGCTTAATGCCATACTGTGAAACATTGACAGACCCTCCACCAGATTACAGTTACACAAAGCACTTTTAATTTAAATTTCATATTGTCTTTTTATTAGCCGCCAAATCGTTGAAAATGATGTGTTCATAATCGCAGACGCTTTCTCGTGGATTCTTACTAAATTATGTGTGTTCTCTGTGGGTTTTTAGCGAAGGTCTTTCCGAGGTTACGGCTCTCACCACTTCAGCTGAGTCCACTCCACAGACTCCACAGAGATGCGCGTTAAAAGCTTCTGTGGGAGTTATAATGAAGACACATGGGGCGGGTGGAGATACGCGCCCAACATGGAAAAAGTGCCAAGAAAAAAACATGATCTTGTGTGAATATTTCAGACTGTTGTTTTCACAGAGATGTTCAAAGGAGATTAAACATATGGCGAAGACTCATAACTCTGCATTAAAGTGTTAAAGGAGCGACAAATATGTGTTGGAGTCAGAATAAATCTCTCTTTAGGCACCTTTAAACACTTGGTTTAAAGCTGCATTGTGTAGCTTTTCTGCTAGAGGGTCCGTCTAATGCTTTTCTCCACGGAGATGTTCTTGCTTTGTCTGGAATGTTTCACAGTATGGCATTAAGCCTTTCTATCTTCACGGAGACCAAACCAGAGCAAGTTACAGGTCAGTTCTGTGGAGAGGCGAGCCCGCTTACAGTCAGAATACCTGTTTTTCTAGATCTTCTTGAGCTATAAAACCACCTCTAATTGAATACATGTAAGGCAGAGCTGTTTAATGTCATACTGCGGAACATTCCAGGGCAGAACAATGACGTAACCATAGAAACAAGCAGGTGACAAACCCCCAACCAAAAAGTTACATCGTGCACCTTCAAAGGTCGGCCACATGCTTGCTTTTATGGAGATGTTACAGCTTTGCCTGGATGTTCCACAGTATGGCATTAAACTTATATGTTTCCGCAGAGACAACCAGCTGACACCACCAGGCCAAGTTACGGGTCAGGTCTGTGGGAAGGTGACCTGACTACCACTTAGAATACATGTTTTTCAAGGTATTTTTAGCAATTAAAATACCTGTAATTAATAAATATATAATGGCCAACAGTTGAAAGGTGATGCAAAAATATCTCCATGGAGACAATTAAGCTATAGGAGGCAGACCCTCCACCAGAAAAGTTACGCAGTGCGCCTTTAACACAGAGACAAGTGCTGCCCCTTCAGATATTGTTTAGCTTTTCTCATGTTTGTACCTTTTTTTAAGTCTGACGAGTAATTTCTGGGAGCACTAATTTCAGTAATATTATTTTTGCTTGTCTCTATGGAGATATTATTGCTTTGAATGTTCTGCAGTATGACATTAACTCTATCTTGCAATTATTATTAAATGGTACGTGTTTCAGTTGCTCCATAAAACCCTGAAAACATGCATTCTTACTGTGAGCGGGATAGATGTTTAATGCCATTCTGTGGAACATTGCAGGCTTGAGAATTGGCTGTGTCTCCATGGTAACTGTCCCGAGTTAACCCTGTCCGCTCTGATTGGACCACACACACACACACACACACACATACACATAGATCCAAGATGGCTTCCTCTCAGACTACACACGAGCCTCTGTTTGTCCTGGACTTTCCTCAGACAACCTCAGCACCTTTTCCATCAAAACAGAAGAGCTACGGATACGGACAGGACATGGAAAGAGTGAGACTGTAGAAGAGGGATGGAGGGATGGAGAGAGAGAGAGAGACGGATGGATGATGGAAGAGGATGTGACGGGGGAAAGTGTGAGAGGGGGATTCCACTGCTGCACAGGGAAAACTTGTTATTGATGGTGTTGAGTAAACGTTAGGAACAAGAAAAATAAAACCAAACAAGGAGCTTTAAGTTAGCTACTAATTTAAAGGGCCCATGTTACACTATTTTCTGATCTGTTATAATGTTGTTTCCTCATCACAAACGTATCCGGGGTTGTGTTTTGTTTCATTCACACATGCTTGAGTAACCCTGTATTATTGGTCTGCCTACATCTCCAAAATTCAAAATGCTCGTTCCACTCTGTGATGTCATGAAGCGGTAATTTTCAAGTTAAGATCTACCTTTTATCTTTCTCTGTAGACCAGACCTGGGCATTGTCTACATTGACTCTGACCGGCCCGTTTAAGCTCATTTGAAATTGCAAAATAAACATATTTTTTAATTTTACCTCATGCATGGACTAAAGCTGCATTGCTTTTATTTTAGAGGTGTTTTTTTTAATGACATTTTTTGTAAGGCGACCTCACTTTTTCATTGCTTAGTCATAACATAAACTCTTCCCAGTCTTACCAGCGTGTCAAAACAATGCTATTTACTGCTTTTTATAAAGAAAAAATACAATTAATATTATACAGAACTGAGTTAAGTATTTTGGCCTGGCCCTCCATAATATTTTCTCGTGTGGCCCTATGGAAAAAAAAAAACTTGCCCACCCCTGCTGTAGAGATTGGCTCTGAAATAATCCATGTATAGAGTTTAAAAACATAGTGGAGCTGTATTACCACATGACATCACAAGGTGGAACAGCGTGTTTTCACTTTGAGAGACTCAGACTAAACAAGATTATAACATAGATCGGAAAATACTGTATATGGGCCCTTTAAATGATCTCGCGGTATCAAATTTGTAGCTTCTCATTTTCATTTTCCACCACAGAAACAACGTCTCAAATCCACAGCCTCAGCAGAAATACAGAGTTTGTTTGCACGTTATTGTTCTGTTTGCTCTGAGTGTCTTTTTTGGCCTTCAAACTCACTAATGGACGGGCTCAGATCTTAGAAGGACAGTGGCAGGAAGAGGATTGGACTTTGGCATCTCGTCGTAAACAGCTCCTCTCTCCTGACAAACTCTGCTCTGTCAGAACTACCAGGAGTTTCCACTGAACCCAGAATGTGCAGGAGAAGATTATTTAGAGGAAATTTACAAGTAGGAAGAGGAGGAGGAGGAGGAGGAGGAGTCTGTGAGGGCATGTGCCAAAGTAGATTCTACATTCTAACAATATGAGATTATATTGTCTGAGAAACAGCTGGTGAAAGGTCAGCTGAAGAATAAAAAAACAGGCAGAATAATGGCTTGTGTCCTTTTATATTTACTGTAATATCACTGAATTCATCACAACAGCTGAACTTTTGCAGCCAGATTTTAGCTACCAACCAAGCAGCTTCTTCAGGTCTTTGTTTTAGAGTCTGTAGCTCCCACTAGAGGTGAGACTAACTAAAGCACAGGCGGCTCTCTCACAGTCAGAAGACAATCTCTGCCAAACTCCAGGATTAATTAATTGAAGAACCTGGACATCTCCAGAATTGCTTCATTTCATTTATATATAGATGTATTTATAAAGGAAGGAAGTATGTAAGATTCTGATACTGTCGTTGGAATCCTTTTGTATTATTGCAATATGATTGCAGATGTTTTACCAAGCGATAACAGTGACTCATTGTCCTCATTGTAAATAGTTCATATGGTCTAATGTAAAAATGTCTGAAGAATGAAAAAGAAAAGCTCATTATGTTAAATTAGAAGAGGGGGTGGGATTAAATAAGTTTTCTTCTTCCCACTCCTTTTTTTGTTGTTGTTATGATTGCACTTTTGTCATATGTGTATGTAAAAGAATGTAAATTGCTTACTTGCCCTAAATAAATAAATAAATTAATTAATTAATTAAAATAATAATAATAATAATAATAATAATAATAATAATAATAATAATAATAATAATAATGATAAATTTCATGAACATAACCTATCTGTGTCCTTCAAGGTAAATATGTTCAAATCAATTATAGTTTTTAATGATAATAATTGTAATGCTGTTATAATTTATTCTTAATTACAAAAACATGATGGCCAAGTTGTTTACGTTATAATTTGGTGTTTTGGTTCTCAGGATGATTCTTCTTTAAAGGATCGAACACCTAAAGGACTCTCTCTGATCTGAATATTCGCTCCCTAAACCCCATCAGCGCTAGTGCGGCCTCTGCACTTGTGCCATCAGCTCAGACCATCACTCACACGCCACATTTATACACAGGCAAGACGGATGAAGTGTCTTGCCAAAAGACACAACAATCGCATGCTCAGGTTCAAACAGGGATAGTCCTCTGACTTTTGGGTTTTGGACTGACCCTAAATTGCCTTTAAGTTTGAACAGTTAAAAGTACTACTTACCTTATGCATTCAGATCATCAGAATTATTCACCACAACTTTTAGAGACCACTTTTGCCGTCATGGTAAAGCTAACAGCAACTAGCATGCTAACCACACACTTCCTGATTATCGGACAATGAAATCCTTTCTACCTGGTTTTTACTATTTTAAAACGTTAATTTGAAACAGTTTGCAGTGCTCCAAAGTTATTCCTCATTTACCGTATGCATTCAGATCATCAGAATTATTCACCGTCATCGTAAAGCTAACAGCAACTAGCATGCTAACCACACACTTCCTGATTATCGGACAATAAAACACTTTCTAATTAGACGCCGACAGCGTGCAGCGGGCTTATTTTGACCTCAAGATCTGCTTATAAGTTATATCTGTACTGGGGTAAGACAAATGTTGGTGAAATACCTGGAAAAATGTGTACAGGCCCTTTAAAAGTTTAAAATCCGACGTAAAAACAGGTCACTATGAACTTCTAACAATTCAGAAACTGCATTCTGTCTGGCGAGTTACCTGCTACTGTTTTTTTAATTTCACTGTGAAGCCTGCCTCCTTAATAACATCTGGACACATTTACAGACTGTGAAAACCATAAATATCCCAGAATTCCACTTTTAAATCTGCCTGATCTGATTGTCCAAACCCAGCCGTGAGGGCCTTATCCCGCTGACGTGGAAACAGCTTTAAAATCTCATTAATACCGCTGAACGAGGAGTTATATGGATCTGAACTAAAGATGGATCGCTCCCGTAGTTTCCAAAAACACAGCGTAAATCTGCCGTCAGTAACGCTCTGGTCTGAGGGGGAAAGAAGTCCATTTATCTGAATTATTCCGGACTATCTCTTGTGTAACGTGTCTGCAGGGGACTGCGACCTGCTTTACTCCTTTGAAATGTTTTTGTTCTGCTCAGAATATTCCACAGTAGGGCATTAAACTTATCAATCTTGTATTTATTCAATTACAGGTGTTTTTGTTGCTCCATAACACATGAAAATATACACATTCTTACAGTGTGTGAGCTCGCCTCTTCACAGATCTGACGTGTAACTTGGCCTGGTGGCATCACCTGCTTCTCTCAGGTGGATGAGTCTCCAACAGAAAAGTTACATGGTGCACCTTTAAGTTTAAAGCAAAATTATAAAAAGCAATTTTGACAGGCGAAAAAAAAGGGGCTGTACTTGATGTAGGTCTGTGGTGGAATGTTCAGCAGTTACCATGGTGACACAATGCGCACACAACACAGCCAAAAAAAAGTGACTGTAATTTCATGTGAGAGAGACTTGTTTTCAGCTCAGATCAAATCACTTGTTGTAGTTCTCGCTAAGTCACTTATGGTCAGATAGTGACAAATTTCAGATTCAAGTCTAACAGAGCTTTAGACAGAGCAGTGCCTTCCTTTAGCATCATAACCCCAGGAAATGTTGATGACATCAGCTGCAACGTCAGTATCAGCTGCAGCGCCTTTGGACTCCCTGTTGAATCATTTTGCCGCTCACACTGCCAGAACTCGACCAAAACTTTACTAAGAACTTTTTGGCTTGTGTATTTTAAAAATATGAGCAGTAAAATCCTTAATCCACTTTAACTTCAGAAGAACCAGAGGAAATGATGCTCTCTCTGTCTGTCTCTCTCTCCTCTTTCTGTTTCTCTCCCTCTCTCTCTTTCTCTCTCCCTCTCACCCTTTCCATCTCTCTCTCTGTCTCTCTCTCCTCTCTCTTTCACTCTACCCCTCTCCCTCTGAGCCCCCCCTTACACTCTCCTTTTCTCTCTCTCCCTCTCTCCCCATCCCTCTCTGTCTCCCACTCTCCCTCCCTGTCTCTCTCTCCTCTCTCTCCCCCCCTCCCTCTCACTCCGTCTCACTTTCCCTGTCTCTCTCTCTCTTCTTTCTGTCTCTCTCTTCTTTCTGTCTCTCTCCCTCCCTCTCTCTTTCTCCCTCTCACCCTTTCCATCTCTCTCTCTTCGCTCTCTTTCTCTCTCTCCCTCTCAGCCCCTCCTTACACTCTCATTTTCTCTCCCTCCCTCTGTCTCTCTCCCTTTCCATCTCTCTCTTCGCTCTCTTTCTCTCTCTCCCTCTCAGCCCCTCCTTACACTCTCCTTTTCTCTCTCTCCCCCTCTCTCCCTCATTGTCTCCTCCCTCTCTTGTCCCCCCTCTCTCTCCTTCTCTTCCTCTCTCCATCCCTGTCTCTTTCTCCTCTTTCACACACTCTCCCTCTCTCCCCATCCCTCTCTCTCCCTCTCCTATCTTTCTTCCCTCTCTCCTTCAATGCCTCCTCCCTTTCTTTCATCCCCTCTCTCTCCTTTTCTTCCTCTCTCCTCTTTCCCTCTCTCACTCCCTGTCTCTCTCTCCCCATCTCTCTAACTTTCTCCCAATCCCTCTCTCTCTTCCACTCTCACTCTCTCCCCCTTTCCTATCTTTCTCCCTCTCTCTCCCTCATTGTTTCCTCCCTCTCTCTCCTTCTCTTCATCTCTCCTCTTCCTCTCTCACTCTCTCTTCTCCCTCTCACTGTCTCCTCCCTCTCTTTCATCCCCCCTCTCTCCTCTCTCTCTCTCTCCTCCTCACAGCTCATCTCTCCAGTCTGCTCCTGTCCTCCTTCTCTGTATCTGAATTTGAACTTCTCTCTTTCATGACCGTCAGCGCAACAGGAAATCAGCCGTAAATACTTTCACTTTCCAAACTGTCCGTACAAAAATGCGCCGGCTTTTTCTGCATTTCTGATTTAATATTGAACAGTATTCGGTCAATCGATGCTTGAATTATTAAACCGGTGACAGATTTCTATGATTCGATTTAACTATTGTAAATATAAATGACAATTTTACACCAATCAAGGCGCAATTTAAGAAGAAAAGTTGAAAAATACTGAATGTTGAAAATGACAGGGAGAATTATATCTAAAACTATGAACACATTTTTGTCGGACACTTTAAACACGATTTCAACTAAATAAAGGTGTTTTCTTATATTTGTATTTGCCAGATAAATATTTGTGTGTACATTAGAGGGTTTTTTCTCAGTAACAGTTGTGTGATGTCACGATTTCCAACCAGGAAGTAAATTTTTAAACCTAAAAAATGGCCAAAAAAGTGCAGTAGAGATTTGCAATTCCAGGGCTGAAATGATCCAAATGATCCTAGTGAAGATGTGTGGAGTTTAAAAACACGGTGGAGCACTTCCTGTATTACCACGTGACATCAGAAGAGCGTGTTCTGTTTTAAAGAAGGACTCTAACGCCTAAAATATGCAGGATTTGTGTGTTAAACATGAATGAAACAAAACACAACTCCAAAACAACATTATAACATAAATTCAATTAAATTTAAGTTTCCCGTAAATGTACAAAGGATATAAGGATATTGGAAACTGTCTGGGATTTTTCTACTCAGTTACTTCAAACTAACAGAAAACATCTTGCATATTTTCCTTCTTAATTTGCAATAACAGAATCTGACAACAGCTGTGTGCAACTGGCCTCGTTTCAGATTTCATGTAAATTTGATGTAACAGGGAGGATTTTCTTACAGTGGTTGTTTTGGCGATTGTAAACATTTGGCAACGTCTGATTGTAAAATGATTTCTGTAATCCGTAACGCATAAAGAAGGACAGGGTAATTCATCAGATTTGAAAAGAAAAAGAAATTCAGTCATGTTTAATAGACTGAATCAGCAAAGGAATTATATTACACTGTTTTCTGATCTAAGTTATGATTTTGTTTCGTCAAATTAATCAAAAACACACCTTGTTTTTTTCACATGTGCATATTTAGGCTGAGTTCTGCTCTTAAACTGAAAAAAACCCTGTCCCACCTTGTGATGTCATAATACAGGAAGTGCTCCACTGTGTTTTTAAACTCCACACACCTTCACTAGAATCATCTGGATAATTTCAGCTGAATTGGAACTGAACTAAAGGTAAAAGGAGCTGTCAATTTAGAAAACTACCGCTTCGTGACATCACAAGGTGGAACAGAGCGTTTTGAGCAGAGGAGGTGTACAACAAAACACAACTCCAGGTGTGTTTTGAGGAGGTAACAACATTATAACACGGTTTAAAGCTCACAAGAGTCCATTTTGTGTAATACAGGACCTTTACTATAGAGCCAATGTTCCGTCAGTAGGAACATGTGATTTGGAGCAGAGTTCAGACTTTGGACGAGGACATTTGGGTGTTTTTTTTTTTGTGTGAATTGGAACCACAGTCTGTCTTGTTTGTGTTTATTAAATCAATGCTTTATTTTGCTTTTGAAAAGGTAAATTGAAATCGAATCAAGGAATCAGGATCGATCAATAAGAGAACAGATCTGCAGTTTTGGCTCTTTAAACCAGGACACATGTGAATTCTTTTATTGTGGTACAGTGGTAGAAGTAGTAGTAGTATTAGTAATGATGGCAGTAGTAGTAGTAGTAGTAGTAGTAATAGTAGTAGTAGTACATTTTTGCATGTTGAAACTGGTCTAATCTCTATAATCTAATCTAAAACATGCAGCATTACTCAGTCTGTTTAATACGAGACCTTCTCTGGAGCCAAGAGTTCAACACTGAGCTTCTCCAGATTCTCCACATTCCTCGGAGCTGATCCTCCCTCTGCCGCTCACACATCCAACCATCCAACTATCAGAGCCAAAACATGACTACGGCAAGCCTGAGGGACAATCTTCACTATATTACGTAATGATAATGAAGGTCTACGGGGAACTGACCACACGGAAAGAGACAGAGATTTAATGAGACGATTTATACAGGGATGTGAAAGCAGAGCCACTTCATCAAAAAGTCTCCTCAGATAAATGAAGAGTTTATTGAGCAGATCGACTTTTGTGTTAGACCCCGGCAGTAGCAACTGACAGTCTATTTAAAGCCACAGTGTGTAACTTTTTAGCCAAAGAAAACGTAACACGAAAATAAAAAAAAATGTGTTCTTTTTTTTTCACTTCAGATGTTATCTCCATGGGGAAATTTCCAAAGTATATAGTAGTAGTAGTAGTAGTAGTAGTAGTAGTAGTAGTAGTAGTAGTAGTAAGAAGTATCATCAGACTTTAATGAAAAGTTTATTGAACAGATAAACTTTTATGATTAGACCTCGGGCACACACAAAGTGCTTTTATGTTCGCAATTTGCAGCCTAATTAAAGCCACAGTATGTAACTTTCTAGCCAAAATGATGAAAATAAAATGATGTTTTGATTATTTTTCACTTTAAATGTTTTAAAGTGTTTTGAAACTCTTCCAAACATGAGCAGGCTGACATCTCCACACACCTGACTCTTATTTGGCCTGGAGGTGGAGGGGGGTCTCCTTCTGCTTGTTTCCACGGAAATGTTTCCACGGAAATGTTGTTCCATCGGCTATAATTTTCCACAATAAACAAAACCTGAAACTGATCTATCTCCATGGAGAAAGTTCCAAAATATGGTTTTAACTTCTTGTTGCCCCAGCGGCATTGAGGTCTTGAGGTCAAAATACATCTGTCGCGTCCTGTCTGCATCTCATTAAAATGTTTTTTTTTTTCTTTTTTAAATTGTCCAATTATCAGGAACTGCACTGTTAGCATGCTAGTTGTCGGCTCTAGCCTCTGAAAGTTGTGAAAAGCGCTTATAAACTCATCACTGTGAATAATTAAGATGCTCAGAATGCATAAGGTAAGTGAGGAATAACTTTGGACCACTGCAAACTGTTTAAAGGTGCATTGTGTAACTTTTCTCCGTGGAGATATCATTGTTTTGTCTGGAATATTTCACAGTGAGGTATTAAACCTTTCTGTCTTCATGGCAACCAAACCAGACCAAGTTACAGGTCAGATCTGTGGAGAGGCGACCCTGAGCACAGTCAGAACTCCACATTAACTTTTAAAAAACATGTAAAAAACATATCAAAAATTCTTAAATTTAATATTCATAACTTTAGGCAAATTAGATCATCATTGCCAGAAAATGCAGCTAAAATGTTTCTCCACAGCATGTTTTTTTTTTCTCACACTGAATCCTGCATTACTAACTGGTCACTGACAAGTATGACAACCTTAAAAGCAACAGAATCACTTTGTAAACAAAATCTTTATCTTTTCATCATTGTCTCATACTTCAGAAATATAATATCTTAAGTTTTGAAAAGTTTAGAAAATTTAAATTGTCACTGACAGTTTGTCTATTGTGTGAAGTTGTCTTATGTTGCTTTTATCTCTCTGACCTGCCAGGGATTACAGATGTAAAGTACCCTCAGGCTAATTCTGGTGTTTTTACAAGTATTTGTTCATGAATATGTATTGTCCGTTTAAAATAAAAAAAAGAAAGAAAAAAAAGAACGCCTTTTTTTGTATTTTTGAGCTCTAAAACCACCTGCAATTGACTAAATGTAAGGTAGAGCTGTTTAATGTCATACTGTGAAACATTCCAGGCAAAACAATGACATTGTGGTACAGAAGGTGACGGACCCTCCACCAGAAAAGTTACACAATGCACCTTTATGTACTATGGTTCTTTTTATTTATTTCAAGAAATATTTGCACCAGATTGAGACACGTTGCTGGTAATTCACTGTGGCATTATTGTAATCAGATCAGGCTGTTCAAATCCTCAGTGCGTCTCTATGGAGCAACAACAAACAGCTACTGTGGACCAACCTCCCACGTCCTCCAACACACCGTCTTTGTTTGAGACCAGCCCCAGGACCACGGACGAAAACCAGGACCCAAAGGGGGAGGGGCTTCCTGCTGATAATGAGCTACTTAGTGTGTTTTTTTTAGCTCGGACTTTGAAGTTGATGAGAAAAAAAAAATGTGATTAAAAATTATGGCGGAGGGTTGACAGACGCGGGTTTGTGCTCATGTCGTAGAGGCCCTAATGAAAGCGGGTTTGGTTTCACTTTTATTGTTCTTTTTATGGCGTCCACGGCTTTGACCTGGTTCTGTCTGAAGTGGACGAGTCAACGAAACAGGTGCTGGGGTCATAAAACTATTTGTAAAGACCGAATAAGTGAATTAAAGCTCCACACTGTTCCACCTTGTGATGTCACGTGGTAATACGGGAAGTGCGTCGCTGTGTTTTTAAACTCCACACACCTTCAGTAGACTCATTTGGACCATTTCAGACCTGGAATTGTCGATCTCTACTGAGCAAAAGGTAAAAGGAGCTGTTAACTTGAAAACTGCCACTTGATGACATCACAAGGTGGAACAGCATTTTGAGCTTTGGAGATGTAGACAGACTAATAATAAACTAATAACTAATAATAAATAAATGAGGCTGACAATTACATTTTTTCCACACTGATCATGTGTCATTTAATGTTGGACTATGTCATTTTTTTGCTACTTGTTTAATTGTCTCCATGGAGATTTTATTGTTTTGCCTGGAATGTTCAGAAGTATGGCATTAAACGTATCTCTGTGGACCAGAGGATGCCAAAAGGCCAAGATACAAACCATATCTGCAAAGAGGCGAGCACACTCACAGAAAGAATGCGGTTTTCAGCAATTAAAACGCAGACCTGTTCAATGCCATACTGTGGAACTTTCTAGACAATATAATAGCATCCCCATGGAAACAAGCAGGTGACAGATTTCCCACAAAAAAGTTACAGGATGCACGTAAAATTAAAAATTGTAGAATCCAAAGACGCTCTTCTAAAGATATTTGACTGTATTATTACTCTGCAGTGACGTCACGCTGGGGGTGTTCTACATGTATCTCTAATGGTGGAATGTTTAGGGGTTACCATGGTGACACAATGCACACATCAACAAACCAAAAAGATTGTCTTAAAACTCAAAATGGATTTAAACGACACATTTTCAGGAGCGTGTGATCGATACGAGCGTTCATCGTCCTGTTTAGGAGTTTGATTTTCAACAAAAAGGACGATAATGTTACTTAAGAGGGATTTTTGTTTTTTTTAACAGCGCAAATCATCTCACATGTTATAGTTCCAAATAAGTCAGCACTTTCTGGTCTAATAAAGTCTCAGACAGAGCAGAGTCTACAGTTAGCATCACTCTCCCAGGAAATGTTGGAGGAGCTATCGATTAAATTTAAAAAATGACCGAATTTACTAGAATGCCCACCATAATCCAGCTATGTCCTTGACGGTAACTACTCTATTTTTGAACAATCACAGGTGTTTATTGTATTCCAGGTAGATCCCGCCTGAAGCCCAAAGCTGCGTGTCTCCAGTCCTAAACCAACAGGAATCTACAGTGGAATATAAAGGATTGGTGCTATAGAGCTTGACGTAGCAGTTTTTCCATTATAACCACTATAGAAAACACTCTTTCTCTTCTCTTTCCCACAAAACGTCCAAACATTACTTACAGACTTCAAAAAGCCCTAATGCGGAACATGACGAGCGATTCATCAGCTGCCGAGTGCGAGGTACAAGTCTGAGACCAATCCTCATCTTTTGGAAAGTACAAAACTGGAATAATCAGGAGCAGAGGCGACCGCAGCTTTTCTCTGTACTGAAGAGTTCAGCTGAAATCTGATCACGGAGTTTACGCTGCACCATCCAAGTCCATCAACACTCTCCACAAACACTCGTCTGGGGCAGCACTTTCGGGTTTTCTTGGTACGATTATTGAGTCTAGAGAGATTTTTATCTTAATCACAGTAATTGTCAGAGCTTTGATCGATGACTGGCAGTAAAAGAGTGACAAGGCTTGTAATGTTCCACACTGTCACTTTAAACGGCTGCCACAGCACATGGATTTGGTTAGTACTTTGATGGGAGATCGTTAGGAATACAAAGTGCCACAGTGGGGCAGAAGTTCCTCTAGTGGAAACTTCACCCATAATGCCACAGTAATGTGGTGTGGCAGCCTCGCTTCAGTCAGTCTGCCTCAGGGCAACTGTGGCTACAACTACCAGTATGGAGTGAATGAATAATGCACTGTAAGACGCATTTCTATCCATCTATCCATCCATGCAAAATGGCTCTCCCTAGAAGTTAAAGAATCCCTGCCAGCGTAAGTGAAAATGGACCTGAAAATGAAAAGCGTAGGTGAAACTGGACTTTGTTCCATTTCAAGTGAATGAAAAGTTCAGATGTTTTCAGTGTCTGAGGGTCAAACAGGGACAGAATCCTCCAGCCTCTGGACCAACACCAACACCAGACCTTCTCTAATCCACGTCTGTAGGACAACTCTGTGTTTTTCTTTCCTTTCTACCATGTTATAACATTGTTCTTTTATCACATGAAGTGGTTTTAGATGTCATCGAGCCATGTCTGAGTAATTTAGTGATCTCTCCCAGGCCCTATTCACACCCTCCTTACGTTTAGCTGTGAGCTTCTGTGCAATTCTCCGCTCACAAGCCTACGTCACCTACGCTCCCGCACGACAATTCTCCATAAATATACAAAAACATGATACAAAACTGTACACAACAACTTGACAAATGTAAGCGCTCTGAAGGGGGAGTAACTTAAAATAGCGAGCAAAACAATAAAAGATAAAATGGTGATCTAAATATGTGTTAACAGTTATAGCCCCTCTTTAATAAAAATGCAAGATAGAAACGATAGAAAAGATGTCTAATTGCACTTAAAATATATACTTTACACTTTTTTTAAAGAAAGAAATGTAATTGCACAAAAAGTAAAAACATACTGGTCAACATTACACGAAAAATACTACTCAAACTGTGATAAAATTTTGTAATCAGCCTATTTAAAAATTACAATTCTCTTATTCAAAAAGGTCAAACATTTTATCACTTTCCTTTCCGTAATAATGTTGTTTATGTAACCTCAAATGAAACCTCCATGTGTTTCAGTTAAAGCTGAGTTCACAGTAAACTCGTATGATAAAAGTCAGTACCTGGACTTTTGCAGTGATGGTTTTTCCAGACGTTCCTGAAGGCAGCAGCTGACGGTGGGACGGCAGGTGAACTCTGTGTGTCACTGGAAAACACTGAACTCTGCAGATCTGAGTCTCTGGGCTTTGTTATTACAGACTGTCACTACTAAAACTACAGCTGCGCCTGTCATTAGAGCAAATACAAAACGGTGAAGTCATAAGCACTCTCACCTCACAGCAAGAAGGTCCCTTGGTCAATCCACGGACTGCCTGAAAACACAAACAAATTTAAAAAATGAAGACATACACAGTGAAAATATTACCTATATTTTAGTGTAAATATAAAATTATGTAAAGAATCCACTTGAGATGCAAAGTCTGGCCACAGAATCCACATTTTACCACGTTTTATTATCGTTATTTGAGTCTAAGTCAAGTTAAACTGTCAAAAAGTCAAACCAGGCTGTAAGACATTTTACATATTTTCTAATCTATGTTATAATGTTGTTTCCTCCTCACAAACACACCTGGAGTTGTGTTTTGTTTCGTTCACACAAATTTAACACACAAAACCAGCATATTTAGGCTTCTCTCAAACAGAAAACACTCTGTACCACCTCGTGACGTCATGTGGTAATACAGGAAGTGCTCCACTGTGTTTTTAAACCCCATACACCTTCACTCGAATCATTTGGATAATTTCAGAACGTGGAACTGCCGATCTCTACTGAACTAAAGATAAAAGGTAGCGGTTAACTTGAAAACTATACCACTAAATGACATCACAAGGTGGAACAGAGCATTTTGAGCTAAGGGGCTGTAGACAGACGAATAATAAAGAGTTACTCAAACATGTGTGAATGAAACAAAACACAACTCCAGGTCTGTTTTTGAGGATGAAACAACATTATAACTTGGCTTAAAGGTGCACTATGTAACTTTTTGGTTGGGGGTCTGTCACCTTCTTGTTTCTATGGATACGTCATTGCTCTGTCCGGAATGTTCCACAGTATGACATTAAACAGCTCTACCTTACATTTATTCAATTACCAGTGGTTTTATTACGCAAAAATATCTAGAAAAACAGGCATTGTGACTGTGAGCGGGGTCGCCTCTCCACAGATCTGACCTGTAACTTGGCCTGGTTTGGTCTCCATGAGGATAGAAAGGTTTAATGCCATACTGTGGAACATTCCAGACAACGCAAAAGCATTTGACGAACCCTCCACCATAAAAATATCCACAATGCACCTAAAAACTGTAAATTCTGTGTATTCGTGTGTACTAGTGACTGCATCACAATTACATTATTTAACTCATGTTTTAACACATTTATCTGCTTCTGCGATACAAATCTGGTACGTACATGTCTTTGTGACCTTTTAAGTGGAACAGGAAACCCATTTGGGATCTGTGGTGTAAAACAGGAAGTAAACAGGAAGTGCACTCCTCTGTTCATGATGGGAGTTTAGATTTCAGCTCACACTTTCCACATTATTCCCTGTGATAAAAATAAAAACTGTGTAACTGCGGCAGGTTTTTCCCTTTGTTCAGATGGACTCAGTGAATCACTGGAAACACATTGTCCTATTGACAGTTATTGTTCAGTGCTGAGTCACACTTTAATGTCTTTACAGTGTGTCAGTCCATTCATTCCTGTTGTATGGTGACATTTTGAGGACAATTGGACATTCAAAAGCCATAATGTTTTGCTCTGAATTGATAATTGCCTAACTTTTGATCATTCTGGACTCATGGATAGAGTTTCATTATATTAAAATCTTAGTTGAAAAGCAGGGAGCAAAATTGAAGTTTACTTTTTATGAAAAAATCTCTAAAGACACAAATTAACTTTTTTATGGATTTGGTTAATAAATTTGCCATATAAATCTTAATGCTAAGCTATTTTCTGATCCGTGTTCTAATGTTGTTTCTTCATCACAAACAGACCTGGAGTTGTGTTTTGTTTCATTCGCACATGTTTAACGCAAAAATCCTGCATATTTTGGCTGAGTTCTTCAATGTTCCACCTTGTGATGTCATGTGGTGATACAGGAAGTGCTCCACTGTGTTTTTAAACTCCACACACCTTCACTAGAATCATTTGGGTCAATTCAGTGCTGGAAATGCCGATCTCTACTGAACTAAAGGTAAAACGTAACTTGAAAACTACCGCTTCATGACATCACAAGGTGGAACGGAGCATTTTGAGCTTTGGAGATGTGGACAGACGATTAATAAAGAGCTACTCAAACGTGTGAATGAAACAAAACACAACTCCACAATGTTTTTGCTGAGGCAATAACGTTAATGGTCCCAGTCCTGCACTTTTCCTGCCATAGTATGAATGAACCTCCACGTTTACAAAGCCCATTCATCCAGTTCCTCCTCAGAGCGGATATTCTCCACTTTCAGAGCATGGGACCCCTCTGTCTCAGGACGTCCCAAACCAGCAACCCGGTCTCTCTCTTCTTTCCTTTCTCTTTCTCTCTTACTCTTTTCTCTTCAGTCAGTTTCCTCTTTCTCCCTCTCTGCCCCCATCTCTTCTACATGTGTTTTGTCTCCCCGTTCTTCTCTTCAGTCTGTTTCTTCTCTCTCTCTCATCCTCCCTTTCTCTCTACTCCATCTTTTTCTCCTCCTGACCTCGCTCATCTCCCCCTCTCTTTTCCCCTTCTCTTTCAATCTCTCGCTTTCCTCCTGTCTCCCCTTCTCCTTCCTCTACTTTCATCCCTCTCTCCTCCTGACCCCTCATTTCCCCTTCTCTTTCTCCCTCTCCCCCTCTCTTTTTCCCCTCCAGTCTATCCATTACCCCCATCCCCCTCTCTCTTTCTCTACCTCTCTCCATCCCTCTCTCCTCTCATGTTTCTCACCTGAGACTTTCACACCAAACAGTTTTTATCAGAGTCAATGAAACTCAAACCGTGACCAGTAAAGTCCTGAGGATCTGAGACTGAAACAACTCATTAAATCGTGCATAAAATATCATATAATAATGCGTCTTTATAAAGTGACGTTTTGTGTCGAGTTTAAATAAAACAGACACAGATAAAATGGAGATAGTTTACAGGAGACTGGCAGGTTTACTCTGGTCTTTGTTTAACAGACACACTGCTCCTCTCCTCGTCCTCCAAACTTATCTGTCACATTTATTCAATTACAGAGCAGAACACTTGGTCAGATGGCGTCACGTCTAGTCTCCATGGAAACAGATAGGCTGTAAAAAGATAGATGGCTAAATTCCTGCAATATTTGTGATTTTACAAGTCACGAAATCCATCTGGTACTCTTCCTTCATCTGTGTCTGGGCTCAGTTACTAAACGAATGGTCCAGTCACAGAGCAGCCTTGTGGCACGGTTTTATTTCTTGGCTTGTTCTGCTGTTCCTCAAATATTCACCTGAATATTGCACCTTTTCCTGACTGCTTTCAGCCAAAACCATCTCAGATTGGTCATGTGGAGACCTTGAATCAACAGCTCGATCCTGTGCCTTCCTGTGTGGAGTTTGCATGTTCTCCTCATGTGTCTGGGTGAGTTTCTTCTTGGCACTCAATGAGATCTGAAAACGCAGAGTGACATGACGATTATTTGAATCTGATTGGTCGAAGCGTCACATTAGAGGAACAAGACAAAAAAAATCAAACTTACATCCAGAGAAAAGCACAGATATCTTCCCTGTCCACAAATACACAAAGTTCTGACCTTCTGCGTGTTTTTAAACAAACTAAATAGTCGGTAAAACAGGCTGAAGTGCGGCTGTCTGTGTCGCCGTGTTTGTTTTGGGTTCTTTGGGCGCTGCACCTTTCACTTTCACACAAACCTCAATGCTGCGACATGATTGGTTCCCCCACCACCTGTCGGGCCCTGTCGCACCTGTCAGGGGCCAAGATAGATTCTCGTGAGTTTGTGAACTCACAAATATCACAGGAATCCATGTTGTTGTGCAAAGTTAGTCCAGACCAAGACTGGCTCAGGATCTGGAGATGGCCCCACTGGTCCTGACAGCAGCATTAGAACTAGACTTAGACTTAGACAAACTTTATTGATCCACAAGAGAAATTATTTGGATACAGTAGGTCAAACATCACAATATAATATAATAACAGAGAGTAACAAAAATAGATGGTGTAGCAAAAAGAGACACGTGTCAAATGAGACATAATTATAAAAATAAATGTATATGTACAAGTCAAAATAAAATAAAAAATAAGTAATAAACTATAAAATAAACTATAAAATCACAGCTATAAACAAGAGACAAGAACAACAGTGTAAATAATATGCTGATTGACAGGGCATAAGGTTATACGTTACTTAAGATTGAGTTGTTGTATAGTTGTAGGGAGTATTATCTGTTACATAACAGTGAGTTGATGTATGGAGTATGGTATGAATGTACTCCTGTATCTCTCACTGAAGGACGGGTCAAATGCAGAGGACAAAGAACAAAAAAAAAGGAAAATAAAGTGTACCTTAACCTTAATCGTAACTTTCTGCCAAGTTGAGATTTCAGTCCCTGCATTAGAAAAGTTACATAGTGCACCTTTAAATGACTGACGATGATTAACCTGACACAGTGGAAGCAGACCTCTTCCTCTACTGCCTCCTGCTTCACACAAACGTCCCATTGACCCCCTGTTAACCCCTCTCTTCATCCTCCTCTCCTCCTCCTCTTCTCCTCCTCCTCTCTTACCTCAACTTCCTCTCCTGTGTTCCCCGAGACCCTCCAAAACACGAACAATGAAAAAAAGGAAATACAAAATAAACCTGCAGAGAGCGTGTGATGTTTTTGGCTGTGGGACTTCACATGAGTCAGACCTAAAGTGAATCAGGAAAATTCTGTCATGTATTTTAACAGGACACGATGAAGTCATTCACAAGGCTCAGCTCAAAAGGGTTTGGGGAAATAAAATGACCTAGAAAATAGAATAAGTCGCGTATAATAGGAGTAATGCTGATTGTTTTTGTGGTTTTCGATGCTGTAGTTAAAACTGGCAGGTCGTATTTTCAGACCACCCTGATACTTTCATTGTTCGCTCTAAAAGAAAAGAAATATGGAAGAAATAAGATGTTAACGGCTGGCAGATGACAACAATGACTTCAGCTAGGGTTGGGTGATATGACAAAAAAAAAAGATTTTCTTGGAGCCAGATCACACTTTCAATTTTATTACGATTTATCAACACTTTTGTATTTTTCTATTGTCTTTTAAGAGGTAACTAAAGGCATCTGCTTCATCTGAAAGTTCACGCTTCACTGTGATTGATCAAATCCAGCTGTCACTCACTCAAAGGCAGACCAAAAAGAAAAATTATTATGAAAAAGTGCGTTAAAGCAGACATATTGCGCTCTATAGTTATAATCTATGACACCGGTGGATCATTGTGTTATAATTTGTCGTTGATCGGCGATATGGCGTCTTGAAACTATGATATTAAACTAAAGATTACTCAAACAAGCACAAATCACTCCAAATACAACTCTGAGAAAATACAGACTAGCAGAATTTAAGGGGAAGTTGGCTGTGTAGGCTCGGCTTTTTAAATAGTTTGTGTGGTGAATGTGAATAAGTGTGCGCATTTTTAATTACCTGTTGTGTGGTAGGGAGGCCACGTTGTTTTAAAAGATGAGCTGAGCTGTGTGTGTCTTTACTTTTAAACGTTTTTAAGCTTATTAAAATGTCCCAATATCCAACCTGTTTAAGTGTTTTTTGTAATGTTGAATTTTTGTGTTTACATTTACAGTCTTTGTCCCTGCTGTCCTTTAGTTGGTTTTGTTTCCTTTTTATTTTTGTTTTTGTTTTGTTTTTGGTCACTTCCCTCCCTTAAAACCTACTGATGTCCATTCGTGTTGAATAAAAAACCTCAACTGCTACTAAATAACCTACTACTACTACTGCTACTACAACCAAAAGTGTCTGATGGATTTAAAGTACAAAAACAAAAGCAGTGAGCAACCGTGTAACACTCCTGATCACGTTTTCCCACATCTCATTAGTGAAAACATGTTTGGTGATCGTTATAACGACACTAAAATTAGCCAGAGGCCCAGACGTGTCCATTTAAGGCCTGTGAAGTCCTTAAAGAGGAAAAGCTAAACTCCTGAAGGTTTACAGGGAGTATTTCCTGGACTCGTCTGCTGTTTAAATGATTCACTCGTCTTAAACAAACTTCATGGAATCCACTGCCTCCTCTGGACTCACTGTGTAAAACTGGATATAATCACGTAACCTGGCAACAAAACCCATATATTTAGATTGTAAAGTTATTAATATGAAGTTTTTATGTGCAGAAACAAAACAAAATACAGCCAGTGTTTACCAGCATCAGTTGTTGCTATAGCTGTGGAGAACAACATGAGACTTGTGCATCCATTAAATCAGTACTTAAAGGTGCATTGTGTAACTTTTCTGGTGGAGGGTCTCATGGTGATGCTATTGCTTTGGCTGGAAGGTTCCACAGTTTGGTATTAAACAAACATATCTTGTATTTATTCAGTTGAAGGTGTTTTTATTTCTCGAAAGTACCACAAAACCCACTCATTATTACTGTGAGCAGGTCCGCTTCTCCACGGATCTGGCCTGTAACTCGGCCTGGTGATGCGGCCTGCTTGGAAAAACAACCTGGAGTCAAGCAGGTAATGGGCCCACTACCAGAAAAGTTACGCAGTGCACCTTTAAAGCAGACCTATTCTGCAAAATTAACTTTTCAGAGCTTTTACCATGTTATAGTTATTTCCTTCTCGTTTACCCTCTCGAAGTTGTATTTGGAGTGATTCGTGCATGTTTGAGTCTGTATTTATTCGTTCTCCAGTTTTATTTTTTTAATTAGTGATACATGTAGGATTCAATAGCGTTGCATAGTTATTTTGGTACAAATGAAAAAAACAAACAAACTGCTGCTTGCTGCTGTGATGTGCAGTTAGCCATCGGAGGTACAGACAGGGGCGTCGGACTGGAGGGGGTAAAGGGTACAGTTTACCCAGGGCCCAGTACATAGGGGGCCCTTCACAAAGTCTGTAGTGGGCATTTTTTATTACTCTGGGCCCACCGAAACCCAGATTTATACCCAGGGCCCAGATTTTGGTCCTACAACCCTGGGTACAGACTCTTTGTTGCGATGACGTTTATGGTGCCGTTTATGGCTCTGTTTTCTAATACAAAAGTCAGCGAATTTGTTTCTTTTATTACGTTGTTTTAGATGAATATTGCGAATTAAAATGTGCAAATTACATAATAATCCACGTCAGGTCATAGATTATAACTATATAGCCGACACAAGCACAAAAGGTATAGAAATGTTGCTGTTTTGCCTGGAATGTTACACAGTTTTTATTGAATTACAGGCGTTTTTAATTGCACTGTGACTGGAGCTCCCTCTCCACAGATCTGACCTGTAACTTGGCTTGGAGGCGCCACCTGCTTGACTCGATGGAGATGGATAAACGTAATGCCCTATTGCGGAACAGCTTATATCTGCAACACTTGAGGAAAAATGTGAGGATCATTCCAAAGATTTAATAACTCGTTTCGAAATGCTAATTGCAGTTCCATCTCCATTTACTGTTAGTGTGTCCTTGGGCAAGACACACGCCAGTTTTTCAGTCTTCAAAATATTTTCTTTCAGCGTGCCAATCTTGTCATAATCGTCTCCATATGATCCTATAAAAATATATTAAATTCTTGCAGCGTTATGGTAAACAGCTGGCATTATGCTACGACGGGAACAGGTCCAAACCACCTGTTCAGTCCCTCACTCCTGCCCTACTGAAACTTTAAACTGAAGCCAAACTCACACCACAAAGATTAATAGCTTGTAACTGCAATATTTTAATACTTTATGATCTGGAAATTGGCCTTTTTAGTCCCTAAGCAAGTTCAGCTCTCTATTGGGCAATTATAGGTAAAGTCAGACAAGGTGAGATAAGAGTCGGCTGAGGTAATCTGTGTTTGTTTTGTCTTAAAGGTGCGGAAAATTACGCAAAACTGAAAAAACTGACTCTTGTGCAGCTTTAAGACGTGTTATAATGTTGTTACCTCATCAAAAACAAACCTGGAGTTGTGGTTTGTTTCATTCATGCATGTTTGAGTAATCCTTTATTATTAGTTTACATCTCCAAAGCTCAAAACGCTCTGTTCCACCTTGTGATGTCATGAAGCGGTAGTTTTCAAGTTAACAGCTCCTTTTTACGTTTTGTTTAGTAGAAATTGGCAATTCCATGGCTGAAATGATCCAAATGATTCTAGTGAAGGTGTATGGAGTTTAAAAACGCAGTGGAGCACTTCCTGTATTACCACATGACATCACAAGGTGGAACAGAGTGTTTTCCGCAGGGTTTGTGCGTTAAACATGTGTGAAAGAAAAACACACAATGAAGAAACAACATTATAACAGATCAGAACATAGTGTAATATGGGTTTATAAGCACTTCTCACAACTTTCAAAGAGCAGAACTAACACCAACTAGCATGCTAACAGTGCGCTTCCTTATTCTCAGACAATAAAACACTTTATAATTAGTTGCAGACAGTACACAGCGCATTTATTTTGACCTCAAGAGCAGTTTATGTGATATATCCGCACTGGGGTAAGACAAATTTTGCTCAAATACCTGGGGGAAAAACTGTACAGGCCCTTTAAGGTGAACCTGGAAAAAGGGAACGCTAACTGGGGTTTTCCAGTGTAACACGGATGACTGTACAGATACAACACCCAAGAGATATATAGGAAAATACATGGAAGAAAATGGTGTCCTCTTTGAACCATGATTTAAGGTCATATTGAGTTACTTTGGGGAGCGTTAGAGGCAGATTTGTCCTGTGAAATTCCCAAAGAGAGATCTGGGATGTGTTTGGAGATTCTCTGGGCCAGTTTTATGAGTCCAGCGAATGTTTTCAATCAGATGATGTAGTCATTACACCTCATTACAACAGCAGGACTTCAAAACTGAGGATCTATGAGAGGACTGGAGTGTCAGAAAGGATGTCATGACGTCTTGTCTGATAAAATCTCAAAAGAGAGTTTCACAACGCTTTGGGAGTTAATCTGTTAATCAAAACATTAAAAAAAAAAGAAGAAGAAGAAAAGAAAAATGTCCAATATCTGTTTTAACTTATATCACATTTGTAATCAGTTAAAATTATTGCTATGAAAATCACATCCATATTATATAGGACAAACAGCACAGAAGTATTGCAGTACTTCTTTTAAAGGTCCTGTATTACTCAGTACTGACTCTTGTGAGATTTAAGTCATGTTCAAATGTTGTTACCTCCTCAAAAACAGACCTGGAGTTGTGTTTTGTTTCATTCACACATGTTTGAATCACCCTTTTTTATTACTCTGTCTGCAGCTCCAAAGCTCAAAATGTTCTGTTCCACCTTGTGATGTCATGAAGTTGTAGTTTTCAAGTTAACAGCTCCTTTTTGACTTTTGTTTAGTTGAAATTGGAAATTCCAGGGGTGAAATGATCTAAATGATTTTAGTAAAGGTGTATGGAGTTTAAAAATACAGCGGAGCATTTCCTGTATTACCACATGACATCACAAGGTGGAACGGAGTGTTTTCAGTTTGAGAGAAGAACTCAGCCTAAATATGAAGGATTTGTGTGTTAAACATGTGTGAATGAAACAAAACACAACTCCAGGTGTGTTTGTGATGAGGAAACAACATTATAACAGATCAGAAAATATCTTAATATGGGCTCTTCAATATAAAGCTGCACTAAATAAACTTTCCCCTCCTGTTTCCATGGAGATGTTGTTGCTTGTTCCACAGTATGGCTTTGTAGGTTACAATGGCCAAGTTACGGGTCAGGCCGGTGGAGAGGCGACTTCACCCACAGTTTTTCAAGGTTATTTTGCGCAATAATAATACCTAGAATAAGACACTTTTAATGCCATACAGTGGAACATTGCATCTCCATGGAGACAAGCAAGTGGCCGACCCCGTACCAGAGAAGTTACATAGAGTAGAGCTTGAAACCATAAACTGCATAAAGAAGTGGACTGAGGGAGTGTGACGTCGCCCACAGCGTTCGGCTCCAGTCAAATGAAGCTCACCGAGGCCAGCAGTTATAGGGGCGAATTCGAAGCCAAGTCCCATGTTAGGAAAGGAAATTTATTTACAGACAAAATATTGAAATAAAGGTGGTTGACAGTTTTTCGATAAACAGTGAATGGGAGCCAGAGTCGATGGAGCCGGAAGCGCCCCCATGCTCACTTCCTGTTTGGAACATGGCGGCTGGAGGGTTGGCTGTGTCCATTTAAATAAATAGTCTATATTTGAAACCTTTGATTTGAATCTTTGATGATTCAGGATCATTTTCCCCGTCACCTCCTTCCTCGCTTTGTTAAAAACATAAATTCATTCTAAAAATTCCGAATTCTTGGACAATATTGCGCAGATTTGATTTCCTCGTCCAAATCTTCACCCAAATCCCTTAAGCAACAAAATCCTCCTGGACCAGTGGAGCGAGTCAGGCTGAACCGGATTTAAGGTCATAGGCAGACTCACATTTGATCAATTAAAGACGGAAGATTTACAATTCAAAGATGAGTGTTTTATGAACGAGTAAATACAGGAAATTAAATGAGGAAAGTGAAAATATGAATAGAGATAAAAAACTTAAAAGGAGACTTAAGAGTTTGAGGTTTGTGTGGATTTCTGTGTGTGGAGTCTGGGACAGGATCTCCCGCCTTACGCTCCGGAGGGATGGTCTGCTCTGATTGGTCATTTCAGGTTTAAGAACAGAGAAATGGGTAATGGTTAAAGCAACACTGCGTAACTTTCTGGTGTGGGCATTTCACCTGCATGGTTCCTGGAAGTAGAAAGTTAAAACCATACTTCGGAACATTCTCCATAGAGTTAGATATGTTTTATGAAATGCTATGGAATATTATCGCCAAAGGAACAACAGGGGCTGGAGCAGGTGTCCATTATGTCCTCCAGTATCACAGAGCCGACCTTCTTCACCCGCTTCTCCAGCCTCCTCCAATAGTAACAGTAGTAGTAGTAGTAGTAGTAGTAGAATAGTATAGTTCCTGTAGTAGTATTACAGTACTACTCCAGTTCAAGCGATCAAACCAAACTTGTGATTTCCCTTTGACAAATATTGTGGATTTTAAAAATGAATTGGGAAATCTACCCACAATAACAGCCTTACATTTACAAATATTAACCAAACTCAGCTGTGGTCCAGTCCCAGAGTCCGAGGGTCCCAGAGTCCCACACTGAAGACACGTCTCTGAAACACTTTGAGGACACATGGAGACAGTTTGTGGTCTCGTGTTTTCTGAATCGACTGCAGTTCTAAATACAAACATCCCATTCATTTAAAAAAGGCCAGTTCAAATGTGTTTTAGTGACACATAAAACCACTCAAATCTGCTGTAAATCAAACTAACGCTGAAGAAGTAGTTCCTGGGTCGTGACCTTTGACCTAAAGGGCCTGTACACGATTTTTTTCCCCACGTTTTTGTGCAAAACGTGTAGCCCCGGTATTCAAAATCAAAATACTTCCGCTGCATCTAATTACAGTGTTTTATTGAGGATCAGGAAGTGCGCAGTTTGCATGCCAGTTGTCGTTAGCTGTAGCCTCACTGCAAAACTCCGCACTGGTCTCTGAAAGTTGTAAAAAGCGCTTATAAACTCATCTATTTCTGTTTTTTTCATGTTTTTTAGTCAGTAAAATCAGGTAGCCTATGTATTTTTAATGTGTCTTTATGATTACATTGAATTTTAGCTCATTTTCTAATGCGACCAACAAAAAACTAAGGAGGTATAGTTAAAAAAGACTTCGGTACATGGGCGGCTCTAAGGTGGTGATTTAATTGAAGTAAAGTCAGAATAAAATACAGATTATAGGTAATATTTCTTAGAACGATATCTCTCTGTATTTTTTTTATTTCGTATATTAGTAGTATTGAAATATTAGTAGTAGCTGGTGTATGTATTTATGTTAATTGCCAGATTTTTTGTTGTTTTCTTTAAACTGATGCCAGCAAAATAACAGCATGAGCAATAAATAACTAACTAAATAATAAATGATAATAAAAGTATTGGAGAAGTGTGTAGTCTGAATCCTATAGGCAATAGATAAACGCCTGTTATTATTAGTAATTCTAACCAAAAACGTTTCTGTATCAACTTTTATCAACTTTTATAAGCTTTTGTCAAACTGTAATTGTTTTTGGAGTATCGTGAACTTGCAGTGTCAATTTGTTGCCACTAGGGGGAGCTTGCCTCATAGTTTTTCTATGGAACAAGTTGAAAAATCTGGATTTCCATCGTCTGTACGGGCCAATTGACGTTTTATTTTTAATTTTAGTGCATTTCTGATTAATTTTGTATATTATTTAAATGTTTTTTTCCATGCTAATTTTGCTATTTTGTTGCATCTTAAAATGAAACTGTTGTAGAACTGAAAGAAATAGGAATTATCTTAGAAACAATAAGATTTTGGGAAATAACAGACTGCGTGCATTACAAATACACTATAATAATCCCAACTTTTCTGTGGTTCTAGTCCCGTGCTGTTTTGATGCTATAGTCGTTTTTTTTATTTATTTATTTATTATTTTATTTTATTTTATTATTATTTTTTATTTTTTTATTTATTCATTTATTTTTATTTTTATTTTTATTTCACTTCCGTTTTAACAGTGGCACTCACAGGATGGAGCCTAATGTGGATTTAAGAGCCGATGAGTCAGAGAAGGAAAAAGGTTTGGGAAAAACAAAACAATCAGAGGAGGGAGAGAGAGGAAGAGAGAGGGTGAATGTATAGTTAGAGAGAAGAGAGGGAGGGAGAAAGAGAGAGAGAGGGAGAGGTGGTGGGGGTAGTAGGGAGGGAGAGAAAAAGATATGGGGAGAAAGAGGACAGGGAGAGAGAACAAAAGAGAGAAAGGTGATGCTGAATGTAAAGTTAGAGAGAAGAGAGGGAAACAGGGAGAAGGGAGGGGTAGTAGGGAGGGCAGGAAAAAGATAGGGAGAGAAAGAGAAAGAAAGAAAGAAAGAAAGAAAGAGAGAGAGAGAGAAAGAGAGGATGGCTGAATATATAGTTATATAGGAAAGAGGGAGAGAGAAAGGAGATGGGGAGAGGGAGGATAGGGAGAGAAGGAGAGGGGGAGGGAGAGAGTAAGTAAGAGAAAGTAGTTAGGGAGAAAGAGGATGGGGGAGAAAGAGGCAGAATGGCTGAATGTATAGTTAGAGAGGAGAGAGGGAAACGGGGTAAAGGGGGGTAGTAGGGAGGGAAGGAAAAAGAGAAAGGGAGAGAAAGAGAGAGCAAGAAGGAAAGAAAGAAAAAGATAGGAGAGAGGGAGAGAGAAAGGAGATGGGGAGAGGGAGCATAGGGAGAGGATAGGGAAAGAGGGGGAGGGAGAGAGTCAGCTGGAGAGAGAAAGAGCAAAAGTAGTTAGGGAGAAAGGATAGGGGAGAGGGGAAAGACAAAGAAAAAAAGAAAGAAAGAAAGGATGGCTGATTATATAGAGAGGAGAGAGGGAGAGAGAGAAAGAGCAAAAGTAGTTAGAGAGAAAGAGGATAGGGGGAGAGAGGAAAGAGAGGAAAGAGAGGAAGAAAGAGAGCGAGGGAGAGCAGCTCTGTATATATATTTTAGTATAAAGGAAGGGGGGAAGAAGGAAGGAGAGCAGAGAGAAAGAAAGATATAGATATATATAGAGAGATGGAGAAAACCAAACCAAGGACAAAAGTTATACAAGGAAAAAGATCAGGACATAAGGGGAAAACTGTTTTATTTTCCGCACGTTTGGTGAAGTTTAACCGAATCAGGACCAGGAAAAGTCTTAAAACGATGAACTTAAAGTTTGACCAGTTTGATGAAATAATTGAATTATTAATTGAAACTTCAACATTTATATTATGTTGTTCGGAGCAGGTAAAAAAAAAGAAACAAAAAAAAAGCACAAATACGAAGAATTAATTTAAAAACGACCACCAAAAGATCCATACAGAATTGTGATGTAATATTGTGTTTGGCCACACGGGGGCGCCTCAAACCCACAGTGAACCGCTGTAAATATTTGACTTAAATTATAACTCAGAAGATAAACTTATGCTGTCAGTACAAATGGACCGTTTTCTGTTTATAAAATAATGTATTGATCTTTTTGTAAATTCATAGCTTATTTTTACGTTTATATTCGTTATTGGGACAGGCAAATTAAAGCCACAGTGTGTAATTTTACACCACGAAATAGACTAAAATATAAAAGCCTTTTTTTTTTTTTTTTTTTAATTTTGGTTGTGTTTATTATGCTGAAAATGTAGAAAAAACATGTGTCCTTACTCTGAGCAAGCTTGCATCTCCACAAACCTGACTCTTATTTGGCCTCCTCCTGCTCGTTTCCATGGAAATGTTGTTCTTTTGGCTATAATATTCCACAGTATGGCATAAAACATATGTATCTCGATCATTAATTTTCCAAAGTATAGTTTTAACTTTCTTTCTTTTGGTGACGTGCCACTTACAGAAAGTTATTTAGTGTTTTGTCAGTAGGCCTTTTTTTTTTTTTTTTTTTTTTTTTAATTTTTTTTTTAATTCTTCAGCACAAATCATATGCAAATTGTCAAAACAATTTTCTAACATTTTGAATAAGTGACATAAAATATGAGGTTGCAATAAAACGTAGTAAAATTGTTAAAAGAAAATTAAATTAGACACTCATTTGAGCAGGTATCAGCACTAAAATGAAGGTTAGAAGTTCAATCTCAGCCCTGAGCACTGCTGTCACTGTGTCACTGAGCAAGACACTTCACCCAGCACATTTTAAAGCAGCTTTTCCAGTATTGTTTCAGCACTAAACACATTTTCAAAGTATATACCTCTGTCCCCTCCCCCTCCTTACCTCATTAGTCGCCTGTCGTACCTTAAGTGATGCCAGAGGTCACCAGAGGTCACTTCCTGGCTCTGACGCTGCGCTCTGATTGGTCGGTTGGCGTCTTTAGTTTGTAGTAGTGACAGATTAGAGTCCGGATTGGGAAGAAGCTCCAGGTGTCCTCAGATTAGGGTTAAAACGTCTGCTCGGAAAACTAAGACAAAAACATCTGATTTACTGTAAAAGGACATGTAAGATTTTTACATTATAAAAACTGAAACTAATGATTATTTTAGTAGGGATTATTTATTAATTAGTAAACTGCTCAAAATAAACAAGTAATTCTATTGTTCATCTTCATCACAAACACACAGTTGTGTTTTGTTTCATTCACACATGTTTAACACACAAACTCTGCATATTACAATAAATAATATGTTTTAGTCCTGGTTCAGTCCTGTTTTAATTCTGGTTTAGTCCTGGTTCAGTCCTGTTTTGGTCCTGGTTCAGTCCTGGTTTAGTCCTGTTTTAGTCCTGGTTCAGTCCTGTTTTAGTCCAGTTTTAGTCCAGTTTTAGTCCAGTTTTAGCCCTGGTTCAGTCCTGGTTCAGTCCTGTTTTAATCATGTTTTAGACCTATTTCAGTCTTGGTTTAGTCCTGGTTCAGTCCTGTTTTGGTCCAGGTTCAGTCCTGTTTTAGTCCTGGTTCAGTTCTATTTTAGTCCTGGTTCAGTCCTGTTTTAGTCCCGTTTCAGTCCTGTTTTAGTCCCGTTTTAGTCCTGTTTTAGTCCTGTTTTAGTCCTGGTTCAGTCCTGTTTTAGTCCTGGTTCAGTTCTATTTTAGTCCTGGTTCAGTCCTGTTTTAGTCCCGTTTCAGTCCTGTTTTAGTCCTGTTTTAGTCCTGTTTTAGTCCTGGTTCAGTCCTGTTTTAGTCCTGTTTTAGTCCTGGTTCAGTTCTGTTTTAGTCCTGTTTCAGTCCTGTTTTAGTCCTGTTTTAGGGTGCTTTCACACTGACAGCATTTGGTGCCCACCAAATGGCCCATTCGAACCAAAAGTTCTTAGTTCGGTTCGTTTTCGTTAGTGTGAATGCAATCTCGGTACTTTGGTGCGCACCAAATCAACCGGTCCGAGACCGATAAAAAGGGGTGGTCTCGGATCGCTTTATCTGCCCTACTTTGGTACGGTTCATCTGGTGTGAAAGCAACCAAACCAAATTGGACGGAACCGAATGCATTAGGGTATCAGATCACTTCCTGTTTCTGTTTACTCGGTCGCGATGAAGGGGCACTCAAGCGACCAAATGATAATTCAGGAGGAGGGCACGTCTCTTCTCCCTGAAGAGGCGTGCAATGCGCCGTCGGCGAGTCGAATAACTTATAAGTTGTCTTTGAGTCGCAGCCGCGAAACATGTTCGAAATTAAGTACGTGCAGAAAATTACCTACACGTACAAAATAATGTATGATGATCAGCGCCAGGAGCGCAAGGCAAAGCTGTTCCTCCATGGTGATCGAAAGTGGCGCGTTTTTTAGTCCGGTTCCGGTGACGATGGTCTTCGCGGTCTATTTTGGTTCGTTTAGAACTATGTATATGTGAAAGCAAACCGTACCCACGTCTGTTTGCTACATTGTAACATTTTTCTGACTAGTGCGGACCAAAGCAATCGAACCATAGGTGTGAAAGCGCCCTTATTAGTCCCATTTTAGTCCTGTTTCACTCCTGTTTTAGTCCCGTTTTAGTCCTGGTTCAGTCCTGTTTTAGTCCTGTTTTAGTCCCGTTTTAGTCCTGTTTTAGTCCTGGTTCAGTCCTGTAACTTCTCTGCATCTCTGAGCTGTGACGCACTGATGCTGTTGTTGTGAATGATTCTCATGTTTGAGCTCCATGCTTGTTTCCATGACGACAAACCTCAAGTCCACACCGAGCTTTTCCACAAAACAGTAAAGTAAAAACTATGAACACTAGAACAGATATTTTCTTTGTTTTTCATGTATTCATTTCATCTGAGGGCCCGCCACCTGCTTGTCTCCATGGAGACTGTCATTACTTTGCCTTGAATGTTCCATGGTGTTGCGTTAAACTCCTTGGAGATAAGCAGACGACGCCTCCAGGCCAAATTACATATCAGATCTGTAGAGAGGCGACCCCGATCACAGTAAACATGCATGTTTTTCAATGTATTTCTGCAACTAAAGCACAGAATATATGCAAGTTGATAAGTGTAGAGCAGACAAAGCCAAAACATCTCCATGGAGACAAGCAAAGTGGCAAATCCCCCACCAGAAAAGTTACATAGTGCAGCTTTAACAAAATAACTAGATATGCCTTTTTCCATGGCTGCATATACAACACTAGATGAAATTTACTCATATATAAACTATGTCCTTTTCTGTATTTTGGCACATGTCGCTGTAAATTAAAAGACGCACTGTGTAACTTTTCCGATGGGGCGTCCACACATGATTGTTTCCATGGAGATGTTATTGCTTTGCCTGGTAGGTCTGACAGCATGGCATCACAGTTAAATATACTGTATTTATTAAATTACAATAATACGTGTTTTATAGCTCAAAAAAAGCTTTAAAAACAGGTACTGAAAGTGGGGTCACCGCTCCACAGATCTGACCTGTAACTTGGCCTGGTACTACTACACGTTTTTTGCTATGCTGTGGGCGAATCCATCAAATTAACCACCGTAATCACCACAGAAACGAAGCAGGTGGCGGACCCTGAACCAGAAAAGTTACACAATGCGCCTTTTAGCAGTTCCTAGAAGCAGAATCACCACATTTCGATAAAAACGTCATTATAAAAAGAACACTGACGGCTTCGTTCTGGTACAATTTGTCTTTAAAACCTGAGAAAAAAAAAGACAGGAGCGCTGTAGCTGTAATAGCGCTTTCTTGAAAAAAAAACAACGAAAAACACACACATCGATGGAACAATTCTTTCAAATCAACAAAGCAATTACACAGAGGGAATTATCGGCCCGCTCTCAAATCCACCTCTTTACATTGATTCTGAGGAACAATGGAAACGTCAATAACGACACGGCGAAAGAGGAAAAGAGAATACAGATCAGAGAGTCCGGAACACTTAAGATATTGAGTATTTCTGACGAGGTTTATTTAGTTTGAGTGTTTAGAATAAATAATACGAGCTGCTTCCAACAGGTTACAGGTTAAGAAAATGTCCCTCGTTCTTTCAAAGCTTCAAACATGTGATGTGAATGTTCCGAAAACTGGTAAGTTTTAATTATTTTTAATGAAATAAACTTACTTTTTAGCTATTCTTAATACATTTGCCAGTTATTTGTCTTATTTAAAGTGTCATTTTCAAAGTTTCGGGACCAAATAAGGTAATAAAAGACTATACCGCTTCACAAAGGCGTTTCAGAGAACAAGGTCAGGTTTAGTTATTGATGTGAGAGAGGAACGACAGATTGATTTAAAGAGAGAGAGAAGTATGGAGGGAGAAGGAGGAGGAGGAGGAGGAGGAGGAGGAGGAAGAGAGAGACCGAGAAGGGAGGAGAGAGGGAGGGGTGGTAGCTACAGATTGGCATAGAGGAGGGAGAGGGAGAGAAAGAGGAGAAGGAGAGGAGGGAGAGAAAAAAAGATAGAGAGAGGAGGGAGGAGAGAAGGAGTGTTGGTGTATAGATATTAACATAAAGGAGAGAGAAAAAGAGGGAGGGAGAGAGAGGGAGCGAGAGATATGGAGAGAGGGAGGGAGGGAGGAGGAGGAGGAAGAGAAAGAGATAGAGAGAGTGGAGAGGCGAGAAAGAGAGACAGAAAGAGGAGGAGTGGGGGGTGTGGTGGCTAGATATTGATATAAAGGAGCAAGAAAGAGGGAGAGAGAGAAAGAGGGAGAGGGGGTAGAGAGGTAGAGAGGAGAGGGAGAGGGGGTAGAGAGGGAGACAGGTAGAGAGGGAGAGAGGGGTAGAGAAAGAAACAGAGAAGGAGAGAGAGAGAGGGGGAGAGGAAAGAGACAGAGGAGGGAGAGAAAGAGAGGAAAGAGAGAGGGAGAGAGGAATGGAGAGAGTGAGGAAGAGAAATAGACCAATAGCGCCGAGAGGAGGAGGTGGTGATCTTGTTTACATGACAACACAGTGAAACATGGAGGATCTGAACCAATGAAAAACACTTTAAAAACTCTGATTTGATTTAAAAACAAAACAGAGGTGTGATTCAAAAAGTGAACTGTTTTTTTGATAGAAAAATGGAGTAACAGCTGTGATTTGAGAGCAGAAAAACAGCTGCTTCTGATCAAATTTAAGTTTGTGCAGGTTTTTGTTTATTTATAATTTTTATTTCAAATTATGAATCAGACGTTTCAGTTACTTGAGTACTTTACTGGACTAAATACCATGTACTTCTACTTGAGTAATATGATTTTGAAGCATAATGGACAAAGCTAACCCGCTAGCCGCCACGTTCCAAATAGGAAGTGAGCATGGGGGCGCTTCTGGCTCCACTGACTCTGGCTCCAGTTGACTTTACATTGAAAAACCGTGGCCCCTCTCTCTGTAACTGCTGCAGTGAGCCTCGTCATTTTGGTCTTAAATTGTTCGTGTTTTTATTCGGCCGCTGTGAATGACGTCACGCTCGCTCAGTCCGCTCCTTTATGTACGTTTTGAAGTAACTTTATTCTTACTCGAGTACGTTTTTGGCAGCTCCACCTCGTCTCGCTGCATCAGAGCAGATTCACTGTTCTTTAGCTCTCCTTTAGCCTAGCGCAGATGCTAATGAAGCCGGGGCAGGTGCAGCTCAGACACTGGACCTCTGTGACCGCTCTGAGCCGCTCTTAAAACACTGGAATTTACTCTTAACCTACGTTTAATGAGGCGACTGTTAAAGCCCCACTGTGTAACTTTGTAGCCTAATAACAGACACGAATAAAACCACGTTATCTGTCGTCTGGAGGTTTTTATTGCACTGTAAAACATTCTCGTTACGGTGTGCGGGTCTGCGGCTCCACAAACCCGACTCCAATCAAGGTGAATGAAAACTACAGCACATCGTATCAGGTTTGTGAAGTTGTAGAGTGTTGTTTTGGATCATGTTTTTGTATATTTATGGAGAATTGTCGTGCGGGAGCGTGGGGGACGTAGGCTTACGGGCGGAACTTTGCACAGAATGTCACAGCTAAACGTAAAGAGGGCGTGAATAGGGTCCGAGAGAGATCGCTAAATTACTCAAACATGCATGGATGACATTTAAAGACATGTTTTTGAAGCAGGAACAACGTTATAACACGGTCAAAAGCTCCAAAAAGTCGAGTTTGCATTAGGGAGGCAGTGGTCGCCGTGTCCTTAGGCAAGACACTTCATTCACTCTGTCTGGTACGAATGTGCATGAGTGACGGTGTTGGTTGGAGGGGCCGATGGTGCAGATTGGCGGCCTTGTTTCGGTCTGTCCCGGGGCAGCTGTGGCTACAAAAGCGTCTCACCACCGCCGAGCGTGACGTGAATGACGTGTTTGTGTTTCTTTAAAGGAGCCGTATAAATTCAGTGTTTAATTCGTCTCCGCCGCGTCGTCCTCACATCCTGGTCCTTAGACGAGCGTGAGTGTGATGATGATGTGAATGGAGGGGACACAGAGGAGATGTGCACAGAGCAGAGCGTCGTTAGTGTGCAGTGGGATTATAATGTGAACACTGCCCTCTGCTGGAAAGGACAATGGGGCTGTGGTAATGGGCTGAAGTGAACAAGGGGAAATTTAACTTTGGTCCGTTAAACTAATGGTATTATCAGTGTTATGTGAGTTTATTAAAGGGCCCATATTACGCTGTTCTCTGATCTTTGTTATAAAGCCGTTTCCTCATCACAATTTGTCATTAAGCGGCAGTTTTCAGCCTAAACATACAGGGTTTGTGCGTTAAACATGTGTGAATGAAACAAAACGCAACTCCAGATGTGTTTTTTGACGAGGAAAACAACATTAGAACAGAAAATAGCGCAATATGGGCTCTTTAAATCTGCAGTTGACGTCAGAACAGTTTGACCTTTGGGGGGATGAGTTTTTCTTTGGTCCATCTCGCTCTGAAACGACAATCAATATTCATTTAAAAACTAAGTCACGTGTGGTCTGAGCCACGGGCAGGAGAGGGCGCCGTGGAGAGGAACAACACTGAAGGCCACAGAAAAGGTTTAACAGGCTTCAACTGCTACTACTACTACTACTACTACTACTACTACTACTACTACTACTACTACAGCTACTACTACTACTACTACTACAGCTACTACTACTGCTACTACTACTACTACTACTACTACTACTACTACTACTACTACTACTACTACTACTACTACCTCTTTTACCATTGATAAGATAAATTACTACCATTAAAACTACTACTCTTTCCAAGTCTTTATACTCAAAATATAGGTCTAGATTTGGAAACTATTGTGCAATTTTAAACATATATTTTTCTTGCAGATTAAACCTGTAGCCTACTAAGTGTTTTTACATTGTTATTAGGGTAATCGGTCACTTTTTTAGCACCGTGTAACTTTTCCACCATCCTTTCCCTTGAATGTTCCGCAGTATGACATTAAAGGGCGCATATTGCGTTGCATCCTCATCAGAGACAGACCTGGAGTTGTGTTTTGTTTCGTTCACACATGTTTAACACACAAATCCTGCATATTTTGGCTGAACTCTTCGCTCAAACTGAAAACACTCTGTTCCACCTTGTGATGTCATGTGGTGATACAGGAAGTGCTCCACTGTGTTTTTAAACTCCACACACCTTCACTAGAATCATTTTTGGATCATTTCAGCCCTGGAATTGCCGATCTCTACTGAACTAAAGTAGCTATTTACTTAAAAACTACCGCTTCATGAGATCACAAGGTGGAACAGAGCATTTTGAGCTGTGGAAATGTAGACAGACTAATAATAAAGAGTCACTCAAACATGTGAATGAAACAAAACACAACTCCAGGTGTGTTTTTGATGAGAAAACAACATTATAACAAGGCTTAAAGCTCACAAGAGTCCATTTTGAATAATTTAGGACCTTTAAACACAACTATCACCATAGACAAGCAGGTAACATCACCAGGCCAAGTCACTGGTCAGATCTGCGGAGAGGCGACACCGCTCACAGTAAGAATGAATGTTTTTCTTTAGCAATAAAACAAACTTGTACTTCTCTTCTCTCCTTCGCTCTCCTCCTCCTTTCCTCTAGTTTAACGAGTACTTCTTACTATGTGCTGGCACTCTGCCCGACCAATCACCACGGCGACCGCATCCATCACCGCGGCAACCAGGACATCTGACCCAGGGGTGGCAACAGCTGCAAGAAGCAACAACTCCACAGACTCCACAGACAAGTGATTTATGGGAGCAAATGTTCAGGGAATTCAGATAAGGTCTAGACAAACAGCTCAGAGACAAAGAGGAGAAAACTTTACTTTGTATTTTAAGTGTTTTTTTTTTTTTTTCTCAAATATAAATAAAACGCATTTATTTTGTGATAACTTAAAGTGCATGTTAGATTAGATTAAACCTTTTTACGGTCTTTAAAACGCAATTTATAAAGGTAATTTGACATGACAAGTTAGGTTATTTATGCTACTAAAGATTTTACTGAAGATTTTTCAAAAATATTTAATAATCTTCCAGTTTGGTGTTCAGAATTGTATAATTTTACTTGCTGGTTGGACATGGGCAGTGCTGGGAAGTAAGTGAAAACATGTACCAAGAATAAATATTCAGAATACTAATTTTGAGTAACTGCATTCTGGTACAGTTACTTTTTCACGTGGTGGTATTTAGAATATAATTACTTTTTCCAAAATTAAAAGGCTTTGGCTTTGAATTGCACAGTGATAGTGAGAAAAATAGAAAACGCAGCGTGCATGTGTAATTTTCTGTCTCTAATAAGATATAAATACACAACAAAAATTAAAGTTGTCTGTAATTGTGTCATGTTCTTTACAGTATAATATAATGCAACCTCTGTATATCATATATAAGAATACGTAACAAAATACATTTTATAGGTATTCAGTATTCTGTAACTAAATACATTTTACAAGTATTCTTCCCACTATAGACGTGAGCAGCATATGCGACATACGTGAGGTGATTCTTCGCAGCCAGACTATACACAAGGGCCAAAACTCGTCTAATTTCGTATTATTTAACAAATATAATGACATGTTACTTTTATTTGGTTAAAGCCCATTATAAGACGTGGTTCTTGGTGTAAAACATTTGAGAATCAGTCATGTTTATAGCCGTCTGTTTGGACAGGACTTTCAATGACGCTGCCCATTAACAATTAAAAGAAACCATTTTATGACACTTTTTATGATTTTTTTTAACAATTTAGCCTATATTTATTTCAGCATTGTGTGGGACATTGTAACAGACGAGTGTAATTTACAAATAGTTTTCACGCCTCAAATCCGGGACTAAAATTTTGAGTATGTAACTTTTTTTTTTGTAGGGTTCCAAGAAAAAGCGTAACGCGCCTGTCCGAGCGCTCAGAGGAACTGGTCTGTGGTCGATTCACAGAAAACCAGAGAACCTTCAGCTCAACTTCCTGCTCTGTTTGAAGTGTGATCTGCTCCTTTTTTCCTTTTAGAGTTTCAAAATATTAAACCATGACATTTTTATTTAGCAGTTAAATAAACAGCTGTTTTTTGTATGTTTTAGCCCAAAGTTAAACAGATATTAGTGCTGAGAAGGAAACATTTGGGTTTATTTAAAAATTAATGCGTTTTTTCATTCTTCTCCAGTGCATCTGTGGTTTATTTAGGTGGACTGGGAGAACAGTACTATATACTACAGTGTATATACTACAGTATATACACTGGCTCTGAAAATTACATCTGATTCAAACTTATTTTTCAGCTTTGAATCAGATAAACTAGAATCATTATCAATAGCACAGAAAAGGCCAATTGTACTTCCTGTAAACCAATGGAATTATTTAATGCTGCTGCCGACTGGCGAACGGACTTCACTAAAGCCAATCCATGAGTTTAGGAATAATGAATTATTCGGACTGTTGCCATAGCGATAAAAAATGAAATAAAAATATATCTTCGACTGGTGAAAAAGTTCTCAATAAAAAGAAAAACAGGTAGGCGTTAGTATTAGTGTTGGCTTGTGTCCTGTATTGAACTCATCCTTTATTGGAGTTTGGGTTTAAACAGGAGCAGAGGAAAAACTCCAGATCTTGAGACGGATTTAAAGTCTGGACTCTGGAGCACCACACGAGGAAGACTAGAAAATGGGGGTGGGATTTAATTAGTTTTTTCTTCTCCCCCCTCCTTTATGGGCAATTTTTTGTTGTCATTCTTGTTTCTGTTGGTACGATTGCACTGATGTCAATACGGATGACACTATGTTCCTTTGTTAAAAAAGGAAAATGTTTACTTGCCCAAAATAATAAAAAATAAATAAAATAAAAACAGTTAGTCTATGAGGCAAGGTTTGGTGGGTGGTTCCCAAACTGGGGGACAGGAGGTTTGTCTGGTCAAATATATTTGTGTAGTCTGAAGGGTAAAAATCACACAAAAAAGAGAGAGAAAAAAAAAAAAAAAAGCCAGAGTTACACTTGTAAAAAAGAATCTGGAGTCGTGTGTGGTTCACATTTAATGCCCTAGGCTTTATTCTTGTCTTATTTTAGTGAGAGTCGTCACATGTTTTTGTCTTTTCAGCCTCCAGGTGAACACACGCGCGCTCACACGTACAATCACAGAGACCATCTAAAAAAATTTGATTATGAAAAAGTTCTATATTTTGTCATCAAAAAATCATCAGAAAAATCAAACTCATAATTCAAACTTTCAAGCTTCACTCTGTTGTGAGCCTAGGAGGATTTGACTGAAATGATACAAAAAATATAGAAATTTTTCATGATAATTTTGTTTTTTTTAAATGGTCTGTACACAATCTCACACACACACAGTCATACACATACATACACACACTCGTTTACACACAATCTCACACACACACACAGTCATACACACACACACACACACTCCGCTGTAGCGCGGCCTGTGCCCTGGACCTCTTCACAGAAGAGAGAGACTCTTTCCCCAAAGGAAGGCACCCAAAACGTTATGGCCTCGCAGCCGCCCGGAGATTCTTTTCACAAAGAAAAACAACTCAACAGAAAGAGGAGCAGAGGAGGCGGAGATTACCCACAATCCCCCTCGGCCCTCAGTATTTTTGATATAAAACTGGAATGATGAAACACATACACACTCCTCCCTTTTCACCTATGCATGACACCACATAATGAAGAGTTAGCAAGAGTTTGGACCAACATGAGCACGGTTCAGTCCGGCACAGTTTTACACTCGTTTACACCGGCTTAAGGAGCTTTGATCAGCACCGTCCCACAAAACGATCGTGGAGAGGGATAGTCACACTGCACGCTGTGATTGGTTGAAATGGAGAAAAACAAATCGCTTTCTAATGGGAGACTATTTTAGAAGCATTTTTGTGTACGTTCAGAATGACTAGTTACTTGTACAACTCTACGATATGAAAAGTTGATATGATTGACAACGCCGAGCCGGTGTAAACGATCCAAAACTCCCGCACCGAGCGAAAAGTGTGCACCGTGGTAGAAACTAAGCTAAAGAATGAAGTCTTCCAAAAAAACAATTATTAAAAAAACTTACAATCAAATTCACCACAATAAAAAATACAAAAATAACTGATTTCTGTTTTACAAAAAGTCGGTGGGATACACAATATGAGGTTGGGGGGGATACCACTTGCATGAAAATAAAAGGACCCCGTTAACAGAATACAAAAGCAGCTCTGAGTTATCAAAAAAACAAACAAAATACAACACAAAATATAGTGCTTAAAAACGGAAGCTGCAAAGGCTTCTGGGAAGAGACTTTATCCCTGTGTGGGGGGAGTTAGGATCGAGCTGATGAGCGCCCCCTGGTTTTCTCTGTGTGGGGACTGGTACTACAAAACAAGGCCGCGTTACAAGATATGTTTAAATAGTGATTTTTTTTTTTGAAAGTGGATTTTAAATTTCAAAGCTGACCCAGATTTTGTATTTATTTTTTGTTCAATTCATAGTGCTTAAATGTTAAAAGGCAAACTAAAAAGATACTAAAAATAAAGATACTAAAAAGGGAAAAAAAAACTCAAGAAATTCCAAGTTGTGAACAACCATTAAATTAAGAGAAAAATTTGTAATTGTGATTGTTTTGACAAGTATTGTGATTACATTTGCTACTAAAAAATGTGCCCTGAATGTTCCACAGTATGGCCATAAACTTAAGAATCTCCATGGAGACTTGCAAGTCAAATTACAGGTTAGATCTGTGGAGAGACGACCCCACTCACAGGAAAAATAGATATTTTAGCGATAAAAACACCTGTAGTTGAATAAATGTAAGACGAATTAGTTTAAAGCTGTACTGTGGACAATTTAAACCAAAGCATTAACATCGCCATGGAGACAAACAGGTTGCGGGCCCTCTCCAGAAAAGTTACACAGTGCGCCTTTAAGTTTTAACAATAGGATTCTGTTCAAAGTTCAGACATTTTGTTGTTTTTAGTTCTAAATTAGCAGCCTTTGCGATTTGCCATTTGCATTTTTGAGTCCAATTAATCTTGCAAAGCTCGTACAATTCATAAGCTCATAAGCAATAACTTGTATATTTAGAAAGGACAACTATTAAAATAAGTAAACATGTGATGCAGAAGTTATTTTGTGCTAAAAAAAGGAGGAAAAAATGTTGCATAGTGCAGCTTTAACCAACAGAAACTCATTTGACCTGGGGTAGTTCTCATATTGTAGTACCAGTCTCTTTAAATAGTTTTAGCTTGATTTTTGTTTCGTTTTTATCCACACACAGAGAGAAACCAAAAAAAAAAAAGGACTCAAAATTAAAACTTGGGGTTGTGGGCGGGGCCTGCTTCACACTTTACAAAAATACCCAGGAGTCCGAGCTAGCTAACATTTACTACAGCACAGGAACCAACAAAGGTACAGTGTACAAATAAAAAAAAAACAAAAAAACAAAAAAAAAAAAAAACCCAACAAAAAAACAAAAAGGAAGTTGTTGTAAACACAGCACAATAAATAGATAAAACCAGCAGGCTCCGCACCATGCAAATGTTAAAGGCTGTGTCCGAATGTCTGCCCCAGCCCGTAACCCCCGGTCACTACATAAACCTGCACTGTATGGACTATTTAGCGCACCCTAGTGTTGTCACGATGCTAAAATTTTAAACTTAATTTCGATACCAATGGCTAAATTTGATGCCATAGACTGTATAAAGAAGTGGACTAAGCAGTGTTTGGCTCCAGTCAAATGAAGCTCACCGAGGCTAGCAGTTATAGGGACTGAAATACACAGTAGGAATTTGAACTGATTTATGGACAAAACGGCGAAATAAAAACGCCAGGATCACAAAGAGAGGGTTAATACGAACATTTTAAGCCTGAAATGAGGAATTTTAAGCCTGAAACAGCGGTTACAGAGAGAGGGGCGACGTTTTTTCAATACAAAGCGAATTGGAGCCAGAGTCGATGGAGCCGGAAGCGCACCCATGCTCACTTCCTATTTGGAACACAGCGGCGAGCGGGTTAGCCATGTCCATTTATATATACAGTCTATGTCTGATATTGATTTTGATCATTTTAAAAAGCTCTTTTTTTTGTATTTTCAACACAAAGGAATAGTATTTGTTGATATGTCGTCTTGATAAAACTCTAGATGAAAAAAAATAAACAAATTACTTCTAGTTTTGTGATTTTTATTTTATTTTTTTGCTTAAATGAGTATCTAGTTCCAATAGTAGTTTTAGTATTTTTAAGTTTCTCATTTTCTTTAGTTTTTTTTGACAATTCTATTCAGACACGCAGGTCATTAGATTTGGGCGGACGCTCGGACACAGCCAGACTCTCCTCCGTCTACTTGGCTTTTTTCATTTAGTTCGACTCCCAAGTGCAAAACATCACAAATGGACAGTTCGTATTCAAGTCATATATACAGGGTTATTACAAATATGTTAATGTACACATACTAATTTTGCCATATTCATAATTTACACTTGGATTTTTTCTCTTTTTTTCATTAACAGTAACAAAATGAGATTAAAAAGCGTGGCGCGGGTGAGGGCTCCTGATGCTACGTCACCTCCATGGCCACTGTGTTTTCAGATAAACTGTTCAGAGACGCTTTCTCCTCCTCGTGGTTTTCCCTGGAACAGAAAAAAAACACAGGAGTTAGAAATATAATGAATAAAGCAGTAAAGAAGCCAATTAGTGCGCATTGCTGTGCACTGGCCATATAATGTAAGGATAGACAATATATACGTTCCAATAATGATGATATTGGAGACGTTTGCCAGATCTCTGTAAGGTTTTTTGTCTTTTCTTTGTTGTTAAAAACTCAATACGACATTTCAGCTTAAAGGTACAGTACGCATCATTCTGGAGGTGGCGTAGCACCTGCATGATTCCATGGAAACACAAAGTTAAAACCATACTTCGGAATATTGTCCCTAAAGATGGATACGTTTTATGCCGTACTTTGGAAGATTATCGTTATGGTCACATTTTTATTTAGCGCTTTACATCGACGGACCACGCACACATTCACCCACGAGTATACACAGACCCTGGGGGCGAGGTGGGTCAAGTGTCTTGCCCAAGGACACGATTACAATAGTATTTTGTGAGAGTTGGAATTGCAACGCCATCCTGTGGGTCTGACCGCTCTACCAATGATGTCGAGAGCGGGATTCGACCCACCAACCTTCAGATCAGTGGACAAACACAACTGACCTACTGGTACCGCCCAAAAAAGGACTTCCTTTACACCCAAAGAAACAATATCTCCATGGAAACAAGCAGGAAGTGACCCTCCTTCAGGCCAAGTAATAGTTTTTTCAGAGCAATAAATAATTAAAATGGAAATAAATAAATACATAAAAAAATAAAATAAAAAAATAAATACAAACATGATTTTATTTTATTCAATTTTTGGCTAAAAGTGACATACTTGAGAAAATACAGGATTAAAAACACTGTATCAAACATTCAAGAGATGTAAATAACAAAAATAAACCTTGTGTGCTTGTCCTTACATTTCCTGCTGCTGGCTCACCTTGCAGCCATGTCCATACTCTGGGAGCTGGACACTTTGGGCAGGCTGGGCAGGCTGGGCAGGTTGGCGTTGGAGGAGAGCTTTAAGGCGGAGGCGGGCACGGTGGCGAGGGCGCGGGGCAGGTGGCGGGAGGTGGGGACGCTCAGACACAGGTTGTTCCCGATCAGGACCTGAGTGGTGGAGGGCGCCGTGTTGCCAAGGAGACCCAGGGCCGCTGCCGCCGTGGGGTGGGGGGCGGACGGGGGCTGGGAGGGGCTGGAGGGGTTGGGCTGTAGGAAGGGCTGGGGGCCAGAGGGGGCGCTGGAGAGGTGCAGGCCTTTGAATACACCTGGAGAGAAACAAAGGAGAGAGGTCAGTATTTATAGGCCATCACTTAAAGGTGTAGTGCGTAACATTTCTAGTTTCTCATGTTAGTACTTTGTCTAGAATGTTCCACCGTGTAGATTAAACCTATCCATCACCAAGGAGACAAGGAGTTTACAGCACTACGCTACATTACAGCTCAGATCTGTGGAGTCGCACCTATTCACAGAAGGAATAATTGTGTTTTTGAGCAACAGAAACACCCGTAATGAATAAATGCTATAGATGGATATGTTTAAAGTCACACCATGGGACATTCCAAGCAAAGCAATCACATCTCCATGGAGACAAGCAGGCAGCGAATCCTCCGCCAGGAAAGTTGTGCAGTGCATCTTTAAAGGGGGTGTACCAGATTTTGACCATGTATTTGACCAAAATGTGTCTTGCCCCAGTACAAGATTAAAGTGATTTATTGTCCGAGAACCAGGAAGTGCAGAGTTAGCATGCTAGTTGCTGGCATTACTATAACGGCAAAACTCTGCTCTGGTCTCAGAAAGTTGTGAAAGCACTTATAAACTCATCGTGGTGAATAATCAGGATGCTCAGAAGGCGTTTGGTAAGTGAGGAAGAACTTTGGACAACTGTAAACCATTAAAAAAAAATAAAAATAAAAAAAAATCAGATTCTGCACCTTTAAAGTCTAAATTGTGGAGGTGAAAATTATGTTGGGCACAATTTTAAGATAAATTCATAAATAAATCCTTGAATTTTAGTTAGGCAGTTAGAAATTTAGATAATGTTTTATTAAAAGAAAAAAGAAAAACTAACATTATAACAGTAACCATGGCGACAGACTACAGCAGTGCATAACTATCCAGAAGCAAGTGTCTTTGAGTGTCTAAAAAAAGCGCTGCAAGTTTGATGTATTATTATTATTATTATTAATAGAAGTAGAGGGTTGCTAGTTCAAATCCTGTATGAGCAACCACTATAGCCGAGACAGGAAGGGCATCCAGTGTAAAAAAGCTAAACGAAACAATAGCTGGTTTACAATGTCAGACAAATGGGACTGTTATAGCCACATTTAGAGTCTCGAGTGAAAATCCTGTACAAATTACATCATTTCATCGACGGATAAAGTGACAAACGCCTCAAGTCTCTGGAGCAGATTCTTTTGCAACCAGACCTACGCACGGCGCAATCGTTTTTTTTTTTTTTAAACAAAGAGTCACGTGTTTTTTGTTGATGCAACGAAGGCGTAATGTTCCACTGTGATGCAAGGGGGCGTCACAGTGTCTGTTAGTTTAATCTGAGGGCAAAATGAGATAGAGACACTGTAATGTTTATCAAATGAGGCAAGTACATACCAGATAATCGTTTTTAATGGGGGATTTCTACTTTTTTTTTTTTTTTTATCTAAAAGTGGCAAGATAAGACTCACATTTTAAGTTATTGTCAGTAATATAATTTTGTATAATATGCAATAAGATTTAACAGTAATGTTTAATGACACTTGCTTTTAAAGCCACTATAGATTATGAACAGATGGTAATTTATACTCATTTTATAAACATTTTCAATTACAGCAATTTTGTAATTTAAAGGTATAGTATGTAACTTTCTGTAGGTGGCATGTCACTGGTATGATTCCATGGAAACAAAAAAAAAATAAATAAAATGTATATATATATACTTTAGAACATACTCCAATCCCCATGGAGATTTTTTTATGCCATACTGTGGAATTTTATAGTCAAGGAAACACAATGTCCATAGAAACAAGCAGGTGGTTTGTGGAGATGCAAGGCTGCTCACAGTAAAGACACATGCTTTTCTATTATTTTCAGTGCAAAAAATAAAATAAAAAGACATGTTTGTAGTTCTATTGCGTAGTCCAGATTTCATGTATAAACTGACCGGCGTTGGTGAGCACTCCGTTGACTCCGGTGTTGAGGAGGATCTCGTCTTTGGACTTGTAGGTCCGGAGCTGCTCGGACATCACCAGAGCTGAGGCCGCGAACTGAGCAGACGCCTGGTCCAGAGTCTTAGACGAGTTAGTCTAAAAGAGAAAGAGGTGGGGGGTTATACATGTACAGCTACAGATATATACAACATTTTAGCTTCTAGAGTTTGGGACTTTAACTTAAGTGTTTTCGTGGGCTGTAGTTGCTGTATTCTAACATTATAAACGGTGGTACAGACCTGTGTTTTCGTGGGCTGTAGTTGCTGTAGTTTAACATTATAAACAATGGTACAGACCTGTGTTTTGGTGGGCTGTAGTCTCCGTAGTTTAACATTATAAACAGTGGTACAGACCTGTGTTTTAGTGGGCTGTAGTCTCCGTAGTTTAACATTATAAACAGTGGTACAGACCTGTGTTTTAGTGGGCTGTAGTCTCCGTAGTTTAACATTATAAACAGTGGTACAGACCTGTGTTTTAGTGGGTTGTAGTTTAACATTATAAACAGTGGTACAGACCTGTGTTTTAGTGGGCTGGGGGGCTGCAGTCGCTGTCGTCTGTTGTTGTAGTTGGCTCTGCTCCAGCTGCTGTCTCTGCATAAGGGCCAGCTGCTCCTGGTGCTGCTGGTACTGCTCTACTGTGAACACTGAGGACACAGGGGGGAGAGGGTTAAAATAAAGATAATACAAAGTTCACCTTACATCTCATTAGGGCTGTAGTAGACTGAAGTTATCTAAAGACATGTCCTGTAGATCGAATGGTTGACCAAAAAAAGGGCGTGGCAAAAGCTCTCAAAACTATTATGTATCTCTGTATCTGACCCAAACTGCACTCACAAGACTTAACCTGTTCATGAAAAAACAACCATTTATGCAGACGAAAGGTACTAGGAAACAGTGTATTTACATAAAGACAGATCAAACTTGTGATTCATGAGTTAAATCTGCCATTTTACCCTAACAAATACCAAAACTTCAGCTAACTCACTCACTTCTACTATCTGGTTGACCAAGATCTTCATGAAAACAGATCCTGAAATGCCATTTTACAGAAAATACAGAAGAAACACAACAACATTTAATCTGTCACTGTTCAGTCTGGGGGTGGGAGATATTTTGACACTTTGCAGCTGATGTCATGAACATTCCCTGGGGGTGTGATGCTAACTGAAGGCACTAATCTGTCAGAAGTTCTGTTAGACTTTAATCTGATCTTTATTTTAACATAATCTGACCTGAATGAGCTGATTTAGTTGGAACTACAACAAGTGAGCTGATTTGTGCTCTTTTACAATTCTCTCACATGTTAAATTGTTAAGTGTTTTAGTTACGCTCACTTTTTTATTGAAAACCAAACACCTAAACAGGACCATGAACACTCGTATTGATCAAAAGCTTCTGAAAATGTGCGGTTTAAATCCATTTAGTGTTTTTTCATGAATTCTGAGATGATCTTTATGACAGTGTTTGCTAATGTGTGCATTTTGTCTCCATGATAACTGCACTGACAACACGCTGGGGATATTCTACATGCATGTCTGTGGTGGAATGTTCACCAAAGAATCAACTAATTGCTAAAATGTGCCTGTACATTTCTTAGTTATTGAATTTCTCACATTGTCCAGGCTATTCTCACACCCCTAGTCCAGTTCTGTATTTATCTTTGTTTATGCCTTATTCTATATCTGCAGTTCAAGATTCTCAGTCACGACTCTCGAGTCTCTCACTAAACGCCACATTTTTCACTTTAATTATAAAACCAACCAGGAGGAGGAGTCTCTATCTGTGGTAAATAAACACATCGCTCACAGAGACACAGGCTCCGCTCAAATTATTTCTCAAACTCGCAAATTCCGTTTACAAAATGGAGCTCGGCAATGATTTCAAATTGATAAAAAGAACAAACTTGCAGTATAATCTACCAGACAAGAGTACAAAGAGACCGATATTTCTGCAGTTTGGTGGTTAATTTTACAGTCAATTCGAGTTTCAAGTCTGTGGATATCTGAGTTTGAATAGACGCAATTAGCAAATGACAAGGGCTGCAGTTTTTGAAGTACCATAATTTTCGTCAAAAACAAAACTATTTTCTTATGCATAAAAACTTAACCCTTTAGTTTAGATCTGTACAGATGTTCTGAAATGTGATTCGTGCATTAGTTTGTATGATCTGTTTATTTCGAGCACTGTTCAAGGATAAGAAAAAAAAAAAAGTCTTTAAACTAAAGTCTCTTTGCTTATTTAATACTTATTTATTCCCACCCTAATGTTACGAATGTAATAAATACATTTCTAGCATGCCCTCTGTACATAATAAAGCCGCACAATCTCACAATATTCAGAAAGATTAAAATTTACATACCCATGATAGAGCCGTTACAGCACTGGTTGAAAACAATAATTGTATAAATAGTGGGTAAAGTGCCCTTGTAGTTCGCTTCTATACTGGGAAAATGTTTTTATGCATTTTAGTAAATTTGTGAATACTTGGGCATTGTTTGTCAGTTCATATTTCAGTCTTTATGTTAATTATTATTCTGGATGTGTTTAAAATGCGAACTTTGAACAGAATCCTATAATTAAAACATGCACTGCCAATCAGTTGAGTAAAAAGGGGTTGTGGAAAAAGCTCTCAAAAGTATTAAGCATCTCTCTGTATCTGACCCAAACAACTTTTTATGTAGAAAAAAGTACTAGGAAACAATGTATTTATATAAAAACAGATTTAACTTGTGAATCTTGAGTTTAATCTGCCTTTTTACATAGAAATACCAAAAAATAAAAAAACAAAACTTCAGTTAACTCCCTTAGCAGCTTCTCCTTTCTGCTTTTGTCCCACTGAAATCTTACCTCCACATTCTATACAGTGTGTGAAATGTCCTTGTGTGCCCTCAAGTATTCATATTCACTCATGGTTAATTCAAAGCTCAAATATGAGGTTGTGTAACGTTAAAGGGAGAATAAGGTGAAAATGGGCAGAGCCTCTTATCAAAGACAGTCTACGGTCCGGAAAGTTGGTGGCATTCAATAATATAAACTAACGTACAAAATGGTGACTTTGCATAGGAAAAAAATCTACACTCATTCATAAAAACTGACCATTATTCCCAAGCAGCAAGAGACAGCAACTTCAGGTCTATTTCCATCTGATTTGAAACTATACAATAATGAAAAAAAAATTTATGTATTATCGAGTATCTTTTCTACTCAATCCTTGATACACAAAGTAGCTCTACATCACTTTTATCACTACCAACCAGGTCACAATAACAAATTTTGAAGTAAATACAGACGATTTACTATTATATTTAAAGTTGCATTGTGTAACTTTTCTGGTGGAGGGGTCTGTCACCTGCTTGTTTCCATCGAGACGTTATTGCTGTGCCTGGAATGTTCCGCAGCGTTACATTAAACATATCCATCTCCGTGGAAACAAAGTGACGACACTACTGGGCCAAGTTACAGGTCAAATTTGTGAAGCAGAGACCTCCACTCGAGGCATCTTTCTCAGCAAAAAATACACCTGTAATTGACTGAATGCAAGAGAGTTCCATTTAATGCCCTAATCAGGAACATTCCAGCCAAAGCAATAACATCTCATGGTAGCGGACCCCTCCTAGAAAGTTACACAGTGCACCTTTAACGTCATTCGATGGTAAAAGGTAAAATCTTTTGAGCAGATAAACTTGACGTCTTATTTACATCCAAGGAAAGTTTTATTTCTACATTAACTTTAATTTAAAGTCTGAAAAACACTGTTAAGTTATATTTTGGCTGAGAAAAGATGAGAAGAAAAGAAGAGAAGAAAAGAAAAGAAGAACAGAGAAGAGCAGAGGCAGTGAAGGAGCTAATGTCTGTCAGGTCTCTCCATCGTTCATAATCATAAGTTCATAATCTTTTTATTGCAGTCTGATCCACTTCTCATCATAACTCTCTCTCAAACTCTTTATTCTCTGCCTTTCCTCCTCTCCTCACTCTCCTCTCCCTCTGCTCTCTCCATCCATCTGTCTTTCCTCCTCTCAGCAGCTTCACTCCCACCATCTTTCCTCCTGTCTCTCCTCTCTCCATCTCTTTCCCTGTTTTTTCTCCCTCCCTCCCGTTCCTCCTCTCTTCTTTTTCCTTTCCCCGTCTCAGTCTTTTCTCCACTCCTCCATCTCAACCTCTACTCTTTCACTCTCCCGTCCTCCCCCTCTCTCTCTCTCTCACTACCCCCTCCCCTTCTTTCCCTGTCTGTCTGTCCTCCTTCTCCATCTCTCCCTCTTCCTTGCCCTCCCCTCCTCTCTCTGTCTCCATCTTTCTCTCTCTACCCTCTCCTCTTCTTTTCCTGTCTCAGTCTTTTCCCCGTCTGTATTTCCATCTTTCCTCCTTCTGTGTTTCTTTCTCCCTTTCCATCCCTCCCTGTCTCCCATACCTTCTTCCTCCCTCCACCCCCTCTCCTCTCACCCTCTTTTTTCCCTGCCTCAGTCTTTCCTCCTCTCCTCCATCTCAACCTCTACTCTTTCACCCCCCCCTCTCGTCTCTGTCTCTCTCTACCCTCTCCGTTTTTCATTCTCCTTCTCTTCCTCTCCCTGACTCTCGTCCGGCCTCACTCTCACTCGCCCGCCCTCTCTCCCCTTCTTTCACTCTCTGTCTTCCTCACTCTCCCTCTTTCACTCTCCCTCTTTCACTCTCCCTCTTTCACTCTCCCTCTTTCACTCTCCCTCTTTCACTCTCTCTCTTTCACTCTCTCTCTTTCACTCTCTCTCTTTCACTCTCTCTCTTTCACTCTCTCTCTTTCACTCTCTCTCTTTCACTCTTTCTCTCACTCTCCCCCTTTCACTCTCCCTCTTCCTCACTCTCCCCCTCTCCTCTCTACAACCCTCTTTCAGTCTCTCTTCCACTCTCCCCCTCTTTCAGTCTCTCTTCCACTCTCCCCCTCTTTCACTCTCTCTTCCACTCCCTCTCTCCTCTCTCTAACCCTCTCAGCTCTGAGCCTGTAGCAGCAGCAGTGGGAGTGCTACAGTTTAATATGAAACAGAGCGTGGGAGTCCAGACTGAGGACCATAGACCTCAGAGCACCTCATCAAACAGTTACACAACAAAAACGCACAGTCCTTGAACGCATCATGAGACTATACAGCAAATGCATTAACCTACCATAGCACTGAACACTTTTACATTTTTACATAAGGCAATAGGGTTGTCAAAACTAATCGAAAAGCAGATACTAATCGAAACTAAAACTGGTACTGAAACTAATCATATTCATTTGAGCAAATTTCGATACTAAAACTCACATTCACGGTACAGAAATGAACCTTTCCTGAATAGCTTTAGAATGAGCGATCACACAGATATAAGACCACAGGGTAATATAAAAGAAAATATAGCAATTAAATGTTGAAAATCACATTCTATTGTATAAATAAATTGTGTTTTTATCATCATTCTTGTACAGAAGTAAGAGTTTGAAGTTTTAGAATCGTGACAGAACTACAAGACCCTGAATGAAAGATCAGAAAAGTCATCACCCGAGATCAGAGTCAAAACTATTTCAAATGTCACATGTCTATTAGGGCTGCATGACATTAGACAAACGGGTATGTTAGAAGAACAAAAGTATTTAGAGTAAAAGATCAACTGAAGCTCTCAAACGTGTGTGGATAAAAACACTACAGGTTTGTTTTTAAGGAAGTAACATTATAACATGACTTAAAGCTCAGCTTACTTAAAAGGTGTATTGTGTAACTTTTCTGGTGGAGGCAATAACATCTCCATGGGAATAAGCATTTGACGGACCCTCCACCAGAAAGGTTACACAATGCACCTGTAAAGTCAATTTTACATAATATAGAACCTTTAAAAAGGACACATTATGCAAATTTGACTTTTTCACCGCGTTATATTGCGGTCCCCTCATCAAAAACATACCTGGGGCTGCATTTATTTCATTCACACCTAATGTTAATTGATCCATTAATCCAAACTAGCCTACACCTGAGCACTCAAAAATGCTCCATTTGCATATTGCCCCTTTAGCTGCGTCATAGATAAAACTCTAGACTTCCTGTGCAGTCTTTAAGACCAAAAACCATCACTGGACTCATTCTGCGAGAGAGCAAAGCTTAACAAGTCAACTTTTGTTCAAATTCATACAAAAACTAAGCAATAACAGACCCAACATAAAAGGATAACTACAGGAAATAACCACATAGACCGGTATAAGAATAAGAGACTCACCATTGACTGGAACCTGGCCCGGTCCGGTCCTGGTCTGCGCTGATAGAGTCCGCGTTAGTCCAGATACAGTCCGGCTTAAATCCCTAAATCCACCGCGACACAGGCCCCCTGACCCCGGGGCAAGCTGGGAAACTGTCCGTGGTCTGAAGTGCCTCCAGCGGCAGGACTTAATGTTCAAAAGGATCTGGGAGAGGTCCACGGGGGTCTTGGAGGAGGGAGGGACGAGGGAAGAGCTGAGGTCCGAAGTGTGGTTGTCTGAGGTACTGTGTCTGTGAAGAGGAGAGTCCAGAGGAGAGATCGAGACCGGGTCCGAGTCCAGGTCTAGACCAGGATCAAAGTCTGAGTGCGCCCGGTCCAACAAGATCCTGGAAAAGAGGAATTATTTACGATGGTTAGACGACAGTACCAAGATTCTGGCTTGTAGTTTTTAATTGAAATCTAGTCAAAAATAATTTAAAAGATGAGGCAACGCATTTTTCCCATATAGACAATTATATTATTACATTATTTACTACAACTTTACCCGGAGTTGTGCTTTGTTTCATTCAACGTTAGAGTTATTTTAAGTTCATTTTATGAACTTAAAATGGTCTGTTCCACTTTAATACTTCCTCTATTACCACAGTGTTTCTGTTTGAGAACTCAGCCTAAATATGCAGGGTTTGTGTGTTAAACATGTGTGAATGAAACATAACACAACTCCAGGTGTGTTTTTGATGAGGAAACAACATTATACCAGATCAGAAAAAGGCGAAATATGGGCTTTTTAACATCCTAACATCTGCCGTGCACTCCCTGCCCCTGAAGTCCAAACACGTCTTGTTTACTTCCTGTGACAGCTGACGCGAGTATCTTTGAACGACCCATCAGTATTCAGAGCAGGAGGAGCAGGTCTCTGGCTCTGTGCCCTAAACCAGGCTTTGCTCATTCATCTGCGTAATCCCCAACGATGCTTCACACGCTGCGTTTGGCCCTGGACTCCGCAGCGCCCAAATTTCTGAAGCGCAGCGAACACACCTCGAGAATAGAAGAGTCATGTTCCTCCGCTCCGGTATTTTTAACACAGAGGAGATGCCAGAATTATACCTGAGGCCCCGCCAGAACAACAGCCAACCTCTTGGCTCAGCTCCCCGGATCAGATTAAGAACTGGCAGAGTTTAATTTTGAAAATCTACATTTTGGCATTTGCTTCGCTACACCGCAAACATTAAACCTGCCAACTGCTAGTGTACGAAATCTATACCAAATATGCAAATAGAAATAAGCTGAAGTAGAGCCAAAAGGTTCCTATAGTGTTAAGTGTAATCTCTATGCTGGTTCTAAACAAAAAAAACAAACAGGTGCATTGTTTTAACTTTTCTAGTTACACAATGCACCTTTAAATTGATTCATCTCCATGCAAAAAAGCAGGTCACGTTACAGGTCACATCTGTGGAGAGGTGACCTAGCTCACAGCATGTTTTCCAAGGTATTCACAAGTTTAATTTAAGTCATACTGTGGAACATTCAGCTCCGAGTAGTCACCATGAAAGACACTACACACTTGAACCCAGACTTCTATGTTTAACTTTTGGAACAAACTTCCATTTATAAAACCACAGCATATTAAAATGTAATGTAAATGTAATTAACATTTTGGCTGATAACTCTTTAATTAAGGCTGAATCAACAAAAGAACACCGCAGTTTACGTTTAGTTTTGGGAATTACCAGAAAAGTGTTTTTAAAAAAGGCTTATAATGTACTTTTTGAGCTACTGTCAAAGAGCCAAGGTGGAAATACTGCATTATAATTATGAGGTCTACTGGGATAAATTAGTTCTGAATATGCAAATCAGGAAATTTTACTTTAAATCTATACATTACTGAAACATATTCTTAAAGGTGCATTGTGTAACTTTTTTGGCAGAGGGTCTGTCAAATGCTTTTCTCCATGGAGATGTTATTGCTTTGTTTGGAATGATTCACAGTGTGGCATTAAACCTTTCTATCTCCATGGAGACCAAACCAGACCAAAGTTATAGGTCAGATCTGTGGAGAGGTAAACCCGTTCACAGTCAGAATGTTTTTGTAGGTATTTTTGAGCTATAAAACCACCTGTAATTGAATAAATGTAAGGTAGAGCTGTTTAATGTCATACTGTGGGACATTCCAGGCAGACCAATGACATATCCATAGAAACCAAAAAGTTCCAAGATCCCCAACCAAAAAGTGTACATAATGCACTTTTAATTAATACCAAAAAAAGAGAAAACGTACCTGCCGCCTCTGCCCACTCGCCGCCTGGCCAAACCCACACATCTCCGCGGTGCATTCAGGGACGTCAGACAGAATCGGAAACGAGGATCTCCCAGTCCTCCTTCCGCCGGGCTCATCCAGGGCCAGTTCCCGCTCTGCTCCGGTCGGGACTGTAACACAAGTGTGAGTACAGGTTAGTTTTCATTTTCAACAACAGTAGAAACCTGGTTAGAACTTTGTGTTTTTATTTATCAATTTGTGACTCGCGGTTCATATCTGTGCTTATCGTCACAAACTTAAATGGGGATTCGTTCTTGATTAGTTCTATCAAAGGATTTTAACGCAGAACTCCAAAAGAACAATTTTACAAACACCTAAACAGGGGTCTGCACTCGTAAAAATCAAATCTTGATCTCCTATCAGTGAAAGTCTGCCGTTTTGGTGATTTTAAATGCTGTTCTTTTCTGTATGACATAGATCTTTGCTCAAATACACTTTTCACCATCCCCTCCTCCTATTGGTCAGCCTGTTATGTTCTGAGTGATTGACAGGTGGAGTTAACCAATCACAGTGTAGTGTCCAGGAAGCAACAGATGGCTTCAGTTGCTTCTTAAAGGGCCCATATTACGCCGTTTTCCTGATCTATGTTATAATATTGTTTCCTAGTTAGGCTGAGTTCTTCTCTCAAACAAAAAAACACCCCTTTCCACCTTGTGATGTCACGTGGCAATACAGGAAGTGCTCCAATGTGTGTTTAAACTCCACACCCCTTCACTAGAATCGTTTGGACGATTTCAGCCCTGGAATTAACCATCAAAAGGCAAAGGGTAGCTGTTAACCTGAAAACTACCGCTTCTTGACATCACAAGGTGGACCAGAGTATTTTGAGCTTTGGAGATGTAGACAGACTAATAATAAAAGATTACTCAAACACGTGTGAATTAAACAAAACACAACTTAATGTATGTTTTTGATAAGCCAAAAAACATTATAACAGGACTTAAATCCCACAAGAATCAATTTTGTTTAATATAAGACCTTTAAACCTGATTAACCAAGCGCTCAATGTTCTACGGATTAGAACAGCAAAAGCCACAGATTAAAAAGTGTGTATTTTTAGAAACTGCAAATGCTAACTTTATATAACTCCCCTTCACCCAGGACCAGAGCGCAAATAAAAGTCCCAGCATGAGGCTTTATTTCATTGTTAGTGCTCCAGCAGACAGACTGGGAGGGGTTATAAATAGCATTAGGAGTCATTGGAGGCCACTCACGGCGTAGTAGTGACATCCTGCTTTCCTCCTGAACGCGAAGCTGCCATCTGGATCCGTCTCCTCCTCTGCATCTGACGAGCCGGAGACGATCTGTGCACAAACAAAAGAAAATACATTACTTTTAACGGCCACGCAAAGTTATTTAAGACTTTACAAGCGTTCGGAGTTTAATGTAATTTGAAGTTTTATCGCCAAATAAAAAAAGACAGTGGGTTTTGTTGAGTGATTATAGGGAAGTCGTAAAGATCTAGAGTAAACAGGTTATAAAACAGACAGTTCAGGATTGTTCTCCATCTGTATTCTAGTTTATAGTAATTTGCATACTGTTTTCGACCAGATGCCCTTCCAGATGAGACTCTTCCCATTAATCCAAGCCTAAGACTATGCACAACTAATTTGTATCGTAAATCAGTGATGACAAACATGGCAAAACAAGTCAAGTTAAAAGTTTTCCATCACCTGCTCATCTCCATGGAGATTGTTCGTTGCTGTGCCAGTGATGTTCCACAGTATGGCATTAAATATATCAAAAAGCAGGTGGCAAAATAGACAAGTTTAATGCCACACTGTGTGACATCCCAGGCAAAGCATCACCATCTCCATATAAACAAGCAGATGGCGGATCCACAACCAGAAAAAGAACATAGAGCAACCTGATGTAATACAAAAAAGTACAACAAATTACACACAAATGACTGACTGCTTAAGAGGTAGTGCTACGTTTACTCAAGTTTTGCTACCTAAGTTTGTATTAGCTAAAATAATACATGGGCGTTATCCCCTACAGTGTCATTTTGAAAGGACACCACAGTCTGTAGTGAAGCGCTCCACCTGCTCAATGTCTCGTCTGTGAAAATGTCAAATGTAAAAACGTCCCACAGCAGCAGACTCAGACACACTTTGTTCAATAAATCCATCCCCTCGCTCTCGGGACTTTCAATGAGTCCAGTTCATTTCACACGTAGTTGATTAAGTGCCTCTTTAAACTGAAGATTCCCACTTTGGAACGCATTTTAAATCTGAAGGCTTAATTGCAATTGGATTTTCTATTGGTACTCTTCACATAACAAACTCAACATTGCAGTTTGTGAGTTTATCACAGTTTATCGGTATTATTGGTGATTGAAAACTTTGCCACTATTTGATGCCAATATTCTTTCTGCTCTGCCTCATTCTCTCTGTGCCCATGTGTTATTTACAGTGTGTCCCGAGTGCATCAGCTGTCTTTTTGAACAGAATCATGACTCAAATGCGAATTTATACAACATACAATTTCACAGATAAATATATTTTGTTATTATTGTTACAAAAGTTAAGTTAATTTGGAAGCTTGACTGGAACATAAATTTGGTCCTTGCCAAGGATTTTAAAAGCTCAGTATTGGCAGATATCGTAACGGCCACCTGTGTTTCCCATTAATACAGAAGACTTTGCCAGCGCCCAATAGTCTAAAAACAACCTGGACTATATTGACACAACAAAATTAGACTTTGTTGTTCAAATGTTATAAACTTATAAAACACACGACACTGGTCAAAAATGACTGCTTAAAGATTAAATATAGGCATTTATTCATAGTCATTCATATTTAAACTCCACAAATTGAAGGAGAATAAATTATTCAAATAAAAATTCTCTGAGCTACGATAATCTTAACCAAATCTATGGGAAACCCTGCAGCCACAATAGCAAATACTGAATATCGTCCCTCTGGTGAGTATAGCAGTCCTTAGTGGTATTTTTAGTATTTGCTGTAGTACCCATGAGAACAGCAGTGGTATCTGAGAGTACTTAGTGGTATCTGTGGTATTTGCAGTATTACCTGTGAGTACTCCTCGTCGGAGCTGGGGAAGTCGTACTGGTTGAGGTCTTTGGGGCTGAAGAAGGCGGGGCCTGGGTGATGCGCCGCAGACACAGCGATCTTCTGCTTCTTCTCGTATTTCCTCTTTGTTCGAACTGGCTCCGTTTTCTCAGGCTGAAAGAAAATCGATAACTTTATTAGTAAATGCACGATTTCCCCATTGTGGGACAAACACAGGTTCTCTTATCTTCAGCTAATGTATCAGAAGTGTGATTTAATATGCTTGTAGATATATTTGAGGTTTGAAAATGGAAAAATGAATGGACTTAAAAATTTAACAAAGTTCAGAAATTTTACTTTGAAAAATATTATCTTTCAGTTTTCTTAATACAATAATTTAAAGTTGCATGGTGTAACTTTCCTGGTAGAGGGGCTGCCAAATGCTTCACAGTATAGTATTGAACCTCTTACAGGTTCAATGCTATACTTACAGGTCAGATCTGTGGAGAGGCAACCGCGCTCACAGTCAGAATGCCTGTTTTTCTAGGTATTTTGAGCTATAAAACCAATATAAAAATCAATGTAAAACTAGCTATTTAATGTCATACTGTGGAACTATGACATACCCATAGAAACAAGCAGGTGACGGACCCCCAACCAAAAAGTTGCATAGTGCAGCTTTAATATTAGTTTGGACACCCCCTCTTGTTGAAAAAACATCGCCCATCTTAAAACCCACAAGTAAATATTATAATTAATCTGATTTTGAGTTAGTGACTTGTAAGAAGATCAAATCTTCCATTTGACTCTACAAATGAATTGGTTTACACTTAAGTGCATTTAAAAATCACATCTAATGGTCGAGTCCCTGTGTAATGCTCCCTACTGCACTGCTTTACACATCCATGACTTTATTTATGCCATTTGTTTTACCCAAATAAACTAAACACCTACTCCTCAGTCCGCACAGGCGTCGCCAAGCTCCACAAAGACGGATGTAAAACTGGTAGAAACGTACGGCTCCCCAAATCCCAAATCGTCCGTAAAGAGGGAATAAATTAGCCCGGCCCCGTGCTGAATGTTGACGCTTTACTCTTTGCGATGCCGAACACTACTCCCTACAGCTCTGGTTTGCCCCATTGATATGCAGATAGGGGCACGTGCCAGATGTCGCTGTGTGGGGCAGATGGCTGTTCCCTGCATTTTAATCCCCCCCTCCTCTTCTCTCGTCCTCTACATCTCCCTCCTCACTTCTCCATGGGGATTAGCCACATGCTATTCAGAGCACTGTGTGAGGAGAGGCAAAGCTAACAGCTAACGGTGCTACAGCGGAGAGGGGGACAGAGAGAGAAAGAAAAAAAACAGCAAAAGCACATGAGAGAAAAACAGCAAACGTGAGAAAGACAGAAAGCAAGAGAAAGAGGGAGAAAGAGAAAGAAAGTGAGAGAGAGAGAAAGAAAGCTAGAGAAAGCAAGAGAGAAAGTGAGAGAGAGAGAAAGAAAGAGGGGGATCGATGCAAGAGCCAGGGAGGCGTAATGAAGCAGCGGGGGGCAGTTGTAAACAGGTGTAAACAAAAGAGTGAAATCAAGCTGAGAAAACAAGGAGAGAGAGAAAGAGGGGGGATAGAGAGAGAGAAAAAGGGAGGGAGGGAGAGAGTGAGAAAGGTTTAGGGGCGATATGCCATTATCAGTATTGGTGTTGGAATTGGAAAAACCCTTGTTATTACGCGTTTCACAGTATTTACTATATCATGATTTATCACAGATACTTTATCTTTGTTCAAGCAAGGAACTTTTTTGTTATTTTTCTGATAAGTTTTGAGCTGTAGACGGTTGAATAAATAACTTTTGTTTTATTTATTGCAGCTGTTGTTTATTAAAGCAGACCTATTATTGTGAAATCGACTTTTCAGAGCTTTTAAACGCGTTATAGCAGTTTCTTCTCATGCACCCTCTCGAAATTGTTTTTCGGGGTGATTCGTGCATGTTTGAGCAATCTTAAATCGCTTATTTTCAAGACGCCAATTTGCTGATCAACTCCTGTTTTCACCTCCACCAGCACACGCCCACTACTCTGTACTTCATTCTACAATTTTATTTTCTTAATCTCTGACACTTCAGATTAAGCTGTGGTACAAATGAAAAAAATATGCACAGCTATTCATAGGAGGGGCCGACGGCTACACGGCTCTTTGTTGTGATGACGTGTGCGGTGATGTCAGCTCCCACTGGGCACCGCAGTTTTCTAATGCAGAACTCAGCGAAATTGTTTCTTTTTATTAACTCGTTTTAGTTGAATACTGGGATTTAAAATATGTAATTTATAAGAATGATCCACAAGTGTCATAGATTGTAACTTTGGGGGGAAATCCTGCTTTAGTGTTACTGGGACGTAATGGCGTTTATTATTATGGTTGTTTGTTTCTTCAACAATATAACGCACTTCAAAATTTGTTATTGACAGACTTGCGCATTAAAACAAAAGGAGATTAAGTACTGTTGTATCTCTAGTAGTGTACCCCAACGGCCCATATTATGCCATTTTACGCCGTTTCATCATCACAAACATACCAGGAGTTGTGTTTTGTTTCATTCACAAATGTTTAACACACAAACGCTCTATATTTAGGCTGTGTTCTTCTCTTAAACACATTTGGATGATTTCAGCATTAAAACTGCGAATATCTATTGAACTAAAGGTAAAAGGAGCTGTTAACACAAAAACTACTGCTCCATGACAGAGCACTTTGAGCTTTAGAGACGTAGACCGACTAATAATAAAGGATTACTGAAACGTGTGAATTAACAAAACACAACTCCAGGTCTGTTTTTGAGGAGGAAACAACATTCTAACATGGCTTAAAGCTCACAGGAGTCGATTGTCTGTAATGTAGGACCTTTAATATTGACCCCCAAAAACAATTACTCAAGTGGACGTAAAATTATTGTGAAAGGCCAATTTTTCTAACATTTTCCGCAAGGTTAAAACTATAGTCTTTCCACACGTGGAGGAGAAAGAATGTCATACACTTAAAATTCCTCTTTCACTGCAAGAACAGCCCTTGAAACCTCCACATCCACGTACATTGCGTGTCATGCTTTTGTGTTATTACTGCTTTTGAACGTGTTCTTGTGTATAAGCACATGGCTCTTTGCTGTGAATGGGCTGAATACAGAGGTTGAAGGCCAGCTCCATACACATGTTCTTTGTACTCTCTCGTCCTACATAAGTACACAAGCTATTCACTGTGTACCCACGAGGAATACAAGGAACATATGAAATGAAATGGTTTGGGCAACACCAGTTAATAAATTGGAAACAGCTTTCAATAAATTTGTATAGATAAGTAATCCAATTTTAATAGTTTAAATTTGAATATCATTGGTTTAATTGCACAATAACACTGCTTTTTAAGTAAGTCACAAGTAAATTTGTTTCATAATAAACCTTTGTTCCACTACTGTTATTTTCTGAAATCTCGATTATTAAAAACAAATGAATAAAATTAATGTGATTAATTACCCAGCCCTAGTTGCAATTACTTTACTAGTTGACGTCGCCATTATAAAACAATTATTTCTATTGTGCATGGATCATTTTAATAATGCCGCTCTCTTTGATATGAAAAGGAGAGAGTGAGTTTGAGATTTAGGAGATAACTGAGGGGTTAATAAACATGTCCGTTTACAGATCAGGCATGAAAACGGGTCAGGGGTGAAAAAGGCGAGTAGGGTGTGTGAGGGGCAACGTGGCCTCTGGGGAAGGTGGGTGTTTTTTGTTTTGTTTTTTTTGCGCAAACTGAATACACATGGAGAAATAATATCGAATAATATAAGACCATAATATAAGACCAGGACCTATCTAAATGAATGGCGACGATTGGAACGCCGCTTGTACAGTTCGGCATATGATTGGCTCTTGGCAGCGGAACAGGCGGGATATTTGCTGACACTCGGCACATTTCAATGGATGATTTCTCAAGTGCTCCGTCTCCTCATATTAGAAAGTCTGTTAATATTGTAACTCTCACACAGAATGCAAGTGATTACCAATCAAAAATATGTATAAACTGGGTAAATGATTGTTCTGTATAAATACTATGGCCATTATAATACAGTCCCTGACAAAAGTCTTGTCGCTTATCCATTTTGTAGAAACAAAAGCTTATAACCTGACTTTAAATTAATCGATTGGTTTTAGAAATGTCTCATATGAAAGCTAAAACCCTCCCAAATTATGCTCAATATACTAAAATAAATTTGCTTCACTGAAGAAAGATTGATCATTTAATGAACACAGAAAGGTCAGATTTTGGCAAGACAAAAGTCTTGTCGCCTTGTCATATGATGCACCCAATCCTAGATTACAGCCTCACCTGTGATCAGTTACTGATCAATCAATTAGTGGGTGTGTATAAAAAGAACCCCAGCACACCAGACCTTCAACTGCAACTTGACCTCTGACAACATGCCTAAGATCCACCCTGAGACCAAAGCGTTAATTATCAAGAGGCTGAAGACCAGATCCACTGCTGAGGTGGCTGACACCTTCAATGTGTCTCAGCGTCAAGTACAAAGAATAAGAAAAAGATCTGAAAAGACTGGAGATGTTTTTGACAAGCCCAGGTCCGGCAGACCCCGCAAGACAACTGCTCGGGAGGACCGTTTGTTGATTCGAAAATCCAAGGCCAGCCCCTTTTCCACTGCAGCAGAGCTCCACCAGGCCTGGTCACCTCAAGTCCCTGTGTCAACAAGAACAGTTTGTAGAATTCTGTCTCGAAATGGCCTCCATGGTCGAATCAGTGCACAGAAACCAGCACTAAACAAAAGGCAATTAAAAAACCGTGTGGCATTTGCCAAGGCCCACAGCCTGCTAAAAGGATGGACACTGGAAAAGTGGCAGAAGGTGGATTTCTCAGATGAATCCTCGGTTGAATTACATCACAGCCGCCGCAAATATTGCAGGAGACCTACTGGAGCCCGCATGGATCCAAGATTCACCCAGAAAACAGTTAAGTTTAGTGGCGGAAAAATCATGGTCTGGGGTTACATTCAGTATGGGGGTGTGCGAGACATTTGCAGGGTGGAAGGCAATATCAATAGCCTAAAATATCAAGAAGTATTAGCTACCTCTTACATTCCCAACCATAAAAGGGGTCAAATTTTGCAGCAGGATGGTGCTCCATCGCATACTTCTATCTCTACATCAAAGTTCCTCAAGGCGAAGAAGATCAAGGTGCTCCAGGAGTGGCCAGCCCAGTCACCAGACATGAACATCATTGAGCATGTCTGGGGTAGAATGAAAGAGGAAGCATGGAAGGCAAAACCAAAGAATCTTGATGAACTCTGGGAGGCATGCAAGACTGCTTTCTTTGCTATTCCTGATGACTTCATCAACAAATTGTATGAATCATTGTCGAACCGCATGGATGCAGTCCTTCAAGCTCATGGAAGTCATACAAGATATTAAATATGGATCTCACAGCACCACTACTTAATTCACTGACGTTATGCAACATATTTTTGTATTTGAAGTAAATTATTTGTTCAATTTTCTGTAGGCGACAAGACTTTTGTCTTGCCAAAATCTGACCTTTCTGTGTTCATTAAATGATCAATCTTTCTTCAGTGAAGCAAATTTATTTTAGTATATTGAGTAGAATTTGGGAGGGTTTTAGCTTTCATATGAGACATTTCTAAAACCAATCGATTAATTTAAAGTCAGGTTATAAGCTTTTGTTTCTACAAAATGGATAAGCGACAAGACTTTTGTCAGGGACTGCAAGTCTGCTTGTATTAAATAAAATAAAAAAGGCAAAGGGTGCTTTAACTTTAAATTATATTAGGCCATTTAATGAAATATAAATTAAAAACCCCAAAGTTCACAACACCTCCCCTCGCACTTGAGTTGTCAGACAATCTTACAACTTTTTGTTTTCTCATGTGTGCATTCTGTCACTATGGTAACTCCTACACATTTCACCTTAGAGAAACATGTAAAACACCCCCAGCGTGACGTCAGTGCAAAGCATCAACAGGTGAGGTACCTTCTTGTAGTCCTTGAGCTCCATCAGGTCTGGGTGTCTGTACTGGCTGTTGGACAGAGGCAGCAGGGGGATGGTGTAGACCGGTTTGACCAAAGCTCTCTGTGCCAGCGCCTCCGCCATCACCTCCGCGCCCAGGTCCGGCATCGCGTTTCTGAGGAAGAGGAGAAGAAGAAAAGTGAATTAGCAACAATGTGATAATCTGACTGATTTAAAGTATAAAAGTATAAGTGCCCCCACAAAAAATATTAGTACTTCAAGCATGCAAACTCCAATACTGTGGAAAAAAACAACTTTAGAAATACTAGTCAAAAAGTACCCCGCCCACTACATGAACCAAAATAATATCTCTGAACCGTCCACTAAAAATATATAAGACCTGACATGAAAAGGGCACAAGGAAACGAATGACATTAGACTCACCCATCTTGCATTCATTCAATTATGAGGTGTTTTTATGCCAAAACATATTGTGAAACATTGCAGGCAAAGCAACTCCATGGAGATAATATTGAAATAATTATTAAAATTGCAAACAATCAAAACAAAAAAACACACAAATAAAAACATTAAAAGATTATGAATTCTTTTCATGTTTAAACAATGATCTAAAAACAATTTTCTGTCAAATCTGGTGGTAAAATGACGATTATCACAACAAAATGTACCACAAACAGATATGGTCTACCCATTTGGGCCAATCTACAGTATTACAAAACAATATTACAGTTTAATTATCCCAGCTAAGGGTGAGCAAAAATATTGACATATCAATATATCGTATCGTGGTCTGCTGTATCGAAATTTCTGCAAGAGTATTTTTTTGGTATATTTGACTAAATTATTTTATGAACGAGCTACAACTGTGTTAGAAAACTTGTTTATGCAGCACATTTTCACTGTTTTGATGAGTAAAATGGGTGTTTTTCATATCAACTTTGTTAAATCAAGAAGTGATTTAACAAAGACACAGCTATGGTTTAGCCTTTGTTTTTACTGAATTGTATCAAATCCATCTGAAATATATTGTAATGAATTGATTTGAAATATATCGTATCAAATCAGATTGAATCGAAAGCGCATTGTATCGAAAACCCTATAATAGCGTGGCCTATGTATCGAGGTATGCATCATATCAGCAACTTCTTAATAATACCCAGCCCTGTCTATAATATTAGAGTTTAATATCCCAGCCCTACTCCACAGCAGCGCTAGCCTCTCACTGTATGACTGAGAGGGTGCTAAACTAACGCTAAAGCTACGCCCAGAAAATAGACTGGGGTCCCACTGAAGCGCGCCGCAGACAGGAAGCAGGTCGGGATAACAAGAGGAAATTGAAATGTCACTGCAAATCAAAGCACTTCAAGGAGACAAGTCCAATTTAGAGCAGTGACAGCGGAGAGAGAAGAGGCCCATTCCCCGAGCCCGTCATGTTCAGAAGGATCAGAACCACTGCGCTCAGAAGAGGAAAAGAGATAAAAAATAAATTACACTAAAGAATAATGCAAACAGCAGGTGTATTGTGCAGAGACCAGACTGGCATATGGAAGAGGGGGTGATGAACTGCATTGAATAGTGAGAAGAGTTGGAAGATATTGACAAAAATAATATGTTTTAATCAATCACAAATGTACTAAAATCACAAATGTGCTAAAATGGTGCCTGGAAATGGGTGTTAAAGTTCAGATATTGCGCAAATGTAACGGAACGAGGAAGCAACACTATGACATTTTAGAGTAAAGATTATTATGAAGAAATGTTACGATAATTCACAGTAATTGACACCATTACCAAACTGTGAAATCCTGATTGTGTAATAGATCACCACTGACCAGCTTTATGAAATCAACCGTTCTAAATGACAAAAAAAGAACGTGGCATAAACAAGCAGAAAAAGAGGTTAGGTTTACTTTTAGGACTACAGATTGACTTGAAATTACTCATTTTTTGGTTGTAAAATGTATGCAATTACTGCTTTTTAATGCTACACCATGCAACTTTCATCACCTGCATGATTCTGTGGAAATAAAAAGTTAAAATCAAACTTGGAGCCAAAGGAATCTCCTCTATTTTACGACACTGTGGGAATTCACGTTCTCCTTTGTTTAGATGATTACGGCTTAAGCTTCTTTTCTTTGCACCTAAACAGATGTCTGCAGATTTGTTTACAGTTTCATTATTAATACATCTAATTTAATAATTTAAATATAATCTTGTACTAAATCTTTTCTCCTGCCACCGTGAAGAGAACGGGGTAATTTCTGTTTGTGTAGAATGAACGACGCTCAGGGCAGATTGATATAGCCTGCAAAATAATGTACATAAATGTGAAACCAATTAACACAGGCAGCCAGGCTTGACTAGAACGGGGCTTTATGGGGCAATAGTGGTAAATAAACTGCTAATACAGGGTGCTTTTATGGCCTCTGTTGGGGATCGGTGAGAGAAAGACAAGTAAACAACACAGAGGTGAACCGAAGCACTGATTTGACTCTGTAACCTTCATGGACCAGTCAGTATAGGAAAAAATCATACACAGAACATGAACAAAGCGAGGGAATGTGTGTGTGCAATGGGAGATGATGATAAAAAGCAATTTGTTCATATTTTATAGACAAAAAGATGCAAATAAATTAAAGGTGCACTATGTAACTTTTCTGGTGGAGGGTCTACCTACATTTTTGTCAAGTATCAAGTACAAATTTTTAATCAAGTAACATTTGCAGTTATAAAGCTTAGAGTTACTTGCATTTTCTTTCCCCCCCTTTTAAACCACACACCTCCCACCCAACTTGACCATCTCCATGGAAACAAGCAGGAGATGTCACCAGACCAGGATACGGGTCAGATCTGTGCAGAGGAGGGCCCGCTGACTGTAGGTGTGCATGTTCTTTGAGCAATAAAAACACTCATAAGTGAATGTGAATGAAAGGCAGATGGATACGTTTAATGCCACAGTTTGAAACATTTTGGACAAAGTAAAAATTTCTCCAAAAAGACAAGGAGGCGGCGAACCCTCAACCTGAAAAGTTACACAATGCACCTTTAATGTTTTTCAAGCAGGCAGAGGTTAATGGTGTATAGTTCAGCTAATGCACAAAAATGACACTGCAGATGGAAAAATGACTGAAAAAGGAGAACGCATTTTCCAAAAGGAGTAGGAAAGTATTTTAAAACAGGGAATGCAAAAAATAAAACAGCAAAAAACTAAGCAAATACGTATTTACTAGTTTACAGGCAACTTGAGAATGCATTTTATCTTTTCTAATGCCTTATACTTTTGCTTATGTGCTGAAGTAAGAATGAACACTGCAGCAAATCTTACAGATAAGAAATTTCCTCCAGCAAATTCCTAATAAAACCGAATCAAGCCAAATTGTCCCATAGCAGTACACATCCTTTGTTATTCCAATAAAATCTCTTTAACACCATATTAAATTCAATTCTTGTGTTAGTGGAGCAGTCCATTGTGGTTCATGCTTTAGGTTTATAATTATACACATTTCTATTGCACATTACTCCAACAGCACCCAGTCTTAATCGCATGACTAATGTTACTTCACAAATGTACAAAAGATAAAATCAAAGTGAATCAGACTAAAGCTTTATCTCCAGGCCTGGTACGATCCCACACTTTGAAGAGCTACAGGAAATCTCAAATGCCAACACTGAAACGGCTCTTTATCACTCACACAATAACTCGAAAGCGTCATACTCAGTGAATGCTTTTCAAAAACAACTGCAAGAAATGAAAACACAAATGAACCACTTTAATTTTTGTATTCATACCTATACACTAACTCGAACTTCAAAACATTATCGCAAAGAAAATTACATCCAATATTTAGCCAAAAAAATTATTGTTCCATCTATAATTCATTCAATATATATTAATTATGACAATTTGGACTTTTAATAATTAAATATTATTTAGAAATATTGCTAAATTGTGAAATTGAGGATTATTATGAAACAAGTTTACTCTTGACTTTATTACTTGCAAAACGGGGTTAATTACAATTACAGGGTGCAATTACAATTAATTATCTATACAAATTTAATTGAAGGTGGTTTACAATTCCTTAAGTAATAGCATATGATAAGAATGAAAAGGTACTGTCCAGTGTGTGGGAAAAAAAAAGAATAAATAATAAAGATTTTAGATTTGAGAAGATCGCCCAGCCCTACAACAGGCCAACCTCTACCTCCTCGTGCTTCATGTTCAATAAAATAAATATATAAACATGTTCACCACAAAATTGACATGACTAATCTCTCCCTCGCACCTCCCCTCTCCTCACAGACCACAGATCACACACTGACAGTCAGCCTCTCCTCCTCAGACGTCACTAAACATTATTAAAACCCCCCTCACCTCTTCTCCACGATCTCCAGCGTGAGGTGCAGGAGCTCCCTCTTGCTCTTCTCTCTCCGTTTGATCATCTCCAAAATGGTGACCGCTCGGCTCAGGTCCCGGCGCAGCTTCAGCATCTTCTCATAAGACGCCTCGTCGTTCTTTCGGTTCTGAAAAACAACAAAGACTTTGTTAAACGGGTTAGAAGTATCCTCCACGTACTAATCCACAAGTAGCAATGTTCCTTCCATGGATCAATTTTGTTTTTCAAACTATTTGCCAAAACAAATTCAGGCAACAAACACATTTTTTCAGAGCTGCAATTTCAAATGTGACTTTTGGGACCGTGAATGACTGAAACGAAATACAACTCTAGGTTTGTTTGAGGACTGTGCAATTAATCGTGCAATCATTCAATTACAAAAAAATAAAAAATAAATAAATTTAACAGAATAAAACTGCTTTTAAACAAAATGGATTATATAGACCCTTTGAAACCCTGTTCAAAATTCTGGAATGGAGGAAACTGGAGCCAAAGTGAAGCCGACAAAATATTTTCAATGATTAACTGATGAGCAGATCTAAATGCAAATAATTTTACATTATAACAAAAAATAAACAACAATTTTGAATTTCCAAGGTACACATATTGGTTAATTTGCTTTTCTGTTAAAGATGGAAAAATACACATTTCTAACCTCAAAATTGTATTTGAGTATAATTTATGATTTCTTCTTACAAATAACGTAAAACAAAATTGTAAATGTTTTTAAACAGGGCTGTGATATCACTCACATGTGTCTGAGTGGTTTTCATTTGCCAAATTTCCCTTGATTTTTTCATATTTTGTGATTTTCTGAAATGAATCCCAGTTTTCCCATTGAAATCACATTATGCTCCACTTCACTTTTGCCTCGAGTTGCCTCTATTCTGCAATTTAGAATGTTTTTATTTACAATTTTTACAGGGTCTACAAGATCCATTTCTCTACAGGTAAAATTTCACAATATTCTTGTTATTCTTCCAGTAAGAATGGATGCGCAATAAGACAAAACAAGTTACAAAAGTAAATATCACCATTAATTGTACATTCCATGCAATGCAATAAAATCTCTATGGAAACCTACATTACACAGTGCAGCTTTAAACAGTAAAAAAAAAAAAGGTCATCTGTACCTTCCGGGTCTGCATCTTCTCCGTTCTGCGTCTGAAGGCCACGTAGGGATCGCTGGTGCTGGAGCTGTCCCGTTTCTCCTGTTTCACGGCCGGGATCAGAGTTCCACTTTTACTGTTTTTCCTTTTGTGGCTCCAGTATTCAAACACCTCCTTTATCAGCTCATCGTCCTCCTTCAGCAGCAGCTTGGCCTCCTGCAGACTCACCAGCTGCAAACAACACAGCATATATGAGGATTCAGCAAATACGGAGGAGGGGATACACAGTGATCCAACAGAGAACAGGGAAAAGAAGGGGATTTATAGTGTTATCTAAAAGTATAGTTATAATAGGCCAAGGCTGGCACTTAAAAGTTCCTATATTAAACAAAGTAATTTATCATTAGTCTGTCAACATCTCCAAAGCTCAAAATGTTCTGTTCCACCTTGTGATGTCATGAAGCAGTAGTGTAAGATGTTAGTTACCTTTTACGTTTTGTACATCAGAGATTAGCAATTCCAGGTCTGAAGTAATCCAAATTGTTCTAGTAAAAAAGTATAAAGTTTAAAAACACAGTGGAGTACTTCCTGTATTACCACATGACAACACAAGGTGGAACAGAGTGTTTTCTGTTTGAGAGAAGAACTCATCCTAAATACGCAGGATTTGTGTGTTAAACGTGTGAATGAAACAAAACACAACTCCAGGTCTGTTTCATACTGCAGAAGGAGGAAGTAGGTATTTAAATCTGTCATTCTAGCTCTCATAAACCCTTTAGCACAGTTTTTTTTTTAAACTGGTAGTAGTAGTAATAGTACTAGTAGTAGTGGTGGTGGTTGTAGTAGTGTAGTGGGAGTACAGTACAGTTGGTCTTTCGTTTAGTAGTATTCATACAGTTACTTTTCAAAATCACATCACAAGATCACACAATTTAGGCTTCAAACTGTACATAAAATAGGAAAAAACGCTCTTGTGGTGACAGCAAGTGTAATTCTTCCTCTCAAGTTAGTGATAGGAAATAGATAACAAACAGAGAAACAAATATAAATCTTTATCTAATCCCATGTTGCATCTTCACACTCTAATTTCTATGCAACTGGATACAAAAGTATTCCAAGCGTTCAGAATACAGAACTCTGTGTTGTAATGTATTCTGATCGATGGTTCAATCACGTTTTTATTCAGGTATTCAGTATTCTGTAACTAAATACATTTTCAAAGTATTCCTCCCATAACTAGTAGTGGTAGTTGTATTTATTATAACTTGAGTTTTGCTGTTTTGGTGCAGACTGGTACCTGCTGCCCGCTGCCCTTCTCCAGGCGGTCGATCATCTCCTCAAACTGTAGCTCTGTGATCTCCATCTTCTTCTTCAGCTTCTTCACAAACAGGTCGTCCTCAGAGTCCAGGTCATAATCCGGCTGCTCCGTGTCCAGACTGAAAGCTATGAAACGCACAAAAAATATATTATTACAAAACATTCAACACAGGGTTTAATATAAGTTCATAAAGGAGTCCATATTTTAATTACTTAAAATGGGCCCATATTACACTATTTCCTGTTCTGTTATAATGTTGTTTCCTCATCACAAACAGACCTGGAGTTGTGTTTTGTTTCATTCACACATGTTTAGCACACACAAACCCTGCAGATTTAGGCCGAGTTCATCTCTCAAACTGAAAACACGCTGTTCCACCATGTGATGTCATGTAATACAGGAAGTGTTCCACTGTGTTTTAAACTCCGTACACATTCACTAGAATCATTTGGAAAATTTCAGCTCTGGAATTAGCTAATCACTACTAAACAAAAGGTAAAAGTTAGCTGTTTTCATGAAAACATCCACTTCATGACATCACAAGGTGGAACTGAGCATTTTGAGCTTTGGAGAAGTAGACAGACTAACAATAAAAGATTATGCAAACATGTGTGAATGAAACAAAACACAACTCCAGATATAATGTTGTTACCTCATCAAAAACATAACATGACAAAGTTCAAAAGAACGGATTTTGCGTAATATAGGACCTTTAAGGCAAAAAAAAGGAGAAAATTTAATTTGTCAACTGGACATAGTTTATTTAGTTGAATACGTTTCGCAGCTCATCCAAGCTGCTTCCTCAGTTCTGGTCAGATGCTGGCGGACACTGCTTTATATCTGCCTGAAGGGAGGAGCTTAATTACAATGAAAATTACTCTGAGACAACACATATTTAAATACAGTTTCAGTTGGTCAGGTGATACAATATGGAGTTGTTAACAGTTTCTGTTAGTCATGTGAGTCTTATTCAATATGGAGTGGGAGTGGGGGAGTAGTTAGCATATCCATTCAGGGCCATGATGGGTGTTTTCACACCTCTGGACCTGACCTTTAAGTGACATTTACACACCCAAACATGTTACTGGAAATTTTAAATATAATGTATTTGTCAGAAAGACCCTCTACCCAATTTGTCTTGTCCCTGTACAGATACATTGTTTTTGCTAAAGGTCCAACTTTAAAAGGTGCATTGTGTAACTTTTCTGGTGGAGGCTCCGTTAAATGCTTTTCTCCATGGAGATGTTATTGCTTTATCTGGAATGTTTCAGAGTATGGCATTAAACCTTTCTATTTTCATGGAGGCGAACCAGACAACATTACAGAACAGATCTGTGGAGAGGCAACCCCACTCACAGTCAGAATCCCTGTTTTTCTGGGTATTTTTGAGCTTTAAAACCTCCTGTAATTGAATAAATGTAAAGTAGAGCTGTTTAAAGTCATACTGTGGAACATTCCAGGCAGAGCAATGAAAACGAGCAGGGACGGACTCCCAACCAAAAAGTTACACAGTGCAGCTTTAAATAAACATTTCTCAACAAACCCAAGCAACCAAGATTACACACATTTAGTTTTTCATTGACTGTTTTTGAAGGCCAACCACCCCTCCAGGTTCTCTGAATGAATACAGCTTTTCAGAATAATATTTTCTAAGTCTAAGCAAAAATCACAGTTTGGAGACATTTATTCTCTTCAGTTCTGCCCAAAAGTCGATAAATAAAAACGGCGAGGTCTGTTTTGAAAAATGCTTTCTCTCTCGAGGTCCACTCCCCAAGTTTAAACCAAAAACACACTTTATTTCATCTGGACTCGGAGAATTCAATAACAAAGACAAACAGACTTATCCAGCCGTTTGTGAAGTGAATTGGCCCGTGGTTTGGTTTCACAGCATCAATAGTTACTAAGAAGAGAGGGTCTGAAAAATCAAATAAAAGCCTGGCCAACAGAAGAGCCATGAATAAGAGAAACGGCAATTATCAGAAAAAGTGGCTACATCAACTCACAATAGTAGCATTTCTAACTGCATAGACTGTTTATATAAATAGACATAGCTAACCCGGTAGCTGCTACGTTCCAAATAGGAAGTGACCATGGGCGCGCTTCTGGCTCTATCAACTCTGGCTCCAATTGACTTTACATTGAGAAAATGTCACCCATCTCTCTAACTGCAGTGAGCCTCATCATTTTCGTCTTAAAATGTACATATTAACCCGTTCTACATGATCTTGGTGTTTTTATTTTGCCATTTTGTCCGTAAATAAATTCCTATTCCTAATATGAAACTCTGCTCTAAGTTTACTCCTATAACCGCTAACCTCGATGAGCTTCATTTGACTGGAGCACACTGCTTTAGTCCACTTTTTTATACAGACGATGCTCAGGTGTGATACTCAATACAGATTTAGATAAAATGTTTTTAAAAAATATTGGCAAGTATTTCTGAAGCAGGCCCTGCTCTAGATCTGGTGAATTTGGATGCGCAGCCTGAAAATAAAAGAGGGAAATATAGAGCCATGTGTGTATTTTTATTCGGGAGTAGGTTTGAATGGATGTTTATAGCTGGAGCCGGCTCTGTTTTGAAGTTAAAATCATAGTAGCGTCTTTAAAATTACCGTGTGGACTTGTACTACTGGTACTTCTGATTTTGACTTTGCTTGCTTTTGCTTGTCTCGCTTGTATATTCCACAGTATGGCATTAAACATGTCTATAACCATGGAGACCAGCAGGTGACTCAAACTCAAACTGGCCAAGATACAAGTCAGATTTGTGGAGGGGTGACTAGCTTGGTGTACAAATGCATGTTTTTCAAGGTATTTTGAGTCATAAAAATCACCAGTAATTCGATTCTTAAGTGTAATTTCAAACAATGGTGAAGAAATGCACCTTCAAGTCTGGACTTTCCCTTCAAATCACATGGGTTTTTATGAGGTTCCCCCCCCCCACCCCCCCCCCCCCCCACCCCATTCATCCAAAAAACACTCTACAAACTCATGTCTAATAAAATATACCGAAATAATTTTATCCCATCCCATTGCTGTACATTTTTCCGGAGCTTGTTTAAACTGCAGGTCCTCGTGGTCAGGGATAAAAAGCGACTTGTCTAATCTGGGGTTGAGCCGCGTCTGGCCTGAGCAAACACACTGGGGCTGTAATTGGGACTTTGAGTCAGTTCAGTTAATGCCATTCAACAGACAGGAGCTCATTACACAAAGAGGAGCCAACAAAGAAAGTTTGGGCAATTTAACTAAAAAAGATTCACTTTGGACAAAACACTGGTCACTGTGGGAAGCTTTGTTAGACATTTCACAAGAAAAGACCGTTCCCTGGTGAAACGCTGTAAAAACCAAGGTGTGCCTACGGTATTTAGAAGAAACAGTCTGGGCCCAACACCATGTCCACTCTATTCTCTACTTAAGGCACTATTTAGGGGGGTCACACCATTTTTAGTGGTGTCCAAGTGTACAGTGAGTGAAAAAGTAGTGCTCTTAAAATTTCCTACAATGCACCTTTGGCACCTTAAAATATAGTGTCCAGCGATGGTCACTAGATCAGTCATTATAGATCACAATGCATTGAGAGAGTCGGAAAAACAGCATTAATAGGCAATTTACATGCTTTACATCTTTTAAAAGCTTTGAAGCCGCTCTATTCAGTTGCAAAATGCGTCAGTTACAGTAAGTCACAATGCACGCACAAGCAAAGAATCACCAGCACCACTTAGCAATGTTAGCATGCTACTATTGCAAACACAAGCATTGCACTGACATCCTTTTGGAACTGTAAAAAAAAAAAAGTAAATATTTTCATAGTTCATGTGACAGTCACGTGATTAAAACAGAGCTTAACAGGTGTATTGTGTCACTTCCTGGTGAAGGGTCCATCAAATGCTTTTCTCCATGGAAATGTTCTTGCTTTATCTGGAATGTTTCACAGTATGGCATTAAACCTTTCTATCTTCATGGAGACCAAACCAGACCAAGGTACAGGTCAGATCTGTGGAAAGGAAACCCCGCTCATAGTCCAAATGCCTGTTTTTCTAGGTATTTTTGAGCTATAAAAGCATGTGTAAATTAATAAATGTAAGGTAGAGCCGTTTAATGTCATACTGTGGAACATTCCTGGCACCTTTAATGTGCAATCTTCATAGTCAGCCTTTCTGGTATCGGTGCATCCCTACAGCCCCTCAAAAATACTCCCTCACAGTTCAGTGTATGAACTCACGCTGTATGTGTATGAGCTGCTTTGGCATCTTGAACTCCCCGGGATACAGGGACTCGTAGTGGGGGATGTTGCACTCGGCCTCCGGGACCGGGATCACCATGTTGTCCCTCTTCTCTCCCCAAACCTGCTGCGCCGAGATCGCCCTCTGCAGGTGGTGCTCCTACACACAGAGAAAGGGGGACAGGGTGGTTAGAATAAACTGGGTCAGGTCACGACAACATTAAAAAGCAATATTTTTCACAGGTAGGGCAACACATGGCTCTAGGGTTGTCGAAAGTATGAAAAATCAGATACTAATCGATAATAAAACTAGTATCGAAACTAGAACTCATTTGAACAGATATCAGTACCCAAAAAGTCACATTCACAGGACAGAAACCAACCTTTTCTGAATAGCTTTAAAATGATCTTGAGCTGGATCAGAAAAAGTATAAATAAGACCACAGAGACTCGTATATGCCCATGGACCAACACTACGGCTCCCAATACAAAACGTGACAATCAAAAAGAAGGCACAAATACTTTTAAACAAGAGGTTGGCTGATTTTTGCACTTTTAGGCTCTCAGTATTAAATCATCAACATGGGTCAGTGTGTTGTTTCCACCTGACTTTTGACATTTGGCTGTATTTGATGTGATTACACTGACCCTGTTTATTTTGGTGAGATCGTTCTAAGAAAACCAATGCCTGAATAATGTGTGTTTTCATAAGGGCTCTCAAACTATTTTAATATGAAGGAGAAGGCTTGAAACTCGAAAGCAATCTGCCACAATGAGAAAAAACACAACATAATAGCTTATTGACGTCATTGCAAAGACATTTTCTCAGAAACTGGTACGAATACAAAATGTGTAGGATTTTTTTTCCCCTTTATTGTGTGGTAGGTGGAAAGCATAATAGTCCAAAACACCTGCATTATCAAAAGGTCAAAAGGAAATCTATGCATCCAAACATGCTCCTTCTAAACTGTATGCAGCCATCAGGAGACTATTCCACAGTAAAAGTCAAACAAAAGCGCCACAGAAAAGTTAAAAGGGCAAACATTATGCCATTTTCTTATTCACGTTATAATGTTTCCTCGTCCAAAACATACCTGGAGTCGCGTTTTGTTTCATTCACACATGTTTAACACACAAACCCTGCATAGTTAGACCGAGTTCTTCTCTCAAACAGAAGCTCACGAGAGTCAACTTTGCATAATATAGGACCTTTAATAAAAAGAACGTTTAACTGTAGCATGGAAAATAAAACTAAAACTATATTCTCCAGTAAGAACCACAAAGGAACTGCATTTGCAATAATAACGCAAGTCTAAGCAAATATGAAAATCTTCAAATGCACCAGTTTTGACGTTGCATAAGCCAGTGCTGTCAGCTCTTAAGCGGTTCCCCAACTGTCAGTGTCGCTCCAAAATATTACCATCGTGTTTGTTATATAACCCCACTGTGTGTGTGAAGCATCAGCACAGACCTGGTTTACACACGCACTGGGAAATCTCATATTTTACTCTGCCTCCCCCACAGTCTTATAGAGAGCCCCATTATATCTGGTTGATGCAATAGAGGGACAATATTGTTGCTATGAAATACTTTAACTATTCACTTCACTTCGCTTAAAGGTGCAAAGCGTAACATTTCTAGTGGAAGGTCCGTCAATGAACTGGTTTCTATAATTAAGCCTTTTTACAATGATGTTGCCGTTTACTTGAAAAGGCCATTTGTCATCTTTAAAGTCACAGTATGTAACTTTTTTGGCCAAAAACAGACTAAAATAAAAGCACGCCTCTTTACTGTGAACAGGCTTGCATCTCCACAAACCTGACTCTTATTTGACCTGCTTGTCGTCATGGAAATGTTATTGCTTTGTCTAGAATGTTCCACAGTATAGATTAAACTTCTGTATCACGAAGGAAATGAGCAGGTTACAGCACTATGCTACATTACAGTTCAGATCTGTGGAGAGTTGCCCCTATTCACAGAAGGAATTATTGTATCTCTGAGGAACAGAAACCCATGATTAATAAATGCAGGATGGGTATGTTTAAAGTCATACCATGGAACGTTCCAGATAAAGCAATAACATCTCCATGGAGACCCTCCACCAGAAAAGTTGCACACTGCATCTTTAAAGCAATAGTACGTAACTATCTGGAGGCGGCACGACTCCAAGGAGAATTAAAGCCACACTTGGGAACATTCTCCATTGATACAAGGCTTATTCCATACTGTGACAGATGATAGCCAAAGCAAAAACATCTCCATGGAAACAAGCAGGTCAAATAAGAGTCAGGTATGTGGAGATGCAAGCCCATTCACAGTAAAGAGGCTTGTTTTTTAGTGCAAAAGAAAATCTCGCTTTTATTCTAATCTATTTTTGGCCTAAAAAGTTACATACTGTGGCTTTAAAGATGGCGTTTTCAAACCGCACCATCCATTTAAGACGGTTTAATAACAGAAACCAGTTCATGGACTTCCTGTTAAAAACAATGCCTATTCATAGTGGCATCTGTGGCACATGACAAACAGCAGTTTTTTATTTATACATTTCCTCGCTGAAAATGGCTATGCGACATTTTTATCCCGACATGTATGGAAAAGAAGTCTGATTTACAAAAAATAAACAAACAAAAAAAATGACAGAAAAGCACAGAGCAGTGGGTGGAAGGTGAACAGCTATTTTCTGAGCATTTGAGTCTTGAATATAGGATAATACAGGATTACTCAAACGTGCATGACTCAAACAAAATACAACCGAGTAAGATTATGAGAGAACACACATTAATGCAATGTAATGTAATGTGATGTAATATAATATAATAATAATAATACATAAAAATTTTACATAATATGACCACTTTAAAAAGGTCTTAAGCCATGTTGGAATGTTTTCTCCTCAAAAACATACCTGAAGTTGTGTTTTGTTTCATTCACAAGTTTGAGTAATCCTTTATTATTAGTCTGTCTACATCTCCAAAGCTCAAAATGCTCTGTTCCACCTTGAGAAACAGGGCATTTGAAGTAGTAGTTTAAGTTAACAGCTACCTTTTACTTTTAGTTTAGTAGAGATTGGCAATTCCAGATCTAAAATTGTCCAAATGATTCTAGTGGCGGTGTGTGGAGTTACAAAACACAGCGGAGCACTTTTTGTATTACCACAGGACATCACAAGATGGAAGACAGCGTTTTCAGTTTGAGAGAAGAACTCAGCCTAAATATGCAGGATTTGTGTGATAAACGTGTGAATGGAACAAAACACAACTCCAGGTATGTTTTTAGATAAGGAAACATTATAAATAAAATAGATCAGAAAACAGTGTAATACGGGCCCTTTAAAAACAAAAACAAAAACAAAAAACAAAAAACTACTTGGCTGTGTTTTGGCTGTAGCTCCGCCCTAGTCCTTGGCAACAACCAAAGCTTATCCGGTGTGTAAATACAGGCTATCTACTGCCGTTATATCTGACCTGCGTGTAAACATGTGGGAGTTTGAAGTGGTGAAGGCTAATTTAAAAGGGACAGAAAAGCAGTCACATCCGAGCTGAGAGTCACTGGGCCGTGAAAGGAGCCCAGCGTGAGGCCGGTTTGAACCACCTGCCCCTGAGAAGCAAAAGGCCAAACTACTTTCTCCATACAAGCTGCAGGGAGTTTGGTATGAGGAGGGTTCAACAGGTCAAACAGAGAAGTCAAGCCTGAAGAACAACAAGGCTGAAATTGTGTACGATTATGATGATTGACACTTTTGTTGTAAAGTTTAAAAAGGTGGATTGTGTAACTTTTCTGGTGAAGGCGCCGTCAAATGCTTTTCTCCATGGAGAGGTTATTGCTTTGTCTAGAATGTTTGACAGTATGGTATTAAACCTTTGTATTACCACTGAGACCAAAGCAGACCAAGCTACAGGTCGGATCTGTGGAGAGGCGACCCTGCCCACAGTCAGAATGTCTGTTTTTCTAGGTATTTCTGAGCTATAAAACCACCTGTAATTGAATAAATGTGAGGCAGAGCTGTTTAATACTGTGGAACATTCCAGGCAGAGCAATGACATCTACGCAGACAAAACCATGTGACGGACCCTCCACCAGAAAAGTGACACAATACCCCTTTAAAGGTGCACTATGCAAAATAGATTTTCAATTTTTGGAGCTTTCTACCATATTATTTACATTAACATTGTTCCTTCATCAAAAATGTGCCTGAAGTGGTCGTATATGTCAACCATACATGTCTGAGTAATTTAGTGATCTCTCCAAGGCCCTATTCAAACCCTCTTTACAGTTAGCTGTAAGATTCTGTACAATTCTCCGCCCACAAATCTACGTCATCTATGCTCCCACACACAAATTCTCCATAAACATACAAAAACATGATACAAAACTGTACACGGCAGTTTTATTTACAACATTAAATCAAAGATTAAATGAAGCACAGTTTCAAGACATGGTCCAGTATGGATTTTTAGAGACCATCAATATCTGTCTTGCTGTTGGAGGATAACCGATTTGCTGCTACTGACCATTTTAAATGCATAACAACAGCCACACATTTATGTTACTAAAAAGTGCACAGAAAATTGTAAAAAATGACAAAATGCACGGGATATTAAAGGCGCTTTGTGTAACTTTTTGGTGGAGGGTCCGTCAAATGTTGGTCTCCATGGATATGTCATTGCTTTGCCTGGATTGTTCCATGGTGTGACATAAAGCAGCTCTACCTTACATCTACTAAATTAGGTGGATTTATAGCTCAAAAATAACTCGAAAAACAGGCATTTTGACAGTGAGCGGGGTCGCCTCTCCACAGATCTGACCTGTAGCTTGGTTTGGTTAGGCCTCCATGAAAATAGAAAGGTTTAATGCCATACTGTGAAACATTCCAGGCAAAGCAACAACATCTCAATGGAGAAAAGCATTTGATGGACCCTCCACCAGAAAAGTTACACAAGTCACATTTAATTATTTCTGCATGATTGCGTCTGAGAAGGACAAACTGGGAATGACACATGGGCACACAGACTTGGGCAGCTTAGAAAAAATATCTGTGCCAAATATTTGCAAAATCTTCAATAACAAACTGATACTGATATCTGTGATAATATGTCTAAGCCCTATTGCAATGGTTCCTAAACTTTGCATACAAATATATTTTTTGAATATTTGGCTTTCCAAGTACCAGCTGATCTAAACCCAAACTATATCAGGTCTAAATATTCTAAATGAAGTCTGTAATGACTAAACCAGGTCTAAAGTTAAAACTAAACCAGGGCTGAGGTAGTTCTAAATGATGATTAACCCAAAGCATGACAAAAACAAGACCAGACTGGCCCCTAAATAAAACAATACCAATACCAACTGGTAAATGGGCACTTTTATATAGCGCTTTTTCACCTTCATTCCACTCATATCGCTTTATAATAGTACAAAGTTGAAATAGCTGAGGAACTCAAGAAGTGCAAATAATTAAAAGCCTTTATTATCACAAGGCAGATAAAGTTAAAAGTCATGGCAATGAACAATTTGTACTTTGAGTGCTTCAGCTTCTTTAACTTAATATTTAAGGTCCCTATAATGAAGAACACCAAAAGAACTATTTTGCACAATCTTTACAATAGCACTTTATACTAGTGCGAAGGGTAGAGGCAGCCCGTGTACCACAGTTTGAGAAACATTGCCCTATTTGCCCTTCAGATAATGGTCTACAGCGTTATATTGAAACGAGGGCAGAGCGTTCAATCAAAGTTTGTACCTCCGAGCCAAGACCCCACACGAACCCTGCTGCCTCCTGCACTCTGTCAAACCCAGTTTAAATTCACCGCTCGTCTGAGTCTGACACCAGAATGAACCCAGAAACGAGGAGAGAAGCAAACACCACACACAGACTTTTACAGTGAAGAGTCCCAGAGCTGCCTCCAAGACGTCACACTGAAGAGATGTGGAGGAGACAGGGAGGAACTCACGCAGAAGGAGTCAGAGTTACAGCATTAGGCCTGTCATGATATTCTAATTATCAATTTATTGTTCAATATATGAGATTAAAAAAATATTTTTGGGGTCAATATTTATCATGTGTACATTTTCTTAGTGTTGAGATTTTTGTTATTTTACTTAACAAGTGAAACTTCTGTTGCTAATTATTGCTTTATTCTGATTTAAAAATAGTTTACTGTGATTATCCTGCTTTATAATTATTACTGCATCAGTGGCATAAAGCAGTTATCGTTACATTTCTGTGTAGCAATAAATCATGCATCAGAATGTGTCATTGTGACAGGCCTGTATAGGATTGCTGCATATAATACTTAACAGTAACACATAAATTAATAGCATGTATTAAACTAGATAAGCTCGCCAATTGTGGCAGTAGGGCTGGGTGGTTTTTTTTTTTTTTTTTGGGAGGATAGCATGCGTTCCCTGACTCATGCAAATGCAATAGATCAATCCATGAGTTAATATCCTGAGTGACGACCTGGTGAATTTCTGGCTTCACTTCTGTTGTCCACTGCTCCTGACAAATTGCCAGGTGGGAACGGCTTAGGGGCAAAGAGTAACTTTTTTGTAATCAGAAAAAGCCATTTAAGCTTGTTTAACTATGCAACTCAAACATTTTATCAAAGGGAGGATACGTTGTCTAGGCTCTTAGTGGCAACCCAAGATCCCAACTGAATTAGTGCCTTAACCTGCATGTAGAAGACAAGTTTCTCATTCTCAGTTTATGAACAGACCAGGCCTCATGTGAAAGCTCAGAACCTACAGAATTCACTCACTGAGCTGCAGAGGCTGCACTAGCACTGATGAATAATTTGCTGGTGTTAAAACTGCTTTGACCGATTCATTATAAAATGTTCAGATTAGATCATCTCTCTGGTTTATTATCGATATGAGTTAGGGCTGCAAGATTAAATCAAAAATTAAAATCTGAAATGCCACTATTAACAAATCGCTGCAGTTTTTGAAGTACCAGTTTCCACCACAAACATCATAATATCCCGTTCTGCATAAAAACTGCTGTTAACCCTGTAGTTTAGATCTGTACAAACATGTCCTGAAATGTGATTCTTGTATTAGTTTGTCAATTCAGATTTCAGTCTTTTTGTCAGTTCTGCTGGACGTGTTTACAATGTGAACAAAATCCTATCATTAACCAATAAATCGTAGATCTTATCACAGTATTTAGCAGAGAAATTGCAATTACATATTTTTCCCCAAATCGCACAGCCCTTGTTTGAGTGATTTCAGTTCCTTTAATCCTCTGGTACTCACGCCTGTCACAGCAACACATTTTGAAGTGCCATATATTGCTCAAAAATATCTTAAAAAACATGAATTCTTAACTGTGATTGGGTCGCCTGTCCACAAATCTAACCTGTAAATTGTCTTGCAAGTCTCCATGGAGATTTATGAAGTTTATGGCTATACTGTGGAACATTCTAGGCACATCTCCATGGAGTCAAGCCGGTGACGGACCCTCCACCGGACAAGTTACACAGTGCACCTTTGAACGAAACGCTACACTTACAGAGCGTGCAGTTTCTTTCATTAAACGCTGAAAGGAAAAGGAAGGAGAAGACGTCAGTAACGCGTCTCCATGGAAACTGAAGCAGGTATTTTGATCGAGCGTTGATGAACTGGGGAAGGACGACTGTTCAATGAGTCAACACGGCGTTTGTGCATAGAGAGGAAAGGTGTGGGGAAATTACAGTGGGAAGGAAAACATCTGCGCCAAATGTGCCGCTCTGAGCTGGGAATGCCGTGTGGGGAATATTTTGGTCAACAACTACAAAGTGGATGGGAAAAATTATTAAAATGAAGGGTGCCATATTAATCGTAATGTGATAACAAATTCAGTGGACGAAAGTAGGAAATGGCAAAGACAACACTTAATAAAAGGTGCACTGTGTAACTTTTGTTACCTTGTGTCTATGGAGATGTTATTGCTTTGCCTGGCATGTTCCACAGTACGACATTCAACAGTTACCTTACATTTATTTATTTACAGGTGGATTTATAGCTCAAAAATACCTAGAAAAACAGGCATTTTGACTGTGAGCGGGGTCACCTCTTCACAGATCTGACCTGTAACTTGGTCTGGTTTGGTCTCCATGATAATAGAAAGGTTTAATGCCATACTGTGAAACATTCCAGACAAAGCAAGAACATCTCCGTGAAGATAAGCATTTGACAGACCCACCACCAGAAAAGTTTCACAATGCAGCTTTAAAACTCGTGCGCCACATCTGCCCTTCCCAGAGGCATAATGGGAGTTAGCTAGTAATTGTTGTGGTCCGTCATGAAACCAAAAGAAAACTTGAGCTACATTTAGGTCAGCAGATTTTGGAAAACATTCATGCCCCAGATGTTCCTTGGTCAGAGTCATACAGTATATTCTGTAATGCATTTTGAGCCCGTTAGGACCCTGGGTCAGCAAGTTTATATAGACAAATTGGAAACTTGATACTTTAAAACTGTCCAGAAACTGAAATTACTGCCAACTACTTCTTGCCAATAACATAGCAACATCCGCACATTTACTTTGGTCTAAGCTGCAATCGTTTTTGCCAAATGATTAATCCATGTTTACTAAAATGTCTTAATTTTTTTTTATAACACAGAGCTAAAACACTTAGAGTTGATTGAATTTCACCAAAAACACAAAAATATACCTTCAACACTTGACTGTCTTAGTATTGGTGATAGTAATTGGACTACAGTCAGTAAAATACTGCCCTGCCCTTGAATTAGAACAAACTGTAGAGACTAGTGTAGTCGCATTTTGCAGTACCATCTTTCAACTTCAAGGGCCTATATTACACTGTTTTCTGATCCATGTTATGTCGTTTCCTCATCAAAACCTTGTCTGGAGTTGTGTTTTTAAACTCCATACACCTTCACTAGAATCATTTAGGTCACATAAGACCTTTAAGTGTTCAAATGCGTACATTTTTCACACATATTCAGGAAGCTGAACTTTCTATCATCCTTAAATCTCCAGCAAATATCGGCCTTATTTTTATTACTTTAAAACTTTATTTGTTGATCTCTTTATTGCACAGTTTTAATACGCTTTAAAGAATCTGTTTATAAGTGTATCTGTGATTAGTCCTGGAGCACTCATCTTTCAAAGTCGAATGTAAATGTAAAATAGCTGCTCTCCTCCAGTTTATTACGTTGTTGTGGCAAAAACCGCCTTCACAGTCTCCGCTCTCCTCAGGCCATTTTAGAAATTAAGATAACTCCAGCAATTTTCTAATGGAGAAAAAAAAGGCCCAGAGACTGCATTCATTTTGACGGCAGCATTACTCACCACAATGGCTATTAGATACCAAAATATGGCAATTCATCATCCCCACATTGTCCTATAATTATTTTAACACCGTTTCTGTACTGTACTCTGACGCAGCGCTGCCATTGACCCTTGTAATGCTTGACAAGTTACACCAGCCAGTAATTGAGTCTGCCTTCAACTGAAACTAAAGGACAAAATGTTCTACCTCAAAATGAACTGCAGCGAAGCAATAGCAGTCATAATCGAAAACATGTCGAAACTGGGCCCATCTCTAGATTTCTGTAGGATGTTTATTTTCGATTGTGGACACATGTTATAGCAGTAATCACCGCTGCAGCTATAAATAAGAATAACTGTGACTAATTGTTAAAAAAACAGCAAATATACTTGATTGTAAATGTAAAGTTATCTGGGCAATGCAGACTCAAATTACATGCCAAAAATAAAGAATTTCACAATACACTTTATTTCTAATTATTCTGTTGTAGGGATGGGACAATAAACAATAATATCGTTTATCGTGATAAAAAGAGTTGGCAATAATCATTCATGGACAATTGGTAAAATCGCCAACAACTACAATTGCCACTGTATCAGCAAAATGTGTAGAAAAAAGCTACTTATCCATCATGGCTATATCATAGTTGTTTTCACTTATAAGTAGGGATAAGTAGTTCTTGTGAGACAAAACTGCCACAAGATTGTACACATAAGAAAAATGATCGCGATTTTATTTCCCATTTGGATTGGACAAAAAAGTGTTAAGTGCTGGCGAGTTGCATCTTTTGAGAAGCAGTCGTTTCAAAAAGCACTGCTATAATGACAAAAAAAATTCAATGAAGTAAACACAAATTCTGAAGCCAACTTTGGGAACTAAATTGGACTATTTACCTATTAGAAATTGTCAAAATCTCGTCTTGTTTCGTTCTCGTGGACCCAATCTCGTGAGACATGTTTAAACATGGAACTTATTCATAACATTAAAATTATAATTATTAATGTCCATAAAATTTTTAAACTGTCAAACTGCAACTTTAATAATTACAGTGATATAATTATTAATCATAATTATTTTGGCTATTCTGTAGCAGCATTTATGTGGTTAAAACGTATTTTAAAATTCTCACATTGTATAATAGAAATAGTCGTATGCCTGACCAAACAACGGTTTAACCAAACAAACCTGTACACATTAATCTGCCCTATATGAATACAGCTAAATGAACTGTATATATGTAGTGATACAAACAGTGAAACAAAATTGCCACAAGATTGTACATGCATGAGAAATGATTTTTTTTTTTTTTTTTAACACTTAGATTGGATGAAAAAGGGTTAAGGGTTGGTGAGAATGGAAACAAAACTACGAAAATCAAAACTGAACTGTGAAATTTATATATCAGAAATTATGTGAAAATATTGTCTTTTCTCGTTCTCATGGACCCAGTCTCGCATCTCGTCAAAATTGTGTCCCATCCCTAATTTTGCACTATCCTTCGAGACATATTCAAGAAACTTTGAGGACTGGACATTCAAAAATAGCCACCAAAAAGGGTTGTCAAAAGTATCAAAAATCAGATATTATTTGACACTAAAACTAGTATCAAAACTAGATAACGAGTGTCTAATTTTAGTAAAGCAAGTATCGATAATGAAAAGGTCAAACAGTAACAGTTATGTGATTTGTGAACAGTTTCATCTTGAGTTTTATCAGTAAGACCCACGGATGGTACAAGATCTTGCGAGACAAAATTGCTACAAGATTGTGCACTCATTAGAAAAATCTTGTGAGATTTTTTAGTTAGTGTTTACATTTGGATTGGACAAAAAAGGGTTACATATTAGTGAGTTACATCTCTTATAGTTCCAAAAAAAGCAATGTTTGAAAGGAAAAATATGAATCGTTCTTGTTGACCCAATCACGCATCTCGTCTCGTGGAAATTGTGTCTCATCCCATCCCTTATCAGACTACATAATTTTATAAAATACTAAGATTCTGTGTTGACAATTACAATATTGTCTACAAAAAGAGGTTTTAAAATTATAATTTGGGCATCAAAATCTGTCCATTCTTTACAATCACCAAAATAAAAATGTAAAATCACCTTCCAGTAATATCTTCTGTTACATCAACACCAAACTAGCCTTATATTGTAGCTTTTGTACCAGCCCCTGTATAAATAAAATGAGAGCCAATTTCAGGTTTGCCAGCCCCCAGTGCGTCCGTGTGGTCAGTAGTAATTCCTCATACAGCTGGGCAGGATGTGGGTCATGAGGCTAAAGCTAGCAGAGACTTGTAGTAAAACTGTCCTCTTTATCTCTCCTGTCACTCAGTTATGTAACGTCGAAGAGAGCGAGTGTGTGTGTGTGTTTTTTGATTGTGTACAGTGGAGGAGAGGAAGAGGAGGAAGAAGAGTAGAGAAGGGGGGTGCTTTTTGCTGACTCCATGGGGCTGTCTGTTGCAGTCTGCTGAGGCACCAAGGGACGGCTTCACTGATGATAATGTTATTGTGAAGTGAAGCTAAACGGAGGACCAGGTGGAGGAGCAGACACACCAAACCTGGCAACATGACCCACAACCTGCGGCTATAAGCTGCTTAAGTAGGGTAGTAGTAGCAGAGGAAGAAAAGCAGCATGCGAATAACTTAGGATTTTGTAATCAAAGCCAATTACAATGCTTTAATGACTACACAAGTGTCATTGTTAATCTTGGATAATGTAGTGCCCAACCTCTCTTAAGACTAGAAATATTTTTAGCAGATACTGTCAGTGCTTTGATTGTTTTGTGATTAAATTACAGATACAAATGTAAGACTTGGCAGAACTTTGATGCCATTTAGGCTATTAAATACTGGAAATAAGGTGTGCAAAAATATCGAAAAATCTATATATCGTATTGTTTAAGCTGATGGTAGAGTATCGATACTGTGGGCTGCTGTATCGATATATCACCAAGAGTATTTTTTCATACATTTCACTAAATTATTTAGTAGAAATGGGACAAGATCTTGTGCTACAAGATCTCGTGAGACAAAACTGTCACAAGATTGCACACATAAGAATTATCTCGTGAAATTTTTTTTGAGAAGCTGTAGTCAGCCATGATTCTGTATTTTTTACTGAATTGTGTCGAATTTGAAAAATATCACAGTCGTATAATAATCCCACTGTATCGAGATGCATATTATATTGTGGCCTATGTACAGAGGTACGCATCATACCGGCAGTTTTTTAATGAGACTCTGCCCCAAAACTATTATAATGTGCCAACGAATCAATGATTACAATAAGTGAATGTTGTTAAAAAGAACACAGCAATTAGTTATTATTTGCACAGTTGTTACTAGTTAACAGCATGAACCTACCCAAGCCATCTCTTTAGTTTCTCTGTACAAGCTGCCAGTTTATAATTCATTTAATGGCTAAACTATTTGTAACATCATAATATTTTTTCTTAAAAAGGTATCCTGCAAAACATTCCCATCTCCCTAAATTATCCACAAATGTTAAGTCTCACATTCAGCAACCACAGACTACACTGCATATATTAAGCTAAAAAGAATAACTGGATCCATCTTGTATACGACTATTACCCATTTTGAAATCTGTAAAGTATGTAGTGCTGAACCAGTGTTTTGCATCAATATAAAAGACTAAAATGGGCCCCATAGTCTAAAATTATCCTCCATAGTCTACTCTAAAAACAACCAGATATAATACACTGGCATAACAGAATCATACCAAGTTCCTCATCATATTGTCAAACACAAAAAGCAACTACTGTTAAAAAGTGCAATTACATATGGAATATACGCAATAAGTGACATTTTTAAATATAAAAATTATTTGTGCCATTATAGTCTGGCCAAAATGCTTGTGAAACGCTGCAAGCTGCCCCTGTAATTTACTCAATACCTAAACCTTTCGCAATGCCTTTCTCGCAATTAAAGTCTAAATGATCCATAAATGTCATCTTGTATACGACTATTGATAAATTATTACCAGCAATTTAGAACTTTAAGTAAATAGCGCTATACCAGTGTTTCCCATTAATACAGGAGACTAATGTGGGCCCCACAGTCTAAAATTATCCTCCACAGTCTACTCTAAAAACAACCAGACATAATACACTGGCAAAGAAGAAAAAGAATCACATTTAGTTACTAAAAAAGACCAATAAAATATCTAATATATAGGCTATACGTGACATCTCTATATATAAAAATTATTTGTGCCATCAGTCTGACCATGTATGTGAATATGTGGTATTTTAATTGTAATTTACTCAATACCTAAACCTTTCACAATGCCTTCATCACAATTAATGTCTAAATTATCCATAAATGTCATCTTGTATACGGCTATTAATAAATTATTACCAGCAATTTAGAAATCTGTAAAGTATGTAGCGCTGAACCAGTGTTTCCCATTAATATGGAGACTAACGTGGGCCCATAGTCTAAAATTATCCTAAAAACAACCAGCCACACTGGCGTAACAGAATCACATTTAGTTACTTGTTGTATTGTCAAGCATACAAAACCAACTGTTAAAAAGCCTATTAAATATATCATAAAGGCAATAAGTGACATTTTACATTATTAATATCATTTGAGCCATTTAAAGCCGCCACTTATTTGCAATTTACTCAATAATAGTTAAACCTTTCGCAATGCTTCCATGATAATTAAAGTCTAAATTATCCACAAATGTCATCTTGTATACGACTGTGGATAAATCACAAAGCAGCAATGTACAAGAGTGTAAAATACGCGAGTGCCGCACGCTGCACAGAACAAGTAACTAACATCACATCTGCTCCGGGAATAAACTAAAATTATCCCCGCGTTGCAAACAAGTGGAGCCATAAACACCGCGCAGATGACGCTCTTTGCTGCGGTCCACAGCTGCGAGCGCAAAGCAGCGGAACACATGGCCGAGGCGAGGCTGTCAACACGCCGCCCCGAGCTGTCAAAGCCGGCCAGGGCTCGCGGTCTCCCCCTGGCCCCGAGTCACGGAAATCACACCGCGTCCAGGCCGCGGCTACGGGAAAGTCAACAAAATGGAGGAGCGCACAACGGGTCACGTGACTTCTTTGTGCCCGTGAATGCAAACTGTCCCCAAACCAATGCGCCAAACCCAGCTTACGAATACAATTTAGCTTTACTGTTGCGGTATAAATGCAGTGTTAGCGGAATATAGCGGCTAAATGGCGTTTTTGTCGAGTTCCGTCGTGTGCACGAGCGAACAGACATGGCGGCCATTTTGCACAGGCTGCGCAGGCAAGACAGCGGCGCCCCTCGCGATGAACGCCCCGCCAAAGCGAGCGGCCGCCGGTGAGAGCAGTGAAAAACATACCGATTCCTCCTCCTTCTCCATCCCGGTGGGCATCTGCGGCACTGCCCGGTTGATGGAGGCATATTCGTGCAGGTCAGGCAAATCCTCGCAGCGGAAGACGGGTAGGGGCTTACTAGCATCCAGAGCCCGCGCCCGAAACGACAATTTACTCATTTTTATTTTAAATCCGCAGCATAAATCTACTCGGTCTGCTAAGAACAACAGCAGTACTGCTTCTAGTGCTCATGGATGAGTCTGTGCAGTCTCGGGGAGTCGGCCGGGCTGTTCACGGAAGGCTCGGGTCCGTAGCGGCGCACAGAGCCGCGCAGGCCGGGTCTCGGTCGCTCTCTGTCGGTCTGTTTTTTTCCCAGGCTCCGCTGCTCTCCCCGGTTCAACACGCCATGGCCAACATGGCGGACATTACAAACTCACGCAGCGCTCGGCTCTGCTCTAGCGGCCCGGCCCCTCGCGCACAGCCCCAGCCATTCCCACGCAGCTCCAGGCGCATGCGCAGAGCGGGGGCCCGGGGGTCCAGCACGAGGAGGGGGCGCGCGGAGAGGAGAGAGTGGGATGCGGATGAACTTCGGCTCGGGATTCGCATCTTTTAATAGGCCCGACTCACACTGACGCACAAGGAATTATTTATACACTTTGAGTCGTTCAAAATAGACGAGCTTATACCGCTAATGTATTTTACACGGGGGAAAAAAACCAAAAACTACAAAGACAGCTGGTCTGACAGCAGCTGCCATATGCAGAAGTGTTTTCATGCATTATTAGGCTACTAACAATAAGTCAATCAGGAAGTCATAAAGAACAGATTAATTGTTACTGTTGCCCAACATCATGATGCAAGCTATACTGTCATTATAAATTGTACCAGTTTAAAGCTTTTATACCACAAACAGCAGATCGCTCAAAGCTGTGTTTAAAACATGTAATTAAAATATGGTATAAATATTATTTCAAATCAAATGTCTAGGCCACAGTGGAAAGTAACAGTCTGCCATTTGGATAAATTCATAGATAAATTCACAGATTAATTCACAATGTAATGTATTATTATTATTTTTTTTTAATAATAAACTTTCTCTTTAATAAACTGTAATAAGCGAACAGCAAAGTGGGACTTTGTGAACAGCAGAACAAAGCTGCGAGGCCAACGCCATGTGAAATTTCAATTAAGACAAATCAAAGTCACACCTTCATTGATTGGTTTGCACATACCGCCACCAAGTGGTGAAAGTGTGACTAACATTTAATGACCATTTACCAGATTCAGAAGAATGATTATCTGGACTTTGTTTTCACACAGTCTGACCTTCCATTCCTTCCATTGAGTATATTCTTTAATACAGTAATAGCCACAGCAGTGTACTATGCATAAAACATAAAAATCAAACCTCTTGTGAATGAATTGTCCCAAACTAATAGTTCAAATACTTTACTCAACTTTTTAGTAACTCAGAAGTAATTTTATCACCTAATACAGCCTTAAAGAAAAAGTACCAAGTATTCTGAGTTAATGCCTCTTTTCTTTTCTCTTTTCCTATTTTCAAATAGCATTGTGCTACAGAGCTACAGGTGTTGTTCGACATACTGACTCCTACAGCCTGTCATACAGTGTAGCCTCCATTTTAGACAATACGGGCCATTTACACAGGGTAAAGATAAGAGCAGGAGCCAATATCCCTGTATCACTTGTGTGGTAACACTTAAAAGTACCAGTATATAACCCAATAAAAATAAAATACTGGTAAAAATATATTATTTTAAAAAGTTGTTATGCCTATTGGGAAGCACTACAGAAAGTTAGTAGGCAGTTCCTACAATAAATGGCATTACATGAAATTTATGAATATTAGAATTATTTTTTGTCATTGCAAATAATTAGTAAAATACAAAAAGTTTCATAGCAAAAGGAGACATTTAATTTGTCAACTGGACAGAGTTTATTTGGTCGAATACGTTTCGCAGCTCTATATCCGCTTGAAGGGAGGAGCTTAATTACAATGAAGATTAAAGCAGTGTCCGCCAGCATCTGACCAGAACCGAGGAAGCAGCTTGGATGAGCTGCGAAACGTATTCGTCAAAATAAACTCTGTCCAGTTGACAAATTAAATTTCTCCTTTTGCCATGGATTCTACCTGGACGACTGAGGGATTCTACAAAAAGTTTTATAAAAAAAAAGTACTGCTCAGGTACTGGTACTGGTACAGAAAACAGTATACATCAAATATTGGTTCCCACTAATGAATTTCCTTCAGGATTAATAAAGTATCCAAGTATCTATCCATCTATCCAAGTATCCATCCATCCATCTATAAATTGACAGGCATTTATGTGTTGCCAGTGGAATAGTGTCATGTTATATGAAGCCAGCAATAATGCCAAAGATGTTTAGTGTATTCTTAATCCAAACATGTTCATGAAAACATTCATTAAACAATTATAATAAAGAGGAAATTGAAAAACCTTTTGGTGTGGGAGGAGATTCCTGTGGGGATGAGATCCAGATGTGGAGTGCCATCATCATCATCATCTTCATCATCCGCTGGGGAGCTCTGTCACCCCTAATGCACATGTCGGCCTGCAAAACATGTCACAGAACAGGTTTAAATACGATAAATGATGCTGATGTGCAAATAATAAACAGCTAGAAGCATTCCCGAGGCTCTCTGTGCTGTATTGTCCTGTTATGGTTGCTCTTTTGTGGATTAATTGCAGTCATGTGTGAAGAGATTAGATTAGCCAAGCAAGAAATGCATTGCAACAACCAACACACCCACACTGCACTACCACTGTCAAATCCTTTTGTTTGTTTTAGTTTCTGTCCATTTAAAAAGACAAAGGAGCTCATTCAAAGCCACGGGGCGTGTTTTCATGATGAACAAGTTTAGTTGCAACAGTAGACGTGCACATTCATAGAAAAATGGGAGAGAGACACAGACACAGACAGAGACACGATCCGATTTACCAAATGGCAAACGACAAGCATGCACGGGTAATAACGCGATCACAAGGCAGCTTTGGGGAGGTTTTGTAAATAATTTCAAGCCCTCTTCTCCTCAACCTTTTTCTCTCTAATACAGCTGTGTTTATTTAAGGAAGAGAGGCGAGATAAGTAGCTGTGAGGCTGCTGGAGCTTCCTCACTGACCCTACGCCATACAGCAGGCTAGCACTTTTCAAGGCAGATGGCAACAGTTTTACGATCTTAAAACTAAGTCGTATTAAATCCAAAAGCGAAAATATCTACCTAGCAATGTCAAATAGGACTACAAGTAGCATGTCTGTGAATTTCAACTCACCTGATGTTTGCAGTGCGACAGGAGACGTGCGTAAATCCAGTTTTCTCCGTGCTAACGCCAGCTAGCATCTCTATACAAGGCATAACAGATTGGATGGATTCTTAATTTTTTTATTTCCTTTTTTTTTTTTTTTTTTGCAATCAAAGTGGAGCGATCGCGCCGTGAGTGGTCGAAATAGAGAAAAATGGTAAAAATGAAAAGTATATCCGAGTTTGCATGAAAAACTTGCTACTTTGGTGAAGAGAGAGCGACCCAAAGCGACTAAAGTGACCAGCAAGCCACTTTGCAGACGCGTCGTGATTGGACAGTGAGTGCTACCAATCACCTGTAGAGGCTGAGTGCAGGACTGGTACTCCCGCCCACCTAAAAATAACCAAAAATGACCCCAAATCAGCAATATAATGTTTTAATTGTAAGATTTTGAAACACACACTACCATTATGTTCTATGTATAATGTGTGGTGATCACGTGGTTGTCCATGTGCCAAACCAAACCTGCAAAAATGTGTTATGTAATTTGATCTGGGGCCCAGTCGCCTCCCTCCTCGCCTTCACCCTGCCCTCCTATGCAGGCTTGTTGCAGGGCAGGGCACGGGCAGGCTCCCTCCCTCCTCCTGAATATTTGCACTGCTGCTGCTTCTGCTGCTGCTGCTGCTGTGATGATGAGGAGGAGACGGAAGGAGATGAAAATGAGCTGGTGCAATGAGGAGCCATATGGAGAAGCTCTGTGGTGTAACAGCACAGACTGGGAGAGACAGGAGGCAGGTGCTCTGATAGGTTTAGTTAAGTTTCAAAACAGGAAGCACCAAGGAAAACTTTGTGATTTTGTTACGCTATTGCATTAGTGATACACAGACCACTTATGTAATCAAATTTAGGCTGCTAAAGGATAAATAGGCTTAGTGAAGAGTTAGTTAGTGCTAGTGGGCAATATAGTGGGTAAATACCTAATGTTAATGATGCTTTCAGGTCCACTCTCTGGTCAAAGCTTTGTAATCTCAGTAATTTCCAAGTTAAATGCGGGTCCCCTTTATATTGCATTACTAAACACTGTGTTAATCAAAGCAGATAAAGTTTAAAGACAAAGTTACATAAAGTTTTAGCTTTGCATGGGTTTCATAACAGACTTCTTGCAATACATGTATCGATACAAGGTGATACTTTAAAACTATGCCATTTCATTATAAATTGCTGAGTTATAGCTGAGTGAAGTGCTCTGAGTGCCTTGATGGTGGAAAAGCATTGTATAAAAATGTGACCATTAACCATTAACCCGACTACTGCATTAAACCTGAATCTGCCTGGCGGAAAAGGTGAAACGATTTAAGGCAATTGTGTTCTGATATTATAGGTGCATTTTAGTTTTCTAATGTGAAAACAATAGGAATATTCCTGTATCGTGGACCCTATATCGAGATTGTATTGTATCGTGAGGTACTATAGGCAATACACCCCTAGCCCTAGAACCCACATAATACTGCAGCATGCCTATCATCAGAAATGTAAAGTTAAATAGACTTTTAGACAAACTTTATTGATCCACAAGGGAAATTATTTGGATACAGTAGCTCACACATCACAATATAATATAGTAACAGAGAGTAACAAAAATAGATGGTGTAGCAAAAAGAGCAAGAGACAAGTGTCAAATGAGACATAATTATAAAAATAAATGTATATGTACAAGTCAAAATAAAATAGAAAAATAAGTAATAAAATATAAAACAAAATATAAAATCACAGTTATAAACAAGAGACAAGAACGACAGTGCAATAATATACTGATTGACAGGGCGTAAGGTTATCTGTTACTTAAAATTAAGTTGTTGTACAGTTGTAGGGAGTATTATCTGTTACATAAGGGTGAGTTGTTGTGCAGTTGTAGGGAGTATTATAGTATGACTGTAGTCCTGAATCTCTCACTGTTTGAGTGGAGCTGTAGGAGCCTGTTGGAGAATGACCTCCTCTGTCCCTCTATAGTCTGGTGCAATGGGTGAGTTGTTGTACAGTTGTAGGGAGTATTATCTGTTACATAAGGGTGAGTTGTTGTACGGTTGTAGGGAGTATTATCTCCTCTGTCCCTCTATAGTCTGGTGCAGTGGGTGAGTTGTTGTACAGTTGTAGGGAGTATTATCTCCTCTGTCCCTCTATAGTCTGGTGCAGTGGGTGAGTTGTTGTACAGTTGTAGGGAGTATTATCTCCTCTGTCTCTCTATAGTCTGGTGCAGTGGGTGAGTTGTTGTACAGTTGTAGGGAGTATTATCTCCTCTGTTCCTCTATAGTCTGGTGCAGTGGGTGAGCAGGAGTGTCCATGATGGAGAGCAGTTTGTCCAGTGTCCTCCTGTCCCTCACTGTGACAAATGTCTCCAGCTCACAGTCGAAATATTGTCCACAGACCTACAGTATATTTATCATTTCCAGTTAAAAATGACTGACAGCAGAAAAAGTACAAAAGATTTTGCCTGGAGGAAAATCATTATGTCCTTTGTGTAGAATAACCATCACTTTACTACCAGAGCGCCTAAGAAGCAGCACAATTTAAAAAGAAGAAAGTAAAGTTTTACACAACCACAGCAAATTTGAGTACAATATTTTGTCCTTAAACAATGGTCTTTGAATAGATTTCCCCTGTGATAATGAAAAAGTAATAAAACTTGCTGTAAAAAAGCAGCTTTGGATTAGTCAGCAGGGTTGCACTTCCCTTAGCGCTCCACTAGAGGGCAGTAAAGACCCACGATAGTCTGTAGTATAACGATGCAGAATCCTCACTTCACTCCGCGTGCCACCTTCTGGGACCCCTCTCCCCCCTCTCACCGCTGAGTCACCATTTCCACGGGACATCAGCTTCGCCCAAAACATCTCTTCATATCAACTTAGCCTTACATGAGTTTAATAATGAGACGACATTAAGACTGAATAACAACTCCAGCTAATCCAGTTTCAAGGGCCCATATTACGCTATTTTATGATTTTCATGTTATAATCTTGTTTTCTCGTCAAAAACACACCTGGAGTTGTGTTTTGTGTCATTCATACATGTTTAATTAACACACAAAAGTTGCAAATTTAGACTGAGTTCTTCTCCCAAATGGGAAACACTCTGTTGCACCTTGTGATGTCATGTGGTAATACAGGAAGTGCTCCACTGTTTGTTTGGGTTTTTTTTAAGCTCCATTACTTCACTAGAATCATTTGGATAATTTCAGCCCTGGAATTGCCAATCTCTAAAAGATAAAACGTAGCTGTTAACTTGAAAATTACCACTTCATGACGTCACAAGGTGGAACGGAACATTTTGTGCTTTTGACAAATAACAAAGTGTTACTCAAACATGTGTGAATTAAACAAAACACAACTCCAGGTCTGTTTTTGAGGAGGTAACAGCATTCTAGCATGTCTTAGAAGTGCATTATGTAACTTTTCGGTAGTGGGACCGTCACCTGCTTGTTTCCATGGATACGTCATTGCTCTGCCTGGAATTTTCCACAGTATGACATTAAACAGCTCTACCTTATGTTTATTTAATTACAGGTGGTTTAAAGCTCCAAAATACCTAGAAAAACAGGCATTCAAACACAGATCTGACCTGTAACTTGGTCTGGTTGAAGGTTGAATACCATACTGTGAAACATTGGAGAAAAGATTTTGACGGACCCTCACCAGAAAAGTTACACAATGCACCTTTAAAGCTCACAAGAGTCCATTTTGCGTAATACAGGACCTTTCATAATGACTGAATGATAACTCAAGCTAATGCAGTTTAAGGAGAGGATCTGTCTGCATACTGAGGAGACAGAAGTGAGACAACAACATCTGCTCCCCTCCTCGCTCCCCTTATAAGTCTGTGCCCAGTCTGACAGCACGACGATGAAATATGGAGGCTCATTGTGAAGGAAACAGGTAAAAAGATACAGAGTTCTTTAAAGGTTAGTGCTGCTTTTTGAATTCAGTCGTGGCATTTGAGAGAAAGACAATTGTTATGGGCTGCGATTTCACAGCTGTTAAAGGCGCGTTTACAGTTCAGTTGGAGAGCGGGAGTGTAGGTTTGTGCGAGTGATTTCAAATACCTTACGAATGCAAAAAAGGGGGTATTTTACTTCTGCGTTGTATTAACTGCTAACACGTAACGTATTTAGATCACCATGTTATCTTTTATTGTTTTGAAAATGCTGTATTTGCTGAAAAGACTTAGACAAACTTTATTGATCCACAAGGGAAATTATTTGGACACAGTAGCTCACGCATCACAATATAATAAAATAACAAAGAGTAAAAAAGAAACAGTAATAGTAAATTCTAAATAAGTAGGAAAAAAGATAGCAAGAGGCAGGTGTCAAATAAGGCATATATATAAATAAATGTATATGCACAAGTCAAACTAAAATAGAAAAATAAGTAATAAAATAAAAAATGAAATATAAAATCACAGCAATATAGAAGAGACAAGAAAGGCAGTGCAATAATATACTGACTGACAGAGCATAAGGTTATCTGTTACATAAGATTGAGTTGTTGTACAGTTGTAGGGAGTATTATCTAAAACAATGTATTAACAGGTTTTAGAAGATCCAGTTTTTGATGCTGTGAGTATTTAGACTTGATCTACAAGGGAAATTACTTGGACACAGAAGCTCACACACCACATTATATTACAATAACAAAGAGTAAAAAAATATAAAAATTATAATAATCATTTTTGCTCACCTTGCTAAGTCACTCCCCCTTCAGAGCGCTATCACAACACAGTCAGCGTGCGACCCACTAATAAAACTACTGCACATCACATCAGGTTTGTGAAGTTGTAGTGTACAGTTTTGTATCATGTTTTTGTGTATTTATTGTGTAGGAGCGTGGGTGACGTAGATTACACAGAATCTTACATCTAACCGTAAAGAGGGTTTGAATAGGGCTCTGGAGAGATCGCTAAATTACTCAGACATGCACGGATGACATCTAAACCCTCTTCAGATATGTTTTTCAATTGATTTTGCGTAATACAAACACTATTAGTTGTGGGATTGTTGCACACATTTCCTCAGTGGTTTATGAGTCCAGAAGTGTAGCTGCAGACCTCCACCCAGACGACCCCACCTCAACAGCTCCACCAGGACTTACCTCCATCCACAAATCCCTGGCTATTTTTATTAGTTTACATTTGATTTTACAATGTAATCACACATTTTATGGTGTGTTTAGGCTACTGTCTATTAAGGGTTATTTAAGGTGATAAAGCTCGTCATCATTCTCATTATAGTAAATGAGCGCAGGCTATAAACACTGGGATACCTGCATCAGATTACTTAATTAGTTTGTTACATCTGTCCCTATGCAAATAAACGTGTTTGTTTCAGATGGAAAAGCAAAGCATTGCATTTAGAGAACTCTGTCTGAAAATGTAACTTATCACACATCAAGGCCTCTGACACAGTGGGCTGGATTTACAATAATATGTATGGAAAACTTTAATTTACTTAAAGGTGCATTGTGTAACTTTTCTGGTGGAGGGTCCGTCGTCTGGTTGTTTCTATGGATATGTCATTGCTCTGCCTCTACCTTACATTTATTCAATTACAAGGGGTTTTATAGCTCAAAAATACATTCTGACTGTGAGCGGGGTTGCCTCTCCACAGATCTGACCTGTCTCCATGAAGATAGAAAGATTTAATGCCATACTGTGGAACATTCCAGACAAAGCAATAACATTTCCCTAGAAAAAAGCATTGGACAGACCCTCCACCAGAAGATTTACACAATATTAAGGTGTGTACCCCATCTTCAAGTCTTCGCTTTATTCAAAAGTTCAAAGTTTCCAGTTTCAGTTCTCAGATGGGGCAATTATCAATCTGAACCATCTAATTACCCCTATGGATTGTCATCTTTGTGTATATTGTTTATCTGTTTGTTTGTTTGTTTGTATGTTAATAATAATTTGTATGTAGATATGAAATGCATTAATGAAAAAAAACAAAATCCCCATTGATTACATTGTACTTTACCATGAAATATCTAAACAGAAAATTCACAAACGTTTCTATTATTGATTAAACCCAAGAACTCACTGTATTACAACAAGAATTTGCATTTTAACTATTTTAATTTAACTATTCTATAAATATTATTATTCCACCTGACTCCTCCCACTCTAAACCGCTCAGTGAAAAGTGGACATGTATTCTGATCATCAATTCCCTCTGTTCTCTCTCTCTCTCTATTCTCTTTGTTCTCTCTTTCTCTCTCGCATTGACTTTCTCTCCTCCCCACCTATTTTTCTCCTTGACTTCTCTACTTCTCTATTTTTCTCTTCTCTTCCGCCTTTTCTCTGCATTCTCCCCTTCATACATAATCCCGTTCTCTCTGTCTCATCTCTTTTTCTTTCCTCATCTCCCTCTTGCTCTCTTTTGCTTGTCTCTTTCTCTTCTCTGCCCTCGCTCCTTATCCCCTGTCTTTCTCTGTCTTTCCTCGTGACATCCCTCTCTCTTCCTCTCACCTTTCTCTCTCTCTGCTTCCTCTTCTTCCCCCTCTCATTTGTCCCCTCCTGTCTTTAACTAACCCCCTCAATCACTCTTTCGCCCATCTTTCTCCCTCAACTCTCCCTCTCTCTCTCTGTATATAACTCCACCATCTCTCTCTCTCTCTCTCTCTGTCCTTCACCCCCCTCTCTTTCTCTCTCTCTCTTCTGTTCTTTGTTGTGTTGCCATGTTGGTGCTGTAAAAATCCTTCTCCGTCAATATCAACTGACACACTCCTTCAATCTGACAGGTGTGGTTGCTCTCTCTCCCTCCACTCCCCCTCTTTCTCTCCTCCCTCTCTCTCTCACTGACTTTTTCTCATCCCCACCTATTTCGCTTCTCTATCTCTCTCGTCTCATGCATACCCCTCTTTCTCTCCCATCTTCTCTTTCCTCATCTCCCTCTTGCTCTCTTTTGCTTGTCTCTTTCTCTTCTCTGCCCTCTCTCCTTCACTCCTTCTTTTTCTCTTCTCTCACTCCACCTCCCTTGTCTGTCTTTCCTCATGACCCACCTCTCTTTCACTCCCTCTCACCTTTCTCTCTCTGCCCCCCCCTTTGTCCCCTCCTGTCTTTAACTGCCCACCTCAATCACTCTTTCACCCATCTTTCTCCCTCAACTCTCCCTCTGTCTCTTCCCTATATTTTTCTCACTCTCTCCTTCACCATCTCTCTCTCCATTTTCCTCTCTCATCTCTCCCTTTTTTTCCCTGTATCTGTAAGTCCTCTCTCTCCCTTACCTCTCTCCTTTCATCTTTCTCTCTCTCCTTCTCTCTTGTATCTCCCTTATCTCTCCCTCTTTCTCCTTCTGTATGCAACTCCACCATCTCTCTCTCTCCCTGTATGTAACTCCAACATCTCTTTCTCTCTCTACCTCTCTTTCTTTCCCTCACTCTCTCTCTCTCTTCCTCTCTCTGCATGTAACCCCACCATATCTCTCCCTTTCTCTTTATGTAACTCCACCATCTCTCTTTCTTTCTCCCTCTGTATGTAACTCCACCATCTCTATATCTCTCTCTGTCTCTCTCTCTCTCTGTATGTAACTCCAACATCTCTTTTTCTCTCTTTCTTTGCATGTAACCCCACCATATCTCTCCCTCTCTCTTTATGTAACTCCACCATATCTCTCTTTCTCTCCATCTCTCTCTGCCCTTCACCTCTCACCCTCCTTCTCTCTCTCTCTCTCTCCTTCTGTATGTAACTCCTCCATTTCTGTCTGCCCTTCACCTCTCACCCTCCTTCTCTCTCTCTCTCTCCCTCCTTCTGTCTCCCTCTCTCTTTCTTTGCCGATGTTGACGAGGCGTTTCCATAGCGACCGGACCCCCCTCCTCCTTAGCCCTCCCTCCCCTCGGTGATAAGGCCGCATATGCAGTTTATTGTGCTCACGTCTGGACCTCTTCTCAGGAACACTTTATCTCAAACAGTGATAGGGTTTGAAAAATGTGCAGCTGAAATGAGACCGTTTACTCAGGCAGACCTCCTCTTTAAACTCTAAACTAAACTGTGTGATTTTCAAAACAAAATATAACATCATCAAGGTGAGCATAACAGCTTAAAGGTCCTTAAAGGTCCTTAAAAGTCCTCCTGTTACATAAAAAAAACCTCATATGAGCTTTAAGCCATGTTATAATGTTGTTACCTCGTCAAAAACATACCTGGAGCTGAAGAAACTTTGTGTTTTCTTCTAATAAGACGCATTTTCAGCTGTTGTTCCAGGTGTGGTCAAATCTATCAGACTGCCCACGCCTACCGTCGCGTGGTGTTTCTGGAGAAGTGAGTCCCTTGCGTGAGCCAAGGTAAACGCCCCCTCGTCCCTGTTGATGGTCCGTGCGCCCTGTTTCCTGATTTCAGCAGCCTCTTAATACCTGGAATTGTGTTTTGTTTCATTCACACATGTTTGAGAAATCCGTTTTTATTAGTCTGTCTACGTCTGCAAAGCTCAAAATGCTCCGTTCCACTATTTTCTGATCTCTGTTATAATGTTTTTGATTTTTGTTTCTTTTCATTTACACATGTTTAATACACAAACCCTTCTCTCAAACAGAAAACACTCTGTTCCACCTTGTGATGTCATGTGGTAGTACAGGAAGTGCTCCACTGTGTTTTTAAACTTCATACAGCTTCACTAGAATCATTTAGATGATTTGAGACCTGGAATTGCCAAGCTTTACTTAACAATAAAAAGAAGCCGTTAACTTGAAAACTACCGCTTCATGACATCACAAGGTGGAACAGAGCGTTTTGAGCTTTAGAAATGTAGACAGACTAATAATAATAATTACTCAAACATGTGTGAATGAAACAAAACACAACTCCAGGTCTGTTTTTGATGAGGTAACAGCATTATAACATGACTTAAAGCTCACAAGAGTCAATTTTGTGTAATATAGGACCTTTACTTAACGAATGCTGCTCCTTTCGTCGTCCCAGGTTGCCATAGCGATCCAGCTCTACAGACGAGAGCGACTCAGTGGTTTGAGTCATTTGAGACCTACCACCCAAAGGTCAATGGTTCAGTACCCGCTCTGGCCCACATGCTTTTGTTACGTCACTGGGCAGAAATAAACTTGAGTGAAAGAAGTGACAGTTTTAGTGCAAGAAGTCAGTCTCTATAGTCTGGCTTACGATGACTTAAATTCAGAAATGTCACCTGGATTTGAGTTTTGATCATATGAGATTTAATTATTTATGACATTTGAAGACATTTCTTACTGCTTATAATATAATATAGCTTAAAGGGCCTGTACCTGATTTATTTTCAAGTATTTGAGCAGCTCTTGAGGTCAAACCCACTGTGTGATGTCTGCATCTAATTGGACATCACTGTATTATTGTTCACTGCAAAAAGGTTCTGGGTTTGATTTCTAAGTTGCTGTGTGGAGTTTGCATGTTCTCCCTGTGTCTGGCTGGGTGTCCTCTGGGTGCTGTAGTTCCTCCCATCAACCCAAAACATGCACTATAGGTCAAATCCTCCAGCTAAAGTAAACCTGACCAAGACTACCTGGGTCCCACTGCTCCTGACAGCAATACTATCTTAATAATCTTAATATCTTAATAATTTGGGGTTTGTGTGGGAAAAAAATGGTGAAATAATCTAAAATCGAAAAAAGTAAACAACTTTTAACTAGTCAAAACTACTCAAGTTAAAGGTGCACTATGTAACTTTTCGGTTGGGGGTCCGTCACCTTCTTGTTTCTATGGAAATTAATACATCAGACTTGTATAGCGCTTTTTTGGACACTCAAAGACGCTTAACAAACAAAATAGGAAGTAACACTGTAGGAAACGGGGGGAATCATGGGGAAATGTCATTGGTCTGTTTGGAATGTCCCACAGTATGGCATTAAACAGCTCTACCTTACTTTTATTCAATTCCAGGTGGTTTTATAGCTCAGAAACACCTAAAAAAAAACAGGCATTCTGACTGTGAGCGGGGTCGCCTCTCCACAGATCTGACCTGTAAATTGGTCTGGTTTGGTCTCCGTGATAATAGAAAGGTTTAATGCCATACTGTGAAACATTCCAGACAAAGCAATAACATCTCCATGGAGAAAAAAATCTGACGGCCCCTCTACCAGAAAAGTTACACAATGCACCTTTAATACATTTTTTTTTACAGTGGCTATAAAAGCAACTTTCCAGAAAATAATGCAGTGGATGAATAATGAGACAATAACGAGAGACTAATAAAGCACAATGCATTTAATTATAATCATTATGACTCTGAATTATCTTATTTTTCTTTCTGATGCCTTGTAATGGAATAGACTTAATAATCAATACTGATTCCGATACCAGGACGATACAAACAATAAAAATAGACAATATAATGTGATTTTCAACATTAAATCCTAGTACTTTCTTTTATAATACCATGTGGTCTGATATCTGTGTAATCCTCAGTGGTCCAGGTAGGTTCCACAGTGGTCCATGGGCGTGTACGAGTCTATGTGCTCTTATATTTGTTCTGATTCAGCTCGAGATCATTCTAAAGTTATTCAGAAAAGGTTCATTTCTGTCTGTGAACGTGACTTTTTTAGTATCAGTACCTGCACAAATGAGTTTTGATACCAGTTTTAGTATCGATTGATAATTTTCTTTTTGCCAGCCCTTCTACCACTTGAAAAATCTCATAATTAACCACTAATTAACCACTTGCTTTAAAACCGCACCGTGTACCTGCTGCATTTGAGTCCCGTGTTTCCATAGTAACCCACGTTAAAGGCTCTTAAAGTCCTTTTGACATGGTTATTATTATTATTAGTTGCCGTTAGCCGTACACTGGAACTTCAGCTCGTTTACTGCATAAGAAGGGTAAAATTTTCCATATATAACTTGTACTTTAATTACAGTGTGAAAACTTAGTAACCTGCTGTTTTGAATGGGACATAAAATGATAGAAAATGTGCAGAATTATCTAAGAATTTAAAGCTGCATTGTGTAACTTTTCTGGTGGAGGGTCTGGGCAAATACTTTTCTCCCTGAAGATATCATTGCTTTGCCTGATTCAGAGTATGGCATTAAAACTTTCTATCTTCACGGAGACCAAACCAGACCAAGTTACAGGTCAGATCTGTGGAGAGGCGACCCCGCTCACAGTCAAAATGTCTGTTTTTCTAGGTATTTTTGAGCTATAAAACCACCTGTAATTGAATAAAAGTAAGATAAAGATGTTTAATGTCATACTCTGGGACATTCCAGGCAGAGAACGACGTATCCATAGAAACAAGCAGGTGACAGACCCCCAACTAAAATGTTACACAATGCACCTTTAATATAAGATGAGTTGGTGGTGGTCGGAGTGGCAGATTGGCGGTCTCACTTCCTTGTGGAGGGGAGAGTGGAGTTTTTGCTATCAATAACTAGCATGCTAACGTGCACTTCTTGATTCTCAGACAATAAATGCTTGATGATAAGATGAAAATATAACAGACTTATTTTGACATATTTGTACTTGGGTAACAGTTTTTGCTCAAATACACAGAAGAAGGTGGGGCCTTCAGAGGTGCACTGTGTAACTTTTCTGATGGAGTGCTTGTCTCCATGGAGATATTACAGTTTTGCCTTGATTGTTCCACAGTAAGGAAATAAACTTTGTAATCACAATGGAGACAGGTCAAGAGTCAGATCTATGGAGCCTGCACATTGTAAGAATTCATGTTTTTAAGGTATTTTTGAGCTATAAAACACCTGTAATTGAACAGAGATTTGGAGATTTGTTTAATGCCCTACTGTGGAACATTCCGTGCAAAGCAATGACATCTCCATGGAGACAAGCAATTAGCTGAACCTCCAGCTTAGCAGTTACGCAGTGCACCTTTAAGTTTGATAAAGGCCATCCTCACAAATAAGCATAAAGCAGCAGAATCATCACTATATTAAACCTGATGCCCTTACCCAGTACAGACAGACTTTGCACACTGAGAAACCCGTGCTTCGGTAAGTCCACATTTCACATCTTAACAATATACTTAAAACCTAATTAAAGTCTAAGATGGCAGCTGGAAGTCTCTGCAGGAGCTGAGGACATGGAAGAGTGAGGAGCAAAGAGCCGTGAAATGTTCTGGGACAGAGTTTTCACAGAGAAATTACATTAAGTCTTCAAATAAATCTTTCTAATTACGGTGAGATGTTGTCGTCCCTATATACAAGTATAATTAGTCTGCATTTGACCCATTCTTAAAGGTACACGGTGTAACTTTTTGGCTGAGGGTCCGTCACCTACTTATTTCTATAGAGATGTCGTTGCTCTGCCTGGAATATTCCACAGTATGACATTAAACAGCTCTACTTTACATTTATTCAATTACAGGTGGTTTTATAGCTCAAAAATACCATTAAAAACAGACATTCTGACTGAGCGGGGTCGCCTCTCCACAGATCTGACCTGTAACTTGGTCTCCATGAAGATAGAAAGGTTTAATGCCATACTGTGGAACATTCCAGACAATGCACCTTTAAACTACATAACCAGTCAAAAGATGGATGGAGTTATGTAGTAAAGAAAAAATATTCAGTAACTACTAAATGTGTTTTATATTTTATATTATAAAGGTGCTAAAAATGTACTCTTCTTAGCTTGAAGTCATGTTATAATGTTGTTAACTCCTCAGAAACAGACCTGGAGTTGTGTTTTGTTTCATTCACACGTTTGAGTAACTCTTTATCGTTAGTCTGTCTATATCTCCAAAACTCAAAAAGATCCGTTAAACCTTTTCAAATTAACAGTTACCATTTACCTTTTGTTCAGTAGAGATCGGCAATTCCAGGTTTGAAATTATCAAAATGATTCTAGTGGAGGTGTGTGGAGTTTAAAAAACACAGTGGAGCACTTCCTGTATTACCACATGACATCACAAGTTAGAACAGAGTGTTTTCTGTTTGAGAGAAGAACTCAAATCTGCAGGGTTTGTGTGTTAAACGTGTGAATGAAACAAAACACAACTTCAGGTCTGTTTGTGATGAGGAAATAACATTAGAACAGATTAGAAAATAGCATAATATGAGCTCTTGAATATATATATATAAAAAATCTATGAATATAAAAGAGAAAGTTGCAGTCATTTCTTATTTCTTCAAACTCTTTCTCTGGTGTCTTCGTCCTCAAAGAGATGAAAATACATTAAATATTTATGAAAACTCTTTGTCGCTCTAAGTGTCATTTCTCTCCATCCTCTGAGCCTCTGATAATTACATGAATACAAATCTCCTGTGTACAAGAACAGTGGAGGCAGCAGCAGTCAATGGCCATACTACCCACAATGCATCTCACTCAAGACTCGGTATATACGTGTAATGACTGGTCTAGTATCCTTATATTGTGCCTATATGATCCTCCCCCTCCCTCATGACCGCACACTCAAAAGCCCTGACAGACTTCACATTTCCTCCAAGGAGATAAAAAAGACAGAGAGAAAGAGAGAGAGAGGGAGAGGGAGAAGGAGGAGAGGGGGAGAGAAGGAGGAGAGAGGGAGAGAGAGGGAGAAGGAGGAGAGAGGGAGAGAAGGAGGGAAGAGAGAGAGAGAGAGAGGGAGAAGGAGGACAGAGAGAGAGAGAGAGAGGGGAAGAGAGAGAGAGAGGGGGAGAGAAGGAGAGAAGGAGAGGGGGGAGAGAAGGAAGGGAGAGAGAGAGAGAGAGAGAGAGAGAGAGAGGGAGAAGGAGGAGAGAGAGAGAGAAGGAGGAGAGAGAGAGAGGGGGAGAGAGAGGGAGAAGGAGGAGAGAGAGAGAGAGAGAGAGGGGAGAGAAGGAGGGGGGAAGGAGGGGGAGAGAGGGAGAGGGAGGAGGGAAAGAAGGAGGGGAGAGAGACAGAGAGAGAGAGAGGGAGGAGGAGAGAGAGAGAAGGAGGAGAGAGAGAGAGGGGGAGAGAGAGAGGGAGAAGGAGGAGAGAGAGAGAGAGTGGGAGAGAAGGAGGGAGGAAGGGGGAGAGAGAGGGAGAGAAAGGGAGAGAGAAGGAGGGGGAGAGAGAGAAGGAAAGAGAAAGAGAGAGAAGGAGAGAGATAAGGAGAGAGAGAAGAGAGAAAAGAGAGAGAAATAGAAAATAGTGAAATAGAGAGAGATTAAAGAGAGAGAGAGAAATAGAAAAAGGGAGAAAGAACGATAACTAGAGTGAGAGAAATAAAGAAAGAGAGCGGCAGCCATTTTGAGCAGGTCATTTGTTGGGGCAGAAGCAGATGAACGAGGGATTTATATTCAGTGGAGCTGTCAGGGGGCGGGGCTAAAAGGAGGCCAGAGATGAGGCGAGTAATAAAAGGTTTTAATACAGACGCGTGATTTAAACCGGGATGGATGGAGGAGGGACACGGCGAGCAGGAGAGAGATGTGAAAAGTGGGAATAGGTTTGGGCTGAATGAAGAGTAAAAAAAAGTGAAATTACAACTTATAATTACAACGTGAAAACTTTATAACCCGTTGTTTTGAGGCGGACGTAGAAATTGCTGAAAATACACAGAATTATTATTATTATCTTAAGTATTTGAAATGATATGAGATGGAACAGATTGGCAGTCTCACTTCCTTCAGTCAACCCCAGGGCAGGCGTGACAGAGTGGAGTTTTGCCGTCACTATAATGCTAACAGCAGCTAGCATGGTAACGCACACTTCCTGATCCTTGGAAAATAAAACGCTTTATAATTAGATGGAGGCAGCGTGTAACGGACATGTTTTGACCTCAAGAGCTGCTAATACACTTTATCTGTACTGAGGAAAGACAATTTATGGACAAATTATAACTTGTAACTATAATATAAACTTTACTGACTGATTTTATTTCAGTGAATGTTTATTTTAGTGAATGTTTGAGTGTAAAAATGAGAAAAATTACATCTGCCTTCCATTAAGAACAACGGAACAAAGGAACTCATCTAAAATTCCTTTATTATTGTGTGAAGGTCTGTAAAGGTACAAAACAGAACTTTTCTGGTGGAGAGTCTGGCGCCAGCTTGTTTCCATGGAGATTTGAAGGTTTTTGCCTGTAGTGTTCCACAGTATGGCATTAATTTAAAGGTACATTGTGTAACTTTTCCGGTGGACAGTCCGTCAAATTCTTTTCTCCACTGAGATGTTATTGCTTTGTCTGGCATGTTTCACAGTATGGCATTAAACCTTCTTTCTATCTTCATGGAGACCAAACCAGACATAGTTACAGGTCAGATCTGTGGAGAGGCGACCCCGCTCATAGTCAGAATGTAGGTAAAAGAAGGTATTTTTGAGCTATAAATCCACCTGTAATTGAATAAATGTAAGGTAGAGCTGTTTAATGTCATACTGTGGAACATTCCAGGCAGAGAAATGGCATATCCATAGAAACAAACAGGTGACGGAACCCCTCCCCAACCAAAAAGTTACATAGTCCACCTTTACGGACACCCAGAATCACATAATAATAGCAGTGGTTGTTTATATAGATTTGAATGCGGCCCCGTATTAGTTCAGTTCTTTATCAGTGCAGAAATGTCAGTGGAGTTCAGTTTTAAAGCTG